>JASAOG010000030.1:1692500-2892500 GCA_030265305.1 Biomphalaria pfeifferi | reverse complement strand
TGTATCTAAATGTAGATCTAAAATCTAGATCTAGACTTTGTCTATAGGCATCTATGATCTAGACTATTCTAATGATCTAGTCTTTACGTCTATACATGGACAGATCTACTAGATTCAGATCTAGATCTAAATAAAATGTAAACAGATAATTTATAGGCCAGTGCGCGAATACTCTTCTTTTTATGAAGGTCATTATCCACGAGTAATAGAGTTATCATCAATGAGAGTTACCTAGCGTTTCTGAACTTGGGGAAACGCCCACTTGCTTTGCGGATTTGGTTTATATTCTTGGAATGTAGAACAGAGCCAATGGAGCTTATTTTGCTAAACTTAAAGCTAACTTCGATTTACTTTGTAGACACTGCCAGCAAGACGAAGAAACGGTTAACTACCTACTTTACGAGTGCGCGATACTACACCCCAATAATGGTCATTTGAGTGAAAAAAAGCATCTTAAAAGCATTATAGAAAATCATATACCAACTAAATACACATCAAACAAAATAAATAAATGCTGGTTTAATAATAGACTAAAGAAGCGTTGTAAACAGAAGGAAAACCTATATAGAAAATTTAAAGAAACTAAGGCAGAAAGAGTTTACAAAAAGTATATAAAAATTAAACACTTAACCCAAAAAGTAAGCAGACAGCTGCAGAGTGAATACATAAACAATGTAATATCTAAAGATAACAACAAAAACCTATGGTCATACATTAAGTCTAAGAAAATGGAAACAACAGGCATAGCGCCATTAAAAGATGAACATAACATAATACATAATGATAATGAAACTAAAGCAAACATCCTAAACAAATACTTTGCATCAGCATTCTCAGCCCCAGGAGACAAAGACATATTACTGAATTTGAACCAAGTAGACAACATGGAAGATATAGTAGTACTAGAAAATGGAATTCAAAAACTATTAGCCAACACCAAACCAAATAAAGCGTCTGGACCTGATGGTATTCCAGCTAGATTACTCAGAGAACTAAGCAATGAGCTAGCCCCAGTGTTCAAAATACTCTTTCAGGCTTCACTTAACCAGGGCAGAGTACCAAAGGACTGGAAAGAAGCTAATGTCAGCCCCCTATTTAAAAAGGAGAAAGATCTGACCTAGGAAACTACAGGCCAGTATCACTTACCAGCATCACATGTAAAATCCTGGAACACATAATATGTAGCAACATCATAAACCACTTAGACAAACAAAATGTCCTCACACCATATCAACATGGCTTTAGGAAATATAGATCATGTGAAACACAACTAATAGGACTAATGGATGATTTTTCTAAAGGTTTAGATAATAGTGAACAAATAGATGATATCTTACTAGATTTTTCTAAGGCTTTTGACACAGTTCACCACCATAGTTTGCTTAAAAAATTAAAATATTTTGGCATTAATGGTCCACTGCATCAGTGGATTAAAGATTTTCTGATAGGGAGAGAACAAACTGTAATAATAAATGGCTCTAAATCAACACCGATAACAGTAAACTCAGGTGTACCTCAAGGAACAGTCTTGGGTCCACTACTATTTTTAATTTACATAAATGATTTACCAAATTGCATTACTTCGGGAACAAAAGTCAGATTATTTGCAGACGATTGCATAATATATAGAACAATAAAAACAACACAAGACACAGATATTTTACAAAGAGAATTAGATGAATTACAGAAATGGGAATCAAATTGGAGCATGTCTTTCCACCCAGAAAAATGTCAGTTGTTAAAAGTAACAAAAAAACTAAAACAAATTAATTCCACTTATCTTATTCATGGCAAACCAGTAACACAGACTAAAAATGCAAAATACCTAGGTGTTATAATAAATGAAAAACTGTCATGGAATCCACATATTGATGAAACTATAAAAAAAATCAAACAAAACAGGATTTATTAAAAGAAATTTCTATAAATCAAATAAGAACATAAAACTAAAATGTTATTTAACCTTTTTTAGGCCAATAATAGAATATGCATCCTCCGTTTGGGACCCCTCAACTCAAGAAAACATTAAGAAACTGGAACAGACACAAAATAGAGCAGTGAGATTGATAACAAATGAATATTCACATTTGACTAGAGTAACACCTTTAGTAAAATCACTAAATTTAGAAAGCCTTCAGGACAGAAGACTCAAAAGTAAAGTAGCAATTATACATAAAACACTGAACCATAATCTTCAAATACAAAAACAAAATTTAATAAAATACTCTGAAAGACACAAAGATAAAGGCACATTCCTCGTCCCATATGCTAGGACAAATTTGTACAAATACTCCTTCCCTAGTGCTATTAGAGCATGGAATGGGTTGCCTGAGCTAGCCAGGAAAACCAGTGACTTGGCAGAATTTAAGTCATTGGTTAATATGCATGACTAAATGCATGACGCGTAGGATGTAATCATCTTCTTTTTTGAAGTAACGTCTGTATTATATAAGATAAGATAAGATAAAAAGAAACTGGTATGCATGGCGAGCTAGCTCTGTACAGAGACAGGGCAACTGCAAGAAACTGCTGCTTTTCTTGTCCGTGTTATCAAACAATAGTGTTCTCAACACGGTGCCTCAGTGCAATGAGACTTACACTGCTCGGCGGAACTAACAGGACATGGGACAAAGGCGAGCAATTTAAATATAAATCTTTAAGATTTGGGCAGGAGGGGCTAGTTAACATTGACTGGCTAACTAGAAAAAACTCTAAATCCCAACCTCTGGTGCTTTGCGGCGCTACGCAAACATGGCAAAGGTAACGGGAGTCAGCCCTAAGGAAAAATCAGGAGCCGGTAATCCCTTAGGCAGCTTGCAGAACACAGTGCTACACCTTGGCAAAGTGTATCAGCACATGCAGTTCCGTTGGAGACATCAGCTGCGTGATGAGGTGGAACTGCTGTGTGGAAGACATCGTTACGTCCATAGTTAATGCCATGGGATGATCCATGGTCTCTTCACGACTATAGGAGGCCATAAATTTATTTAACACGTGGCTTATCTACGTTATAGTAACTTCAACGCTGAAATTATTGGGTTTAGTTTTTTTTTATTCTTATCTTCTTTAATACAGACATTACTTCAAAAAAGATGATTACGTCCTACGCGTCATGCATATTAACCAATGACCTGAACTCCGCCAAGTCACTGGTTTTCCTGGCTAGCTCAGGCAACCCATTCCATGCTCTAATAGCGCTAGGGAAGAAAGAGCTTTTGTACAAATTTGTCCTAGCGTATGGAACGAAGAATGTGCCTTTATCTTTGTGTGAGTATGTGTTTAGTTTAATTCTACATTCTTTCAAACCAGATTCGAATTTTTGTTGTTTGTTTGAAATGTGCGTTCTCCTTGTTCGAATCATGGAATAGCTTGACATTAGTTATAAAATCGACTTTCAGAGCTGCAGGTCGTCCACTCTTATGATACTCTGAAGTATTTAGACCTAAGCCCGGCATGAGACTCAAATCTTGAAGACATCGTGATAGGATGGCTGCCTGGTCGTGCGGTTTGCGCGCTGGACTGTCGTTCGGATTTATCGACGGTCGAGGGTTCAAACCCTGCCCGCTACCATTCCCCGTCGTCCTGCGGGAGATTTGGACTAGGAAGTAAACTATCTTCAACTCTGAAGGAATATCCGAAACATGTAAAACATTTGACAAAAGACCGACCCCAGCCGTTGGGGGAAAAAATAGAATAAAAAAACAACAATAAACAACAACAAAGCAATCGAAAAAAAAAAAAGAATACTTAAAAAAGCACAAAGCTTTTCTAAGGGAAAGAACCACAAATTACTGCCATTTACTGAAAATTACAGGGTTTAGCTCCCCCTATGCCATATAAAACAAAATTGATTAATTAATACTTAATGATTAACTAATTGGTTAATTTTTGGATTGATTCGTATATAGTCATCGACTATGACTGAATAATTTTCCAAAATTTCAACTTCATTAGAAAATAGGAGCAAAAACATAGTGAATCGTTATAAGGGGATAAAATCCATATATACATCCACATCTCTCATTAAGTAGCATTTATTCCCATTATTTCGATATCAAACAAAATAATTATACACCAATAATTAATTAACTGATTGGTTACTTTTTTATATTGATTCATGTCTTGTCAGGTTCAATGAATAATTGTGCAAAGTTTTAACTTGATCCGAGAATGGGAAACAGGGAAAAAACATGTTCATACATTTTTACCAGACAGATAGACTGAGTGAGATGATATAAGCTTTGTAAAAACACAAGGTATTATAGGCCCACATAGAGGGCAAGCATAAAGGAGATGTCCTGGATAGCCGATGAACAAACCAGAAATAGGAAAAAGGCTGAAAACGCAGCAGCATCTGTTGATTACAACCTGTGACAGTGGATGTGTACCAAGGATTCAGCTCTATAGCTGCATATGAGAAGCTGTAAGAGGAAAAAATATGACCTCTCAAGATCTTAACGGATAAATTAATCATTAATATTATGAATTAATAATTATCAATTTAAACTCGAGCTTGAAACAATACAGCTCATGCAGGGGCGTAGCATCCATGGCGCGAAGGGGTTTAATGAACCCGGGCCCACGACCATTAGGGGCCCACAGCCCATGGAGTAGTAGCCATGTCACGTAGGGGTTTCATTGCACAAGGGGTCATGAAACATGACTGATTGGGGGTCACGTGACCCCTTAGGGTAACACCAAATTTTTAAAAAAAATTATTACACTTTTGTAAATCACAACCACCAAAGAAAACCCGAATCACAACCACGATACATAGCTCTTCATATAGATTCAAAATGAGATAATAGACTAATTATTGGGCAATGCAGTTTTAACAAAACTACTAAAGGAGATCCAATCTTTGCCATTTTTCTCTATCATTGTTGGCAGCACTCAAGACACATCAAACGTTGAATCAATTAGCATTATTTCACGATATTGTTTAATGATCTCCGAAGTCGGAATACCCAAAAAAAAAAATAGCAACCTAAGGTCTTTTCTAGATTTTCATATTCGTGAGAACCAGAAGTTTGCAGAATTGGCTTAAGAAATAAAAAGTAATTTTAAAAAATCATCATTTATCTTTAATTATATTGTGAGGCCAATGCTATGATCCTACTTTCACTATGAGTAGGCCCCTATACAGTACAATGGCCTTCAAGCGTTCAGCGAAAGCAGCCAATCGTGTATTATGTTCATAGTGCTAATTATACATTTTATCTGGTCTTAAATGATTCCGTCAGCTGATTTCAAGACTTTGCAGATTTTTTTTTTACCTGGTATAAAAGTGCATGAATATTTTTTGCTAAAAACATATGAAAATGATCGCTTCTTTAATCAAATGAGGAAATCTAAGTAGGCTATTCATGACACTCACATATTGTAGGCCTACTCTACAAAGTGACCATTAAGGAATAATACTTTAACAGCATTGAGATTTAGATATTTGCATGTAGCCTACTAAAGATGTCAACACAAATCATCAGGAAGCTGCAACACGCTTAGAGGAAAATTGGAAACATTCAATACTATTGTTCTGTTTATTGTCGAGTACGACATTGAAAGGGCAAGCAACATTGTGTCAAAAAATTTGGAAGATCTTTAATATGTTAATAAGTCATTTGATAAATGGCTTTGAGAGTGTAAGTAATAAAGCTGCTAGATTAGGTCTATCATGTGCTGTTAATCCAGTCTTCTCGCCCCACGTGATTGCGTAAAGTTGAAAGACAAATTGATGAGCTTACCACTATAACTACCGTGAAGAGTAAATTTAAGAAGCATAGAAAACTTTCAAAATCAACGTAGGCCTATTGTATCCGAAATGACGATGTCGTTGATGCCAAGTTACTTTGCCTGTAACAATTTGTTCAGCGGTCGTTCTCGAAGCGTCGATTGATAAAAAAATATTTTAAAAGTTCTATGACACAGAGCAGGTAGACTTCACTTGCTGCTCTTTCCAATAAACAATAGTTTCTCATTTACTACTCAGAAAATATGAAATTTTAGAAAATAAATGTTAAACCTATTTACTGTTAAATTAGAACTAGAACTAGATTATATCTTTTATCATAGATGTGTTTTCGGAATGTCAATGTGTATAGTAGGGAAAAGAACTACTAAAACATTTGTTTGTTCATTTGAAACGCTATTTAGTCGTTTAATACTGGTAAGAAGTACAAAATTGTTTTAAGACACTATGCCTTGTGTGGAATAATAGCTGAATCAAACTTACTTACAAAAAAAAAAAAAAAAGCTGCACAACTTATATATTGGAATGACTTTTGGTAAATATATACACTAAATTTGTTTTATGGGAAATGGGGGCCCACAACATATTCTTGAACCTGGGCCCATGGGTACCTTGCAACTGAGCTCATGTAGGCCTACAAAGTAGATACAGGATACTATGACGATGATCAATAAACTAACCGACTTTTTACTTTAAACTTAGCGACTTCTAAATCTAACTTTCTAAGCAAATAATTCCAATCTTCCTACTAACCAAAAAAACTTAAACAGAAGACAATACACCCTACGCGTTTCATGTGTCAATCTAGATATGCAGGTTAAACTAAGTCGTCGGTTTTCCTGGCTGATTCAGGCAACCCATCCCATGCTCTAATTCCACTCGGGAAGAAGGAGCACATGTACAACTTTGTCCTAGCAAATGGAATGAACTAAAATGCCACATAGTTATTACACCATTCCCAGAAAAGACGGGTATTATACTTAGTGTTTTAATGTAGCGCAAACTCAATGACGTCAATTTCATATTTTGTTTTGTTTAAATGGGACGTCGCGACCTAGATCCAGATCTAAATTTTTAGTTTGACTAAACAGACAACAAAATATGACAGCCAAATACAAAAGATAAAATTAGATTAAATGGTTTTCTTTCGTTTTGGTAAGTTATACTTAGGCCTATAGGTCTAGATTCAGATCAGAACGCGACTCAGGCCTAAGGCTATTCTAATTATAGAAAACAACGGCTTCACTATATAGATCCTCAATCTAGATAGATTGTGCACAGATAACTTTGAATTTCATGTTCAAAATCTACACTCAAAGTTTCAAACTTACTAACACTGCAGTCTTTAAAGATGAACCTTTTACTACAATACTTTTAGTACTTACAGTTACATCGACCTTATACGATACCTAATAGGCCTAGGTGTCAATATACTAGTTACCCACCCTGGGATCCTGTGGTCTAATCTCGGTGAAGACTAGGATTTTGAATTTCGGGAGTTTTAGGGTGCCCCTGAGTCTTCCCAACTCTAATCATAATGGGTACCTGATGTTAGTTGGGGAAAGTAAACACGATTGGTCGTGTGACACCCTGCTGGTTAACTGTTGGCTATACTTTACATTACCCTGATCGTACATGTTAAAATCTGGATGGCTGCCTGGTCGTGCGGTTTGCACGCTGGACTGTTGTTCGGATTTATCGATGGTCCCGGGTTCAAACCCTGCCCGCTCCCATCCCTCGTCGTCCTGCAGGAGGTTTGGACTAGGAAGTAAACTATCTTCAACTCTGAAGGAACATCCGAAACATGTAAAACATTTTACAAAACAAACAAATCCAAAGAGGAAGAGATTGTCTCTTGAGACGTTAAATGCCACAGATGTTAAAACATTACACTCTGATAAACCAGACATTTTTGGCTGATTCAGGCAACCCTTCCACAAGCCTAGGATAATAAAATAAGAAATGCGCCTTAATCTTTGTCTTACAGAAGGCCTATTGTATCGTGTGTTTGTTTTTTTCTAAATTTGTCTTACAGCGTTGGTTTACTGTATATATATGTATTGTTGTGGTTTTATAAATTTCCTTCAGAAACAAAACATTACATTTTAACAGAACCAGGGCGGAATGAGTATTGAAATCGACCCTGGCATTAGTTTTCTCCATTTAATGGCACTCACTCATACCCTTCCTCATGAATACGTTAAATCTTCTATTTGAATTGAACACTTTTTTACATGATTTCAAATTTTTTTGCTATTACTAAAAAAGTAAAGCATAACACTTGACAAAGGGTGAAGACATTGCATTAGATGTGATGTCCACATCCAAGGCATTCTATAACGATTGGTCTTGGCGTTACTTTAATCAAAAATGAATATTCGTTTATTATAAATCTCAGCCTTTGAATCTGTTCTAGTTTCTCTATGGTTTTCTTGAGTTGAGGGGATCCAATAGAAGAAGCATTTTCTAATATTGGTGTAAGCAATTTATTTCATGAAGTTTAAACACAAAGTCCCAGTGTAGTTTCAATCGAGTATGTTCACATTAATGGTACTATCAAAAATGTATGCTAGATTTGCAGTATTCCTAAATTTAAATTTTTTTTTACTTTACTTTTTGTTATTTTACGTAAATATAAAAGGAATATCATTAAAGGATGATTCATAGTTACATACCGGTAACTAAATGTAAAATTTTGAGGTTTTTTAAGTCATCCATCATTGGATGAAAATTTCGTTTAGATAGTGTACTAACCACCTAAATTGTAAGATGGATGGCTGCCCGACCAGGTGATGTTCACTTCTCTGTAGTTGCAATGGACACATGTTTGAGCCCCGTTTAAATTGTAACATGGATGGCTGCCTAACCCTGTGGTGTCCATTTCTCGTCTGCTGTCATCCCCTGCATTGGTTTGGGCTAGGTTGAAATAATCTTCAATATCTGAAGGAACATTTGAAACTTCCAGGTGCAACTCCCACAAAACTGCGTAAGGTTTATTGTGGAGTGACAATACCTTTATGCCATTGACATTTATTTGTATACAACTTTCATAAATTTGCATAAAATTTATTGTGGAATGACAATACCTCCATAGATTATTTGTAATTTCTCTCAATAGTTATAAGAATGACTTTTGTAACAGAATATTGTCTAATTTGTTACTGTTAATTTTACTTTAGATTTGAAGGACAGATGGACCATGGCCTACACTGTGCTTGGACATTACCACTAATCTTATGTATTCTGTACAACAATCAACAGTTGACATGTGGCGACCTGAACTGTTACTTGGCTAATGGTAAATTAGATCAAGCACCTTATGACATCAACCTATTCAAAAAATACATTCTATATTTCCAAAATGATTCCAACTCTCAAGTCCAAACTGGCAGTAACTACTTCCATGCAGATATTCAAGTAAACATAAACCGACATTTTTTAAACAGTTTTAAATTCCATTACTGTTGCCAGTTAGTTGTTAAATTGAAGACAAGAAGAGAATGTTTTTTAACTCATCCTGGCAACACAGTGCTCAGCGTATCACAACTGACCAGATTTTTAAAACAGAATTTCATTGAATCAGGAGATAACCAAATTGTGAAAAACTTATGTCAAACATTTTGGAGGTATTTTTATGGGCAAGCAAATAATTCACACTCAGATTTTTCTGTCATAAGAACCCCAGGTGCTGTAAAATTATATACGTCTTGGTCAGCTCATTGTCTCCTTATTAAGACCAGAAATTCATCAAATAAATTAGAGTACTTCACAGATAAAGACTTCCAGTTCACTATTATAAAAAGCAAAGCTTCACGCTATGTAGTATCAGAGAAGGGTGATAAAAAAGTAGGCTTCAAAAAATGCAGTCAAGGTAACTGTTCTCCCTTACACAGACTAACTCGACAAATTATGTGTGAACAAAATAAGTTTGGACAAAGCTGTCGGCACGAGTGCCATTGTGCACTGTCAAAGGCATGCAACACATCGACAGGGCATTGTCCAAATGACTTGTGTATTTTTGGTTGGCAATTACCCAACTGCAGTGTCAGAATCTGTAGCCTTGATACATTTCTTGTCTACCCTAAAGAGGAATGCCGTCCTTGTGGATGCCAAGGTGGGAGCACCTGCCACATGCTGACAGGAGAGTGTACGACCAGCTGCGAGAGTGAAGCATTTTGTGACAAACAAACCTGCAGAAGGCATACATACTCTCCCCCCAACTGTAACAAGGACTGCTACTGCACAGCTAGTTCAGAGTGTCACCCTGTGACTGGAGAGTGCCGCACAGAGAGCTGCAGCATGCCAAATTTAAACCCGCCAACTTGCAGCACTGACATGGGCGATGTCAACATGTGGGAAACTGCCAGTGCTTTGATGATTCTTGCCTCTTTCTTCTTAATCAAGTTTGTTACTTTTATAATCTTTGATAACATGTGACAGAAAGCAAGCCCACAGAGAACTTATTACATAAATAGTTGGTCCATCATCTGATGTTAGAGTCAAATATTTCTTGGGATAGAATTAGAATCTAATAAAAGATCTGTATTCAAGTTGATATTTGTTGCTGAAACTCTATTAAAATGTTGTGCTAGAAACACAAAAATAAACAGACAATTCCTTTTTAAATCAATAATTTATTTCTATTTTAAATCCTCAAAATTGTATGCTAGGCTTAGTAATAATTATAGCAAAATAGTCATTTATTAGCAAGGCAGGTAAACGGGTTGGAAAAAAAAATCAAATTCTAATGTGGAAAAAAAAAGACTTTTAAATTTAAAATTACCTATTTATTATTTATTTTCAAAAAAAAAAAAAAGTCTCTAAAAAAAATAATTAAAACTAACACTGTTGTATGTAACAGCTTTACTGCTAACATGAAACTTTTTTTTAATCATAATAATTGTCTACTTAATGCTGTAGAGCAACATCTAAATTTAATGGGAAAATACTGGTACTTTGAAGATTTATTATTAGTAAAAAGGAAACATTGCTTCTGTTTATAAGCAGCAATGAAGACATTTCGCTGGAATTATCTATGAGTACCGGTACTAACAGGATAAACCGTCAATAATTTAAAATTACAATTTGTGTAAAGAGCTGAACCAAAAAAAATAATTAAAAGGTAACATACAAACAAGATGCATATCTGAATGATGCAATTAGGACATACAATGTCAGTGAACTATGTCAAGTTGTTTCAGTGTCACAGCTTGTCAGCTGAGTCCAGCCTCATGCCAGTCTCTGGTACAGGTAAAGATAGGCTAGGTCTTTAGGTGGGTGCTCAGATAGCGCCACTTTTTCATCATTGAAGATGACCCACTGTCCATCCTTGAGAATGTGGCAAACATAATGGCCGACACTTGTTGAGGTTCCCATGTGACTGATAAAGGCAACAAGTTTATACTCTGAAAAAAAATACATTTATTGTAGACAACCAATACAACAATTCATAAACATGTAATAAAAAAGGTCTTGACCTGTAAAATGATCAATTTTTCAAGCATGTAATATAAAATTCCTTTTATAGCACAATATGCAAAACAACATGCTTCCTTATAAAAGAAAGTGTCCCTTTCAGACCTTGAATCTATAGGGAAGATGATGTAAAAGTCATCTGTTTTTATGGTAGACAGTTTAGTAGAGTGTCATGTGGCCAGCATAATGACCAACCACCTTTACACTTAGTTTCCCCATCTAAGGTCAGGTATCCATTAGAGTTGGGTGGACTTAGAAAATTGAAAATCTCAGTCTTCACTGAGATTTGAACCAGAGACCTCCTTCTTCAGAAACCAAGTTCCTTACCACTTCTACACCGCGCCTCCCATAATTCTTTAAAATATAATAATAAAAATATTCTATTTATAGAGCACTGCTAATAACTCAATGCCTTATGAGAACATAACAAACATAAACACAAGAGTTAAATTGACAAACTAATCTAAAAATGTTTTGAACAGATAGGACTAAATGTTCTTCTTCAATGTAGTGAAACATGTGGTTTGTCTGAGCTCAAAGGGGAGCAAGTTCCAAATCTTTGATCCTTGCACTTAAAAAGCCAACAAACCAATATTTTTTGAGGGAAAACTGCAGCACATCTAGAAGTGCTGAGTTCTTGGACCACAGCTCCTTAGTAATTCTTTTGCTAAAAATATGTGTATATTTGTTGATTTAGATACTGGGTTTCTAGATTTAATGCCCATACAATACCATATCCTCTTTGAATGCCCCTCCATAATCCACCTTGGGCAGACTCTACTTCCACTACAGCCCAACATAAACAACACCCTGTACAGCAGTGCTGAACAACTAAAGAAAACAGCACAATTTTTTTCCTTGGCACAGTCTGCAAAAGAGCTCAGCAGCGATAAAGCTGGCTAGAAGAAGAAGAATGCCCATACAATATAACATTTTGTTATTTGTAGTGAAAAACACGCAAAATAAGGTGAATACAAAGGAATGAAATCGAATATCATTTCTTTAAAGCTGAAACAATAGATGAACAATTGTAAAGCTGCTGAATTCAAGCTTCGTTACCCTTTTTTTTTCATAGCATCATCATTAAAAGAGATAAATATTTACAGTTTCAATACATAACATTTTTTTCTAAGTTACTGTTTCATGATATTACAAATAAACTATTGTATAACATGGACTTTTAAAAAATATTTTTTATATCTGGTTTGATAAAGGATTTATTTGTATGTTCATAAAATATACACCTTAATTTGAAAAACATTTGAAAAGTATTCATTTGGAAAGCCACAAATAAAATTAGGAATTATTTAAAAAATGATGAAGATGATACAAAAAATTAATACATGTCGAACTACACAAACTCTCTTTTTCTCCTTGTTTTGAAAGTTTACTATTCACAAAATGCACAATTAATTTTACAAATAAAAGGTCTCTCTTTTAGATGACCAAAACGTATGACCTTGCACCTATTTAAAATTTAGAGCTTGATAAAGACAATTTTTAAATTTGATTTTCAATAACGCTATAGTGGTGGCTGAGTGGTAACGCTTTCAAACTTAGGGCTCTCACGTTGAAATGGTGCTGAAGAGTGAGATTAGATTCTGGACTTTTTTAGAATGCCCTTGGATCTACACAATTCAAATGGGTACCTGACTTTCACTGGAGAAGTTCTTGTTCTGGCCACATCACAATATCTTTAAATTTAGACCATAGAAACAGATGAGCATTACATCATTTCCCCCCTCATAGAATGCATGGTCTGAAAGAGGTAGTTACTTAATATATTTTACCTATTTGCTTTTGAGATTCAAACAAACAAGCAGTAAACATGAGTGGTTTGTCCCTGTCGAGGGAAATACATGCCTAGTACTATAACTTAAGTCTAAAAAAAAATTAAAACTTACTTTCTGAGCCATCTTTAAATTTTGGATCTTGAGATTGACCTTCAGTTCTATCCTCAGTTTCCATTGGTTGACTTATTTCATCTGCATGACTAAAGATCCAATCAACTGCCCTTTCAGTATTGTTGTCCTAAAGTGATGAAGTTAACTTGGTGTGAGTAGATTTACATTTTAAAATGCTAGTAAACTATTGAAATATAAAATTAAAGAAATGGAAAGAAATCTGATAAAGCTTGTGCCATTAAAATTTTATGCAAAAGTTGTCTGTTGGCTTTACCACAACTATTAAACTTTTCTTTTGAGTGTGTTTTATAAATAAGCAAATAATAACTATTAAGCCACTTTATTTTATATGACACAGAATAATAGGGCTTGTCTTAGAGTCTGAAGAGTAATGAAGAGTGCAGTATATCATGTGACTATGCAGCCCCATCTGCGACATATATATTTTGCCACATTTAGCACAGAATTAATCATTGTCTGCTGGTGGTTGATTTAGATCCTCTTTTTGCTGTCTATGTCTGTCGTCTGCAGTGGTTTTTCTTTTGTTCGCAAATGTGTATCCCCCAGCCTTTGTAAGTGATCTCCAGCTGTCTTGTTCCGAATTCACCTGCAGCCAGGTTCTCTCTTCCATGTCAGCTATACATATTATATAAATAGTTCTATAATCTTTTTTTATCTGTGCTGTGCTACTCTCTTGTTAAACCTCTTCTCCCTCCACAAGACTATTCTATCTCATACTTACAGTGGCCTTAAGGGCTTTAGTTGCTTGTTCCAGGTTGAATCCCATGGACATTAGCATCCCTAAACCTTCTGGGTTAGCCTCAAAATGTTTTGTACCAGCTGTAGGGACTTCCAGTGGCTCTGAAAAGTCTGTTCCAACAAAAATATTAGCAAAGATTTTTTTATTAGGAATAATCAGTGGAATCACAATATCAACACACGCACACACATATGCATATATATAGTTTACAAATAGAAAAACAAAACCTAATGAAATACTCAATAAGACACACAGATCCATACACTAGAACTAATTCGTACAAGTGCTCCTTCTTCCCTAGTGCCATTAGAGAATGGAATGAGTTGCCTGAATCATCCAGGAAAACTAAGGAATCATCCAGGAAAACTAAGGAATCATCCAGGAAAACTAAGGACTTAGCAGAGTTTAAGTCACTGATTATATCATGCATCACTAGATTGACACATGTCTGTAATACCAGTATATAAGATAAAAAATTATGTATGCAAATGCGACATGAAAATCTTCATTCAAAATTGACACTAACAGTTGGAAAAAAAGAAGCACTGGATAGATTCAAATGGATAGCGAGCATAAAAGAAAGGTCCCGAATGCCATACACAACGGAAGTAGAAAGAAGGATGAAAGTGCAACAGCGCCTGGTGATTACAGATGCCCAACCTGTGACCGCAGCTGTGTATCAAGGATTGGCCTCTTTAGTTACACAAGAGGTTGCAAAGGGAAAACATCCCTCAAGAGTAAAATGCCACAGTAGGTCATGCTTGAAATGAAAAATTTTGATAGATGGGATAGGAAAGTGCCATCACATTGACAGTGTTGAGCTACAAGTCTTTATTAAGTACAGGCTGTTCTATTTATCAAGTAATTTTTTATTTGTCAGTACAGGAAACAACTTTGTTGTCCAAACTAAAATTTGTATTTCTATTTTTATTTCTGTAAGTGTTTTTGAAATGTAAAATGATTTTGAATAGTTTAATTGTCTAGATCATATAGCCAACCTGGATCCTCCATGTGTTCCATCACCCAGTTCATTGCTGCTTCTACACCTTGGTTCTTTGTTTTGAATACAGCTTTCCGACAGGCTTCTCGTGGGAACCCCATATCTACCAGCTGCCCTACAGTTAACTCACAAATCTCCATAGGAGGTTCTGGAAAGAAATTTATCAGTTGATTTTATCACAGCTGTGATACACATTCACACACAAAGAGACTCATTGTTATCAATTCACTGGTATTTTGTTAAGTAAAAAATGACTTTACCTGGTGGTGAATCCCCTGCAGGCAGCTCCTCTTCCCCTGACTGTAGTCCATAACCTCTTAAATAACTTAGATCTAGTTCGTCTGGTACTTGCACAGAGACATCTTCAATGAAACATTAAACTTTCTATTACTAATGCAATGACTGTGACATTTCATTATCTAACAAGAATGTTCCATTATTAAGTAGTTCTACATCTAACAAGATTGCTCAAAAGATAAGGCATTAATAAGTAGTGCTACAGGAACATATGTCTTACAATACCAGCATCTAAATAATAAACTGTTTTACTTAAATATTTGTTGGTGACACTCACCTAGTTTTCTAGGTACCCAGTCATCACCAACAGTAAATTTTCTGAGTTGAACCATCAAATAGTCTGGGAATGAAGCTAAACGAGTTGTCCTATAAGAGCACACAGTTTAGTCAACTTAGTAAATATACTTGAAAGTAACAATAAATACAACACAGAATATTAGTTGATTGTAGTGAGTTCAATTAATACTAAAACATGAATGGAATTCATATTAGTTTAAAAGGTCAATACACAAATTCCATATGCTAGGAAAAATGTGTACAAATGCTCCTTCTTTCATAGTTGTAAGACCAGCTTAGGCACCAACTTGCCTTAGCTGACATAGAAGAGAGCACCTGTTTGCATGCAGCCTCAGAAAGAGACAGCTGGAGGTCACTCATAAAGGCCGCAGGATACACAATTAAGACCAAAAGAAAAACCGCTGCCAAGGACAGGCGCAGACAGCGAAAAGAAAATCTTAATCGACCACCCAGCGGACAATGGTTATGCTTGCCCTGGATGTGGCAAAATATGTAGATCACAGCTGGGGCTGCGTAAATATGGGAAATACTGCATTCCTCATTAATCTTCGCACTCGAAGACAAGCCTTATTAGGTTGCCAGAGTCAGCCAGGAAAACCAATGACTTGGCAGAATTTAAGTCATTGATTAATATGTATGACTAGATTGACCTAGGAACACACGTAGGACATAATCATCTTCTTTTTCAATTATTTGATAAGATAAGATAAAATAAACTAGAAAAAGACATAATGCATGAAAAAAGTAGCAGAAGTCTATAGTAAGAGAAGATGATGTATGGTAGATGAAATAGGAGTAGCTGAAGTCATAGAATGAGGAGAGAGTAGTCGAAGTCAAAAAATATGCTCTACTTTAAGGCTAGTGTCTTCCCCTGTATTGCAGAGCTGTAGAATTCTTCAACAGGTTCTGATTCTTGAAAGACAGAAAGGCATTCCGTGAAAGGAATGATGGGACGGACTATACTCTTAGGATCACTGGAAAAATACAAATCAGATCAGGTTATAATTTACAATTGCACATGTTTTTAAACTATTAAGAGCATTAATGATTTTCAATATTGAAATGCAACTTTGGGAGAAACGGTAAAGGTATCACAATGTAAGAATAGATCACACATATCAACAAGTAGATTAATACATTAAATGAGTGGACAAGATGTGCATATTTTGGCAGCAAAATTACACAATGGTATATAGAGGATAAAGTGTCTGGGGATTATATGCTAGACAATAATCGATTAGGAGATTAAGTGATGGGATTGATAGTCTAGCATTATTCCAACTAACCTTAACACATAGGATGTACCCGCTTGACTTTTTTGTTCATTATACTTTCGTACTTCTTCTGAGGACATAATTACAATTAATTTAGACAATTTAATTTTTTCAGTCAATATGAACAGTTTTCACTATTTACATTAAATTTGTAGCACTAGTGTCATAAAGCTCTAACAAAAATAAAAATAAACAAGGTTACAAAGACTGAATGGAAACACAAACTCAAAATCGGCCCTGAAGTGGTCCACCTAGAGTCTTCACCAGGATTTAAACACGGGACTTCCAGTTCCAAGTGCTTTACCCCTTAAGCTTATCCGTTCATTCAAAATTAATAACATGTTACATGTAATAAAGAGAAACAAAAAAAAAATTTATTCTTCTTACAAAATTAGATAAATTGGCAACACGAAAAAAAATAATTCTTGACTTACTTTAAACTACAGTTGTGTACAAATGACTTAACAAGACTTTCACCTCGCAAATAAAAATTAATATCTCCATTGTCATTTGTCACACAAACTAGACATAGATCTAGCTAGATCTAGACCTAGTTCTAGATCTAAATCTAAATTCAAGATCTAAGTCTAGGTCTAAAACTAGATATCAAGATCTACATCTAGAACTAGATATAGAATCTTGATATATAGAATCTACTGTATCTAGACTAGAACTCTTATGAAGTTATCTGTTTAATCTTATAATTATTATACCTTGGCCAATGTTATGATCGTCAATAGTAGACCTTTTGTTACCGGGTAATGGTGTACTATGCTTTTCGTATCTGAGTCATTTCTTAATGTGATACTATTGTTTACATAATAAATAAATCTGCACCCCTAAGCTGTCATAAGATAAGTTATTGTCTTAATAATTAAAATTTTGTTCAAATTATTAATACATTTCTTATCTTATATAATACAGTCGTTACTTCAAAAAAGAAGATGATTACGTCCTACGCGTCATGCATTTAGTCATGCATATTAACCAATGACTTAAATTCTGCCAAGTCACTGGTTTTCCTGGCAAGCTCAGGCAACCCATTCCATGCTCTAATAGCACTAGGGAAGAGGGAGTATTTGTACAAATTTGTCCTAGCATATGGGACGAGGAATGTGCCTTTATCTTTGTGTCTTTCAGAGTATTTTATTAAATTTTGTTTTTGTATTTGAAGATAATGGTCCAGTGTTTTATGTACTTTACTTTTGAGTCTTCTGTCCTGAAGGCTTTCTAAATTTAGTGATTTTACTATAGGTGTTACTCTAGTCAAATGTGAATATTCATTTGTTATCAATCTCACTGCTCTATTTTGTGTCTGTTCCACGAGGAATGTGCCTTTATCTTTGTGTCTTTCAGAGTATTTTATTAAATTTTGTTTTTGTATTTGAAGATAATGGTCCAGTGTTTTATGTACTTTACTTTTGAGTCTTCTGTCCTGAAGGCTTTCTAAATTTAGTGATTTTACTATAGGTGTTACTCTAGTCAAATGTGAATATTCATTTGTTATCAATCTCACTGCTCTATTTTGTGTCTGTTCCAGTTTCTTAATGTTTTCTTGAGTTGAGGGGTCCCAAATGGAGGATACATATTCTATTATTGGCCTAACCAAGGTTAAATAACATTTTAGTTTTATGTTCTTATTTGATTTATAGAAATTTCTTTTTATAAAACCTAATACTTTGTTTGATTTTTTTATAGTTTCATCAATATGTGGATTCCATGACAGTTTTTCATTTATTATAACACCTAGGTATTTTGCATTTTTAGTCTGTGTTACTGGTTTGCCATGAATAAATAAGTGGAATTAATTTGTTTTAGTTTTTTTGTTACTTTTAACAACTGACATTTTTCTGGGTGGAAAGACATGCTCCAATTTGATTCCCATTTCTGTAATTCATCTAATTCTCTTTGTAAAATATCTGTGTCTTGTGTTGTTTTTATTGTTCTATATATTATGCAATCGTCTGCAAAAAATCTGACTTTTGTTCCTGAAGTAATGCAATTTGGTAAATCATTTATGTAAATTAAAAATAGTAGTGGACCCAAGACTGTTCCTTGAGGTACACCTGAGTTTACTGTTATCGGTGTTGATTTAGAGCCATTTATTATTACAGTTTGTTCTCTCCCTATCAGAAAATCTTTAATCCACTGATGCAGTGGGCCATTAATGCCAAAATATTTTAATTTTTTAAGCAAACTATGGTGGTGAACTGTGTCAAAAGCCTTAGAAAAATCTAGTAAGATATCATCTATTTGTTCACTATTATCTAAACCTTTAGAAAAATCATCCATTAGTCCTATTAGTTGTGTTTCACATGATCTATATTTCCTAAAGCCATGTTGATATGGTGTGAGGACATTTTGTTTGTCTAAGTGGTTTATGATGTTGCTACATATTATGTGTTCCAGGATTTTACATGTGATGCTGGTAAGTGATACTGGCCTGTAGTTTCCTAGGTCAGATCTTTCTCCTTTTTAAATAGGGGGGTGACATTAGCTTCTTTCCAGTCCTTTGGTACTCTGCCCTGGTTAAGTGAAGCCTGAAAGAGTATTTTGAACACTGGGGCTAGCTCATTGCTTAGTTCTTTTAGTAATCTAGCTGGAATACCATCAGGTCCAGACGCTTTATTTGGTTTGGTGTTGGCTAATAGTTTTTGAATTCCATTTTCTTTTACTACTATATCTTCTATGTTGTCTACTTGGTTCAAATTCAGTAATATGTCTTTGTCTCCTGGGGCTGAGAATGCTGATGCAAAGTATTTGTTTAGGATGTTTGCTTTAGTTTCATTATCATTATGTATTATGTTATGTTCATTTTTTAATGGCGCTATGCCTGTTGTTTCCATTTTCTTAGACTTAATGTATGACCATAGGTTTTTGTTGTTATCTTTAGATATTACATTGTTTATGTATTCACTCTGCAGCTGTCTGCTTACTTTTCGGTTAAGTGTTTAATTTTTATATACTTTTTGTAAACTCTTTCTGCCTTAGTTTCTTTAAATTTTCTATATAGGTTTTCCTTCTGTCTACGAAGCTTCTTTAGTCTATTATTAAACCAGCATTTATTTATTTTGTTTGATGTGTATTTAGTTGGTATATGATTTTCTATAATGCTTTTAAGATAGTTTTTAATGAAATTCCAGAGGTCATCGACTGGTTGGTTAATGTCTTTTTCTAATAAGAATGTTTGTTGAAAGTTTAATGCAGCTTGGTGTAGTTGTGTTAGGTTACATTTATTCCAGAGTAAGATTTTTCTTTTGGGTTTTGAATTGGCTACTGCTTTTATCTGACTGTGTATTTTTATGATCTCATGGTCTGATAGACCAGGGATAATATCATAATCAACTACTAATCCAGGTCTGTTGGTTAAGAAGAGATCTAATGTGTTGTTTAATCTAGTTGACTTTTTAATGATTTGATCTAAACTTAGGTTGTGTAAAGTTTCTATGAAAAGCTCATTTATGTCCTTAAGGTTTTGGTGTTTATCTATGGTTAGTGTTTTCCAATTTATATCAGGTAGGTTGAAATCACCCATAATCCAAAAAACTGCATTTTTATTTGTCTCTTTAAGTGTAGTAATCTGATTACATGATGATCTACATTTATAATATATATGTATAATAAATATATCTAGATCAGGGCTCTATTTAGTCTTATTTAGACTGTAAAATGAAGGCCCCTACAATGAGGATATGTCAAAACTGTGCGCGATAAAAGTAGTTCGTTATATTTGAAACTTATAACTAAAACAAAGTTCATATCAAAATTCTTTTTTCAAAACATTTGAATCAGTATTCAATTCAATGAGTTAGTTATAGTTAATAAATGGAAAATATATTTTATAATGATCCATTGACACTGTTACCATTGTGACCTTAGACGAAAATTTTTTGTACCAATGCATGAATCTATGAATGATTGAGTTATTAATGAAGAAGTCCATGACCTTTTCAAAAAAGTTACCTCCCCTGAAGTTTTTCATTGAAAAGTGGTGTAATTTTTTAAAAATATGCTTGCATATATAATCTAAAAAATTAGATGGTTCATTTTCGGAAAAGAAAAAAGTAGCTGTTGCACCAGAACTTTGAATGATCTAAAATATCATGATGTCCGATTTTTATTTTCTCTTCTAGTTTCTAAGATCTAAACAGGACAGATGGACGGACAGACAGACAGGCCACACAAAACTCTAATAGCGTCTTTTCCCCTTTCTCGAGAAAGCTGAACCATTAAAATTTTTAAGTAATTAGGCAGTAATGAGTTAATCATTTTTGATACTTAAAAAAAAAATTCTTTTATTGAAAGATAGAAAACAGAAAGAAGGTTAAAAATAAAGATTTACCTTTATTTATAGCTGCTTCCATGGGCACAGGAAGTGAAAGACAATAATCCTCTCTCCTTGAGTAACGCACTTTTTTTGAAACAGAGCACATTACCCTTTCTTCTACTTGGAAACGGAAACAATCACATGGGTTGACAGAGTATCTGCTGTTTTTCTATCAGGAGAACAAAGCAAACTTTGTTTTTTTTTAAAACCTATTTTAAACTTAAAGTATATTATCATTTCATTCTGTGTTTCTACAGAGAGAAGCAATATATATATATAAATTTTGTAAATAAAAGTTACATTCATTTTTTTTTAAAAAGAAGTTCATTCAAATTTTAGTCAAGTTCGGCATTTAGAGATTAATGCTCCTACAATGACTTAAATCAACAGACTACAAATCAACGAGTGTGTATCAACACACGGTCATTTTAATTCAGAACTAAGTTGTACTTAGGTTACTGAATATACCATCATAAAAAGAAAATACCTTCACAAAAAAGATCAAGTGAATATAGTAATTAGGTTTACTACAAAAAAAAAAACGGATTCAAAATTAAGCAGCACAATGAACAACACAACAAACCTAAATGTTAATAACAACGTCTTAAGATACATACAGGACAATTCTTCAGACCTTGTGATCTAAGGAGTCAGATGATGTTAATGGCCAACAATTAATGAGGGTGTCAGGATGGCTGCCTGGTCGTGCGGTTTGCGCGCTGGGCTGTTGTTTGGATTTATCGACGGTCGATGGTTCAAACCCTGCCCGCTACCATTCCCCGTCGTTCTGCGGGAGGTTTGGACTAGGAAGTAAATACTGGGGAGGTTTGGACTAGGAAGTAAACTATCTTCAACTCTGAAGGAACATCCGAAACATGTATAACAAACATTTCATGTGGCCAGCCAACAAAATGACCCACCACTTTTATTTCTCAAATGTAAGCCAGGTTGGGTGGACTAAGGAGTGTCCTAAAAATACCTAATCAAATCCCAAACAACATTGGGATTTTAACTCAAGACCTCTCGGTTCAGAAGCCAAGCATCTTACCACTTGGCCACCACACAACAAATAGATGTCCATTTCTAATCATTAAACAATCACTAACATGTTAAATATAAATATATAAACTGCAAGTGATAACTCTTTAGTGATAGAAACAATCAAATTTAAGCTTTAGATGGATTGTTCTATATTTTAAAGAAATCTTTAGCTTGGTTTCTGAAAAATGATGCATGATTTATTTCAAGCTTTGAAATTTATATTTCTGAAATAGGCAGAAATAAACAATATCGAAACAAAGCTAATGTAAATATTGAGGTCACAGATAAGGCTTTTTTTTTAAAGGTTATTTTACTGTCATTTTTATCTTTGTTTACATATTTTTAATATTATAGCTATCAAATTGAATTTTATTCCTAGGAGCCCCTTGGTGAATGTATTACCTCAATGAAACCTCAAGGAGAATATATTTATATAACCTTAATAAGATAGTTTACTGTATAAAAAAGTATTAAGGATGAAGAGAAAATCGATGACTTAGCAGAGTTTAAGTCATTGATTATCATGCATGACTAAATTGACACATGATAAAATACATATTTAATTATCTTCTTTTTTGAAGTAACGTTTGTAATCTATAAGATAAAAGATATAGCTAAAAGTTTCTCAAAAAAAAGGAGAATTACCTCTATAAGCGAGACCATATGTAGAAAAAACTCCTGTGCATCCTGTTGTTTTTTGGTAGAGAACTCAACATGACCTTTCCCTACCAGATTTTTAAATACATGGGGGCGTATACCTTGTGGTGACTGTGGACAGGGAGAAATCTTATTAATAGCCTACACATGATAACCACAACACATGATAAACCACAACACATGATAAACCACAACACATAATAAACCACTATTAATTAGCTAATAACTATGTAAAGCACAGTGCCTCCAGTGAAACAATGAGTTCAAAAAAAGTGAGAGTTCAAGCAGTTGAACTTACAGGTAAATATTTGGCTTCACTAGGCGGAGAATCTTCTTTTTCAGCCTCACTAAATAAAGGGAAACAATAAAAAAAATATATAAGCTACATCTCAGATGTGATAAAAGCATTATTTCCTTAACTATAAAGAGGTTGAAAGATATCTATAATAAAGTAAAGAAGTCATAGTGTCTATAAGTTTATATCTTGGAAATAGCTATATGAGAAAAGTTATATGAAAAAAGTGCCAAGTTAGTAATTATGTGCATTTATCATTTGTAGCAGAATTGGATAATGAAAATGACAAAGACATAAATTTAAAAAAAAATATAAAAAAAGAAGTTATAAAAACACATTTTGAAAAAGCGTATCAAACCTCCCCACCACCCATTTTAAACTTATTTTGCTTTTATATAAAAATAAGCTTAGCCATCACAAATGCATATAAGACTTCTAGTTGCATTTATTCCATGCTGTAATAAATTTCTATATTTTATACTAAGAAGATTGCATTTGGCATACAATCATCCCCCATACAGGATATGTGCCCTGATATACCGTATTTTTCGCCGTATAAGACGCTCCGGCATATAAGACGCACCCAATTTTATAGGAGGAAAATCTAGAAAAAAAAGATTCTGAACCAAATACTGTACTAAAATATTTTATATCAACTGTATAAAGTAAACAGCAGTTTAAGAACAATTTTATGTCAACCATGTAACATATTAAGAACAATCTTTACTCTCATTAACAGTCAGTAAAGTCAGTAAACAGTGAAAGTAACAAAAATCAGTCTGTAATGTTTTTATTCGAACCCCAAGAATTCCTCGTCTTCGCTGCTATCAGAAATGAGGAAGGACAGATCCTCGCAGTCATTGTCATCACTTTCTTCCTCACTGGTGTCAAATAAGACGTCGTCTTCTGTTCCGTCCAAGGCATTACTAATGCCACACTTCTTGAAGGATTTTACAACAATGTCCTCCTTCACAGAGTCCCATGACCTTTTAACCCATTCACACACTTGTGTGATAGTGGGCCTCTTCATCCGCCCAGTAGGTGTCAGATCATGGTTCCCAGCTGCCATCCAGGTGTTCCACTCCTCACGCATCAGAACTTTGAATGGCTTGTTAATGGAAACGTCCAGAGGTTGCAGCTGGCTAGTGAGGCCAACAGGAATCACAGCTATTTGGGTTTTAACTTCCTTAAAGTTCTTTTTAGTATTTTCCGTAATGTGCGCTCTAAACTGGTCAAGCACCAACAAGGAAGATTTCCTCAGAAGACCGCCAGGACGTTTGGACCACACTTTGTCAATCCACAGTCTCATGCCATTTTCGTCCATCCACCCTTTATCGTGAACATGCACGACGACTCCCCGTGGGATTGTTTCTTTTGGGAACGTTTTCCTTTTAAAAATCAACATCAGAGGCAGTTTGGTACCATCGGCACAGCAGGACAGCACAACCGTGTAGTGGGTTTTCTCATGCCCTGAGGTTTTTACGGTTATGGTTTTTGCTCCTTTGTTATCTACGGTTCTGTTAGATGGCACATCAAACGTTAGCGGGACTTCATCCATATTCCTGATCTGGCTAATTCAAAGTTATTCTTCTTCCTCGCATCAATAACAAACGTGTGAAAAGAAAGAATCTTTGATTCGTATTCCTTAGGCATTTTTTGTGCAATTCTGGTTTTGGTGCGCATAGAAAGGCCAGATCTCTTCATAAATCTATAGCACCACGATGGTGATCCGGTGAAATCCCGAATGCCTTTCTCCACAGCAATACGTCTGGCCTCATAGATTATCATTTATGTTGAGACAGAAAGTCCATTTTGCTCCGGGAGACATGAGGAGACGCAGCCTGCGCTGATGGATGGAGGTACCGGCAGTAAGCTCAGCATGATGCCCATGCAGCACATGGTTGGACTGTCGGGAGGGGGGCATGGCGCGCTATAGGATGGAGAGGGAAGCCCGAACACACACAGCCTGGCCGTGCAGGAAGGGTCACAGAAGTCACCACAGCCCGCAGTACGTGCCCCAAATCCAGCCCGCAGCACACACTGCATAAGGAAAGGACTGCGAGTAAGCGCCACACAAAGTTGGGGGCAGTTTTAATGCATGTAAAATGTGTATTTGCCATATAAGACGCACCAACTTTTCCCCCCCAGTTTTGGAGAAGAAAAAGTGCGTCTTATATGGCGAAAAATACGGTAGTTATACAAAATATTGCATTGCCTCCAGCTGTGCTGAGTATTTTTAAAGTAAATATTGATTTGCACGAACATTTTACACTAAATTTTGTGATTTCCATCTTTTATACTGGCTACAGATCAAGGATTTAGAACCCAGTCTGTCACTAGGTCAAACACCAGTTGTTTTGTTATTTAAGCTTCAATAATATATAGACTTTTAAAACTAGGTCAAGGTTGAGTACAGAATATGAGAACTTGACATTAAAGGCAAATATCATGGGCTGAAAAGTGCACCTCCAAAAATGCCTAAAGGACAACTAGGCGAAAGGCTTGCTTAAATGAAATAGAAGAGAGCACCTGGTAGCAGCTTCTAAACAAGATAGCTAGAGATTTCTTACAACGCTGCACGTTTGAGACCAAACAGAAATCTGCTGCCAGACATATACAGCTAAGAGAGAGCCTAACTCAACAACCAGCAGACAATGTATAGCACAGCCTTTTGAAATATTGTGCTCCGTCATAATCTTTGGACTCAAATACAAGTTTTATGATAATTGTATATAAAAGTAACTTCCTTGTAATAGACTTAGAGCTTTATTCTTATATAATCTTGATGTTTCCAAAACTTGAGTGGGAAGCTCAACGACGGGAATGAAAGAAATTTATTGCATCTGATAAAATTCTAGTCACCATATAAAGAAGCTAATACAAACTTGTAAATCACCTGTAGAAATATTAAACAACAGAACAAGATTTATCAAACTTACACATTCTTGGAATACTCTCCTGATAACAATCCAAAAGCCAATTTACTCCTAAAAAAAAAAAAGAAACATAATTTTGAGCTTTACTTTACTAAATAAACAATTGTTAATAATTGATTTCCAAGTCAAATTCTACAATGACCTATTTTGAAAAAATGCATTACAAATTAAGTTTAGGTTATATTTAGATTTGAAATAAATGTCTGAAAAATATAACAATGCACAAGATTTATTGATGTAGTTTACTATGGCCTCAAAAGGCTGCTGAATCTGTTGTAACAGAACAGACTGGTTTGTGGCAGATGTTTGCAGATAAATATTATTTTTATCCTCAGGCTTGACAATAGGGCAAATTTCCCTCTTCATTCTAAGTGTAAAATGCATTGTTTACAACTATTAAATCTTTATGTTCAAATATTTTCCAACAAAGTGACAATATCTTATGGATTTTAGTAATGCATTGTGTCCAGCCTGGATAACTTCTACAGGAATAAGAGCCAATAACTCATGCACTTCTGTGAAAACTAGTTAGTAAGGAGGAATGGGACGGCCATGGGATAAAGAGTAATATAAATAATTGTAAATACATAAAAGAAAATATCAAGTGAGCAATTTGAAGAATGATGACTTGGCAACCAAAGGCAGACAAACTATAGTAGAAGTTAGTCCAGTCTGGGAAGGTGACAGACTATATTTCACTTGAATATGATAATAAACTAAGCCATGTTCTGTTTTCAGTCAGTAGTTTCTGTATTAATAACATTTTGTCTTTATCACTACCAATTATCATATCTAGTGGACACTGTTGACATTGTGTATATGTGAATGCATGCATGTTAATAATATGAGAACTATTCCCCTTGGCAAGAGAGTCATATTGTAATGTGCGTTACATGTGCTATGTTAGTCATTTAATGTTGTGTGTGACAGGTGCTTTGTTAGTGTGTTAATAAATTGATTATTGAATACAGCATTAAATTTTACAGTCACTTATTGAGTTTAATGTGATTGAGTGTAACTATAAACTAAAAGATGCCATGGTCCAGGCCTTGGTTTTTCTCTAAAAAAAAACAACAACAGTGTTATTGGATTTTGTACCAGTAATTTGATACTATGATTTATACTGAAGAATCTTGGTAGTAATATTTGAATCTAAGATGAATAAATTAAACCCAAGACTTACATCTGAAAATTAAAATCTGAGGCAGGGTTGGGTGGAGCATTTTGTACAAGTTGTTCAGTATTGATATAATACCTGCAAATGAAATGAAAAAAAAATGAATAAGAATGCATTAATGTGAAATGAGAGCAAACATAAGAGCCATTCAAAAAGGGCAGTGTTTACTCACACCTCTCTAAACAATACTCCGACACATAATAACTGAATATAAATGTGTAGAGATAGAAAGTATGTCTTGCTTAAATTCTTTGTAGCCTTGTGCTATTGAGATATCAAAATGAGTAAAGCAGATATGAACTGTCTACGAGATGAAATACTTATACTTTCATTTTTAAAAATCTAGCTTGAATAATTGTATGTTTGAATCACAATATGGAATTCACAAGAAATAGATCTGTAAAAACAAACTGGTAATTACGGAATGAAAAGAACAGAGCACATCACCCTTAACAGTGAATTCCTTTTATAGTTCTGAACCCAGTGTATCCTAGATTAGAGTTTGGAGACACAAGATGCTATGAAACCAGCTAATTTTTCCCCCCATTCTTAAAATTTTGACAATGTATTAATGCATGACAACATTCTAGTAACAATTTTTTTGTAATAAATAAGTTTCAAGGTTATGTCACCTACACACACACACAATGCCAACTCCTGAATAGGATAGAATAAAATACGCTACAATGACCTATTTTGAGCTATTGGGAAGCATGGTTGAGAGGTATGCTTGAACTTGGTTACCTATCAAGGTGGCTCGAGGGTCAACACCCGACCTGAGAAGAGATATGTTCACTGAGCGCCTAAACTAAAGGCAGCTTGAAAAACCTTCTTCCAGATCCCCCCCCCCCCCCCCCCCCCCCCCCCACTGGTCCACAAATGAGATTGGACCATAGCCATCTGAGTATGCTATAAGCATGAAAGTAGAGCTATATAAAAGCTATAAATGTATTTAATGTGCACACCATTTTTTGAGACACTGCAGAGAAAATGCTTTTAACATCATGATAACAATGATTACAAAAAAAAAAAAACAACCTCTTCTTAAACATTTAACTGAAAACTTTTTGAGTTAGAAAATACAGCAATGTAGTTTTAATTTAATGGGATATTTCACTTAAATGAAGAGTCAGTTGTGAAATGTAACTTAGAAAGCAACGTGGTTTATATTTAATTTATATGATTAGTTAACTGTAAAATGTAACTTAGAACTCACCGCCTCTGAAAATCAGGTATGCTAAAGAGGACTTGCATAACAGAGTTTAAGTAGCAGCTGTTACCCAGATTGCGCATGCCAGTGTAGCCTGGACCATAACAAGGCCTGAGTTGACTTCCTGCCTCCTGGATGACGTCCCACTCTCCAATTTTTTGATTAATGTCAATCTCTAGTTCTGTCATTGTTTTATCTGTCTGTGGGTAAAGGAAGTAGTGACATTTGTTTTAATGGATACCAAAAAAAAAAAGAAGGTTAAGAAATCTAAACTCAAAGGCAATCAGACATATGAAACTTGTAGTATTCGTACAAATTACAAAGTGAGAGTTATATAAAAGTGTAATGGGTTAATAGTGTAATTCAACTTAGCAATCAACTTGCTCTACTCAGCATTTTTTAAAAATCAATTAGTCAACTGAACCAAGGAGTGTTATGAACTTTATATTAAAACCAACTATTTAACATCTTATTTACAACCACAATTTAGCAGGTAAAAAAAAAGTATGTTTTGTTAAAATTACTTGAAAACCTATAGAGCCCTTGGTCTGAAAGGCAGGCTTTAATTACTTTTACTTCACTAAAAAATAAAGTTCCCCTTTCAAACCCTGCTATTTATTTATTTATCTATCTATTTATTTATTTGGGCATTTAACGTAAAGGTCATGTTTCTTTGGCCAATGGTTAATAAGCTGAGTGTCATGTGGCCAGCACAACGACCAACCACCTTTACTTTCCCCAACTAAAGTCAGGTACCCATAAGAGTTGACTAGATTCAGGGGCGCCCTAAAAATCCAGAAATTCAAAATCCTAGTCTTACCCAACACTGGTATTCATGACCCAGGTCTGAAAGCCAAGCGCTTAACCACTCAGCCACTGCCCACCCCCTCCATACTTAAGCTTTGCAATAATAGTTTTTGTTGGTTTTTAGTAATGACGTGCAGTCCAAGCCTACCTTTTCTAAAGCAGCTACATTGATACCAAAGTGGGCCAGATGTTTAGCCAGGTATGGATCTTCTACCATATCATCTTCAACGTAGGAATACACATCTGGAGGGGGAGAGACAAACAACATTTTCAAGAGATACCTTCAGAGATGAAGGGGCGGGAAGTAAAGGAGAGAAAATAAAACAATAACTAAAACCAAGTTCATGAGTAGGTCAAGAATTACTGCCACATACTTTGACAATATTGTTTTGATCAAGACAATGAAGAACAAAGTACCTCCACATTAAGACAAGCAGGAACAAAGTACCTCCACATTAAGACAAGCAGGAACAAAGTACCTCCACATTAAGGCAAGCAGGAACAAAGTACATTCACATTAAGACAAGCAGGAACAAAGTACCTCCACATTAAGGCAAGCAGGAACAAAGTACCTCCACATTAAGACAACAAGGAACAAAGTACATTCACATTAAGACAATGAGGAACAAAGTACCTCCACATTTAGACAATGAGGAACAAAGTACCTCCACTTGTAGCTGTGATAGTTCCTAACTTGACAGCCAAAGGATATTTCACCTCCTGAAAATGCTCCACTGCATGGTTGTTCCCCCCTGATCCATCAAAAAAAACGTCGCCCACAGAGAATGGAGCCATCGGTCAAGTTCAGCCACAAGTTGGTCGTCAGTTCACACTTCTCACACTTCCAGCCAGAGGGAGGAATCTTTTTGCCATTGTTGAGCTGCTGGAGATTCTCTGCATACCTAACAGATGAAACAAAGACTTTATGAATACACATTCCAATATAACATTTTGTCTTTCATCTCTCTAGTAAGCTACACAAAAAAAGTTTGTAGGAATCCTTCCATTTTTGTTTGTTTCTAAATGTCATTCTGATATACTCAACAGGAGACAGCTTGAGAATGAATAAAAAATAGTTTTTCCCAAAAGAAACACAGACTCTTCTGATAAATTACAAATGTTCCTTAAAAAATGAAGATAATTAAAATCCTACACATGTTAAAGACTAAAACTCTTCTAAGGCGTTGGTTTTTGGCTGATTCAGGCAACCTGCTCCATGATCAAATGAAATTGGGGAAGAAGGAGCACTTGTACGTACAAAATTGTCCTAGCTAATGGAATAAGGCATACATATTACATATATAATGTGGTGGGTGGTGGTGGGGCTCTGTGGTGCTGTTAACCTCTGGGTGGCAAGAGCATGCTTGCAAACACAGCTGATCAGAAAGTTCTTTTCTTGGGATCTGTAGGGTCTAATAATTAGTTCATTGGCACTGTGTTGCTGCTAGACAGAGTTGTTGTATTGCTGTTTTGTGGCCTGGCCAGTGCTGTCCCTTTTTTTTCCATATTTAGTTCACTATTTTCTCTCAGTAAAAATTTGGTCCCTAGTGCCGAGACTATATTTGTAACACACATGTATTCTTCATTATTTTAGCGTTTAGCTTCACATTTGTATTTATACATAGAACAAAGAATGTGCCTTAATCTTTGTTTCTTTCTGGGTATTTTTTTAGGTTGCTTTTTTGTACATGTTTTAATTGTTTCAACATGTTTAAATGTTTTCCCCATCTTCATCTTATAAAAAAGCTTTCTAACTAATTCTTATTGCATATGAGTGCACTTTATTTACAGTCATTTTTCATTGCTTTTTTTTTTCTATACAAAAGGTACCCAGTAAACAAAGTCACTTTCACTTTTCCCTTATTTTGTAGGACTGTTGGGCACCACACAAGATCTATTGACCATCTTTCTCCATTCCTATCTTTAGCCCTGGATAGAATCTCTCACACAATGAAAAATAACTTTGAAGAATTAGCTTTACACACATAGAATTACCTTTAACACATTACCTAAGAGTGTGCATTTTAAAAGAGAATTAAACTGACCACTGAAAGACCCCCAGCTTTACTTAGAGCACAAAAGTTTTTAACAAACATTTTTCAAACTCAATTGTGAAGCCTAATACAGTAAACAACAATTTTTGTTGCATTAAACAACTGCAAAGTCTAAGGGACAACAAATTGAAACACTGACTTTGAAACCACTAAGGGTTCACCCTCCCAGGTGCCAGCCATGGCAGCAGCCTCTTCCATCTTAATAGCATCTTCTGCAGCTATTATCAGAGCAGCAGACTGTTGTATCTGTAAAAGAAAATATATAGACATTATGATTTAGCAATGTCCTTCGGAACACTAGAAGACAATGAATAATTTCTTTTACTTGAAATTATTAATGCCGGAATTTTAAGGTTAGTAAAATTCTAGAGAGCATCTTCAAACAAACTATTTCTAATGTAAGGGAAATGCTGCATAAAAAATTAAAACTTTAATAATTAATTTTTAAGTTAATTACATTTCAATAAAACAAATGCCTACCTGCATAGGTAAAGATTCATGGGGAAATCCAATCTCTCCTTTGTCTGGTATGACTATAGCAACCCTTTCTTCAAATTCATATCGCTTTTCATCAGTCTGAAAGCCTCCAGCTACCCCTAGAGATGAACAAATATGCAGGTTGATATGTCTAAGCACAAAATCTGCAGTCATATGAATTTATAAAGTTACTGAAGATGAATTAAATAAGTAGCCAAAAAGTTTGAATAAGTAACTTTCCTCCAGAGAGTAGTCACATTGTGATATTTTTGAATCCCCAATCCCATAAAATTATTTTGAATGGACAATTAAATACTATCTTTCATTTGAATTCATTTTGAAACTTTGTTATATTAAACAACCTAGCAAGTTCTTCATCTTTGCTCAAAGAGCTTAAAGACGTCCTCCCACAAAGTTTAAAATTAATAAAACTAAAAACTTTAGTTTATGTTTTTCAACCTTGAGAAAGAGCTAAACAAGTGTTGTAGCTGCCCCCCCCCCCCCCAAAAAAAATTGATATCTACCTATCTATATATATATTATGTATATAAAGGTTTTACCAATGGCCAGTTTTGTAGGTTTTTCTATATTTGCTGTCTCATCTTTAGGTATCTAAAAAAATAATAGAAATTAACAACCAATAGAAATAGTAGACCTGTGCCCCTAATTGTATGTAACACCACATTAATGATCAAAAGTTTAAGCTCTCATTTTTGTATGACTTTATAGAGTCAATCACCAAATGACTGAGTTACCTCTTTCCTAAGCCTTTGAATATGTAGAAATACATCCTGTTTGCTTTTCCTAGAGTATGGATGCAAGTGTCTTTTACCAACACCAAGAAATGTATTCATACAGATGTAAAGACCATCTGGACTCTCCTTGAATTTTAGAAGAAGAAAAATAATTTTAAAAATAACAAGTAGGCCAACTGATATATTAATTTCTAAAGTTTGTTATTAAATTAATTACAAAATGAATTAATTACTTGACTAGTGATAATATATCTATATACAGGGTATTATATGTATAGCCTTAACTGTCCTTAACATATTTATTAAAAGATCTTAAAAGCTAAAATTGTAGAAAAAAATCAGAAAAAAAAAACATATCCATATAGTCTGATAGATCTATTACAACTACTAAACTTAATGTATTCCTAGTAGGTTAATTTAGTCAATTAAAGTTAATTGTTAATCAATTATATATTTTAATATATATCTAGACCTCTAGAAATCTAGATCTACTTAACTTCAGCCAAATCTATTAACATTAGTTTTCCTGGCTGACTCAGATCTATTTATAAATCTATACTTAGTACTACAATTATAATCACTATTATAATGATATAAAATAATAAAATAATAATGTAATGTTAAATGTAATTATATTACATAATTACTATTTCTATTACTATCATCACTCACTATGTCAGTATCAGTGAGTATGTGACTATAGTGTCACTATACTATAGTATAGATAAATAGTCACTAAGTGTCTAGATCTATAGTCTATAGCATAGCAATCAGCATAGACTAGATAAGTCGACATAAGTTCTGATAAGTAGATAAAAGTAGATTAGGATTATTGATCATTATTTAAATTATTTGTCTTAGAAAATAGATGATCTGAATCTGACTCGGCAGAGTATGACAGTATCTAGACCTAATAATCGTATTCAAGAAAATTAAATATCGATATATCTGTAAGAGTAGTCAATCTAGTCTACTTACAGGATTATCAAATGAAAATGCACATTCATCTTTATAAACCCTTTCATTTTCTTTAGGAGTTTTCACTGTGCGTTTACTCAGTTCGTAAATAAGATCAGACTCCATGTTGTTTACGGTGGCCTCTAAATACCGAAACGAAATAGAGAGTGTAATGCCACCATAGACATAAATAAATATAGACTGGCCGATTAAATAGTTTTATGAAACGAAGAGTTGTGACTTGCAATTTTGTGTACTTTATTATACAGCATTTATGAGCAGTATAAAAGTTAAGTATTCATATCTATTTCAGCCACACATCTATATATATTGTAAAAAAGGAGGCAGTGAAGTTTTGTTTAATCTCTAAGAATAAAGATCATGCAAATTTTCATAATTCGGTAATCCGAATACAATAGATGTACATGTTTTCAAGTTACATGAAGTTACTTCCTTCGGCCAGTCTATATTTATTTATGTCTATGAATGCCACCTATACTATTTTTTTTTCACAAGACTGCCTTCACAGCCCTTCAATTACAGCAAGAGAGAGAAAGTAAGAACTTTTTTTTGGGGGGGGGGGGCCAAAGCAATACAGATACAACGAAGGAGAAAGAGTGAGCGAGAAAAAAAGTCTGTGTATATGTTCGTGTGTGAGAGGGATAGATGCACGTGATCTCATAAGACACTACAGACTATAAAATGTATGTTTATAAACAGTGGCGTAGCTAGGGTGGGGGAGGAGGGGGGGAGAATTTGAAGATCCCCCGGGACCCCACTTGAGGGGGGTTCCCAAATGAGTGTCCAAATTTTGTTAAAAATAAATTAAATATTACTTCACTGTCATGTAATCTTTTCACGTTGTTACATAAGTTAGTGACCCTGGTGTACGCACATGTATTCCACACAGATTATTAACTCTTTCCGCATGGAGTTACTCTCAATTTCAAAAAGTAGCGCTGACTAGGGCCTTGTTACTCACATGAAGTATTAGTTTAGGGTTAGTTTATTTCATCATCCTTATAATTTAAGAAGAAACCTGATAAAAGTACTGAAAACAAAGAAGGCCACGAACGTGTTGAAGAAAAGTAGGCCTATTACTATTCGGATGATTCATACCAAGATACAGCAGTCGAAGAAGTGAAAATGTCTCTTACTAAAGGTAGTATATAAATATATATAGTTCGTCCATCGTGGTTCGATGATGACCAGTTTGTCATCCAGGGGGCTGAACATGTTGCACTGGGGTTTTGTGCCTCATCATGTGGCTGCTGAGACATACGTGAGCCCGGAATGTTCGGCTGCACACTAGGCAGGTTATTCCAGCTGGAGCTAGTGTCACTGGCCTTGCTTTTCTTCTGGCAGAAGAAAAACGTCAGAGATAAAGGTAGTAGTGCTGAGATACTCCAGGGGAATACCCTTTTACCACAGTCAGAGAAAACATCTAAAGTAAGTAATACAGATGATGAGTCAAGTGTTAGACTTCCAAAAACACTTTCTCCAGAAGTGGAAGAAACTGTAATTAAGTACAAAGACTTTGGATATAACCAGCCTGGAATTTTATTTGAGGAACTGCGAGCAAAGATTGTTTTAAAGGATAGTTTATTTTTCCAAAACAATGATGTATGGCATCTGTTTCCAGTAGAGTTGACTCAAAATAAACCACAAATTTTGACATCATCATGGTTCACTAGAAAGCTTTCAACAGGAGAAATTTACAACCGATCATGGCTCCTTTTCTCTCCACATTTGGGATGTCTGTTTTGTTTTGCTTGTATACTGTTTTCTGAGGCATCAGAAAAGAAATCTAGTGCATTGAGCAAACCTGGAGTTGGTTTCAGCAAATGGAAGAAACCTGAGAGACTGAAAGAACATGAAGAAGGAGTCCACCACAGACAAACTTTTTTGAAGTGGAAGTTAAAAGAATAAAATCTTAAGGCAGAACCAAATGAACAGTCAAATATGTTTCATGCGCAAATTTAGAAAAATCAACAGTATTGGAGAGATATTCTGAAGCGTGTAGCAGCAGCTATTAAGTACTTAGCAAAAACAAACTCAAGCTTACGTGGTCACACGAAAAACTGAATTCCCTCAATCCTGGGAACTTTCTAGCATCTTTGAGATTTCTTGCAGAATTTGATGAAGTTACAAAACACCACTCACCAGAAATTCAAAATGAGTTTATTAACTTGATGGGCAATAAATTAGGGAATCAATTGTTGAGACAAGTCAAAGAAAGTTTGATACTTTTCTCTGATGCTTGATTCTTCCCACGTTTCTCACCAAGAACAGGTCTCCCTAATAGGTCGTTACTTGAATGTTGATAATTTCGAAATTAAAAAGTCATTCATTGGTTACTTTGAAATTTTGAAACCTGATGGACAACATTATGAAGAATTAGTTCTGAAATACATTGGGCTGGACTTTAATCTGTACAGAGGTCAAGCCTATGATAACGCAGCCACAATGAGTGGACATCTGTCTGGCATGCAGAAACGTCACAAATCCAAACGCAACATTTCTGAACTGTGATCATCACTCTCTGAACCTGGCAGTTCTTCTTTCTGCTGAGATAGATCCAGCTATTGTCATCTTTGTTTTGGAACTGTATATGAATAGTTCAACTTTTTTCCAATTCACCCCAGAGATGGGCCAAACTGAAAGAAGCTGGAGTGGACTTAAAAAAAGGAAAGTAATACAAGGTGGTCCACAAGAGAAGAAGCTACGTCGGCAGTTTCCTTGCATCTCGACAAAATCATCAAGCTGTTGGAGAAACTTTCTGAAAAAACAAGTGAAAGAATGGACACTAGAAGCAAAGCACAGAATCTTTTTCATGCTGATGAAAATTATGAATTTGTTGCTTATCTGGAATTCTGGTCAAATCTCCTGCGCCCAATTAATATAGTTCAGTTGAAATTACAAACGTCTAACTGCGCAAGCTGCTGAGGAAATTAAAACCGTATCATTCATTCGACAATGATGAGAAACTAACGAAATTGATCACAAATCCATCGAAAAAAACAAAAGAAGATAGTGTTTGCTATGGATTTTCTATAATCAAAACAACCAGATGAAAGAAAAGACTTGATGGGGAGTTGAGTTCTGATGTAGGACTGTCAATACAACTGCAATTCAAAAGTGTTGCGACAGAAGTGCTGGACAAACTTCCTATGGAGATGAAGGACAGATTCCAACGGCTGGAAAACCAAGAGAACACCTTTGGGTTTCTTCTTGAACCAAAACACCTCTTGGAGTCTATGGAGGATGACAGCTGATGAAAAACTGTGTTACTTTTTCCTATTTGATGAAATACATGCTAAACGCTTGTTCAATGTCACAGATGCACGAGCACTGTTCATCAACAAACCAGTGCCACAATCACCAATCGACATATTGAGGAAGCTGGCTTCATGTGGTTATGATGTGTGCTCAAACCTTGCAACCTACATCCGAATACTTCTTACTCAGACCACTTCCATAGCGTCATGTGAGAGATCCTTCTCAAAGCTGAAGTTAATCAAAAACTATCTCAGGAGAACAATGACGCAAAAAAAAAAAGGCTTAGCATGGTTTTAATGTCATTGGAGTCACAAATAAGACAGCATCGATGTAGATGATGTTATAGATGCCTTTGCTGCACAGAAAGCACGTCGGTAAGCGATATGAATTGAGATTTGTCACTTGTACATTATTTCGCCAATAAACAAGGGTATTATTCATTAAAAGATTCTTAACGATTATTTCTAGTTAATTTTACTGACATACTGTACCAATTAGAATGAAGGCTTATATATTTAGTAAGTGCATTATGTCATGATGTCGAATGTCAAAATGCAAGTGGCCCTGTAATAAGAAATAAAGGAACACTGAAGAGTAACCTAAAACAAGGCTTTATAAACTAGAACGACACATGAACTGACGAAAGAGACTTGGATAGTAGCACACTAAATCAATGTTGTGAACACATTCTCACGACGTTACACAAACATAAACAAATACTAACTATTTCACCACATTCACCCCGCCTAGAATTAAAATAGCAAGTATAGTAATATAGTAGGCCATAGCATAAATAAAAAGAGAATGCCAGTGCCTGTAATACAATAGATCAATAAATAGTGTCGAAATATTAGTTTCTCTTGTAAACAATAATGAGGAGTGATACAAAGAAACCTAAAAACCAGTATCTGTAGTAGGACGTATAAACAATTACTAGTTTCTGTTTTAAGCAATAGCAAATAGTGTAGTAAGTAAACATGTATGTAAGTAAGTGAACAAATAAATTCTAGTATCAGTAGCAAGGGATAAACAATGCCAGTTTATGTAGTCAGTATAAGTAGAGTAATAGAGAAACAACTCTAGACTCTATAGTTCGGTCTGGTTCTTCTCTCTCTTAAGTTGTAACGGGGTTGACTATCATGCTCTACAGTTTGGGAGTCACTAATGAGTTCCTGAGCGTCAAGTGGGGTATGATGGTTCTGTGTATTTTCAAGAGGAAGCGCTCGGAGATCCTCAGAGCCTTCCAGGGGTTCTTTCCTTTCTTGTATCACCGTAGGGGTGTTGACTGGTACTTCCATGTTTTGAGCTTCTGGAGGATGTTCATTATCCTCACCCTGAGCGAAGAACGAATGTTCACTTGTTGTTGTGGATGGGGAGGGGTTGGGAGCCAAGCGTCTTAGAGAGACCGTCTCCTCTTTACCGCTGGGCAACCGTACCACGGCATATTGGGGGTTACACATCAGTAATTCGACTTCTTCTGTGAGAGGATCATACTTTGAAGATCTGTTCTCTCTTCTCAGCAACACTCGACCTGGGCTGGATAGCCAAGTGGGGATAGATATCCCGAAGGAGGATTTCCTGTTGAACCGGAAAACTCTCTCATGTGGAGTTTCGTTTGTTGCCGTAGATAGTAATGATCTAATCGAGTATAGGGCCTGGTTCAAGACAAGTTCCCATCTTGAGATCGGGAGATCGAGGTCTTTCAGTGCTAAAGTAACAGCGTTCCATAGAGTTTTGTTTAGTCGTTCAATTTGCCCGTTGCCTGAAGGATTAAAAGCGGTTGTTCTACTTGTAGCTATTCCCCTCTCGTGCAGAAAAGATTGCACCTCCTTCGACATAAAGGACGTACCTCTGTCGGAATGGACGTACTCTGGCATCCCAACTAAGGAAAACAGCTGATCTAAACACTTTATGACAGTAGATGAGGACATATCGGGACATGGGTAGGCAAATGGGAAGCGTGAGTACTCATCCACCATTGTTAATAAATATTTATTGTGAGTAGCAGATGGGAGTGGCCCCTTAAAATCGATGCTTACTCTCTGAAATGGTTGGGTAGCCTTGATAAGGGTGCCTGAAAACTGTTTGAAGAATCTAGGCTTCAGTTCAGCGCAAGTTTTACATTGGTTTACCACTTTGCGGACGTCTTCGCAGGAAAAAGGTAAGTTCTTAGTCCGAACGAAATGGAGGAGTCTCGTGACCCCTGGGTGGCAGAGGTTGCTGTGTAACAGTTTGAGGTCTTCTCCAGTCATTGCTGACGCAAAGTGGTTTCTTGAAAAGGTATCCGCCGCAGCGTTTTGTTTCCCGGGTCGATATACGACGTCATATTGGAAACAACTAAGCTCCAGTCGCCATCTTTGTATCTTTTCGTTTTTGATCTTGCCCTTGTTTTGCTGGTCAAACATAAAAGACACTGAGCGTTGATCTGTAAACAATGTGAAGGGTCTACTGATAAGGTAATGTTGCCATTTTCTCAGGGCTTCTACGATAGCGTATGCTTCCTTTTCAACTGCAGAGTGTCTGCGTTCACTATTAGTAAGTGTTCTTGAAAAGAAGGCGACAGGACGGCCGTCTTGATTAAGAGTGGCGGCGATCGCGATGTCAGAGGCATCTGTTTCGACTGTTAGTGGTCGATTATAATCTATCGTCGACACAACAGCGTTTTCAAGTTCATGTTTTAGCTGTTTTAAAGCTTCCTGTACTTGTTCAGGGAGAGGAAAGGTTTTGTTGTTCACCAATAAATGGATCTTGTTAGAGAAATTTGGGATCCATTGAGAATAATAGGACAGTAGTCCAATCACCCGCTTTTGTGATTTCATGTCTTGTGGTGGAGGTAGATTTCTCAATGCTTGAAATCTTTCGGGGTCTGGTCTTAATTGCCCTTGTGAGATTTCGTAACCTAGGAGGCATACTTTATTAGTCGCAATAGCACTTTTATCGTCGTTGAAGGTGATACCGTACTTCTTAGCGGCGTTGAGAAATCTCTGTAGATTCTGGTCGTGGCTACTGGAGTCACGTCCGCAGATGGTAACGTTATCCACGTAAGCGAACGTATCCTGTAGCCCTTCCTTCTCAATTATTGCGTTGATTGTCCTTTGAAATGCAGCAACTCCGTTTGTCACTCCAAAAGGAATGCGGCAAAACTGATAAAGCTTTCCGCCAGCCTCGAACGCCGTGTACTGCTTTTCATCATCCCTGATAGGTATCTGGTGGTAAGCGCTTTTGAGGTCAAATGTACTGTATATTGAGTATTTAGATATTTCCTGCACCAGTTCATCAACTTTTGGCACGGGGTACGCGTCGAGGTAAGTGAATCGATTGATGGTTTGACTATAGTCGATAACCATTCTCTTTTTGTGCCTTTCATTTGTTGTTACAATTATTTGAGCTCTCCACGGGGACGTGGAAGGCTCAATAATTTTATGAGATAGAAGTCTCTTGATTTCAGTTTGAATGAACTGGGAGTCAGGCAAAGAATATTTTCTAGATTTAGTGGCTATGGGGTGGCAGTTAGGAGCAAGATTAGCGAAGAGGTGAGGGGCTTCAACTCGTGCAGCTTCCAGCGTACAGACCTGAAGAGTGCTTCGTTTTCCCTCAAATGGGATCATCAGTTTTTCATGCTGGCTGATGAAATCCAGTCCTAAGATTACATCAGATACTAGTCCGTCTAGTAGTGAGAGCTTCACACTTTCGTATTGTTCGACTTTGTACTTTATTTTGGCGAAAATATGTCCGTGAGTAGTGCGAGAAAGATGTGTAGAGGCCATATAGATTCTGTTTCTGGACATTTCTAATTTCCATTTGTACCTTTTAGCAATTGAAGAAGATATATAGCTTTCACTGCTCCCCGTATCTACGAGAGCCTTCAATGGTACTCCATTGACCAGTATTGAAATTGTAGATTTAGTAAGGCCGGACGCTGGTGTCGATGCCCAGGAAGATCCAACGGTTGTAGTCCGTGACGTCTCATCATCTGCTTTCACTATGGCTGAGGTTAAAGATTTGAGTGTCTGTTTGGTCGATTTACAGACTTTCTGGAAATGACCCCTCTTGCCGCACAAGTTACATGTAGCGTCACGGGCTGGACATCTAAAGCGTTGATGTGGGCTGTTTCCACAAAAGAAGCATCTTTTACTAGTCGCCGCACTCACCTCGTGTTCTAGTTTTGTTGTTGGAGAAAGGCTCTCCACGTCGGCGCTGGCTCCACATGGAGTTTCAGAGTAGATGCTATACGCCATGGCATGGTTATGGGCATATTCGAGTTGTCTTGCCTCTTCATAGGCACACTGTAGAGTTAGAGTAGATTTCTCTAAGAGTCGCAGCCTTATACTGTTTGAAGCCAGTCCAGTAATGAAGGCGTCTCTTACGAAGATATCTCTGTGTTCTTCAGCGGTGACAGCTTTGAAGTCACAGTCTTTGGCCATACTTTTAAGCTTAAGTAGGAAGGAGTCAACGGTTTGTCCGTTCTCTTGTCGACATAGAGTTATCATGTGCCGTGCAAAAATTTCGCTTTTAGGTTTCACGTAGACATTTTGTAGAACTTTGATTGATTCTTCGAACGTTGTACACTCACTTATGTACTGAAATACGCTCGAAGAAACGTAGTTTTCAAGTAATTTCTTTTTGTCAATCTCGCAATGAGAGACTGAGGAGATGAAATTCTCAAATGTTCTGAGCCAGTGCATCCACTTCTCGGCAGCCGATGGCGTGCTAGGCTCTATGTCTAGCTCTTTTGGCCTAAATAGACGCTCCATTTGTATTACAATTTTTACTTACAGACTGAGAATAGTGTTGAACGAAAATCCAAATAAGATACACGAGACACATAGATCCATAGAATTGAAAATTTCTAGTTTAATAAATTGTAATAAGAAATAAAGGAACACTGAAGAATAACCTAAAACAAGGCTTTATAAACTAGAACGACACATGAACTGACGAAAGAGACTTGGATAGTAGCACACTAAATCAATGTTGTGAACACATTCTCACGACGTTACACAAACATAAACAAATACTAACTATTTCACCACAGGCCCCCTAAGAGGTCAGTCTCCCCGGGCTCCCTAGCTACGCCCCTGTTTATAAATGTCTTTTGTAAATGCATAGGCTCATAATCCGTGGCGTAGCATCCATGGCGCGAAGGGGTTCAATGAATTCTGGCCCACAAGCAATAGGGGCCAACAGCTGTGGCGTAGCAACCATGGCGCGAAGGAGCTCATTATATTGTGCCCATGGCTCAAGGCCAGTTGGGGCCCCATTAGAACTTAGGAAGAACATTTGTTTGTTCATTTGAAACATTTTTAAGTCGTTTAACTCTTAAGAAGTTGTAAAAACATTGACTTTTAAGACATTATTCCTAACTGAATCAAACGTTATGACATAATTACTTTTTTAAGAAAAAGGTACAATCTTTTACATTGGAATGTCTTTACATTTAAATTTGTCTTATTGGCCGGAGAGGAGCCCATCAAGATGTTCTTGAACCCAGAGTAGGCCTACTAGTGTGATATTTACTTGTGTTATAGGCAGTGGTTACGTCCTATAGTCATCGCAGTACTGGTGTGATATTTACTTGTGTAGCAGGCAGTGGTTACGTCGTATAGATCTACCGTCTCTGGCCATCACCTAAATTAAAATTTAACCTAACACTCATAGTTCAATATTTAAACTACAGGCTTACATATTACTTTCTAATGTGTCTTAAAACGAAAAGATATTAATTAATAATATCGTTTTATCCCGTGCTTTTAAGAATGTGCGTTTATAACACTGTCTCTAATTCAGTCACAAGAAGCACTGGCCCTTGATTTCCAACATCAATTCGGTCCAACACCAAGCCATCTTGCCATTTCCTATTTAGCTCGAGCCTGTCTTTATAGTTCCTTAAGCTATGTCTAAATCAGTCTCTAATGTTTGTGCTTTCACCCAGACTGCTATCACATTGGATACATTGTTATGCTCCAATCAAGAGTTATAACACACATGCGAGTCCGCACAGCTTTTCAGACGCTCTTGTAAGAACTGGATATCGCTTTAGTAAACCGTTAAAACGTTCACAGGGAAAATGGTCGTCGAGTCTTCTACTCAAAGCGTCTCTATTCTGCCCTCCCTTAAATCCGGCACTGCTGCGATAGCTTACAATCAAAGCAAAAGGTCCTGCCTGCTAACACTTGTCAGAATAGATCCGACGTGAACATTATTATACCTATATGATTTTATAGTTTTAGACTTTAAACAAAGAGACAAGCAACATTACGTGTTCTTTTCACGCTCATACCGAGGATGGACGAGCAAAGATAGAATTGAGTAATAAATAGAACTGCCTAGAATTAATCTTGTTTTAAGAAGCACACATAACTGAAATTGGGTTACATGCTAAAATTTCGTATAACAAAGTAGCGCTGACAAAATGGTGTCTTTAAAATAGCGACGAGGAAAAAAAAAGCGCGGACTGTATCTCTTATCAAATATGCCTTGATCTAAAAATAATATTTATCTGGAGGCAGCAGAGGTTTGAATTCTGAGTTTTCCTTCTCCCTCGGGCAGGAGGAACTCATTAGCTTAAGGTGGCAACCTTTTGTCCTTCACGTTAAGCTTCTAAACGTTATCACCGACAGCACCTCGGAGGTGGGGAGGGGGGCCCGGGGCGCGAGACAGCGGGTAGATTGGTCATGAGGCCATTATCTCCAAAACCACTAACTCAGATTTAACAATATCTGTTTCAGAACAGAAAAGAAATAAAATAGATTCTAGAATCAACATGTTAGACAAATGCAGATCTAGGTATTGTAAAAGTCTGAATCTTTATTTCAAAAACAAAATGCTGCACATATTAGAATGATTGGTTGTTGACACGCAAGTCCTGGCTTCGATCCCCATACTAAACAATTTTTGTCAAGGACAAATGAAATATAAATGTTAAATGTTTTCTTGGAGGTTCGGCGAGTGCCGATTTAAATTATCCTGACAGCGGATTCAAGCGGTAGTTGATTTTGAAACCATGACGGTGCAATGCCCACTCATTCACATCGTATGACATCAAAACCAATCCATTCGAAGTTTGTTTTTTCTTTTCTAGCGGTGGTTGATTTTGAAAGCAATATGATGCAATGGCCACACATTCATATCGTATGACATTAAAACCATCCATTCGAATTACGTATTACTTATACTGATCCAGACAAGTGATAGGATCATAGCGCATCGAGAAAGCTAAACGCTAAACAAAAAACAATGGTAAAAATATTTCTATCGCACGTATAAATATGTCTTGGTCATTTTGTGACATTTTACGTCTCGAGAGACGATCTTTTCCCTTTGCAACTTCTTGTGTGACTAAAGAGGCCAATCCTTGCTACACAGCTGCGGTCACATGCTGGGCATATGTAATCACCAGGCGCCATTGCATTTTCACCCTTCTTTCTATTACTGTTGTGTATGCCATCTGCAATGCGGGGCCCTTCCTTTATGCTCGCTCTCCATGTGGATCTATCCAGTGCTACTTTTCCCCAGCTGTTAGTATCTTATTTTATATAATACAGACGTTACATCAAAAAAAGAAGATTACGCCCTACGCGTCATACATGTTAACCAATGACTTAAATTCTGCCTAGTCACTGGTTTTTTATGGATGGCTCAGGCAAACCAATCCATGCTCTAATAGCACTACTGAAAAAACAGCATTAGTACAACTTTGTCCTACCATACGGAACGAAGAATTTGCCTTTATCATTTTGTCTTTCTAAGTATTTTTATTAGATTTTGTATGTCGATATTGAAGAGCTTCATGTCATGTCAATCATACATATAATTACATGACAGAGCCCCACTAATTGATACAATGACACTTGGCATAACCTTTGTTATTTAAAAAAGTATTTTAAAAATATTTTTCTTGTTAACAATAGGACGAATTGTTTTCCTCACCAATGCAATGTCAATGACGTCATTGTCTTTCTTCGTATTTTACTTTGTTTTTATTATAAAAGTTCGTAATTTAGCGAAACGATGGAATCCATATTCCACATCCAATTAATTGTTGGTCTCTCTCTTTTCATCTTAGATCTAATTGATTGCCACAAGACATTGAAGCTAAGTATGTTATAAAGTTTAATTGGTAGCTAGAAAGCTCTTAAATAAATGTATGTAGTTTTAAAATCGAGATCTAGTGATCTAGATCTAGATACTTTATCTTATATTATGGCAATATCTTCAAATCGGTGGCGTAGCTAGGGCTCATGACATGTTATGATGTCAGTGCGGCAGATCTACGTGATGCCCTCCCAAGTAAATGTAAATGCTGCTGCAAAAAGACTTCTATTTCTGTCGTCGTTGATTACAAGCATTCACCAATCGTAAACAAAAAACATTTAGCCACGTGACAATATTGATAAAACAATGAAAATTACGTATCACGTGACAGCCTTTGTGGATTGCGTAATTTGTATGACTGAATGCATGACGCGTAGGACGTAGTCATCTTCTATTTTGGAAGTTACGTCTGTATTATATAAGATAAGATAAGAAGGTGAATGAGGTTCATTCTTGATCACCTTGTAGCTACACTTACCTTATCAGAAATATGAGAACTTATACGAAAATATTTTTGACTGAATCCTCTAATCGAAATATCTTTTTTAAAAAACTTATAAAGCAAGAGAGCTCAACAGGTTCTTGTTTAAAAAGTTGGCGGTGGCGTCTGAAGAGACCGTGACAAGCCAGTTGAAAACATCCTGACCAAATTCATTTTTGTCCATGTCTATAGGAGCCTATAGGGGTCCAGGGTTCTAATCCTTATATAATAATACAGACGTTACTTCAAAAAAGAAGATTATGTCCCACGCGTCATGGTGAAGACTGGGATTTTTAATTTCAATTTCTTTGGGCGCCTCTGAGTCCACCAGCTCTAATTGGTACCTGACATTAGTTGGGGAAAAGTAAAGGCGGTTGGTCGTTGTGCTGGACACCCTCGTTAACCATAGGCCACAGAAACAGATGACCTTTACATTATCGGCCCTATAGAACACGAGGTCTGAAAGAGGAACTTTACTTTACTTTTTTATAGTAGCACAATCGGGATTGATTTAGATTCAAATTAGATAAAAATGTTTATTTATCTGCCACATTACGATCTTTCAAAATTTAAGTGATTATCTCTTGAACAATTTGTTTCAAGGAAATATTAATCCCCTAAAGTAATTTATTTTTCATGTGTGGCATACAGAAGTATCTTTTTTTACCTGACATCTTTTTCTTTTTCATCACTGAGATTCTTCATAAATTCCCAGATCTGAGCTTTCGATAAATATATTACTAGCTTCAGCAATGTCCTACCGACTAGTAGTTAAAAATGTACTTAAATAAGCTAGAGTGCTTTTAGTTTGAATGCTCACTACCGAATTGACAATCTTTTTTTTTTAAAGGTTCACGTGCAAGTCGTTTATTTCAGTTTATTTAAGGGCTGAAAATCCAAGGCAATGAGAGAATTAGATAAATACATAGCAACTAGCAATCTGCTTGCTTTAGATCTATTAGAAGAATTTTCATCTGTAGTTGACAATGTCTTGAATCTGAAGCCTCTATAACTTTTGATAATGTTAATAGTACTTGGATAGTAGTTTTACTCCAAGAAATTGCTCCATTGAGTTCTTACAGTTCTTCTTCACTTGATTGCGATATCTACGGAATGCCAGATTTTGCTTTGAGTGAAAAAGAATGATGTCCAGTTTCGCTTCATGGGTTGTCTCTCTTTTTTCCCCTTCTTGTTTAGTTAAATCTTATAAAGGGAAACTCAGATGGTTTTTCAAATTTGAGTTACTGACATAGCCTATTTAAATTCTAAGTAATAGTTGTAATAGTAAACATTTTACCATTTTGTATTTAAATGCTTAGAAACATTTATATTTAATAAACAAGACAGTAAATTATTGACATCTCCAGAGAAACGGGGTTCTTTGATATTTTGTTTTTCGGTTAGGCATACGTCACTTCCCTCAATAATACTGAAAGAGAAACTAGATTTGACCAACCGTATCGCTTCATTCTTACAGTAGCTGTTAGGCTTAGTGACGGCCTAGTCAAGCGCTATGGTACAGATAGATTTAAAAGCATTAGGACAACCAACATTTTCATCTAAGCCCCTCCCTGTCCCAAGAAGTAAATAGATCGCTGATTCGACCACAAACTGGTCAGTGTAAGGCTAGTTTAGACTACGTGTAGTCAGTCATGACAAGACAACCAAGCGATAGTGTGTGTTGAGTGGTCAGGCGAGAAGATTGCCGTGGTTAGTCAAGCATGTAAATCTTCTTTAACACGCATTTTTTTCTTTGCTTACAAGATCTAGATCTAACTGCCTAGACGAAGATATATTTCTTTTGAAAGAATGTAAACTTTGCTGTATGGTTTTCCGTTATACAGTAGGTCGATAGATTAAAGTAATAGGCATGTGTGACGTCACATAGAAACCCGTTTGAAAATCTGACCGTTTTGAATGCGCAGGAAAATTACGTCAGAAAAATATCAATTACTAAGTTATTATTTCAAATAAAAACTATGTTATAATATATTTATTATCTCTAAATCAAAACACATGTTATAGGCCTATCAAAAATTGTCAAAACCATCGGAGTTTCCCTTTAAGTGTTGCTGTCAATAATATTCCCTACTTGCTGACAAACTTTAAGCTCTCTCCGAGCAAACGATGATTAAATGTGAGCTTTTCTGGGGTTTTTTTTTTTTGGTTATCAATTTTTGGTGAGAGCCTGCACCTCTCATTGAAGTCATCTTGACGTTAAGATGCAGGTGTGGTACATGATCTTGTTAAGAAAAGTATGCCAGGAAAGCAAAATAAGGAAATATTTTTGTTTGATGAGTAATACATACACTTTCTCAGAACTTTCTCAGAGCTTTCTCGGAAGAACCAAGCTCTTGAAAACTTCATCGTCTTTACTCTTATTGTTTCTTGATACCTATAGACTTCTCCGAATGGACTATCCATATGCTGAACTGTTGTATTCTTACACCACCAGTAACGTCTTTAGGACAAAGTATTTCAGTCTAAAGTAAATCATCCTTTTTTTTTTTACCGAACAGCTCAAGGAAATAAGAACTTAATACATACTGGAGTAAAGTTTCATTGCCCTTCACAATTTGATGCCTTGTGTGGCCTACACCACACTACGCCTATGCTTCGATTCCGAAGATTAATGATGAGTGAACTGGTTCACATAACTTCGCAAACCCAGTTGCGATCTTTGATCTAAATATGGAAATTAAATCTATTATCTTATCTTATATAATACAGACGTTACTTCAAAAAAGAAGATGATTACGTCCTACGCGACATGCATTTAGTCATGCATGACTTAATTTCTGCCAAGTCACTGGTTTTCCTGGCTAGCTCAGGCAACCCATTCCATGCTCTAATAGCACTAGGGAAGAAGGAGTATTTGTACACATTTGTCCTAGCATATGGGACGAGAAATGTGCCTTTATCTTTGTGTCTTTCAGAGTATTTTATTAAATTTTGTTTTTGTATTTGAAGATAATGGTTCAGTGTTTTATGTATAATTGCTACTTTACTTTTGAGTCTTCTGTCCTGAAGGCTTTCTAAATTTAGTGATTTTACTAACGGTGTTACTGTAGTCAAATGTGAATATTATTTTGTTATGAATCTCACTGCTCTATTTTGTGTCTGTTCCAGTTTCTTAATGTTTTCTTGAGTTGAGGGGTCCCAAACGGAGGATGCATATTCTATTATTGGCCTAACCAAGGTTAAATAACATTTTAGTTTTATGTTCTTATTTGATTTATAGAAATTTCTTTTTATAAACCCTAATACTTTGTTTGATTTTTTTATAGTTTCATCAATATGTGGATTCCATGACAGTTTTTCATTTATTATAACACCTAGGTATTTTGCGTTTTTAGTCTGTGTTACTGGCTTGCCATGAATAAGATAAGTGGAATTAATTTGTTTTAGTTTTTTTGTTACTCTTAACAACTGACATTTTTCTGGGTGGAAAGACATGCTCCAATTTGATTCCCATTTCTGTAATTCATCTAATTCTCTTTGTAAAATATCTGTGTCTTGTTTTGTTTTTATTGTTCTATATATTATGCAATCGTCTGCAAATAATCTGACTTTTGTTCCTGAACTAATGCAATTTGGTAAATCATTTATGTAAATTAAAAACAGTAGTGGACCCAAGACTGTTCCTTGAGGTACACCTGAGTTTACTGTTATCGGTGTTGATTTAGAGCCATTTATTATTATAGTTTGTTCTCTCCCTATCAGAAAATCTTTAATCCACTGATGCAGTGAACCATTAATGCCAAAATATTTTAATTTTTTAAGCAAACTATGGTGGTGAACTTTGTCAAAAGCCTTAGAAAAATCTAGTAAGATATCATCTATTTGTTCACTATTATCTAAACCTTTAGAAAAATCATCAATTAGTCCTATTAGTTGTGTTTCACATGATCTATATTTCCTAAAGCCATGTTGGTATGGTGTGAGGACATTTTGTTTGTCTAAGTGGTTTATGATGCTGCTACATATTATGTGTTTCAGGATTTTACATGTGATGCTGGTAAGTGATACTGGTCTGTAGTTTCCTAGGTCAGATCTTTCTCCTTTTTTAAATAGGGGGGTGACATTAGCTTCTTTCCAGTCCTTTGGTACTCTGCCCTGGTTAAGTGAAGCCTGAAAGAGTATTTTGAACACTGGGGCTAGCTCATTGCTTAGTTCTTTGAGTAGTCTAGCTGGAATACCATCATGTCCAGACGCTTTATTTGGTTTGGTGTTGGCTAATAGTTTTTGAATTCCATTTTCTTGTACTACTATATCTTCTATGTTGTCTACTTGGTTCAAATTCAGTAATATGTCTTTGTCTCCTGGGGCTGAGAATGCTGATGCAAAGTATTTGTTTAGGATGTTTGCTTTAGTTTCATTATCATTATGTATTATGTTATGTTCATCTTTTAATGGCGCTATGCCTGTTGTTTCCATTTTCTTAGACTTAATGTATGACCATAGGTTTTTGTTGTTATCTTTAGATATTACATTGTTTATGTAATCACTCTGCAGCTGTCTGCTTACTTTTTGGGTTAAGTGTTTAATTTTTATATACTTTTTTGTAAACTCTTTCTGCCTTAGTTTCTTTAAATTTTCTATATAGGTTTTCCTTCTGTCTACGAAGCTTCTTTAGTCTATTATTAAACCAGCATTTATTTATTTTGTTTGGCATGTATCTAGTTGGTATATGATTTTCTATAATGCTTTTAAGATGGTTTTTAATGAAATTCCAGAGGTCATCGACTGGTTGGTTAATGTCTTTTTCTAATAAGAATGTTTGTTGAAAGTTTAATGCAGCTTGGTGTAGTTGTGTTAGGTTACATTTATTCCAGAGTAAGATTTTCATTTTGGGTTTTGTATTGGCTACTGCTTTTATCTGACTGTGTATTTTTATGATCTCATGGTCTGATAGACCAGGGATAATATCATATTCTAGAATCGTGATCTATATTCTCTGTGTCGTGCTTTAATTTAACAAAAACCATGTTAACATCTAAAGTTTTATTACACTGAATGACGAAAATAACTACACACATAGTAAAGATCAATGGTCAGTACACATCTAACGTGAATCCACAAATGTAAACAAACACTAGGGGTGACAATCGAAATAAACAAATTCACGACACACTAAAAGACAGTTTCAATAATGGAGCTTTTGGTGTATCCGGTATTACGCAATTATTGACAAGCTATGTATTTTGAAAAGCCTAACTTTTCAATGACTTCAAGAGAAGTGATTCCTTTATTAATCTTGATGGTAGGAATTTTAAGTTGGCATTAAATTTTTTTTTCCAGGCATGTGTCCAGCAGAAGATTATGACGTCGGAAACGGGAAGTTGATGTTGAAAGGCGTGGTCTCCTATAAGCTCAAGTGTCACCCGGGTCACGCAGCCCCATGGGGCTATCAGAGCCCGACTTTCAGCTTTTCCTGTAAAGTCGGCATGCACGGCATGACAGTGCCACGTGGCTGCATAAGTAAGTTTAGTGATACATGACAGTGCCACGTGGCTGCATAAGTAAGTTTAGTGATACATGACAGTGCCACGTGGCTGCATAAGTAAGTTTAGTGATACATGACAGTACCACGTGGCTGCATAAGTAAGTTTAGTGATACATGACAGTACCACGTGGCTGCATAAGTAAGTTTAGTGATACATGACAGTACCACGTGGCTGCATAAGTAAGTTTAGTGATACATGACAGTGCCACGTGGCTGCATAAGTAAGTTTAGTAATACATGACAGTGCCACGTGGCTGCATAAGTAAGTTTAGTGATACATGACAGCGCCACGTGGCTACATAAGTAAGTTTAGTGATACATTACACTACCACGTGGCTGTATAAGTAAGTTTAGTGATACATGGCAATGCAAATTTGCTGCGTAAGTAAACCTTATTCGAAGTGACAGTGCCACGTGGCTGTATAAGTTAACTAATGCTGCGTAACATTGTCACGTGGCTGCATAAGTAAGTAAAGTAGTGCGGCTTGACAGAGCCCTAGTGGTTGCATTAGTAGGCTTAGTGCGACCGCAACGTGACAGTTCCACATGTTACACAATTAAGCTTAGTACTTTAGATCTACCAAGATCAACGTATGATCAATTCACGTTGTGACCGCTACCCCCCCCCCCCCCCCAGCCTCTTTTTTAAATATTTTCTTTTTCACGTCTGAACCGCTAAACAAGCAAAAGACAAAAAGATTACTCTTTGAAAAGCAAAGCTTATCAAAGGGAAAGAAACGCAAATTACTGCCATTTATTTGAAAAAAAAAAAGGCAGGGTATAGCTCCCTTTTTCTGCCATATAAAACAAAAATAATTAATTAGTACTAATTCATTAACTAAAACTAATTGTTTATTTTTTTGATTGATTCGTGTATTGTCATAGACTATGAATTATTGTACAAAATTTGAAGTTGATCCGAGAATGGTAACGAGAAGAAGAAACATAAAAAGGCAATAAGGGGCTTTAATCCATATATTGCATCCACGTATCTAATTGAGTAATCCCCCCTTAGTTCGATATCAAGCAAAATAATTATTCATCAATAATTAATTAACTAATTGGCTATGGCGTAGCTATGGCTGGGGGATGGGGGAAATTTCAAAATCCCCCCCGGATCCCCACTTGGTAGGGCCCCCCAAATAAGTGTTAGAAATTATTTTTTTTACATTAAATATTGAATATTACGCCATTATCTCATGTCTTAATGTCAAAAGGCAGAAACCCCTTAAAGATGCCAAGCTCCTCAGGGCCCCCAAATCACTTGCCACGCCGCTGCTAATTGGTAATAATTTTGCAATTGAAACAATAAACTATTCTGAATCGGTTCTTGATTAAACATATGCCCTGTTTATCATACCGTGTTTGTTAAATTGGTAGCTTGTTTAATCAAACTGATTTCATTAAGAAAAATGTCATTATTTGCAGAGTTTACATTCGCTCAGCGTAGGGTATCTTACAACATAAATCTCATGGGTGTCACCAATAACGCAAATGCCACGAAACTATGTTCCAGTGATTTGATTAGCATTGAATCCACGTATAACGAGACGGTCCAAACCGGGTCTACTTCCACGCTGACCAGAGGCTACTTCTCCGAATGCCATGTTCTAAACAACTCCGTACAAGTTAGTAACTTTAACATCGACTGTTTTTTTAAAATAAAGTTATATAAGATAAGAGATAAAATAAGATATTTTTTATTGATCCAATCCATTGGAAATTTAGTTAGACTACAATTGACAAACTCAGCGTAACTGCTGTACAACAACAATATAGATGCAAATACGAACAATATTCACGCACGAAAACACATACACACTTAGACTTCAAATTAGACTTTTATGTACTTCTCGAAGACGACAGGAGATCTTATAACACTTTGACCGAAAGTGGAATGAAGGAGTTTTAAAATCTTTCTGTTTTACTCCTAATGGCAAGGAGACGACCACTTTGTTCAGATCTTATGTAACAGTGGTTTAATAGGTCCAGGTTGTCTTTAAGATTCGTGTTTTGGAAAGGCATCTTTCATGAAAAAGCTCTTCAAGAGATGGTAGCTGTGTTCGAGTGATATACGATGCTTTTTAATTAGTCTATTTAGTCTAAGTCTTTGCGCCAGTGAAGTATTACCGTACCAGCAGGTGATGGCAAAGTTAATTAGACAGCTGATGGTTGCTGTATAAAAAAGTTTAATTATTGTTTTGTCGATGTTAATTTTCCTTAGCTTTCTAAGATAGAAGAAATGTTAGTGAATTTTGGTGTAAAGATATTGAAAGTGTTCACTCCATTTCAGTTTGTTGTTGATGGTTGTACCTAGATATTTATATTCTTGCACGTGTTCTACAGTTTGGTTATTTATCTGAATTTCTGCAAGATGGCCTTTATGTTTCCTAAAATATATATATACATAGATCTATATAAAATCTATCTATCTATCTGTCTGTCTGTCTGTCTGTCTGTCTGTCTGTCTATCTATTGTACCTAGGTATTTATATTCTTGCACTTGTTCTACGGTTTGGTTATTTATCTGAATTTCTGCAAGATGGCCTTTATGTTTCCTCTATCTATCTATCTATCTATCTATCTATCTAACTATCTATCTATCTATCTATCTATCTATCTATCTATCTATCTATCTATCTATCTATCTATCTATCTATCTATCTATCTATCTATCTATCTATCTGTCTGTCTGTCTGTCTGTCTGTCTGTCTATCTGTCTGTCTATCTGTCAGTCAGTCTGTCTGTCTGTCTGTCTGTCTGTCTGTCTGTCTATCTATCTATCTATCTATCTATCTATCTATCTATCTATCTATCTATCTATCTATCTATCTCTCTCTCTCTCTCTCTCTATATATATATATATATCTATATGGAGCGTCGTTACAGTCCTGTTAATTTGAAGCTCAAGATATGGTACGTTACCAGACGTACGCAGTAGGAGAACATGTCTTCCTTTTTATCTTATCTTATAAAATACAGACGTTACTTCTCCGACACCCTACTTCGGATCAAGCTGAAATTTCGCTCAATTTTTTCTTTTACCTGACAACACAAGAATCAATAAAAAACAAAATACAAGGTTACAAGGACAGTTTGTGTGGAAACACAAACTCAAAATCGGTCACGAAGTGGTCCACCCAGGCAGGTAAATGAGCAGGTATCAATATTTTCAGAAAGAATATCATAATGAAATTCTATCAGAGGCATAAGCCAGAGAAGACTAGAGAAAGAAGGTTGACAGATCTTGTGTGGTGTCCCAACGATCCTGCAGACGAAGGGATAGGTGAAAGTGAAGGTGAAGTTCGATGTGAGCCTGGCCTAACTGGTATCATATAATGATTATCTAATTGATCTAATTATTGTGTAAAGAGTCAATCCCTTATTCAAAGCCTCAAGAAAAAAAAATTTCCGTTAAAAAAAATAACTTTAGTTAAGTTTTCCATGACTATTACATTATGCTGCAGTTCACACGATAATATGAAAAACTACTTATTAATTGTTGTAAATAATGTTTCACTTATATGCAAATTACATAGATTTTTTCTCTTAAGAAAAACAAAACATTTTTTGTAAATGTATAGTTAGTATGACAGAACTTACTTACCTTAGCAATACATTTGTAAAAAAATTATTTTTTTTGACAAAAAATCTAAAACCGTTTGCATAAATGTGTTCAAAATATGGTAGCATTGGTTTCCCTTTCTTAAAAGCCTCTAGTGTTTGTTACTATTAATTGTGAATAGTTGTAAAAATGGTGTAATTTTATGAAAAAACTGCTAGCATAGTTGATTTAAAAAATAAAAATGTTCGCTTTCAGAAAGAAAAAAGTAGCCGTTACATCAGAACTTTGAATGGTCTAAAATATCATGATGTCGGATTTTCAATATCTTTTCTAGTTTACGAGATCTAAACGGGACGGACGGACAGACATGCCACACAAAACTAATAGCGTCTTTTCCCCTGTCGGTGGCCGCTAAAAATTACTAATCAGTTAATCAACTATTGGTAATAAATTACTTTGTTTGGTATCTCAAACAAGGGATAGAAATAGTACTTGACTGAAGTGGTGGTAAAACAAGAACAGTAACTCCTTCCTTCCTTTTTAAATTAAATTATTGAAAAAAAAAAGTTTTTGTTGCAACTTTTACATGTCAGGTTTGAGTGCTTCCAGACCGAATGTTCCCAGCTTCAAACCCTAGCGAAGAATGGGATTTTTGATTTCGGAATCTCTAGGGCGCCTCTGAGTCCACCCATCTCTAATCGGTATCTGACATTTGACGGGAAAAAGGAAAGGCGCTTGGTCGTTGTGCTGGCCACATGGCATCTTCATTAACCGTAGGCTACACAAGCAGATGACCTCTACATCGTCTGTCCTATAACAAAGATCGCAAGGTTTGAAATGGGAACTTTTGATTCAATGTACATTTAAAATCTAATTTTGGACGATACAAGTGCACGTGTGTGTGTGTTTCAGTGCATTCGTCTGTGATTGAAGAAGTATCTCATCTAAGTTCGGTACATGTTTTGTTTATCTTTGGTGTTTTTAAGTACATTATTATAGTTTTATCATTTATGCATGAATCAGGTGGAGATGATGCTGATCGACTTACCGGCTCACGGCGGCGTTACTGAAAATGTTTCCCAGTCCGAATGGCAGCTCGTATTACGTTCCTATGCCAAACTGAAACCATTGTTCTCTGAATATGGTAAATATTAACTTCCATACTTTTTAAAATATTTCCCGAAAAGGGGGCCTTATATTTCACATCGTATACGTTATAGCCTGATATTTATAATAAAGCTGTTTTATAAACATCATAGCAATACAAGAAAAAGGTTAGGGTTAGGGGCATGTCTCGGTTAGACAGCAGTGCGCATTCGTATATAGTCATAGTGCTATCATTAGTGGCGTAGCTAAGGTGGGGGATGGGAGTCCACATTTTAAAATCCCCCCGGGGCCCCCACTTTAGCGATCCCCCAAATGAGTGTCCGAAATTTGTTTTTACATTAAATATTATTGCCATTATCTCATGTCATGATGTCGAATGTCTAAATGCAGGGGCCCCTAAATAGCTCAAGCGCCCCCGGGGCCCCCAAACCCCTAACTAAGCCAATGTATAATATATTTTAAAAGATGAGTCTGAAACCTATAATGTCATCCACGGAGAGAGCGAGACAATAAATACATAATTACATAAATACATAAATACACAAATACATAAATACAGAAAAAATAAATACACAAATACATAAATACATAAATACACAAATACATAAATACACAAATACATAAATACACAATACATAAATACAAAAATTCATAAATACACAAATGCATAAATACACAAATACATAAATACACAAATACATAAATACACAAATATATAAATACACAAATACAAAAATACATAAATACTCAAATGCATAAATACACAAATGCATAAATACACAAATACATAAATACATAAATACACAAATACATAAATACACAAATACATAAATACACAAGTACATAAATACACAAAAACATAAATACATAAATACACAAAAACATAAATACACAAATACACAAATACACAAATACATAAATACACAAATACATAAATACACAAATACATAAATACACAAATACATAAATGAATTCACATTTTGTTTTGACTGGGGATGCTACTGCGATGTCACGAAGGAGTTCAGCGTGGTTTGTAACAAAAATGTTTGACAAATTTCGGATGTTCCTTCGGAGTTGAAGATAAATTTACTTCCTAGTCTAAACTCCTGCAGGACGACGGGGGATGGCAGCGGGCAGGGTTTGAACCCGGAACCATCTGAACGACAGTCCAACGCGTATACCTCACCACCACCGCATTGGCCGCAGCGTGTAGGCCTAGCCTGGAAGACATTATTCTTATCGAGTCATTTAATCCAATTAAAATTAAAAAGTAAACCTGTTGAATTCTGTTATTTTAATGGATTAATTTTTATAATTATTTTTTTTAGGTCAATATTTGAGTTTGCTTTTGCTTTTGGGTTTTTAAATAAGAATTTGCCTGAAATGTTTTTTTAACCTTGGTTAGGCCAATAATAAAATATGCCCCCACTGTTTGGGACCCCTCAGCTCAAGAAAACATTAAGGAACTGGAACAGACACAAAATAGAGCTGTGAGATTCATAACAAGTGAATATTCACATTGATATTTATAACAAACGAATATTCACATTTAATTGGAGTAACACCTTTAGTAAAATCACTAAATTTAGAAAGCCTACAGGATAGAAGACTTAAAGGTAAAGTAGCAATTATTCATAAAACACTGTACCAAAATTGTCAATTACAAAAACAAAAGATAAAGGCTAACTCCTTGTCCCATATGCTAGGACAAATTGCACTACAGATGCTCCTTCTTTGCTAGTGCTATAGCATGGAATGGGCTGCCTGAGTCAGCCAGGAAAACCAACGACTTGGCAGAATTGAAGTCATTGGTTAACAAGCATGACTTAAATTGATCTAGGAATAAGCGTAGGACGTAATCATCTTCTTTTTTGAAGTAACAGCTGTACTTTATAAGATAAGATAAGATATATAGATAACCATTGAAACCTAATGTTTGAATTTAAAAAGAAAAAATAAATGTGTTTTTTTTATCTCCCAGTGACGCTTCAACCAGTGGACGTCTCCAAAGGTCCTCTGCCCGAGATCACTTCCGCTACGGTGCACAGTTATTACTGTAAGGAAAACCTTGGATACCGACAAGATGGAAATCTCCATATCTGTGGTGAGGGAAAATTAGTGGGAACAAGGAGGTCGGAAAGGCTCAAACTTTCTTGTGACATAAAAACTAATAGTAGCTTTCACAATACTCAAACCGCTGTGAGAAAGTAAGTTAAAATTGGCCCAAGGTATTTACTGATATAATGTACTGAAAAGGGAAGCAATTTTCTTTGTCTAGATTGTTTTACATCGATGATCATTCTTTTCTTTTATTGTGAGCGATTTTGAAAGTTTGTGCAACTCTCGACAAATACATGCAGGCTTACACACGTTGTTGTACTGATTTGATTTGTTTTAACTTGTAGATGTATAATTAAATATTGTACTGAGCGTAGCCATCTTCTTCTTTTTCGTCCACATGGTCATGTTAGAGGGCTCAGATGACTTGACCAATATCTGAGATGAACTGCCAAGTGGTTTCCAGAAAAGGCATCTGTCCTTATAATTTTTCTTCTATATAAGGGGTTTCGGGGACAGAGTCTTGTTTGAGCTTCCCGATGGAGAAAGTAGTTCTGAAGAACATGGTCGTCATTCTGTGGTGACACTCTACGAATGATGCACCGTACACATGCGAGAGAATGCGATCCCTCGTCACCACAGATTGTTGGCACTTGGGTACGATAGCTGGGACGCTTTCCGAAAAAAAGGCCGTGAGCTATGGAGGCAGATGAGTAGACCATGCCAAAAGGATGCGTGGTGGCAAAGTAATCTTGCGGAGCAGGCCGCCCTAGCCCAGTTCCGAGTCGGTCACTGTCCGAGTGGTGTTTACTTCGGACAGTTTCGAGAACACTACGACACGGTGTCGCCATTGCATGGAGGACGATGAAACAGTAAACCACATTCTTTATGGATGTCGAGTTTTGCATGAAGGGCGATCGGGACAAGGATATGAGAGAGAGAGAGACAGAGACAGTGAGACAGACAGAGAACTGGTCCATGTGCAGCAACGGGTCTAACCTTGTACGGGGACAAGGTGACCTTAAAAATCACTTCCGCTTTCTTTCATGTGTTCTAAGGGAAGTAATCTCAGCATGATCGTTAACTAATAGGCTTTCTGATACGGTGACACTCTAGAAGGGAAAATTTCACTTGTCCCAATTTTCATTGTTTTGTGCCCGGATCTGATGCGAAAAATTAGAAGTTGGTCGTGTCAGGATAGCTTATAAAAGGCGTCTCTTTCTTGTGATTCGGATGAGAATTTGTCCATTTCTTGTTTATTCTAATCTCTATTATTTCCTCTGGACAGAGTGTGATTTTTGACAGTGTATTCTTACCCCCACGCTTAGGCAAGTGTATCAACGTCACATCGTTGTTTGTGACATGAGTTAGTGAGAATCACGAAGTATTACTTTATGTTGTGTTTCACATGAAAGTGAAACTTAATCGAGAATTATGGGCAGGAAATCTCGTTCTGGGAGTTAACCACATGGCCAAGAAGCAGTCGACGCCATGAGTATCAAGAAGACAGACGTGTTATATATCTTTAAGTGAGAATATTGCTAGCTGAGTGTTTAATGAAATTCTAATTGGATTATATTGTCTACTTATGTGAATTATTACAAGTATTCTCATTGATGGCTGAAGTTGCCAATTTATTCTGAACTGTTATTTTCTTTTAATAAATATGATGTCTGCTAAGTTTGAGTTTATTCGTCATTCTACATGTTGTGGTAATATTACTCAGTAGATTTAGATGTGGACATAGGCAAGAACAAATTGGGCGTGAAGTAGAGCATTTAATTAATACTGCAGATATACCAGTAATACCAGAAGAGGTATTGAAATACTACAAGAAACACTCATTCAAATAAAGTCTTAAAATCAATATTCTCATTTATTTCTGTTTCAATATGTCTTATTTTGTCTTATCGTATCTTATCTATAACGATAACCTGTTGTCAACAATGGCGCCAAGATATGTGTAGGAGTTGACTTGTAGTATCGGTATATTGTTGATCTGCAGTTCAAATAGTGGACAAGATTACTAATGCTTGTTATTGCAATAAAAGGTTCTCATGATATGCATTTACTAACAAGTCAGCCTTCTATCTCAACATGCTTAGAATCAGGAAAGTGTATTTCTTTTTGGTTTAGATCATAGGTATATAAGGAACCCGAATTGTTTGTCTTAACAATAACTAGTCATGAATCATGATGTAGATCTAGATCTTATATTTTATATGCTAAAATTGAAGCTTCAGCTCAGATTCCATTAAAAAAAAAAATTTATATGGATTCTGTTAATTAATGCTACATGCCATTCTAAATGTTACAGCGAGACGTCGCTATTTTGTATGCTTTATGTCATTCTAAATGTTGCTGTGACTACTCTGTATGCTTTATGTCATTCTAGATGTTACAGTGTGCTGTGACTACTTGGTACTCAATATGTCATTCTAGATGTTGCAATGTGATGTGACTACTTTGTACGCTATATCTCATTCTAGATGTTACAGTGTGATGTCACTACTTTGTAGGCCACATGCCATTCTAAATTGATCAGTGTGGTGTGACTATGTAGGCTTCATATCATAGTAGATTTTTTAGTGTGATTTCGCTACTTTGTATGATACATATGTCATTCGTGGTGTTGCTGTGACTATTTTGTATGCTACATGTCATTCTAGATGTTGCAGTATGTTTTCACTACTTGGTGTGCTACATGTCATTCTAGATGTTGCAGTATGTTTTCACTAATTGGTGTGCTACATGTCATTCTAGATGTTGCAGTATGTTTTCACTACTTGGTGTGCTACATGTCATTCTAGATGTTGCAGTATGTTTTCACTACTTGGTGTGCTACATGTCATTCTAGATGTTGCAGTATGTTGTCACTACTTTGTAGGTCATAATTTTGTGTGCTACATGTCATTCTAGATGTTGCAGTATGTTGTCACTACTTTGTAGGTCACAACTTTGTGTGCTGCGTGTCATTCGCGATGTTGCATTGTGCCATGACCAAATAGTATGTCTGGTTCTTTACGTTGCAGTGGGCTGCGGTAGAGGGTGGTGGATGAACACACGGACTAAAACCTGCCACCCCTGTGGACCTGGCTACTACAACAACGAAGAGAGCGCCACCGATTGCAAGGTATGCGAGGTGCGTTTCCTCTACGCTCCTTGGGCGTCTATCAGTCCGGACGACTGCTTCCCGAGGGAGTCAAAACGTAAGTGTTGCACTTTCCTTCGAAATGCGAATATTCAGGGTTTGGGTTTTGAGAGGTGTTATATTGTATGCAACTAGGGTGTTTAGGTCTTTGTTTTCTGATCAGGTCTTTTTTCTTCTGATCAGGTCTTTGTTTTCTAATCAGGTCTTTGTTTTCTGATCAGGTCTTTGTCTTCTGATCAGGTCTTTGTCTTCTGATCAGGTCTTTGTTTTCTGATCAGGTCTTTGTCTTCTGATCAGGTCTTTGTTTTCTGATCAGGTCTTTGTTTTCTCCTTCTTGACATGTGTTGTGTTTCTTGTTGTGTGTTGTGAACTGATCTGTACTGGTGTGTCAAAATGTCGTGGTGTCCAAGTGTATGAGTGTGTGTGTGTGTGTGTGTGTACTGTGTTATTGTAAACTGTTTTGTCATTCTTGTACAATGAAGCATAAGATAAAGACATGTCTTCCTGTAGTGTTTTGTACTCGGGCATGCTACCCTGCCTCATAGTGGCGCCCGGGTGGAGATCGTAGGAGGAAACGATTAGGCTAAAAGGTAGCAAAACAAGACTCCCGTTGGGGTGCCTAAGGGGGTGCGAGAGCATCCTTATTGCACTGTGCGAGTTGTTCCTCAAGGGGCCGTTACATAATAAATGGCGTGTCCCGCACGGTTAGCCTGGTAAAGAAAAGAAAAATGGCGGGGGTCTTAGTCTATACGCGGCCTCTTGCGCGAGTCTGACCCACCCGCCAGACAAAACAGTGTACACTGTTTTCATACAGACCGGTGAGAGAGAGCTCTTGTTCACTTTTGCTGGCCTAGAGTTCCAAGAGCCGAAGGCTGAACTCTACCTGACAGTTTAAGAAGAAGAAGAAGTAGTGTTTTGTAAGGCTACTACAACATTGCCGTAAGTAAAAGTTAGTTACCCTTTCAGACCTTGTGGTCTATAGGGCAGATGACGTAAAGGCTTAATAAAAGGTCATCTATTTTTATGTGGTGTCATGTGGCCAGAACAACGACCAGTTGCCTTTACTTTTCCCCAAATAACGTGAGGTACCCATTAGAGCTGGGTGGACTCTGAGGCGCCCAAAAAAATCCCGAAATTAAAAATCCCAGTCTTCACCAGGACCCGGGACCCCCGGTTCGGAAGCCAAACGCCTTACCGCTCAGCCACCGCGCCTCCTCAACATTGCCGTAGTGCCAGATTGACTTATAGGTAACACAAGCTTAGGGCTTTGGACTTGATAGGGCCCCATATCTCAAATAGCCTAACGGAATGCAAGTATAAATCAGGCACTGTATTTAGACAGCCGTATAACCCACAAAATAGAGCCTGGCAATAAACAATCCTAGCGCGAAAAAAAAAATAATCCATCGTCAAGCAAGCTACAACGTGTCACAACATTAATATTTTATAAAACTCATTACCAATAAAAAATATAATATGATTTCTCTTTTTTTTTTTGGTTCTTTGTTTTTAAATTACGTTTGATCAGCTTGTGATTCTGTTTTTTTAATGTGTCTCTGCAGCTTTCGACAGAAGCAAACACAAAGCTCTAGTCTTTCCGTTTGTCTACATATTGATTCTTATTATCATCTTGGTCTTAGGAAGCAAGTAGGTGGCTACCAGAACTTATAGCCAGTGTTTTCCAAACTTTTTCTTTAACGGATCACTTCGTACTATTGGAGACCGCGCCAGCATTTAGTCCGATTTTATTGAATGCCACAAATGGACCTCATTTACCAACCGTAAACAAACAACATTTAGCCACGTGGTGCTCTATCTCTTCTATATAATTTACGATCTAATGTTTAATTCATGATGGTTGTCACGTGACATTTTTTAAAGTTGTTTTATCAATAAGATCACGTGACTTATAAGTTGTTTGTTTACGATTGGGGATTGAGGTCTATTGGGCCCCGCGACGCATATTAGTTTTAGCATCAGTCACGTGGTCTTGTCACAGGCTTTTAAAGATGTGAAAATTAAAAGTTTAATATATTTTGTGCATCGTACGATTGACGTAACTTTAATGAAACCACTTGCGCCTCTTACATTTGAGTTGCTTCCTATGTATGCTGTATATACATTTTGATAAAATGATCAAATTAATAGTAATAGCTGTTATTGTTTAAAAAAGAAGAGCCGCCTCGCAAGCATCCATTAAATGTAGTTATTCAGTTTGTAGGGCCGACCCTGATAGGAGAATTTAGAGGAACTTTGTGCTTTTTTTTTTGTAAGGCGGATAATTTTTCCATTTCTAAACCGTATTCTAAATTTAGCTTTACGTCTATACTCAAACTTATGTAAAGGGGAAGAACTCCGTCCTTAAAAACTATAGTTACCAATAATGTAAACGTTATTTCCCTTATTTGATATCTTACAAAATAATAATTACCAATAATTAATTGACTAATTGAGTAATTTTTATTATTGATTTATGTTCTGTTAGGTACAATAAGTTATTGTTTAAAGTTTAAACTTGATCAGAGAATTACCAGTAATTAATTATCTAATTGGTTACTTTTTTTTATTAATTCATTTCTTGTCTGTCGGTATGTCGTTTTCCAAACTTTCAACTTAATCCGACAATGGGTGTGGGAGAATTAACGTGTAGGCCTACACAATTTTTACCAGACAGACAGAATGAGTAGATATAAGCTTTGTAAAAATAAGGTTGATTAACTCTGATGATATTGATTACTTGAAGATCATAACTGTTTGATATTGTTAGGATAAAATCGTGGCGTCAAGAGTGTTTGTAGACTTTGACATTGTTGCAAAATAAAAAGTCCTAGATACTTTTTAATGCCATATGAGCGGCAGACACTGACCTATATAATTTATAAGCTTTTTTTTTTGTATTATAGATAGAGATGACCACCCTCCACACTTATAATTTTATATTTACAAATTATTCCTAGATTTGTTTACCAGCTTAGTACTACATATAGATATAACCTATGTAGCTCTAAAAACGTATATATATACGCCACACTGTGCGCGTTTCATACACACTGTTGTAGATTGTATCTAGATCTGGAGACTGTATTGATCTATCTAGTAAAGTCCAAGTATAATAAAATACTTTTAAAAAAAGGCTAGTAGTTGATTCTAGCTAGGGCTAGACCTCTATCATCTATTATTACTAGATTTACTAGTATTCCCTAACTCTAGGACTAGATCTAGATGTAGGACTAGATCTAGATGTAGAACCAATTCGGTAATTCGGCCATTAGGCAGACTGGGCTCTATAGCTTTGGTCGGCAGCCAGTCTAGGAGACGTTTTCTCCGATTTAACACCTACGGCTATCTGTGGTCCACAGCTGTCTCAGACTTCTGTGCTACTGTGAACTGCATGTAGCTTAAAGAGTGGTATTGGTTTGCGCGAGCCAATTACCACTTTAAAAATTCTCTGCGCAGGCTGAAGGCAGTACAGTAATTAGTCCACAAATGTGTCTGTGTCTGTATTTTTGTCTTAATATCCAAACGTTTTTCCATAATAAAGTCCTCTCTCTCTCTCTTTTTCTCTTTCTCTCTCTTTCTCTCTCTCTCTCTATTTCTCTTTCTTTCTCTCTCTCTCTCTTTTTCTCTCCCTTTCTCTCTCTCTCTTTCTCTCTCTCTCTTTCTCTCTCTCTCTTTCTCTCTCTCTTTTTCTCTCTCTCTTTCTCTCTTTCTCTTTCGCTCTCTCTTTCTTTTTCTTCCAACCAGTTTTGTAAGCAGTCAATATTTAAATGTATGTTTTTCATTAATTTTCTTAAATTCTTTTTTGGGTCTCTTTTACAGAATGTTAGTTGGCAGAAGGTCGGAGTATCAAATCTATACTTGATATAGATCTTCGATTCTGTGGTCAATACTTGCACATGAAAGATGACCCAAACCGTTTGCAGGAAAAGAATACTTCTATGCTATTAAAATACTCAGTCTAATTAACATTTATTGGTTCAAGTTCATGACTATTTCGTTTAAAACAATATTGTTAAATTGGGTCATTTCCTGTTTCTGCTCATGTTCCTTTCTGATACCCACACCAGTCGTTACAGAAGGCTCAACAGTCAACACTGACCTGCGACCACTCAAGCTGTTGGCAGTTTAGAACAATAGTTCGTCGCCAACAAGCTAGTAATTATTTTTCCCAACGATAAAATTCACTATCATTTCTTTAGCGCAATCATTAGAGATGTTGTTTAGGTTTCATAGCTTTTAGTTAAGAAGAGTTGATTTGGCTAGCGGTAGGTGAGCTTGAGTTTTAGATACGTTGTATGGGTTAGAAGTGTCCGCATCACTCGAATCTGATGTAAACTAAGGTAACCAATACAGTAAACAGTTGCCTATGCATATATATAATGATGTACTCATTGGAAAGCACATGCCTTCAATCTGGTTTTCTGAAGACCAAAATGACCTGTGTTCAACTTGTCAAGAATTTCATTTCTCATACTTGAAGGAATCACAATTCCGTTCTCGTAAATATTCACTTCATGAATATTGTCTTTAAATGCCCAATACACTTTTACTGTTTAAGAACTTGAGTTTTCAACTTTGGCCGACCATTTTTGACATAATTAATTACTAGTTTCAATTTAGCTGTGAACGTAAACATAGAGTTGAAGCTAGATGCTGAAACAAATGTGATACATACATATATTAGACATAAATGGATAGCAGCACCAGGGACCAAGTTCTTAAGAGAGAAAGTAGTGAATTAAAATGCTACGAAAATAAGGGACTGCGCCGACCGAGGGACTGCGCCGACCGAGGCTCGAACCTGTGAGTCTGGATTCGACACCACCGCCTAGCGACAACGCACTAAGCGAGCTTAACCTCTAGAGTCTAGACTCTAGACCATCGGAATGTCCAATAAAACAGAGTCATTTCGCCCGTATGCAAATAAGCCTACCACCTCAGTGGTCAAAGGTCACAAGCCCTAGCTAGCCCCTCCCCCACCTCGCAGCATCCGTTCACCAACAACTTCAATAGAGCCGACACTGACAGCCGTTAGGCATGTATTAGACAAACGATGGCTCTATCTAATTGTTTATCTCTCATAATGACAAGTGGACAACATAAACACATTACATATAGAAGCTTCAGTGGGTATGAGCAATTAAGCTGTGAACGTAAACATAGAGTTGAAGCTAGGTGCTGAAACAAATGTGATACATAAGATAAGATTATTGTAAAATGAGACAAAACGATTGTGTACCGTAATTTGAATGTATCATTACATTTACCACAAGACATTCCAATGCTAGTAGTGTACCTTTCTTTTTATAAGTAATTAGTAACGTCATTATGTTTTATTCAGTTAGGACTACATTTAGTTAGGACTACATTCAGTTGGGACTACGACTACATTCAGTTAGGACTACATTCAGTGTTAGGACTACATTCAGTTAGGACTATATTTAGTGAGAACTACATTCAGTTGGGACTACATTCAGTTAGGACTACATTCTAAACATTTACATGGTACTAAAACACTTCTAGTTGGAAACTTTGAAATATTGATACAAACTATAATCTAATTCTACTTCCATCATTTAACTGTAAAATTTAAAAGTAAATACATGAAACATTTTCTGGCCTTCAAATAGTGAAGTCAGTAACCAGTGCATTTATTTCTAAACTTTTGACTGTTTCTCGCTCATTGGAAAGAACACAAAGTGAAGCAAACTAAATTTCGAAAACTGAACAATTTAATACAGACAAACTGAGACATAAGATGCATGCTGTGAAAATGTTTGGAAAACATTATGATAAAATGTTATTGTCTATGATAAAAACAGCCAAAATGTAGCTGTTTATGATTTTAAAAAGCAGCAAATCTCGGACAGACTTGATATGTTGTTATGGACGGCTTCTTTAAAGGATTGCATCCCTGAACAATATCCTATGACAATATCATCAGGGTCAAATACAACTAGGAGAATGGTGGCATCATAGGTTATTATTTTATTATTATTTGTTTTTTTGTTATAATTGTCGTTTGCACTTGAAACTGGGCATTAACGACTCAAACATGATGACAATTTTTCCATGTCCATAAAATCTGTCAAGTAATTGTGAAACAATAACAATGATAGTTCGGTAAAATACGTTGATTTTGAAAGTCATCTCTTAAATCTTGAATTTGAATTATTTCTTCCCAAATTAGTGGTAGGCTCATTTCATTTCTTCCCAGCAGTTAGTGGTAGGCGCATCTCATTTCTTCCCAGTAGTTAGTGGTAGGCTCATCTCATTTCTTCCCAGTAGATAGTGGTAGGCTCATCTCATTTCTTCCCAGTAGTTAGTGGTAGCTCATTTCATTTCTTCCCAGCAGTTAGTGGTAGGCGCATCTCATTTCTTCCCAGTAGTTAGTGGTAGGCTCATCTCATTTCTTCCCAGTAGATAGTGGTAGGCTCATCTCATTTCTTCCCAGTAGTTAGTGGTAGCTCATTTCATTTCTTCCCAGTAGTTAGTGGTAGGCTCATCTCATTTCTTCCCAGTAGTTAGTGGTAGGCTCAACTCATTTCTTCCCAGTAGTTAGTGGTAGGCTCATTTAATTTCCTTGTGACGTTCCGCAATGGTGTAGTGCAATAAAAAAAAAAGCTGTATCAAAACCCCAAGTACAAGCTACTTCAGCAGCCTCCTTTATAACTCTCTAAAAGTCATTTCTCAAAAGATTTACTTCAATCTGGATCTTCTTCAGTTGGCTTTCTGTTTTATGTAGGTCTTGCTGCTTTCTTTCAAACATTGTTGACACAACGCTGACTGCGCTGACAATTTTGTACTCAACAATAAGCAGAACAATGTTATCGAATGTTTCTAATTTTTTCTAAGTGCTACAGTTTCTAGGCATTCTTTTTCCTTTGAGGAACACAAAGTAGTTTGTAAACGGGTTTAGGACATCAAACTATCTGAATCACATTGCTGTTAGAGAATCATTCCTTGAGGACCACCTTGAGGACCACCTTGTGGGCAACAGTTTTTAAGTGTCCTATGCTCTCCCTATTGTGTTCAAGACGCGCTCTTCTTGAGATGCTGTGAACAAAAAAAAACCACAAACATATTTTGAACCAAGTCGTAGAAATCTGCAACGTCTTTAACATAGCTGACGGAATCATTTATGACTAAGTTTAAATTGTGGTTAGCACAGTGAGCATTGCCCGAATGCCACTGTACTATCCACTCATATTGGAAACACCAATATAGGTTTAGCCTCGTAGTATATTTAAGAATAAATGGGGATTATTCATTACTTGGAGCATTGGTTCAGCCAATTCTGCAGTTCTCACACATATGAAAACATAGACTCTCTAATTGTTATTTCTTTGGGTTTTTCCACATCGGAGATCACTAAAAAAAATTCAAATTTGATCAACTTTTGGTATGTCTTGAGTGCTCTCACTAATGAAGAGAACAATGGCGAGGATTTGACCTTATATAGTAACGGTATATTTGTCAGAACTGCACCACCCATAAGGTCAATTATCTAGTTTTCAATCTGTAGAATTTTGTGTTCGTGTCAAATTTCAATATTCATAGTAATTTGAAATAAAGCCTAATTAGAGTGTTTTGTATAAATATAATGGTGTTAACTTTTTTTTTTTTAAATAATGAACCAGATACTAAGCATCGGTCAGAGAATGACACTATTCCATGATTAGTGTAGCCATCTCACTAGCTTCTAGATCTTTGTTATAAACCTGCTCTCTAATTCGGTTTCGCCATTTGTTGTAATAACACAAACACTATACCTGTGTAACGTAGTATCTTTAATTTGCTTGCTTAATATTTAATATTATTTGTTTGTTTGTTTAGATTTCATCTCCTTTTTTTTTTTTTGTATTCTGTTGTTAAAATTTCGTACACACTACAGCAGACGACAAAAAAATGTGATGAGGACTTACTCTATTTTACAAGATCTACTTTGTCGGATCGGATAAAAAGATTGTAAATGACATTTGTTAGCTTAGATCTCCGACTCTTTTTTTTTATTCGGATTTTACTATAATTCACAGTAAGACAAACAATTTAACATAACACTGATATATACTTTTTTTTTTTTAATGTGGACATTGATATGTTTAATGACAACTAAAGATAAACAAAAATTATGACCGGAACAGACCCATCAGCAGACAACATTCTTTACAGTTGCGACGTCAAGGTCATTCAGGCAACACAGTAAGACAAACATTTTACCATATCACTAATATTTTAATAAACACAAGAGATTAGTCCCTCTCTTATATACATTAACTGAGTTCATTTTGGGTATTTTAAATACGCCAAATAAAAGAAACAAATAAGGCTTTGAGAAAATTGAATAATTAGCAGATGTGGCAAAATATTAATTCATGACCACCAGGGCTTTCCCTATAGAGTCCCTATAGACATAATTGTATTGTTACTCCTTATTTTTCTGTATAAAACATCAACATTTTCTAAACCAAACTCTCTCTCTCTCTCTCCCCTCCCATTAATAATAATACTATCAATGGCAACACCAGTTCCCTCAAACGTACAGTAAGGGAAACCCCGATTACAATAAACCTGGTGGAGAGCAGATATTTACATTAAAGTAATCCAAGCCGTTGGTACATTAATTCTAGCTTAAAACACGGTTATTGTTTTAAAACTAATATTAAGTTTCGTGCAGCGTATAAGATATTTTCAAGGAGCTTTTCAGATCTATATGCTGTTATGATATTTTTTCCTTTAGTGACATCTCTCGTGAGCCTCAACTGGTCAAGAGACATGGGCCCAAGTGCAATCAACCCCTTTGCGCCATTGCTGCTACGCCATCGGCTGTGGGCCCCCTAATGGTCGTGGGCCCGGATTCATTGAACCCCTTCGCGCCATGAATGCTACGCCACAGGTTGATTGCCTAACTTTTAACTACTAAAAAATAAAAATATACGTTAAAAATACAAGAAAAGTAATAATTGTATTCAAAAAGGTGGCCTCCTTCCGTCGCAAAGCGACTATGGATCATCTCTGTGAGATGAATACCTGGGCATTAGCTATGGTCGGAAGGATGTCGCCCACACATCAGTTCCCCCCTCTCCACGCAGCTGATGCATTCAAAGGAACGGCAGTGCCAATACAGTTTGGGGTCAGCGGCGTCGCAGGTTCTGCCAGAGTGTAGCACTGGGTGCTGCAAACTGCCTTAGGGTGGCCTGATTTTTCTCAGAAGCCTTTCCCATGATTGGGTATAGCTGCAAGGCAACAGAGGTTTGAATTCAGAGTTTTCCTTCTCTTAGGTGGGTAGCCAGCCATGGCTAGCGAGCCCCTCCTACCCGAAGCTTACTAGTTAAGGCGCCAGTTACTCGCCTTTGCCCCTTCTCCTGTTAGTGAGAACAGTCCAGGAGTTGGACTGGTTGTCAGCAAATAGCATGCCATTAGGAAGCATTTTATAGGTAGTGGAGTGCTTACTTCCATTACCAATGACAACCTTGCGGAACCATATATAGACACACACACACACACACACATATATATATATTAATCATTTCAGTGGCGTACCTAGGGGATATGAGTGCGACAGCTCCTAATGTTGCCTCCGAAAAAAACATATCTTCTAAAAATAATTTCTAAAAAAAAACTCCTCTACCCCACAATAACGTGTATACATTGACAAAAAGATATTACAGATAACTCTTATCTAGCAAAAGTATCAATAAATTTTATTGAAATCTAATTTTTCCTTGAGCTCTTGTTCAACTAAAAATAATTACTTTACTAGTTATTCGTAAATTTGTCATCGTTGATTAATTTTTGATTAACAATACTCTAAAGAAACTTCACTTGCATTCTGCTACACTTTCCTCTCTTGTCAGAAATAGGCGAACCATCATGAACCCAAAGGTGGGCGAATTACAGGCCGCGGGCCTACCGCCCGCCGAAGTGTTTTATGTGGCCCGAGGACACCTACAGAAATCAGATGTTCCCATAGATTAAACATATCAAAAATGCAAATATATTAAAATAACTAATTTTAAATATGTATGTAAATTATTTAAACATCTGATTCCTATAATTTATAATGAAAATACTAAAGAAATATTGCATCTACACGTCATTATAAAATGTTTAAAGTAAACGATGATTATTCTTATTGTCAAAGTTTCGAAACATTCAGTCAAAGACACAACTCGGGCCAGTATTTATTTATGAAGAATTGTGTTGAAAATGTTGGGTTGGCTTGACACAAGATGGTAAGTTTAACAACTGATGGAGCCGTGCTTTGACTGAGAAAAACAGATTTTTAAAAATATAAATTAAAGAACAATTTCTTAACCATGAATTCTAAACGGTAAAGTTTCCACTAAGCTGAATTGAATAAATCACATATTTTTGAATCAATTATCGCAATGATCAAACTTAACAGAGCTAGTAGTCTTAACCACATAAGTTCCATTAAGTACTTAAAGATTTGGAAACAAAAATTCCAATGTTTGATACCACAGAAGTATCCAGTGGTTAGCATGGCAAGGTATTTAGAAAAATATGGGATCTCAAGTAAGAAATTGTTTCTTGAAGGACATTGACTGTGGCTTTGTTACTAATATTTCTAAAAAAAAAAAGAGTGGAAGACAAAATTTCATTTTTTCCATCACAGATGACACAATGGTTTGTTGCACATGAAGTATATTTGCAGGTTAAATCTTTTCAAACAAAGCTTTCCCATTTCTCAAGGCAAGCGATTGAAAACAGGTTTTGTCATTTTCCTTTGCTAAAAGGTGAAGCTATTTCTAGTGAAATCTGTAAAAGGCTTATTTCGATTCCTTGATTGTGAAATTTGAAAGCAAATTTTAAGACGCCAAGAGCTAGGAATCAGTTTTCAATAACCTTAAGCTTCCCATTTAATGCAAAAGCTGATTTAGCTATTTCTAGTGAAATCTGTAAAAGGCTTATTTCGATTCCTTGATTGTGAAATTTGAAAGCAAATTTTAAGACGCCAAGAGCTAGGAATCAGTTTTCAATAACCTTAAGCTTCCCATTTAATGCAAAAGCTGATTTAGCTATTTCTAGTGAAATCTGTAAAAGGCTTATTTCGATTCCTTGATTGTGAAATTTGAAAACAAATTTTAAGACACCAAGAGCTAGGAATCAGTTTTCAATACCCTTAAGGTTCCCATTTAATGCAAAAGCTGATTTAGCGTCAAAGAACATATCTCCAAAAAGTGACCTGAAAGAGAAGTTCCAGTCAGTTCTTTCTCGGGAATATTATGAGTGCCAGAAGCTTTAAAAAATGTTGATGCTTAACTTTCGCATTATTTGGGTCCACATACATCTGTGAACAAGTCTATTTTTTTGGTTTGAAAATAAGTGAAAGAAAAGGTCAGTGCTAACTGACTGTAATTTGACAGCAGTCACAAGAAAAACAACTTGTAAGCTAATTCCATATTTCCTAAACATTATACACGGGTGTAAATGAATACTTCACATTAAGTTCAACAGTACATTTTGTAGTAAAATATGTGATGTAAAAAGACGACAAAATTTTAAAAAATAATCGTAAATTTGTTTTGGAAGTTGCTAACTCTTCTTTATAATTCCTTACTTGGGAGCGTAAAAAAAGATGAAAAGTAAAAATATAATACAGTATACATGTGAATCAAAAGACATTGCACACAGTTAGCTGGCGTATTTTCCCAAGTTGTAAGTACATATTATATATATAATGTTTTGTTTAATGTTTTACATTTTTTGGATGTTCATTCAGAGTTAAAGATAGTTTCTAGTCCAAACCTCCTGCAGGACGACGGGTGATGGGAGCGGGCAGGGTCTGAACCTGGGACTATCGATAAATCCAAACGACAGTCCAGCGTGCAAACCGCACGACCAGGCAGCGATCCAATATAAATTATATATGCGGCCAACGTTCCCAAAAAGAAAATGTTGCAAACCCCTGATCTAACCGGTTTTAATTTAAATTTTTTTAAAAATTAAAGTTAATAATTTTGTTCACAAATTGTGTAACATGTGTATGAAAAGTCGAATCGATCCCTTAGAATCTCGATCTAGTCTAGATGTATTTTTTTTTTTTAAAATATTATTATAACAATAAAAGTTGGCAAACGATATAAAAAAAAATACAAAATCTGCCCTCTTTCTTTAACGAAACAATCTAAAATCTAAACATAGAATAGAATTTAATATAGATCGATGTACTGAAAACGGTATTGTTAGACAGGCTCAGAAAGCTTCATTAATAATTTGCCTGGAATTTGGGGTAAGAAATAATAGAGAATTAACCTGCAGAGTAGGCGTAATAATTAAATAACGATGATTTAGTAGATCTTTATTTATTATTATATTATAGATTCTGGAAGAGCAGGCTATCGCCGCTATGGAGTATGGAGCCTAGGCTAGCCTGCGGCATAGGCTCTAGCTACTCAGGGCTACTGCTACTGTACTGTAGATCTAGATCTACTACTCTAGTACTAGTATTACTAGCTCTAGATCTAGTACTACTAGACTCTACAGTACACTACTCTAGTACTACTACTTCTGGTACTCTACTAGTCTAGTACTGAGTACTAGCCGGCTACATTCATACATTGTCATTTAGATCTACTGTCTTGTCTCTGAAAATCCTTGGACCATGTTGTAGTCAGTAGTGGTGTTTGCAGTTTTGATGTGGAGGCCATGGCAGTCTGTGAAGCCTTAAAAGTCATTGACTCTCAGCGAGGGACATTTGAGGGCAACACAAATTGTTGTGGTCACTGTACTGTACCTGTACCACTATACTTGTACTAGCCCTGGACCATGGCCACCCAATATCAACACTGTCATTACGGCTTCACACAGCATAAAGCAATGCTATGGCACCCCTGTAATAATGCAGGGGGTACAGAGTCACATAGAAGGTTTGACTGGCAACACTATTGCAGACTCCTTGGCCCACGAAGGAGTGCAAATTCCACCCACCGAACAGGCTGTAAGTTTCCACCATGCTCTGGCTATAATTAAAAAAAACAGAAATGGAAAAGTGATTTGAGTGTTGGGACAAGTCTCAAAAAGCCCCCTGAGTCTGGGAGAGCATGAGGCACCCTGACCGCACTTCCCCATGGTGGAGGCTGTCCAGGCCTGAGCAAGCTATTATAGCACAGTGCAGGACAGGCCACTGTCCCGTTGGTTCATATTTCTCATGGCTATGGACAAATTTTGATTCACTGTGCCCCTGCTGCAGGGAAGAAGAGGAAATTGTGCCTCATATTCTGTTTGACTGTCCCAGACTTGCTGATATCTGTCTTGACAGGTCTGGGAAAGGAAAAATTCTTGACCTGTATGGTGACAAGCATGCACCATGCAATATAGCAGGGTTTCTTACTGGGGCTTTTGCAAGAGAGGATTTGAGCCTCTCAAGCCCTCACTCAAATAGAATTTTATGATGATGATGATGGCCTAAGATTGTGTGAAAGGGGGAATAAGTGATACTGCCAATCAAATGCACTGGCTAAAAGTATGACCTTGAGAGGGGGAAGCATTTTAAAGTTGGCCACGTCAATTAGATTTAACAAACATTAAAATACAAATTTTTTTATGTGGCAGGATTGGAGCGAAAAGAGTGGTGGTGAGATAATTCACAGGCCAGAAGTGAGTGTGTTGGGGGTGTTTGTTTATATTTTTTATATTGTTAAAGGTAAGAAAAAGAAAGGAATTGGGTCCATGGCAAAATAAACAATCAACAATTAACAAATTGCCTGGGGACCAATCAGTGGGCATATCTTTGAGTAATGCTAGTAGCTCTACATTTACTAGACTATAATCAGTCTATATAATATTTAAATAAATGTGATATAAAAATACATCTAGTATACAATTAGATCTATATTATATATAAAAGATCTAGATCTATCAGATGTATAAAAATACATTTAGATCTATATATATATATATATAAAAGATCTAGATCTATCATATTTTTATGATCCTTATAGTGCACTATGGTCCTCTATTCCAATGTACTCATAGACCTTTATAGGGTATCTGAAATGAGAGATGTAGAGAGCCTAGTTTAAAATGAATAATTTATAAGTTAATTGCTCATTAAATCTTTAAATTAAATAACCACCGACGATACACTACATTTTATTGATTTTGTGGCATGTATCATAAAAAATCAGGGAACGTAATTTTAGAATTATGTATTTCTCTATCTTGATAGGCTGCACTTCAGTAGCTACTAAAAAGAGATGACATTGTGCATGTTGCTATTTACTCTGCTGCATGTAGGTTGAAGGCAGTAGGATTACGCAGGTAAAATTTTTTTTTTATGAAAAAGCCCTTCTTGGGAGAGTTCTACTTGTATTATATATGTTAATTCAATAGATAAGGCATTGATCTCACTAAAATACTTATTACAAGGTACATTACCATTGATTTGGATTAATTACTCTAATTTTTTTTATTTACTTGCAATTAGTGTTGGACTTACCTATAGGCTACTTAAGCTATATAGCCTAAGGACTCACTTATTTCTGGGGCCTATAGAAATGGTTCCAGGGATATTTTTTTTCAATCATATTGAAGAAAGAGCAAAGTATATTGCTTTATGTTGATAACAATGGGCTTAGTCTAAATCCGGTCCTGCTTGTAATTACAAGGTAACTGAATATTGTTTGTGCATAGATTTATGTCTGACATTTATGTGACAGAGTCCCTAAAAAAATTGGCCCAATGGAAAGTGTTTTTGACCAAGCCCATATTTAAGTAATTCTATTTATAGTTCTTTCTGGGTCTGGCTTTGTTTGAAATTCAGAAGATTTTGATTTTGAGGAGAGGGTAAGGATGTATATAGGCCAGTTACATGATGCGTTTTTCAAATATTGCTGTGATACAACAGCTTTTTATATTGCATGTTGAAACTTTAAATGATTATTAAAATACATTAACGTAAAATTAATGTTTTGTTTTTCTGATTTCCTGCTAGAGCTAGCCCACTTGTTGAAAGGTGATGATATTGTTGCCTGTTACTAGGTGAGTATGAGATTTGTTTTTCTCTCTCTAAAATATAGTCATACTGAAATATAATTTTAGAAACATCTCAACATAAGTCTTTAAATGAATGTCATGTTTATTGCACATGGACCAAAAAATTATAGAGCCCAATAGAGAACTGGAGCTCAGAAAATCGAATCAATAATTATCTATGTATGTATGTATATATATATATTTACATATAGCTACTCCTTTATGATCGAAGATGAGCACATTAGTCATATCCTATGAATGAACTAGAAGATGACTGTTAAATCCTAATCCCGCTTTAAAAAGTGGCTGCATACGTGGCATGTGTAGTTTTGGTCGGTTGCAGATAGGCCTGCTTCTTCTCTCAGCTCTTTTACGCTGACCACTTTTCTTGCTTCAAATCTTGAGGCTCCACTAATACTATATACCATAATTGAAACATTTAAGCCAAACATTGGACTGGGAGCATTATTTAATTCAGATTTTCATATGAAAACATTCAGATATCTCTACTTGCTTTTAATATGAAAACATTTTGACCTCAATTTTCGGATCATTCTTTCCTCCCTTATCATGACTAGAATACTAAAGCAATAATCACCTATTACAATAACTACTTGGCCCAGAGCTTTGAAAATAAAAAACAAGTTTACACAATGTGATTTATATGATAATAAAATATTTCTATTTATTTTTACCAAAAACATTTGTACAAATACATTATGCAGATACAAAAAAAAAGATTAAAAAAAAAAATCCCAATTTCTGTTATTTTTTTATTTTTTAAGGAGTGAGATGCATTTTCTTCTTCTTCTTCTTCGTTCTCATTGTTATGTTGGAGTGTTCAGATGAGTAGACCAATACATGAGATGAACTGCGCGGTGGTTTCCAGATCAGGGAGCTTTCCATATAGTTTCCTTTCTATTGGGGTGATTTGGGGCCAATGTCTTATAGGGGCCTCTTGGTATAGAGAGCAGTTTTGGAGGACGTGGTCTACATTCTCTGGTGATTCTCCACATGGGCAGATTTCACTGGTTCCAATTTTGAGCTTCCGGTACATGTGTTGTCGCATTCTGTTGTGGCCGGTACTGAGTCGAAAGATTAGACGTTGGTCTTGTTGGGATAGCTTATAGTAAGCGTCATCTTTCTTGTGATTTGGATGAGAGCTCGTCCATTTCTCATTTATTTTATTTACGATTAATTTCTTCAATTCTTCTGGATAGAGTGCAGAGTTTATTAGTGTGTTAGTTCTCCCACTCTTGGCGAGTGTGTCAGCCTTCTCATTTCCTTCTAGTTATATATGAGCTGGTATCCATTGAATTACATTTTTTTTGCTGTTGTTGTTGAGCTTTGTAAGTGCTGTTTTGAGGTTTTTAATATATGAGGAATCTGAGTTTTGCAGGCTTTGGAGGGTTGTTTTTGCATTGGTTAGTAAGACAATCTGACTGTGTGGGGAACTTGGATGATTTGCTAGGATGGTAGCAGCTAGTGCTAGTGCTTCCCTTTCTGCTCTGTGACTGTCAGAGAGCTCTCCAGTTGCAATGGATTTTTCTAGTTTTCCTCCATCTGGCCAATCGATAAGTATTCCAGCTCCTCCATTTGTGGTGGCTTTATGGGTTGAGCCATCCATGTAAACTCTGATCCACTGATTGCTAGGATAATTGGTATGTAAGAAAACAGTTCACTATTTTCTTGACCTCTGTTGGTCTGTAATCAGATTTTCTTTTTATGCTTTCAATATGGTCCCTTACAGTAGGAAGAGGGCTTTCGTCCCAGGGTGGAGATTCATTATAGTGTATCGAGGATTCCAGAGTAATTTTTTCAAGTTGGTGTTTCTTTTTTAGGTTTAGACATTCCTGTATGAAATTGGTCCTTTTGAGACGTTTTTTGGTGCCAGTTTTGTGGATTTTTGTTCTGAGTGGGTGCCTCTCCATGGTTTCCAATTTAGTGAATTGGGAAAGGATTTTTATTTCTCTTCTTTCATCCAGAGAGATCAGGGCAGCGGTTTCCTCCATAGCTCTTATGGGTGTTGTTTTGATTGCTCCTGTCATTATCCTTAGACCAATATTTTGAACCTTGTCTATTTTCCTTAGGTTGGTTTGGGCTGCTGAGCCCCATGCTGTGGCACCATATTATAGTACAGGTCTCACGTAACTTGTATAGGTCTTTTTCAGGATGTTGTGATTTGCTCCCCAATCTGTGCCAGCTAATTTTTTCAAGAGGGATAGTCTCTGGATGCCTTTATTCTGTGTTTTATCTATTTGGCTTTTCCAGGTTAGTCTTGGGTCATAGGTGACTCCAAGATATGTAGGGCTGTCATTTTTTTCTAAAGCTTCCTTATCTAATGTTAATTTTATTGTTTGAGGTTTTGTTGACAGTGAGAATATGGTATATGTGGTCTTTTTTGTGTTGATGGACATGCCCCAGTCTTTGGGCCAATTATTGAGTATATCGAGAGCATCTTGTAATCGAAATTTCGATGTTCCTACATATTCTTCTGTGCTAATTAAGGCAAGGTTATCTGCATACATGCTGCTTTTAACTTTTCTTGGTAGGTTTTGATTTAGATCGTTTATGAATATTAGGAAAAGTGTTGGGGATAGGATTCCTCCTTGGGGGACGCCATTTTTTATACCCACTGTGTGGCTTCTTTGTCCTTGCATGCAAACTAAGGCTTTTCTATTATTTAGATATTCCTTTATCCAGTTGTACATTCTGTGGGATATGTGATGCGGGATTAGTTTGAGCAAGAGACCTTGTTCCCAGACTTTGTCAAATGCTTTTTCTAAGTCAACCCACACAATTGTTGTTGGTTTCTTTTCTTGAAAGCCATCTTCTATTTCTTGTGTTATAAAGGCGATTTGATCTTCTGTTGATCTGCCTTTTCTAAAGCCAGCCTAGGCTTCAGTGAGTAGGTTATTTGACTCAAGGATCCATGTCAGCCTTCTATTTATCACTCTTTCCATCAGTTTGCAAGTACAGCTAGTGAGGCTGATGGGGCAGTAGCTATCCAGTTTGTTTCTTGGTTTGCCGTGCTTTAGTATAGGGATCATAATGGCTTTTTTCCAGATGTTTGGAATTCGGCCAGATTTCCAGCTATCATTGAATATTTGTAGCAGCTTTCTTTTGGCTTGAAGACCCAAATGAAGAAGCATGTCATTAGATATTTTGTCTGGGCCCGGGGCTTGTTTTGGTTTGAGGACTTTTAGGGATTCATCAAGTTCCTTCATTTTAAGATTAGTGGTCATTCCCAAGGAGTAAGCAGGATTGTTTTCTTTAATTCTATCCTAGATTTCTGAGTTTACATCTTTATTTCTACTTTCATTGATTTGTATTTGTCCTACACTTTGGAAAAACTTAATGAATTCATTTGCTGCTTCTTGGCCTTTCAGGGGTTTGTTGTCCTTTTCTATTACTATAGGAGTTGTTCTGTTTTCTTCCTGGTTGAGACATTTTGCACTTTTTGGATAAGTAGTCAGTTGCAAAGGCTAGATCTGGAGTGGTTGATGTTAGCCAGGCTCTTGAGAAAAAGGTTGGTTTATCCTCAGGTTTGTTAAGCAAGATAAGTCTGTTCTCTGCTTGCCATTCTTCAATTTCTTCTCCCCTAGCATTTAGGTCTGGGTATCCCGAGCTCTGAGAGTGACTATTCATATCTCCTAAGATAAGTCTTCTTGGTCAGGTATTTGTATGTGGTCAATTTTCTTGTCTGAGATGCATTTAAAAAAAAAGTTTTTACCTAATGTCAGCAAATTTTTAAAATTATGTCCATTTGTTGATACACACCCTTCTGCTTGTATAGGAATTAATTGGTGAGTATTGGACCTTTTTTTGGTGTTTACATTTCGTCCACTTTTAGCTATTTCCTTTCAAAGTTGATATTTTCTTCTGTTTACAAAAATGAGAGACATCAAAATGATGAATGCTCCTCATGTGTCCCATCTTCTCCGCATGTGACTGTATTGGGGGAAAGTTTAGATACATTTAGATTAAATTATTATAAAGGTCTAGGAAAATCTTTTTTTTTTTTAATTTGTAACTTCCAAGCTAGCATAAAGTACTAAAAGGTTTAGTCTGAATATTTTATTCAGTAACTGGCATGGGTTTTTGTTTGTCCACATGTAATAAATGATATGGCAGAATGTTTTTGAACTGAAAAAGTTGATAAATTTTTCACAAATTGTTTAAAACAAGCAAAATTGATTTGCTAGAAAACCTCAACTTTTTTAGCATTATTTTATAAAAATTGTGTTGGTAAAGACATTTATAATATCTTTAAATGTTTTATCTCTGGTAAAACTCTCTTAATATCATGAGTTTTTAAAACTTATTTAATAACAAAGAATGAATATATCGTCTCAGTGCAAATATACCAAGACTAGCGTATTAAAATAACTTTATGTGATCCGGTTTTTACATAGCTTATATCAGCTCACTCTCTCTGTCCATCTGTAAAAAGTTTTAACACATTGGCATACACATAATTTCTCCCATACCCAATCTCAATTCAAGTTGAAATTTTGCACTATTGTTTCTCGTACCTGGCAAAACAAGAATCAATTTTAAAAAAATTAACCAATTAGTTAATTATCTAATGCTAATTAATTATTTTGTTTGGTTCAAACAAAGGAAAGAAATAGTTCTTGAGATGTGGTAAAGTTGAATTAGTCCCCTTGAGAAGGCTTGAGCCCTAAGTTAAAATTCCAGCCGCAATTTTTTTTAATGCATTTAAAAAGCAATCACAGTAACAGTAACATTTACACAGATACCCCCTTCTACACTTGTCTGCCCACCCCACCCCCCTTTCCCAACTGGTCCAAACAAGTGACAAAAATAATTGGTAAAAATATTTCTAATCACACAGATCTATTATTGTTAGTCTAGATCTATTACAAATTTAATTGAATGACTGATTCAAACTAATTGATACAATTAAATTTAATAAATAGAAGAATTTTTTAATGTTATTCTTGTTTATTATATTAATACTGCAATCCAAGCAGAGCTTACCATTGGCATATTAATCATTCAATCACACATTTTTGTTTGGCTTTCAGATTTGCTACGTTACAGTGAAAGGAGTCTTAAATTTAGGTAATTGTTTTATTTATTTTTGTGAGTGAAAAAAAACCCTCTAACAATACCCCCAAAACAAAAAGAATATGTTACTATCGATACAGGGACATGGTGGCTGAATGGTTGCTTGACTTCAGAACTTAGAAGTCTTAAGTTCATGTCTCGATGACGACTGGGAATTTTAATTTAGGGATTATTAGGACACCCTTGAGCCTACCCAACTTTAATGGGCACCTGACTTAAGTTTGGGAAAACAAAGGTGGTTTGTCGTGTGCTGGCCACATGACACCCTCATTAACTGTCGGCCATAGAAACAGATGACCTTTACATGATCTACCCTATGAATCTTTGGGTTTGATAGGGATACTTTATTTTTATCTAATTTTAATTATCATTTGGCAATTACAAAAGTTGTGATTTGACCAATGAATATAAATTTTTTCCTTGGTTTTCTGCAACATGTTCTGATATTGGATATTCCTTTTTAGTTCACTTGCAATATGTGCTTGATTTTCTTCTTCTTTATTTTAAATGTTATACCCAAAAAAAAAAAGTTAGTAATTGTATCTTAGCATGCGTTGAATTTTGGAAACTCATTTAAAGATATAAATGATAGTGGCTAAGCTTATCTTTCTTGTTATCACAATCTTTGCACAATCATAATAATCTTGAAACTGCTTTGAAGATAGGATTTTAGGGGCTAGGCTTATCTTGCCTTACTTTATTATCACAATCATTGCACAATCTTGTTTGAAAACACTATTTTAAAGACAGGCAGTTTGGTGGCTTGGTTTACCTTGCCCTACTTTGTTATTATGTTCTCTGCTTAATGATATATCTTGATGCTTTGATGATCTTAGTAGCTAGGCTTGTCATTCCTTACTTATCCCCATCTTTGCACAATCGTGTCATGAAACACTGCTTCGAAGGTGAGACTTATGGGGATCAGGGTTATCTTAAGTCTCTTTTACATCAGTCTCAGTCTTTGGGAGTTCATTTTAAAAAATTAAATGTATCTTACCAAAAAAATAATCATGTGTTTTGGTGACTTGGGTTATCTTTTTGCACTTTTTGTGAACCTGGGTAATTGCACATTCTGTCTTGCTAACACTGATGTTGGGGAGAACATTATTTTGGTGGTTGCTCTATCCTATTTTATTATCATTATAGTCATTGCAGAGTTGCTTACAATTTTGTCTTTGATAATTGAGAACAATAGAGTAGCATCCAGTATCTCTTTAAAAAGTATAAAAAAAACAAACACATAGTCAATTAGAGTAATTGGTTCATGATTTACATGATAAGTCATAAAGTTTGTTAAGATAATGCTTAACTAGTCATGTAAAAAATACTAAAGACATTTATTTTTGGGATTCTGAAATGGCAGATGAGAAAAATTTGTCACATTTATCTGACATACTTTTTGTATTGGAATTATCAGATTTATTGCACAGCTAATATTTTGTTTTCTATACAGCTTAAGAGAAAGGAAAAAAGATTTTGAAGAAATGATTTAGACATTTAAAAAAAAAAATTAGCAATTTATTACAAAACCAAGGACATTTCATATAAATGTTATCACCTATGTCGTCATTTTTCCTATCACATTGGTGCAAGAGTTTCATTTCTGATTGTCACCACCCATTTGTAAATCATCTTTCTACTAACATGGATACAATGACCTGCTAACCATTGTCAAAAAAATGCAAACTTTAATTCTATGACCATATTACAAAATCTCCTCATGGCTCGCAAAGACTTTCCTTCAAGGAACAGTACCAGGAAAAAGAAGAAGAGGCAGATAGAGAAAGTGATGGGAAGATAAAAGAATGGACAGGCCTGTCTTGAATGAAATTTTATCAAAGGCAAAAGACAGAGAGGAGTGGAAAAAGACGGTCAACAGATCTTTGTGTGATGTACCAACGTTTTAACAGACTAAAAGATAGGTGAAGATGAAAGGTCATCAGTCACATACAAATTTGTAAATCATCTTTGCAGTAAGATTGGTACAAGCATGACTTCACAAAACATTAGTTTTATAGACATATTAAGAAACTGAGAGTCAATAACCATGTCTGTATACTATGGCTTTCATCTGATGAATGACTTATCACAGTACACATCTCAATCATTTCATGACCACATTCTCCTGGGAGAGTTACAAACTCATCTTACAGTAGTACAGCAACTGATACAATAAATCATTTCCATCACAATAGGATGCACATTTCTTGATATCATCACTTTCACAGAATAGAAATGTTGTTATGAACTACATCTTGCGTTGATTAGTCACATCCAAGTTGTGAATCGTCCTTCCAGTGACATGAGTAAAAATGGGACTTAACATTAGATCAGGTGTGTAAGGAGGTGGGGCACACACAGCCTATATTTCTATGTGATGTTCATGGAAAATGGGGGGTGGGTAGTGCCAATAAAGTACCTTGCCCCGAGCGCACGTCTTGTTTACTACGTCTCTGCATTAGATCCCTTTTTTTTTTTTGTTGATATTATCCATCACTCTGAAAGGATCATCATCTAACACCATTTCAGTGAGGGTCTGAGAGGTTCTAATCTTCTCTTGTAAACGCCCCGGTCAGAAACCTTGCTGTTGTAATGCATATAAAACACCATACATTTCAAGAACCCGTGATCTGTCAAAACATAATTTTGCAAATCTGTGGCAGTCCAAAAGGGATATCAGACTTCCTCGACTTTCTGCAGCGGGGGCACCTTGAGCTGAAGTTTGGCCTGAACTATACAGAGTATGAATCTATGGGACAGTGGACTGTCTTGCACTGTGCTATAACTTGTTCAGGCCTTATGTGCTCCCAGACTTGGCAAGCTTTTTGGGACCTTTCCCCACAATCTCATGCAGGCTAGAAGTGTCACTCTACTTTATATTGACTACATCTTACATTTGGTCATCCCTCCATTCATGACATGTATTCTGAAAATATAATGTTCTTGTCAGGGAACTAATATAATGTTCTTGTCAGTGCACAAATATAATGTTCTTGTCAGAGCACAAAATATAATGTTCTTGTCAGGGAACTTATATAATGTTCTTGTCAGAGAACTAATATAATGTTCTTGTCAGAGATCAAATATTATAATCCTGTCATATAAAAAAGTTCTAAATAAATCAATCTCAACCTAATCTAATAAATATCTTTCCACCTTAAAGCAACCCACTTCTTGCATCCACCTTGGTGGTTGCCATATTCATCACATTTTGTCACTGGTCTCAGAAAAGTATATTCACCAACCCATGATAGTATTGTATCTTGTCACTGTTCACACAGGTGCTTATATTTATTGGAGTAGCTCCTCGCAAAGTGTGCTGGACTGAGAGAATCATGGGATATTTCTTATTAAGTTTTGATTGGACCGCCATGAAAGTAAACACTCAACCAGTTATTTAGTTTTGTTTCGTTTCTTACGTTACATAAGTTCCTTCTTTTTTATTTTTTTTGTAATTCTTCATTTGGTCCACACATTTCAGGTATTCTTCAGATGTGGGTGGCAGACAATAACATTGAAATAGGATTCAAAGTAACCAGATAATAGAGACATAAAAACAAAAACTGATTGATTGTTTTTACCAAAATTATCCCACAACCTAAACACTTACCCTATATCTAATTTCAGTAGGGCAAAAATAAACCTAAACATTTTTATCTTTTTTGGTGTGTGGTAGTTTCTGGTAGCATAACAATACTTTTCACACCATACATTGATTTTAAAAAATACCACCCCCCCCACATCTGAAGAGTGCCTCTTAATTACTTCCTGTAGCATAAGCTACTAAAGTATTGATTGTGATCTTTGCAAATATACGATTACATGCATTGAAGCAGTTAAGTGTGACGTGGGCTGTCTTTATTTCCTATTTGGAGTGAGTGGTAAAGGTCTTGCCTCCAAACAGAGTTTGAATCCCATTAACCGTAGGCCATAGAAACAGATCAGCTTTACATCATCTGCCATCCTTAGATTGCAAGGCCTGAAAGGTAGACCTTTACCCACCTACCTGTGGTGCTCAATTAAGTGGTTTATATTATTATTATTATTATTATTATTATTATTATTATTATTTAATAAGGGAAGTAACTTGTGATATATTCCTTTACAAAAGGGAAGCAACTAGAAAAATAGTGCTGTCTTCTATTTCTAGAATGAACCAATGGCTTCAAGTTATCTACTGGTTCTAGAATGAAGCAAAGGATAGATTTAAAACTAACAACTGTTCATTTTTAGTGGTGCTCAAATAAGGATGAGCTATTTAAACCACGGAAGTTACAAAATGGGAAGCAACTACAAAAAAGTGCAGTCTTGAATTTCTAACAATAACTGTTTCTAGAATGAAGCAAATGATCTATTTAAAACAAATGACTGCCAATTTTCAGTGGTTCTCAAATAAGGATGTGCTATTTAAACAACGGAAGTTCCTTAAAACAAAACGGGAAGCAAATCTAATAGGAATGAGCTAGAATGAATCAATAGGTTGAACTTACCTATGTTTCTAATATAAACCAAAGGATAGATACAAGACTAAAAACTGTTAGCTTAAGGTACAAGCGTATGTATCTCCTACCGCAAGGACATGTCTAGTACCTGTGATTCATATATTATCTAGGTGTGCCCTATAAATCATCAATTCAGTGACGGACACAAAAAAATAATTTACTATTAAATTTAAGAATTTCAATTATTTTTATTTTATGAAGCTGCGAATATTGTGATTAGGTTTCTCGTTTGTCTGTTCAAATTTTTACGTAAATATTGAGAGCCTAATTCTGACACAGCTTTTTCTTAGCCTCATTATTAAAAAAAAAAAACAAATCTCACAAGTAGGCCAATAATAAGATGTAAGCAATGCACACATTCTGTGAGCATGAGATATTCGATTGGTAAAACTCTAATTCCTCTAGGCTAGACTAATTTTGTAAGAGTAAGAAATACTAGTTTGAGATCACATTGAAGGTAAATGTACTCAAACTGTACGTCTGCTTTCTCTGCTTCAGTATGCACCTTAAAAGGCGGTAAATGCTTACTTGAAAGAAAATTGTGAAAAACTACTTCCGTTTTCGTTAACGTTGAAATAAACGTCATTCTGAATCGAAGTCTTCGTTTTCATATTCGAAATTTTAGAGTTGGCATGTTTGAATGGTATGAGTGAAATACTTGAACAAAAAACAGCTGCTGAACAATCGCTTGTTTGAATAACATTGAACTTGTTACCCACCCGTGCAAGCACTAGAGAATCCTTAAAAATTAAAATGCGCCATTTCGCTCCCATGTTTCAATTTGAATTTAAAACTTGACTTTTTATATTGTGAAAGAAAAAGTTTTAATTATTATAACAAAACATCTGGCAGGCCGGATCAAACCTTCACGCTGGCCGGAGTTGGCCCCTCGGGCCGTAGTTTGTCCATCGCTGTTATAACGCAATGAACGCAATCTGGAATGGTTTAACTCAAGTGTAAGCTGGAGACACCATTTTTTTTTTAAAACTTAGGCAAGAGGCTGTCACCAATCTTCCCCCCCCCCCCCCCCCCCCATCCTCTAATGAAGTCTAACGCGTGCAGGGGAGAGCAATGCTGGCTTATCTAGGAGTTGACCACACGGCATCAACGTAAACTGTTGGCTGTCCCAATAAATATCCACTGAAGGTCACACTGCTGCTTGAGAGAGAGAGAGAGAGAGAGAGACTAATGATAGTTCTTAACAAACATTTGAGATTCAGCCCTGATCCTGATTCCTGGTTAGATTTCCGTTGAAGACAGACGTTCTTCTGTCCAACATATTCTGTAGTCCTCTGCTGGTGTGCTGAAAACAACAATGTACCTTCTTATGTAGAAAACAAAACAAAACAAAAAACAAACGCTACTAAATTAACTACGTAGAAATAATAGGACTTTACAAACTTTTGGCCTGAATTTACAATTTGTCTGAAAAACTGCTTTGGAACTACGAAAACGGGAGAGTGAAAACAAAAAAAAAGAGCTTCCACGTTCAGTTTAAACATTTACAGAAGTTTAGGGATCATTTGCAGACGAGAGTGTAAGTCAAAAGTATCTTAATGTTTTTTGTTTGTTTGTTTGTTTGTTTGTTTTTATTTTGTTAACTGACAAAGATAATTACTAAAGCAAATTTCACCAAGGCAAAGCGATTTTTTTTAGAGACCAAATAAAGTAGCTAAAGCACTTTGTTTTTTTAACATGCTTCAAAATAGTGTAAAATAAGAATTTCAATTGTAGTTTTTGAGAGCTAAACCTGACAGACGTACGGACAGATCGACCTCGTAAAACTAATATCGGCTTTTCCCGTTTTTTTTTTCCAACTAAAAATTACTTGATGTAGCAAGTATTGCTGATTTATGACTCTCCCTTGAATGAACAGTACTCGCACATAAAACGTTTGCATACCTTTTGGAAAACAAAAAACGAAGGTCTTTACCTTTACCTAGGCCTCTAGAATCAAAAAAGGGGCTTAATCACAAAAATCTATTTCAATTCTACGTTTACCTTAATCTTTTTTATTACTAAAAAAAATAATAAAAAATTCAAAACGAGACAGGACAGACTGTATTCTAGGGCGAATAGCAAATGTTGTATAAAGTGTTTTAAAGGGAGAGACAGACAGACCGGGGGGAGATAGAGAGAGAGATCAAGCGAAAGCAACATTATAAGAATAAGTCATTAATATTTCATCTGTCCCGCATCCCTTAGGAACAGACCGTCCACGGTCATCCTGAAATGATAATGCAAAGTGACTAAATGACATTTCTCTTTCGGTTGGCAAGCACTTGTGATTTTTGCAAAGCCTGTATCATCTTACTCTGTCTGTCTGGTAATGACTTTGAACATGTTTTTTTCTACCATTTTCCATTCTTGGATCAAGTTTAAATTTGGCATTATTATTTATAGTCGATGACATTGCACGAATCAATCCTAAAATTACCCCAACCCATTTACTAATCAATTAATTGCTTCATATAACAGAATGGGAGCTTAACACTGTAATTTTCAGATAAAAGGCAGTAATTAGCGGTTATTCCCCCTAAGATAAGCTTTGCTTTTAAAACATATTCTGTTTTTCTATTGCCTGTTCTCTTCTTTGTCTTCATTCTTCTATTTTCAGAGGCGTTGGGATACATTAACATTTTCTCTCCGAAATGACGATGCCAACGTTGATTTGACCCCATTAAACTAAACGGATTCTTGAATTTATAAACTTTAATTTGTGTTGTGTAAAAAGAGCATGCATTCCCCTATAATTGGACACTATACTCATATAATAATGAACGATTGAAGTTTAAACGTAACAGGATAGTGAAATACAAATTTGCAAAATGAATAATTCTATAGGAAAAACAGGAATAATTACGGAGAGAAAGAGTTAAGTTATTAATAAAGTTCTTTTTTAGTCATCTTGACTCCGGTCTTGTCTGCTTGCTTTAAAGTCGACCTAAGTATAAAAAGGACATATAGTCTCTATTTTTTTTCTTGTTAAATGTTTACAAACACACAACTCTGTGTTAACTCCCTTTAAAAAAAAATAAATCACTTTATATTAATAGATTTATTTTCCAGACGGCATTAATGTTTTCCTGTCTCTCTCCCTCGCTCAGGGGATTGAGTCTGATCGTTATAAACATCTACACGAGCGTGGGGCATTGTCTTCTGTCTGGACTCATTGTGTCGTTACACACGCGTGTCATGCTGGAACCACACGTCTGCTGGTGTCAACCCCTTTCCATCCGTCTGTCTCGTTTCTGTTTTGTTGTTCTTTTTTTTTTTTTCAAATTCTATTTATCACTCGTGCAATTGCTTCCCTGCCAATCTCCCCCCTCCCCCCACACTTCCCCTTTCTATCTTTTCTACCTCGTCCTGTGCTGCTGTGTCTTTCATGTATCGATTTTTCTCGACTGCGAGCCCGGCATTTGTCCACGGTTCCGACTACTGATGCCTGGATATTCTGCCAGACTCGATTACCTCGTCTGAGCGATACTTATTAGGACGTTAGGGATTCAAGTCACTAATTATAATTTTTTTTTATTCTTCATGTTATGAAAAAAGGGGAGTTGCAAAAAAAAAAAAAAAATTGGAAAAGGGGTGGGGGCAACGTTTAGGGTCAGCCATTAGCGTTTGTTTGGCTTTAGGATTATTCACCGGAGAGGTCGGATCAAAACATCACCAGGAAGGGTCGTTAGGCGAGCGAGCTATTATGGCGTGGGCTCAAACGATGGGTTCATGATTCCGGGGTGGATATGAGAGATTGCCATTAGAGTTCAGATCTACTGGAGACATTACGCCTGGTATTGATCGATAATTCTTTAGTTCTGGCTACCAACATTAAAAGCAGCCCCCAAAACCACGTCCATTTTTCTTTGTAGTATTTTAGATACTGATGCCTTATTATATTCAAACAGACTTGATAATCCCCCCCCCCCTCTCCCCGGTACCAAATAAATAAGTGGTGACCAGCTTCACTTTTGGGATAATTCTTTTTAATGTTGACCTACCTGGTGGTGACTTATTAAAACATAGTGGTAATTCTGATTTTGATCCAATTATCGTGACTTAGTTTGATTTACGTTAGCTGTATAATATGCTGCTTTTGACTATCCAACGTGATTGTGTTGAACTATTAGGAGCAGCATGGATGTGTCTATTAGAGCAGCATGGATGTGCCCATTTGAGCAGCATGGATGTATCTATTAGAGCAGCATAGATGTATCCATAAGAGCAGCATGGATGTGTCCTATTTCAGCATCATGGATGTGTCTATTAGAGCATCATGGATGTGTCTATTAGAGCAGCATGGATGTGTCTATTAGAGCAGCATGGATGTCTATTAGAGCAGCATGGATGTCTATTAGAACAGCATGGATGTGTCTGGTGGAGCAGCATGGATGTCTATTAGAGCAGCATGGATGTGTTTATTAAAGCAGCATGGATGTCTATTAGAGCAGCATGGATGTCTATTAGAGCAGCATGGATGTCTATTAGAGCAGCATGGATGTGTCTAGTGGAGCAGCATGGATGTCTATTAGAGCAGCATGGATGTGTCTAGTGGAGCAGCATGGATGTGTCTAGTGGAGCAGCATGAATGTGTCTATTAGAGCAGCATGAATGTGTCAATTAGAGCAGCATGAATGTGTCCATTAGAGCAGCATGTATGTGTCTAGTGGAGCAGCATGAACGTGTCCATTAGAGCAGCATGGATGTGTCTATCGGGGTTACAAACAAATGCACTTAAAAAATTGAGCCTGCGGTAAAAAAATTTTTTTTATCAAGACTTCCTTTATTTTGCACACTTGATACACTTATAAAAAGCTTGCTATTTATAGGTTTTCCACTGGAAACTCAAAACAGCCTTTCATTGAACTAGGAACAATTGACGGCCAGTTGTGTTTAAAATTAGACAACTCTACCATGCACATGTTTTACCTACCAAGCTTATAACAACTCTCTGTCAGGGTGGATTCATTTTTCACATTTAATCTCCCACTTCCCACTCTCGAATCAAGTTAAAATTTCGAACAATAATTTATAGTTGAAGACGATACATTAATAATATAATTAACCAATTAGTTTATCAATTAGTTGTAATTAAATTATTTTAGTATAGAAAACGGGTAAGTTAACACACCATTGCGATATGACAGTAATTGTTCTTTCGTTTATATAAGCTTCGATTTAAAAAAAACAGTCATTAATATTTTAGTTGTTACAGAATAAATCAAGACATTTTATTAAAGCGCTTTTTTTTCTTCTTTTATCTTGTCCTATTGTTCTCGTACCGTACTGTTTCTGTCAAAGGGAGTGTACTCTGCGTCACTTTACAAATGTGTTATTACTTTACACTTATATCAAATTACCGTTTCTAATCGAATTGTTGGCAATTCTATCTTCTGATAAAGAGTTAACATCTGGGTTGCCAACTGTGTACTTTTGTGTTCATATGGGCTGTTTATTATCCTGACCAGAAGGAAGATCATAAAAGTTCGTAGTATAATTTGTATGTCTAGGTGTTAAGCAACATTTCTGAAGAAAACTAGTAATTCACAAAATACAATACCTTCAATGACACCATCCTGAAAGAGAAATGGTTCAAACATCTCTTTTTTTTTTTTAACGCTACTTGGCCACACATTTTACTTCAGTAATGCTGTGAACTCCTAGGGGAGTAAAGGTCCGCAACCACACGTCTCTTGGTTCCGATTAGCTCCTCATCATTTCCCATGTTATTTCAGTACCCTTAGCCTCAGCTTCAGTGATGACTGACCTCCTCCGTTGGCTTTGGCCTGCCCACTTTCCTCTTTTCAATGTGGATTCCAAGCAAGTGACTAGTAACATTGGTAGCTGGTTTTTTTGCAGGGTGTGTCCTGTCCAGCTCCACTTCCGCTTCTGGATATCTTGTGCTTTTTTTTTTGTTTCCTTGCCACAAGTTGACAGATATATTTTTTTTCGGCGTAGGCATTCTGTTAACAAAGGTCTGGAGTTTGTCCATCTGTGTTTTCGTGACTCGCCATGTCTCTGAATTGTATAGAAGTACAGACTTCACGTGTGTGTGTTCTAGATTCGTATCTTGTTTTGTAAAAGGCATTGCCTAGGAGTCTCAGATTGCTTGAAGATCGGGAAAGGCAACATTAGACAACCCGTTACGAATGGACAAGAACAATTTGTTATTAAATCTGAAAATGTTTTTTAGTACCCTTAGATGTATTTTCCAGATCGTCTCTCTCATTCTCCCCCCCCCCCCCCCCCCCCCCACTCTCTCTCTCTTTATGTTTGATTTGAATTTTTCCCCAGGACAAAAGACGGAATCTTTTAATGTCATGTTTTTGTGTTGTTGAACTTCTCTCTGCTCTCACTTTTTTATTCTTGTCTTATTTTAGGGGGCGCGTGACGGAGTGGTTAAGCTTTCGAATCTGGGATCCTGGGTTCGAATCTCGGTGAAGACTGGGAGTTTGAATTTCGGGATTTTTTAGGGCGCCCCTGAATCCACCCAACTGAAATGGGTTCCTGACTTTAAAGGCAGTTGGTCGTTGTGCTGGCCACATGACACCCTGCTCGTTAACCGTTGGCCAAAGAAACACATGACCCTAACATCATCTGTCCTATAGTTCGTAAGGTCTGAAAGGGAAACTTCATTTTTTTTAACTGCCTTATTTTGCCTCGAACGTACCTACCTCCCATAATTCATGTCACTAGGTTGAAGAGATATCTTACAAATCCTTCTCCTTTCCCGTGAACGCCGCGAAGAATTCCACCGCTTCATTTCAATGCACCATCTATGTAGACTTTCAAGAGATTAGAAAAAAACAAACATTCTAACTTAGAGATCATTGTTAGACGGTTTTATTTAGGAGAAAGTATGGACATTTAACATTGCAGTAACTGAAGGGAGTTTTGGACTTTGCATCTCTGGCCTCTCCATTTTATCTCACGCATTCCACGTCTGCCAAGCACGTTTGTTACTGTCACGGCGCCGGATCTGTATACTCCTCGTTATCTGCCACAGACACTGGATAACTTGTTCCTCTTCACGTGCATCTAGTTATCCACGTGACTGACTTTGTCCCCCCCCCCCCGCCTCTTCCTGGTCGACGCCATGTTTTACGTGTCCTAACTTCAGCATTGGGTGACCTCGAAATCGCCCCGGACGGACGTGCGTAGTTTGTTTCCGCATCGAACGCTCACCAGTAGTCGATTCCGCCTGGCTCTATGTCGCTGCTCGCTGTGGAAGGTGAGATCAGTAAAAGTGTGTCTACAGGAATTGTCATCGGTCCGCCTCTCGCGTATTCGATATCCATCGATTTTTCTTATTTCATCGAAGTGACAAAAAATAATAAAATAAATAAAGCAAAACAAAAAACCAAAATAAACAATGAGCAGCCATTGAAGATGTAATCTTGTGTTATATCTGGTCTTTTTTGTTAATTCATTTTTTTTTTTTTTTAGTTTTTGGACTGTGTGATTCCTGTATAATTAAACAGTGGAGGTTTCAGCGTGAAAAGTAATTCAAGAAAAGGATTAGTGAATGTTCGGCATAGGAACTGTCAGCTTTCACATGAATGTTTTAACTGTCTACTTCGTCTTTACTTTGGAATGTCAGGATTTTGACTGACAACTTGGTTACTAACTTGTGTGGAACTTAGTTGACCTATTTTTGAAGAGGCACATCAGGGTCAGTGGACAGTGCTCCAAAGAAATTGAATTGAAAGTGCATTGCATCCACACAGTTCCATGGGGTCACTTCTTATAGTTCCACGTGGTCACTTCTTATAGTTCCACGTGGTCATTCCTTATGATTCCATGTGGTCACTCCTTATAGATTCGCGTGTTTTCACGTGAAGAAGATTTACAATGACTTGATACTTTGAAAATATCAGAAATATTTCGGCTGTTTAGCTTTTTGATGTAATACAACCTATGATTGAAATGAGATGGTCATGTGGAGTTGTGACAGAAGACATATCAGTGACTGTTGACATGCCAACAGTAGTGCCAGGAACAGTGCCAGTATCAAGTGGAGACATCAGTTCCAGCAGAAGAGTGCCATCTGTCAGTAACACTTCCATTCTACGCGTGTGCCTTCGATTCTTTCTTTTCAATGACGCCAACAGGAGAAAATAAAAAAATGCTAGCGTATTTGTAGGCATAGGTCAGTGCTGTAAACGCCCTCATTAAACTTCCTGATACCAAGCTTTTCGTGTAGAAAAACACCCAGCTTTCCACTGCATACCTTATTAGCTGCTATGATTGATAGGCTTATTGAGTAGATCGCTCTAAGGCAGAATGCAAATACATTGATTCCGGTGTTAAGTGTTGTTAGCGCGCGTTCGGTCACTAAGCTGATGGATGTTCTCGGGTTCCGTGAGGTCACTGGACCAAAGGATTGAGACATTCTTGTTACAGCCGAGGTTAGCAGCGCAATAAGTTTCAGTTTGCTGTAAGTTCTGTTTCATCTCTTCTTACTGAACACATATAAAACACTCATACCCCAACACTTATTCATCATAATACATCCATACTACACCTATAACGCATGCTTTAAACATATGCTTTATGTATTCATAATACATTCATACTGCATCAATAACATCATAACACATTTATAACATCTTCATAATAAGTTCATAACATACTCAATTAACATCCATAACTTATCAATATTACATTCATAACACATTCATAACATCCTAACACATCATAATACTTTTTCACAACATATTCATACTACATTCCTAATACATTTATAACATCATAATACATTCATAATACTTTCATAACATCATAAGACATTCATACTACATTCATACTATCACAATACACCCATAACACATTACAATACATTCACTACACATTCACACTGCACCCATAACATATTCATAACATTCATAATACATGTATAACACATCATAGTACATTCATACTACATTCACAGCAGTTATAGCACACCATCCAGTCGTGTACAACTTATTAAAAAGTAGTGTATTGATCAATGTTGTAAGAAAGATTTTGACTTGTGCCCTCTAATTTTGTGTGTTATGGACATTATTATATTTTCGAGCTAACCCTTCTAGCATTTGGTCAAAGACCTAATTAATATATCATAAACATTTGTTATAATATAAACCACCACATCTGCATTTGTCAACATGCAGTGCAGATTTTTATTTTTTTTTTTCTTTAAACTTCTTAGAATCAATATATTTATTTTCGGGAAATTTTTGGCAACAAATTAGGCTTAAACTTAAGTCCATGCTACCTACTTGTAGATATTATGCTTGTGTTTAAAGCATTTTCCCCTACTTCAATCTGGGCGCAATTTTACGCCCTCGAAAGCGCTCTTTTCATTTTCACACGTGACGTGTGGGCTGCAGATGTCATCAATGTTGATAGATTGTTGATAATATAATGTTGTACACTGTATGATGTTTCTCGGGCGGGGGCGGGAATCTTTAATACTGAGTACAAAATCCACTGTCTCAATGTATCGTTTTAATGTTTGTTTTATACACATTTTAACACTTAAAATGTAAATTTCCCCCACCTATTCTATAGCAAACAGCTGCTGTTGTCGCTGCATCAGTTTTCCCTAGAGCTGGTGCTAAGTAATGTTCGGGTTACCAATGAAGCAAGTTCAAGTATGTAATCCAACACACTTTTGTTTGTTTCGTTTTTTTTTTATCGTCGGTGTCTCTCTTTTTAACGTGTCGTGCCGCACAACGTGCTTTGCGTGTAGTTCCCATGATTCCCTCATTCTAGCTGTTGTGATTGGTTGATTGTTTATGTGTGTATTGTCCTATAGAGAACCACCACTGTAAATCCGCACTTTACTGTCTGTAGCAGTGATGCTCAACCTAATTCGACCTGCGGGCCATTTTAACTTTAGACATGCGTGTTGCGGGCCACATCAGCAAAATGGTACAAAAAGCGAAATCAAAATTCTCCTGAAACTATTTGAACCTATTGGACCTACTTACATTAATTAATGGGATATTTAAAGTCTTTTTTTTTTTTACGCGTCTAAAAATGGCTTCATTTCTCTACTTAAAATGTGAGCAACATGTACCATCAACTTATTTTCTCTTTTTGGTAAATATTCCCATCGATCCTCCAATCTCTTGGGCGTAGTTTAACCAATCTTTTATAGGCCTACATGGCACACACCAAGGAGCCTTCACATTTGTTTTATAATGCCGCTGTACATGTTGTTGTTTTTGAAACAGCCAGAGTTTATTTACAAAACAAATATGTTGGCTTATTATCATGTTCCACAAAAAAAAAGAGATCCATTCACTTTTCCTGGTAGATTCTACATTCAGAGCTCTGTTTCATAAACTCATAAACGTGCAATCATTAAAGGTCATGGTCCCAAGTGAGGGTCCTGACGAAAAAAAAAGCTACATTTTCAACTTTAAAAAAAAAAAGGGGGGGGGGGAGGATTTTCTACTTTTTTGTGCCGACGTTTCAGCGGGCCGGATGGAACCACGTCACGGGCCGGATCTGGCCCGCGGGCCGTACTTTGGGCATCGCTGGTCTATAGTAATTCTGTCTATCCCAGTGTTCGGTGTATCGAAGTATTATTTAATAATGCATTTATTTTAAGCTGTGCTAGGATGCTCACGAAGGATACGATTTCTTACCCATCCAGCCCCCTTTTTATTCTTCTTTCGCCAGATTTTTCTATCTTTAACGACATTCTTTTATTTTAAGTGTAAAATGTATGGGTTATTTGTCTTGCAATTAAGGCAATAGCAAACTGAAATGCTCAGCACACGCTTCCATTGATTCCAGACCCTTCATATTGCTCGAGAAGTGGGGCTTGTTAAAAAGGTTACATTATTGGTTGCTCCTTCCATTCGTGTTATAAAGTGTTCTCTGTAACGTTTGGTGTTCTAATCGAAGCTATATCATCATATCATGCTATAATGTATTCGATGAGGTGTTTGTCCTACAGCGCAGTGGCGTAGTAGAGAGGGGGAGAATTTGAAAAATCTCCCGGGCTCCCAAATGAGTGCTTTTTACATTAAATATTACTCAAAATGCAGGTCTCCAAAGAGGTTAAGCCCCACCCCCCCGGTTCCCAAATGATGGCGAATTCCTAGCTACGCCCCTGCTACAGTTGCCATACAAAAACGTTTCTCTAAGCATACACTCCCAGTTATTTGCACGTGCAATTCTAATCTCATAGGGCATCACATTTACGGTCAACATTATTCTGTTGACATGGAGCTATAATAATGAAGTTTTGTAAAATAAAAAGATGCTTTGGGGTGGGGTGGGGGTCAGAACATTTGGCTACATCATCTCACTGAAATAGATTGACTTCTGCTGGTCGAGGCCGAGAACAAACTGGCGTCTTTTTTATGTAAGAAAATACATCGATTGGCTGTTTAATTATAGGATTGAAGGTATTCCTCGCAGAGTATCCCGAGGTTGTGAATTTGTCCTGTTGTGCTGAAGACTTGTCTACCCCCCCCTCCTCTTTCCTTTGATATAATTTTGTCTGTTATCAGTTTCTGATGGTTTAGTATAATTTTAATAGGACTTTGCTTGACTGCTCTCGGGGCTGCCGAAGCGTTAGTTTGACAGGTAAGTTGCCAATTGTTTTTCTTAGGCTGATAATGAGTGATAGGGTCTATCTCCTAACTGCCAGATTTTGCTTCAAATCTTGTAAAAGATAACCAGGAATGTTGTCAATTCCGGCTGTTTTTTTCTCGTTTTCAGGGATATCACCGCTAATACTAGTTTCGAGCGGAGAATAGGATATTTCTAAATGTTGATTTCTGCAGGGACTTATTAGTAACTAAACTCAGGATACTCCTACTATGACATGGTGGGCCCTTTGTGCGACAATAGAAAAGCAAAATATAAATAACAAAACATAATAAAAGTAATCCAGAACCTCTACAAGGAGGCCACTAATGCGGTGTACTTTAACAATGTCTAAAACCACAGTTAGATGACAGAACGATGCTTGCTTTTACAAACTTTATTTACATCTTCTGTGAAAGGCTAATAGAGGGTGTTGTCAAGGTCTATGAAGGTACTGTAAGCATAGGAGGAAGAAAAGTAACTAACTTGCGCTTTGCGGACGATATTGATGGTCTGGCACATAGACAAGACTTCCGCAGTATATAGTCTGCAAATCAATGCCCGAAAAAAAAAACCCACAAATATGACCAATAATTTATCAGGACATACGATATTGCAGGCGAAAACAATTGTTCATTGTCGACGACAACACATGAATCAATAAAAAAAAAATTAACCAATTAGTTAATTAATTAATTCATTGTGTTAAATATGGAGATGTACTTTGCAATAATGATTTCATTCAGTATATGTGAGTTTGTTTTAAAAGTATTTCTTTTTAACTTGTTCCTTTCCGAATGTCCTATCTCTTCTAACTACTGTTGATGATTTTTAAGTTGTTTTTTTTTTAAATACACAGAATCTAGGTGTTGTGGAACCTCTCCCAAAAAATACCCAGATTTCTTAAATCCTTTTAAAAAAAAAAAAAAAAAAAAATCGTCCAATAACACTTACCTATATTGTAGTGGAAGTATTGTGGAATTTAAATACTCATTGAAACATTAATTTCCTTTTTTTTTTTTGTTAAGTTAAAAAAAAAACCAGCAGCAAAGGCAGTTGCTTAAGGCGTGATGCCGAAAAAAAATATATAATACCGTAATAAAAAATCCAAGATCTAGTGGAAAGTACTCAGCGTTGGAATCCTTGCCTGTGGCATTTTTCTTCACTGATTCTTGTGTGCGGCCTAGATCAATAAGGCTGCGGTAGTCGAGTTATTTGCCCATAGTTAATCATGTGTAGCGTTCATTACACTTAGTGGGAAGCCGAGTCACTTCCCTTTCCGCGCTTGTACCACTGATAATAATAATGAGCTCTTGAAAGGGGAGGCAAGCCCCCCTTTGGTCGTCTTTTTAATTTCTAGCCAGCTTAGTAGCACAAAGTCAAGATTTGTTTCCCTTTAAAAATTGTTAAGTCAAGTGGAGGACTGCACATCTTGGCCAGTTCGTTGGCACTAAGTCTAAGTACATGCGTATCTTAGAATTAGATGTAGGTCACGTCTCTGAATTACTGGGTAAGGAAAAAAAAAAGATTATTCTTTACCTTTCAGACCTATTTTTGAGTTGGTGTTACACGTTCAAACAAAAAAAAAACTGTAATGGTATTGTTGGGATGGCCAGACTTTGTCACATGCCCATTGGTACACTTTTTCTCTTGGCCAGAAAATTGTCACTAATTAATGAATTGGTTACTTTTTAAATGTATGCACTTGTTGTCATCGACAATGAATAATTGTGCAAAGTTTCAACTTGATCCGAGAATAGGAAGTAGGAAAAATATCGTGTACTAGATTTGTACCTGACAGACAAAGTTGATGTCAGCTCTGTTAGGAAGAAATCCGTAAATAACATGTTTCTTTTTAAATACACTATGTAAACTGAATTAATTAATTCATTCCAGCCTCGATCTGAATTCCAACGCGAAACTTACTTCTGCTTAACGCATTACTAATCGGCCATTTTCTATTTACTCAAAGCTAATGGAAAATTTTTCCAACGCAGTGTTGACGGTTTAAGGATTTCAACATGAATTTGGGTTTTAATGTTTTACAAGCATATTAAGAAAAAAACAAAAAGGAACATTATTTATTTTCTCTTCTTTCTTTGTAGATTACTTCCCTTTTTTTTTCTTACTATCACATGTGCATGCCCTGTACCAGTGGCGTCTCTAAGAGGTTGCGTTTGAATTCTGGCAGCACTTGGTGCCAAGAACCTTAGCGACGCATCTGCTATGAGCTTTTTTTGATGTTGAAAATATTGCATTGTTTCACCTACATTTTGTTACTATAGCAGTCTCATAGTATTCCTTGATTATATTCACTCATATCACTTTGCAAAATATAATAGCATTAACACATGACCAAAGGCTCGCGCGCGACGACCATTTTAAAAATGTATTATAATTCAATAGTTGCTTTTTTTGGTATTAGCTTACTTGACTAGAAACGCTAAATCAGGTTTCTCTTATATTTTAAGAATATGCAGAAAAAAAATGCAGATTACAAATATGTAATTTGATTTCCTCGGAGATAAATAGTTTTTAAAATATATATTTTTAAGTTTTATTTCTTATTACTATATATTATCATTGGAAATATGCCATTTTGGTTTTAAGGCTTAATAGTAGACCCTTGAATTACTTGCCAACTTTGTCCGTTGCTGTTTTGTCTTTCTTTCTAGCAGCTATTACTAAGTATTAGATCTAATATTAACATTCATTTAAAATGATAGCATAAGAACAAAAAACTCTTTTTAAAAAAAGGTGTTGAAAAAAAGAAGAAACAACTTCATCAATTTATTATTAACATTTTTTTAGACCTTTATTTCAGTAAATACACTAAAAATTCATAAGTTGACAGCATAAGAACAAAAATCTCTTTTAAAAAAGTTTAATATAGATAAGGGAGATAAATATGCTTAAAAAAAAACACGGTGGTCAGTAAAGATATCTGGGCACCTAAACCTAAACTATTACCGTTTTTTTCTCTCTCTTCAACTATATAGATCTCAAATTCAGTGCGAATCCTAACGTTTTATAGTTACATAGATCTAGTTACACTAACTTTTGTGGCAACATTGTAGTTACGAGTTGTTGTTTTTTACCCTGAAATGTAAGCGTGATTCTTATCATTACAACTCGACCAGAATGTATGAATCGGTTCTTATTGTTGAACATAGTTGTCACCCTCTCAGTGATGTCGAACTTTATTACCCCCCCCCCCCCCACCCCCCACCCCCAAAGTTGTCATCTTTCCAGAGCACGCTCTAATTATATGAGGGCTAAAACAACAAAATTCTTTGTCAAATATCATGTGTCCGGAAGTTTCTAACTATAAGATATAGACATTTAATACATATGTAATCAAACTACGCCAAGAACTGTAATCAAAACTATTCTGTAAGCTATTGAAGACATCAATTGTATTAACAGTAAGACGGCAGACCAGTCATCGGGGTCAGTCGATAAGTGTCAGCTTTATGTTGAAACTATTTGTTGAATGTGTCATTGAAATGAATCGGCAACTGTTTCCTTACTTAGTACATCATGTTTGTGTAGTCATTTTATAACTTCTAGTCTTGGAATATTTATTTTTTGTATTCTTTTAAAAGTATTTTTCTTCTTTCTTCATTACTTCAGAGCGCGGTGGTTGAACGGTAAAACGCTTGGCTTCCGAACAGGGCGGTCCCGGGTTCAAATCCTGGGGAAGACTGGGATTTTGTTAATTTCGGGATCTTTAGGCGCCTCTGAGTCCACACAGCTCTAATGGGTACCTGACATTGGTTGAGGAAAAGTGTTGTGCTGACCACATGACACCCTCGTTAACCGTAAGCCACAGAAACAGATGACCTTTACACCATTTTCCCTATAGACCACAAGGTCTGAAAGGGTATCTTTTACTTTTCATCATTTCAAATACCCTTGGCTAGTTTGTGATTGGGTCACCAGATTTTGTGGCTAATAGTGTTAGATCATTGTAACTAATCATTGCCAGCGTCACGATAATTCCTTCTAATAAAGGAATCCATCATAATTAGTTCCCTTCAATTTCTGGAATGTCTCTAGCTAATAACTCTCAGCATACCCCACCATTATGTTTTGGGTTGAAGCTTGCTGAACAGCTAGAAAGCTAGATCTACATTTGTTTACAGTTGTGCATTTTACCAGAGTCCTACCACAGGGGAGATAAAAAATCGATTGTATTTAATCTTGGGCCGTCTGCGGAAATAAAAACCGAAAATCTCCATTTTATTTTAAATATGGGATTACGTGGGTAGAGCAATGTCTGTAAAAATCCCCATTTTATTTTAAATATGGGATTACGTGGTTAGGACGATGTCTGTAGACTCCTTTCTTCCAACAATACTGGCTGTAAGCTGCCTTACATTGAATGCACTAGATCAGTGTTTCCCAAACTGTGTTCCACGAGGATTGAATAGATTTCCCACGAAGTACTGGAATAATTAACAAGTAGGCCACCACGTGAATTAATCTCTTTAACAAATAAGTAGAGTGTTCCGCTAAATGCCCCGAATGTGCGAAGTGTTCCGTTAAGGAAAAAAGGTTTGGGAACCACTGCATTATATCCACTACGTTTTCACATTGTGTAATGTCTCGTGTTGTTCTCAGGATACTAGTGACACTATTTGCATAACAATGACTTGAAGTCCATAAATATACGGTCTTCACTGTTGGTACTTGGTCTTCAGTTTCACTGACACATTTATGTGAGACCAGCCGTCTTGTCATTCTTAAGAAACAAAAGATGTTTTATAATCTCCTTTGTGTGTTGAAGGAAGCTTCAAAAAGATTGGAGCTCAATAACAACAGTAACACCTCTAGGCATTGTAATAGAGATAGGCCAATGTTACCTGTAAGGGATATACTTTGTTACTGAGTGGGCTGCGTAATGATGGGTTGATACTAAGTGGGCTGTGTAATGATGGGTTGATACTGAGTGGGCTGTGTAATGATGGGTTGATACTGAGTGGGCTGTGTAATGATGGGTTGATACTGAGTGGGCTGTGTAATGATGGGCTGATACTGAGTGGGCTGTGAAATGACGGGTTGTTACTGAGTGGACTGTGTAACGATGGATTGTTACTAAGTTGGGCTTGTAATCTTAACAGGTGGTGACTGAATTGACAAGCTCTAATAATGAAAGACAGTCGTTGTGCTGCCAACACAATACCATAATGACTTGGGCCACATAACATAGAACCTTGTCCCGTGGGTCGTCGGATCTTCAGGCCTTGAAGAAACTTTAGCTTTAAAAGAAGATTGAATTCAATTCAATGTCATTAACTTGGCATTGGATGGTGTGCTTCAGTCTATTTCCATGTCGTGATAATGGCTTTGTGTGTGTGTGAGAGAGAGAGAGAGAAAGAGTGTGAATGAACGGAATCCAATCCCTAATTCTGATTGTTTTGATCCTTTGATATCTCAACGTTATAATGTATTTATTTCGTTTGAAAGTATTGACTTCTAAAAAGGTTAGAGGCTATGCTTCAGGAACAAACAAGACGAGCAAGCTCTCTTAACCCTGAGACAGATCTACATTTTTGAAAAGGCTTTTCAAGAAAGACAATACCTCCACTATACAACTCATAGAGCCGATTTTATTTTCTCTTAATAACTAATGAATGTTAAATTAAATAACAATGGACAATTTGTTACCCTCCTTCCCAGAGAAAGAACCCTAATGTAGGCTATAGATCTACGAGACTTTATATGGTTCCGATGGTAGGTCTTCTTATGTTGAATTTGAAGACGATGGGCACATTTTTCTTGAACATTACTTTATGTAACTGATTGTAACCCTTCAGTCAATGCGGAAATACCCGAAGACATTTAGTCCGTTCAACATAAATATGTTCTCGTCCTCTAGCCAAATTTAATTTCTTTTATTTTTACTTTGAAAAAATTATAACGGTCAAACTGGAAGTTTATCAGCGTGGCCAACGAGCTAGTAATTCTTTTTTTTTCCAACTATATACATCCACTGTAGAAATGCTTGGAAAATGGTTGGAGCCTTTTTTTGAGACCCGTGTCCAGGATCCACCCAGGATTTCCCTACCCAGAAAGTTTTAAGTTCCACGAGGTTTCATAGAGGTCTTGTTGAAAAGATAACAAGGATTTCTTTACTGACATTCTATTTCGAGACTAAGGGTTATTTCCCTTATCCCCTTCATTACTGTAACCGACTTCAACAAAAAAAAAAGTGCTGTGTATGTGTGTAATGGTAGGTGTGTGTGTGTGTTGTAGTTAGGGAGCAGGGTTAGAGTGGTTTCCAAGATAATTGGATGAGCTATTATCCAGAGATGACCCGCTTGTTATCCACCGGGCTTCCCCCCACAACGTGATGCTCGGAATGAGAGTCATCCAGGGGACCAGTCAATATCGTTCACGCTGTCAATCAGAGATGTGGCACAGTATTGAGTTCACTGTCACCGCAGCTGTCTCCAAGCTGAAGGAAGGTCTTAGGAAAGAAGGGGCTACGCTAGGGAAATGAGATACAAGAATACACTTCAGGTCTAAGTCATTTCTTTATAAAATTGCTTTTTAAATCCTTTAATAGTTCAGTATTATTATTATTTAGAATGATTTGCCGAATTGCATTAGTTCAGGAACAAAAGTCAGATTAGTTGTAGACGATTGCATAATATATAGAACAATAAAAACAACACAAGATACAGAAATTTTACAAAGAGAATTAGATGAATTACAGAAATGGGAATCAAATTGGAGCATGTCTTTCCACCCAGAAAAATGTCAGTTATTAAGAGTAACAAAACAAACTAAAACAAGCTTATTCCACTTATCTTTTTCGTGGTAAACCAGTAACACGGACTAAAAACGCAAAATACCGGTACCTAGGTGACAAAATAAATGAAAAAATGTCATGGAATCCCCATATTGATGAAACATTTAAAAAAATCAAACAAAGCATTAGGTTTTATTTAAAGAAATCTCTATAAATCAAACAAGAAAATAAAACTAAAATGCCATTTAACGTTGGTTAGGCCAATAATAGAATATGCATCCTCTGTTTGGGACCCCTCAAGAAAACATTAAGAAACTGGAACAGACACACAAAAAAAAAGAGCAATGAGACTCATAACATAATTAATTGACGAATTGGATACTTTGTTTTATTGATTCATGTCTTGTCTATGTCAATGAATAATTGGGTAAAGTTTCAGCTTGATCCGAGAACGGGTGTGGTAGAAATCACGTGTGCACACCTTTTACCAGACAGAGTGGGTTGATAGAAGCCTAGTATAAAACACCACGTAATAAAATACTTAGAAAGACACAAAGATAACCGCACATTTCTTATTCCATATGCTGGGACAATTTCATATCAGTGATCTTTCTTTCCTATTGAAAGCATGGAGCGGGTTGCAATAATTAGCAAGAACAAGAAACGGTTAGTAAAGGCTTAGTAAGGTAAAGAAAAAACATTGCGTAGACCTTTACTCAAAGACGGCCTCAGCGGTACGCGGAGCTCTGGGCGCGAGCGCCACATCAAAAAGTTCCCCTTTCAGACCTTGAGATCTACAGGGCAGAGTATGTCAAGGTCATCTCTTTATGTGGCCAGCACAACGACCAACCGTCTATACTTTTCCACAACTATGTCAGGTGCCCATTAGAGCTGGCTGGGTTCAGAGGCGCCCGAAATAACAAAGCCCCAGTCTACACGATGGATTCGAACTCGGGGACCCCACGTGTCTAAATAGTTTGTCGGAAATAAAGTTTTGTACGTTTTTTGTTGATGCCGGTGCCGGGTCTTTTATTTATCTTCAAGATGGAAAAAGTGACTTCCGATCCATTGTGCACACGACACGAAATTCATCCGCTGTTCACCGAGACGAAGGAATACTTTCAACGAGTTTCAACGGTGGACTATTTTTTTTTAATCCCTGAATATTTTTGGCCTCACTGTGCAAGCCTAAAGGTTTCTCTATTTACGAAGTCCTCTCGAACAACAAAAAAAGGGTGGGGGGAGGGGAGAGCTAAAGTTATGGGAAGAAGATAAGGGCTGTGGAGGTCAGTTCCTTGTGATATATCTTTGGGCTCGTGAAATGGTATAAATACATGCTAAAACTTGTTTAGGGAGGGGGAAGACATGTTGAAGTTAAAGGATAGGATGATGTGACGTCATGCAATGCTGCAAAGTTTATCTCCCTTTTTGTTAGTACAACAAGATTAAAACACTAATTTTTTATTTTTTAAAAATTGATTTATGTATTTAAGTCGACAATGAATAACTGTGGAAAATTCCAACTTAATCCGAGAATGGGAAGTGAAGCAGACGTAATAAGTTCATATAATGTTATTGTTGATCCTAGGCTCAATTGTATTATAGTTCATTGAATTATAGTTTTGGCACAGTCAATGGTGTGCATTTTTTGCTTTAATACTGACAATGTGTTATCCAGTTTTCAAAAAACAACAATAATGCAATCATTTTTTTCCCCTCTAAATGCAAATACATATTTGCATAAAAAAATAATAAATGTGTTGTGCAATTTCGATTGAGTTTGCTTGATTAATAGTATTGAAATACATTCTACTTCTGGTTTGAAAAAAAAAAGTCTATAGCGATAATCTTTATCACACATTTGTAGGAAGAAAAATTGGTATCGCATTTGTGCATTCACTCTCTGTCGATTACTTTAGGCTAATTGAATTATATCGGCACTGCTGTTACAGCGGCCTTACGTTTTTGTATACGGCCCATATTGATACACCTATTATTGTTGTGTGTTGGCGTCTTAATTGGATGACACCTAATTTGATAGGGTCACAACTTCTTCCTCCTATCTCCACCTAATCTTACACTCGTAACTTACCACAGCGTTACTAGGTCTGCACTGTCACCAAGACTTATCTAGCACCGGCATTCATTACATAACTGAACTAATTACTGGACGTAGCTCTAAACATCAGGCTTACATTCCCGACGTAGTAACCGCCGCGTTGCTGTATGATTAGTTCTTGGCGATGTCAACTGCTTGTAAAACAAACACTTCGTTGTGCGAACTGACGCCCAAGATCTGGTCGTGGAGGGGGGGGGGGCTGAAAAAAAAAAGGGGGGGGAGGGGGGAAGGCGCAGTGTTGTGCAGCAATTAGAAAAGTCGTTCTTTACAGAGTTGGATGTTAATAAAACATGCATGACTAAATTGACCCTTGGGACACGCGTGGGACGTAATCATCTTTTTTGTTTTTTTAAGTAACGTCTGTATTTTATAAGATAAGAATATAATTTAGTTTTTAAAAATGTAAATACATCTACTTCTTATTGATGTTTTCTAAATCTAGTCTTATGTTGGAAAGCAAGTCGGTCGGTTTTTAGATGTTGTTGCCTTTTTTCAGACTTGGGCCTTATTCACAAAATATTATTATTATACAAATGGATTTTTTGAACAAACTGAAAAACTGAATCCCAGTGTTACAACTATTCTAGAAGAGTAGATTGTAGATCTTTGACTCGTATGTATTTCTATATATTAAGCTTGGACTTCTATTGACATTGTTGGCTCATAGCTTGTGTAAGGATTGAAACTTCAGCAGAAAAACAAACTATAAAAAAAACTTTAAAGAACAACAAAAACTTATCTAAGGGACAGAACTCTGCAATTACAATAATATCACTCAAGAATGTAGAATGTATTTACCTTTTTCTAAAGTAAACAATTGGTCATCAATTGAATAACTGGTTAATTTTTTAAATTGATTGATTCATGTTTTTTTGAGGTACAATAAATAATTGTTTATTGTTTCATCTTGATCTTAAAATGGGTTACTAGCTCATTTGGAAAACTCTAGTTTGACGGTTTTAATTTTTCAAAGTCTAAACAAATAAAAACCTAAATTTGGCTAGAGGAGTGGAAAAGATTAACTTTGAACAGACTATTTATAACTTCGGATATTCCCGCATGTATGCCTAGTTCATTCAAGAGTTTAATAATTTAATGCTTCAGCACTTTTTGTGCACCTTCTAGACTCTAGACCAAAAGGCTTTTCATTGGCATAGTAGTTGGTTATACATTCGCTTAACCAGCATTTTTTTTTCCCAATAGGGGTTGGGGAAGTTCAAAAAAAAAATTATCCTTTTTAAAAAAATAAAAAACACACTAATATTCATAAGTTATAAAAGCAAAGAAATCGCTCTATAAGTTGTATAAAGAAACTATTGTCTTTAGAAAAAAAATCTTTTTGTTTTTTTAACAATTGTTTTAGATTGTTGTTGATTGCAATATGGTTTAAAGCATGCATTGATTGATAGTTTGATTGGCGTGTGTGTTTGACTGTAGGCAGGTGAATAGCTTGAAAAGGTCACGAAAAACTCTCCGGCAAGGTACATGACCTTCAAAAGGTTAAGTTGAACATAAAATATAAAGTAAAGACGCTAGAGCCTTCACACAGCCATAGGGAACCTTTGCATCGTCATCAGTACGTTGTGTTCCTCATAGAGCATAGGGAACCTTTTCTTCGTCATCAGTACTTTGTGTTCCTGCATAGGGTCTCAGTAAAAACACGTCACTCCCCACGGTCTCTTGCTTGTTTCTTTTAACTCTTTCTCTCCTAATCGACGGTGTCAACGTTGATTTGACCCCCCCATTAAACTAAATTGAGTTTTTGGATTTATAAACTTTAATTTCTTTTGTGTCGAAAAAGAGCGTGCATTCTCCTATAATTCAATACCAAATATAACATTGACTGGTAACAAACAAAAAAAAAAGTCATTGAAAGTTTGATCATAACAGGAGAGTGTAACAAAATGAACAAAACGAGTAATACAACTGAAACGAGAATAATAATAACGGAGAGAAAGAGTTAATGATTTCCCAGCTATTTCCTGCCCTCTCGGCTTCATCTTAGTACACTGTTTTGCCATTTTTTCTTTTTTGGTCTCACTCTGCGTCTTGTGCTTTGTGAGTTCCAGTTCAAGACCTTTCTACCTCTGTCAGAGCTAGACAGTGAGTCTTTTGCTTTATAGTTCGTCCATCGTGGTTCGATGATGACCACTTTTGTCATCCAGGGGGGCTGAGGGCTTTGCACTGGGGTTTTGTGCCTCCTCATGCGGCTGGTGAGACTTAGGCCCCATATCCGAGCCCGTAATGTTCGGCTGCACACTGGGCAGGCTATTCCAGCTGGAGCTAGTGTCTTTGGCCTTGCATTTCTTCTCTGGCGCTTTTCTTCTGCCAGCGATGTTCTCTTTTCCTCAGCAATTTTGTGCGCCAGTGATCACAGCACGACGCCAAGATGCTCTGTCATGTGCTTTTGTCTCCTAGGTGGCTGGGTCAATGCTGAACGCTTTCAGAGAAGCTTTGAGGGTGCCCCTAAAGCGTTTTCTTTTGCTTAGATATATTAAAGTCTACAACAGTTCATATGTTTACGATAACACAGCCGCATTGAGAAGTGCTAAACTTGAATGACAAAATCAAGCGCTTCATTGCTTGAGAATAGGTATTGTATTTAACACAATTATTTACTCACTGCGACTCGCCAGCCCTATAACTTATTTTTTTAATCGCGCTATTGTCAATACATCTATTGAGTTGGAATTCCTTCATAACAATCGTCGCATCATTGAATATTTCCAGCCAAGCCAGCGGGCATTCATCGGGAGATGTCGAAATAAAGAAAGACTATGAAATCCTATTCTCAGCATACATATAGCAAATAACAACGGAAATTCAACCCCTGTTGACCTAATCAACATCAGATAGACTTTGAAGAGGTATGACGTGTCGGTACCATCGTTATCTCTAGACAAACACAGGGAAAAAAAAAAAAAAAAAGAAGCTTTTCACCTTACGCTGTTCATCAATGCTCAACAAAATTCCTAAACGAAAAGATAAATGTGACACCTTCCCCCCCCCCCCCCCTTCCTCCATTATTGTTCGTCAAAGTCGTTCCTACACTTTCTGTGTACTTACTGTTAGAAAGTCTGTACTAAAAGTTAAGATATTAAGTAGGGCAAGATTTCGTTGTTTCAAATGTTTTAAGACAGAAAATATATTTTTTTTTTTGACCTTCCAAGCCTAATTTTTTTTCCTTTTGTTAGTTTTTAACCATGCTGATGGCCATCGTGGAATCAAATCGTGCTGGAGTTTACTGACCGTATTTGTTGATATTTGCCAATGGACGAAATTGTATTCTTTAAAAGTCCACTAACCTGACAGGGAACAACTCTACGTTTCAAACCAGGTCATTGTCATACAGAGGGATGTCTTAGCTGTTTCTTTTTTTTTTTTTTTTTTTTAAAGTTTGCCAGGTGAGGTCTGAAAGTGGGTGAAAAGAGTAAGGGACGCGGTGAAGAGTTTGTAATTGAAAAGGTAAAGACAAGTTTGAATATATCTCATGTTTTAATCCCTTCCAATCCCCATCCCGTTTTGGCGCATGCGTGAACTCGACACGGACATTTATATACACGCTTGAAATCTTTCTTTACAACAATATAAACTCAATTTTTTATTCACCTGTTGATTTTCAGACATGGCGAAAAAAGACAAACCGGTACCAAGCTTTTTGGTGTATCCGGTGTACAGAATAAAGTGTCGATAAGCTGTTTTTTTTTTTTCAAAGGTACATTTTAAATCTGTATGCACGGTACGGAATTTAATATTCTATTGGTAGAACAAAGTGGTCTCAGTGTGGATGAAGCGTTAGACTTTCACTTGAAACGTCTTTCAAAACTAAAGGGCAACTAACTCGCGGTAATAAAGGTGACTTGATACGAAGATCAGCTGCCACATATTAAGACAGTGTTCAAAATTATACGGAAGCTCAATTCTTTTGTTATTTTTTTTTCAGTTGGCAACAGTGATGTTCAGTTCAGCGTCCTTGACTTTGATTAGTTTATCTCGAAATTCCCAATATCAGTGTAGCACAGTGGTTTCCAAAGTGGTGCCTACGCACCCAAAAGGGTCCTCCGAGTCATTCAGGGGGGGTCCGTGGAAAATGAAAATTGATTTGGGGGTCCTTGAACAACGTTGGGGTTGGGATGGGGGTCTGCGGAAGGCTTAGTATAAAATTTTAAAAAATGTGATGTGTTAGGTGGTTTTAGGTAGTTAATACGATTCTGTATTTGTAAATCCTAGTGTCTTTGTGTTGTTTTTTTTAAAACTAGATGGCGATAGACTGTGTACCTTTTATTACACATCTTGATTGATTGCGAAGTCCGGAAAACCGTACACTTGTACACTGTTGGTGAAGAACTTATTTTGACAGCTATTAATGAGGCCATACGCACAGTGTTACACAGACTAACTTTCGGCATTACAAGAACTTCTCTGAGCAATAATAGGCTACCGGTACTCGATGGATCTGCGAAAATGTCTCAGTGCAAAATTAGTGCATAGAGAATTCTATATGATTAATATGAGAGTACTTAAAAACATCTAAATTTACTATATCTATTACTTTAACGAGACCATTTTACCAGGAAACAAAGCTTTACCTTTAGCTTGTGCAAGACTAGCAGTATACTTCGGCTACGTCCGTTGATTTGTTAGCAGGTTTTATTTTGATAATTATGACCTGAACACCAACTTTTTTTTTTATATAAATGTAATAAACGGGCCAAATTTGAACGATCAACCTAACAAACTTTTTTAGCCCGTGAATAAGTTTATCTGAACGGCCCGTTCTCTATTTCTTTTTCTGTCTCTCTTTTGGCGCTCTGGAGTCCCCATTTGGTTCTCTTTTAATTGCGCATCGTAATTTCTCCAACATAGACCTTTGACTTGATTTGGAAGCGCCTCCGACACATAGACGACCTCATATGACTTATAAAAGATTTGAAATAGAATGAATATTCAGCCATGAAATGTTAATTGCTAATTGTTTGGGTTAGGTGGACAACAATTGTGACAAATTCCAAAACATCCAAATTTACTGAATTGAAAAGATTTGTAAATGTAAAAGCTATACCATTAAAGATACCCAGACTTTCTGACACACTTAAAACAAGCTGCACTGTATTATATATTCAGTAAACTGTGTCATTCATCGCCATTGTTTATTCTTAGCGAACATTAACACGGATCACTAGATTATGTCATTAGAGCATTCAAAAGGCATGCTTACAATGAGCGACTTTTTTTTTTTTGGAAAATGAATGAAGACAAGACTGTATAATGGTTTATTATTTCTCAAAAATCTAGGAAGCAGAGTATCAAATGACGTATCGCTTTCTAGGAAAGTAGATAACTGTCTGGACAGGGCCAGTAGTGCATTTGGACGCCTCCAGGCGAGAGTTTGGCGGAATAAATCGCTCCGCCTGCCTTTGAAAATCAATATCTACCAAGCAGTGGTTCTCTCAACCTTTCTATATGGATCTGAGACATGGGTATTATACAGAAAGCAACTAAGACTACTTGAACGCTTTCACCAAAGACGCTTGCGCACCATCATGGACATACGGTGGCAAGACCGCACTACAAACAGTGATGTTCTTGCGAACGCTAGTATGGACAGTATAGAGGGACTTCTTATGATCCAAAAGTTACGCTGGGCAAGACACTTATCCCGTATGGTGGACGAAAGTATGCCAAAGGCAGTCTTTTTTTGGTGAGCTAAAAGGTGTTAGATGTAACAGAGATGTCCCACAGAAACACTTTTAGAACAGCTTAGGCGCCAAGTTTCCTTTGCAAGTGGCTTCAGAACGAGACAGCTGGAGGTCACTTACAAAGGCCGCGGGATACACATTTGAGACCAAAAGAAAATCCGCCATCGAGGTTTTGCTTGCTCTGGATGTGACAAAATATGTAGGTGGCAGCTGGAGCTACGTATCCACGGGAAATACTGCATTCCTCCTTAATCTTCGGACTCGAAGACAAGCCTTATTTTATTATTTCTGACAGAAGTACGTTGGTTATCTTAAAGTACACGTTGTTTTGGGATGTGTTGTTGTTGTGTATACGGGTACTGTTTGGACGACATGACTTGATAATACTTGATTTGAGGTAGTTGTGATTCTGAGTTATCGTAACTCGCTAACTAATAACTTGCCAAACATGAAACAAAACTTGTACCAGGAACTAATGTGTGAAATATAAACACTAGTTCAATCCAGGTAAAAAAGAAACAATCCAATGTTGACATAGCTGAAGTAAACTCAGTCCAAGGCTGCCTTTAGGAAGACATTCTTTATTTCCAACACTATTCTATTGCATATTCTCATACATGGAGGCTAGGCACTTTATTTCCTCTCTAGTTTCTACCTCACAACCTTTACCAACAGTCCTAACCGCTCCACTGTCTTCTGCATTCCTGACCTCTCGTTAGCCCGCTTAGCTGACCCATTCAACCGCTGGACAGGTACAGAACAGGGGCGTAACTTACGGATGACACTCATGCTCCACGACATACACACACACACCAAAATCCTTTCACAACAGTGTTTTTTTTTTCTACACGGAAAAAGCGTTTGTGAAAAATGTTAATTATATATATATATATATATATGGCTTCTATGGCTTATATATATATATATATATATATATATATGTATATATATATATATACTATATATGCAGTATTTCCCGTGGCTAGGCAGCACCAGCGTAAATTACCAAACCCACATATATATATATATATATATATATATATATATATATATATATATATATATATATATATATATTTCCTAATCTTGATGTTAACATTTAATACTGCACTCCTCATTAATGTTCGGCCTCGAAGACTAGCCTAATTAACATTTAAATATTTTATTTTTCTTCTCCAGCTATCCTTTAATTCCACTCACCTAATTCTCTACTCCAGGCTCATCTCCCCTTAGTTCAGTACATTTTCTATATAGCAACCAAATTAATTAATTACCCAATAGGTTGATTCTTTTCGTGTTTTGTCATCGATCTTAAATGCAACATTTGATCACAATTGAATGATTACAAGACTTACATTATCATGTATCTTTAGAAGGTTAAAGAGATTTAATATTCACGTTGTAATAAGCGTTGTAAAACAGGTCACTAATCTCGAGACTAAATTGTCTCTTCATAAAATTAATTCGCTCCACTTAGTTGGGATTTTTTGTCAGAGATTTCACGAACTCGAGTTTGTTTCCAAACGCGTTGTCCAGTGACAGGTTATCGCCATTTCTACGTCTCGACTAGAGTGATCAAGTTACAGACTAAGGGTCATTCCAAGCCTAGATCTCATCTCCACTGGTTGATACCACAGGCTTCACTTCTTGGCTGATATGTCGCTTCGTGAGTTTTCGTTAGGTGCTCGGCTCCTTCCGTTCTGTGTAAGGTATATTTAGTAAAGAAACCTTTCAATCTGCGATAAATGTAATTGTAATTTAAAAATACTTCTCCTGTTTTTTTTTTCTTATCTGTACATTTTTAAAAATCGGGTCAAGGTCTGCCTAGTAAGCTTTGTACTTTTGTTCTTTATGGTGACATCACTTGAGATCTACTTCCTTGTTACGATACCTTTATTTAACTCTTACCTTCTTGGAAACTTCTGGGTGGTTGGATGGAACTTGGGTGGACACGGATCTCGAAAAAGGCTCTAACGATTTTCCTAGAAAACAGTTTCTATGGAAAAACGAAAAAGTATCTAGACATTACCCATCCATTTTCCGATAAAAATAGACGCATTGTTTACTTTTGCATCACATATTTAAATTTCACATTCAAATCAACTGTGATATGGTCAGTCACAATTACGGAACAGTATTTTGAAAGAAGTCACAATTCCGGAACACGGTAAAAATGTCGGATCAAAGCATATTATAAAGCACATATTTTATTAGTATTATATAATACTTGAACTCCTTAACCTTTACACTAATTGTTTTGTTTGTTTTACATGTTTCGGATGTTCCTTCAGAGTTGAAAATAATTACTTCCTAGTCCAAACCTCCCGCAGGACGACGGGGGATAGGAGCGGGCAGGGTTTGAACCCGGGACCATCGATAATTCTGAACGACAGTCCAGCGCGCAAACCACACGACCAGGCAGCCATCCTTGTTGGTATTAAAGCTTAAGACACCCATTGTCACTTTAAGGCCCTGTACATCATCTTTACCGCTTCTTTCATTGTAAGTGACGTCACAATACCCGATTTTCCTTTCAAGGTTTTATATTTTATTTATTTATTTTCTTTAATAAACTTTAATTCTTATTTCTTATATTAATATTATATATTATTGATTATTATTATATTATATAATTATATTATGTAATTATATTATTATATTATTATATTATGTAATTATATTATTATATTATGTAATTATATTATTATATTATATAATTATATTATTATATTATATAATTATATTATTATGTTATATAATTATATTATTATATTATATAATTATATTATTATATTATAATTGATATTATGATTTGTTTTCAACTGTAGACAAAGCAATAACATTAACAATTAAACGAACTAACCAAAAGGGAAAAAAAAATAGACCTACATATCTATAGGCCTATACAGCGGATATTTACATAATTATATACCAAAAATATTTATACACAAATAATAATTTTTTTCGGTTGAAGGGATTATTTCTCGCAGACCTATAGCAGTTTGAGGCTTTCTCGGGTGCTGCTACTTTACTCTAAATAATTAACAACTTTACTCTAAATAATTAACAACTTTACTCTAAATAATTAGCATCTATAATGTTTCACAATTTCAGCAATTAAGAACTATCTCAATAGACAATGCAACATGTCTAATTACCGCCAGATTACGTGTCTGCATTCATTTTTCATCAGTTAGCGGTAATTACATTAATTAATTTTTTTTGGACCTAGTTTTAGATTTCGAAATCGAGTAATGAACAAAAACGTTGTGCGTGGATAGATTGAGAATGACCTAACTAGTTAAAAGGAATCATGGGTAAACATAAAATTATTTGTTCTGAACCATTTCTTCTTGTAGAACTTTTAGAAGTCTTATAACTATTGGAGATTTTTAAGTGACTGAAAGACTGGAATAAGCTAGCCTTTTTGGTGTATCCGGTGTGCATAGAAGTACAGGAAGCGTTGATAAGCTAGGTGTTTTTTAAAAATATTTTTAACAAAGTTATATTGTAATCTTTCTTCACTTTTTGGCCCCGCAGAATCACATTTTCTAAGCTTTTCCGTTTGTAGCTCATCTTTACAAAGCTTATATCAACTGGCTCTGTCTGTCTGTCTGGTAAAAAGTGTGTACACTATTTGTCTCCTATACCCATCCTCGGATCAAGCTGAAACTCCGCACAATTATTTATAGAAATAGACAAGATATGAATCAATCACAAAAGTAACCAATAAGACAATTAATTACTGGCATTTCATTATTTTGTTTAATAGCGGCTTCAGTATTAACATGTATGGCTAAATTTGTTGGGTTTAGTCCCCTGAAATAATTGTTAACGTTATTTCTCCCTTGCCTATTCTCTGATCAAGTTGATACTTTAAACAATTATTTATTGTACTTAACCAAACATGAATCAATAAACAAAAATACTCAATTAGTCAATTAATTATTAGCAATTAATTATTTTGTTTGATATAGAATAAATTAAAGAATGTGTACAATATTTGAAGATATAGTTTAAAGGACGGAGTTATTCCCCCTTAGATTAGCTTTGTTTTTTTTTTCAAGTTTTTAAAAAACATTTGCTTGTTTCAAAAAACATTTTATTTAGCTGGCTAAGTTCAATTTGGTGTCCTTGACATTGTTTACTTTTTTATTGTGGATTCCCCAAGTGTTTTCTAATGACATTCAGAATGATCCTGTGTGTCCAGATGTTAATTGATATCAACACGGCTTCTTCCTGATGTCTGCTCCAAAACGGCCAAGAGAGCAGATCGAAAACTTGACTAAGAATAATAATAAGTCATAAAATACATCAGCGGGCCTGCCCGTATCTAAGTGAGTCGGCGTCAATCGACCTAGACTAGCCAATGAGCCAACCATTTACTCAATCAGTTGGCAGATATTTGAATTGGTCAATTCGCTTGCTGTGACTTACGTACTGTACTCTAACGCGTTCGTTACTCTGTACAAACACGTTGTTTTTCCATTTCCTAACAGTCCATATTATTATCCTTCTCTCTCTCTCTCTCTCTCTGTCTTCTCCCTTCTCTGTGTGTTTGTATAGTTTGTGTGGGTGTGAATGCGTGTGTGGGTGTGAATGAATGTGGTGTATATGACACTGCGTTACTTACCGAAACGTCTCAGTGCGTACCCAACACGTCGCCTAACTCTGTAACGGGACCATAACCCAGTCTGGACCGCTGCGTGACACAACTCAAGATGACCAAGGCGAAGGAGAACTCGAGCGACCTTTCTGTGATCAGTGCCCCGGAGCCTGTGGTGAGTGTGACCTATCTCTTTTGTTTTAGCCAGCAAACTGTCACTCTTAGTTGTTAAGGTCACGAGGGTTTTGCGTTTGTTAGGCGCTGGTGACTTGTCAAAAATGTGACATTTCATAAACATGAATAAACGTTAGACGTCTCACATTAAGGCTACTGTCGCTCTGTTTTATTTTCACAATCCACACCTGCAATGGAGGCACTGGTGATGTTGCGTTTTAGTGCGCGCTCAATGTTGAGCTTTTTACAAAGCTTTTATCAACTCACTCTGTCTGTCTGCCTGTCTGGTAAAAAGTTTGAACATGTTTTTTCTCCATTTCCCATTCTCGGATCAAGTTGAAACTTTGCATATTAATTCATTGTACCTGACAAGACAAGAATCAGTCAAAAAATGACCAATTAGTTATAGTTAATTGATTGTTTGTGATTAACTATTTAGTTTGCTATCGAAATAAGGAGAATAAATGCTACTTAATGAGAGATTTGGATGTATATATGGATTTAATTCCCTCTATTACGTTTTGACACCTTTTTTCTCCCACTTTCCATTCTCGGATCTCGAAATTGAGATTTTGCATAATTATTGATAGTTGATGACAATGCACGAATTAATCAAAACATTAATCAGTTAATCAATAGTACTAACAAAAAGCTGAGTAATGAAGCAGGTCTATCTGCAACTGACCAAATCTACCCATGCCACGTATGCGGCCGGATTTTTAAAGCGAGGATTGGACTTTACAGTCATCTTTGAGTCCATAGGAAATGAGAAATGTGCTCACGAAGGAGCGGCTATGTATAGTACTAATAAATTAATTTTGTTTTATATAGCAGAAAGGGAGCTAAATCCTGCCATTTTCAGATAAATGGCAGTTATTAGCGGTTCTTTCTCTTACATAAGCTTAGTTTTTTTTTTAAAGTAATCTTCTTTCTTTAGCTTGCTACTTCTCACCAACTTTGCACTTTAAACCATTGGCGGACAGGGTGTCAACGTCGGCCCCTGGCATTACTATACGATCCTTCAGTTTGCGTATGATAGACAGCCATTCGTACTAGTCCTCATACCATGCACTGAGAACTGTACAACTACTTTTTTTTCGTTTCCATATCTTAGCAGCCTAGATGATTATCTTTTCTTCTCTCTCTCTCTCTCTCTCTCTCTGTGAATGTATGAATACGTTTGTTTATATCTGACACCATTACTGAACCCATACATTTATGAGTTTACTTTAGGAGTCTACCTGTGGAGACGCGGTGGTTGAGTGGTAAAGCGTTTGGTTCCCGAACCGGGGGGGGGGGGGGGTTCGAATCCTGGGGAAGGCTGAGATTTGTAAAGGCGGTTGGTCACATGACACCCTCATTAACCTGTGGTCCACAAAAAACAGATGACCATTACATCATCTGCTCTATAGATCGAAAGCTATGAAAGGGGAACTAGACTAATCTAAATGCGCAATGGCTCAGTCTTCATTAGTTTGAGTTATTTTATTATTATCTTCACACTGATGTCAATTCTACAGGACGTCATGAAACGAAGCCTTGTTTTGTCAGTTAATCCCTTAGTAGGATGATAATAATAACCAAAGGGACCCGTCGAGTGTCGTCAAGCTAAATCTCCACGTTCGTAAAAAAACTGCCTCTCTCTAAAGCCGCCCAGAAGTATTTTGTTTACATCGGTTTATGTCTCGCTATCTCACCTCAAAACCTAATCTAGTTTTTTCTAGTGGCGTCATCGTCTCTAAGTCAAAGTCGTAGGTTCCAGGATACAGTATCTATATGTATTATTGATTTCTCGTCCTTTTCCTATTGTCTTTACCTTTACCTATCCCTTAGTCTTAGTCTGTTGGACCATTGGGGCACCACGCAATATTTGTCGACAGTCTTTATCCATTTCTCTCTGTCTTTTGCCTTAGAACCTCTTTCAATGGCAGACCCGTCCATTTTTTTATGTTGTCTTCCCATCGCTTTCTCTGTGCGTCTCTTCTTCTTTTGCCTGGTACTGTTCCGTGAAGGAAGGTATTTGCGAATGGGTGCTGAATCTTGAAAACCATTGCACACCTAATGCAGACAAAGCCGCTGTGCACAGGTGAGCGTTGTCAAAGTTCTTTTTTCGCAACCTGTGCCTTTTTTTTTTCCCGCGAGGACCTTTCTTTGGGTCATAAATGTGTGCCGCTCGACCTTCGTGTGAACTCTTCACTTGTCTCTTTTAGAAGCCTTTTGCTGCCAATATACTTTCATGTAGGCCAGTGAGGACAAATTCGTAGATTTAGTAAACTAAGATCTAGAAGCAGCTGTTAAATAACAAGAAAACAAGACTTTGTTTATGGTTTAGTATAACCAAAGATTACTAACGCGTCTCCAAGATAACTTGATAACATTGTTATTTGAGTAAAAAGTATATAGAATACTATAAAGGATCTATCGAGTCAAAGAGTCTGTATCTACTTTTGCACTTAGTATAACCAAAGATTACTAACGCGTCTCCAAGATAACTTGATAACATTGTTATTTGAGTAAAAAGTATATAGAATACTATAAAGGATCTATCGAGTCAAAGAGTCTGTATCTACTTTTGCACTTTTAAATATTTAAATGCCAACGTAGGAAAATAATTGGGTTATAATTGATTCATTTCCACTACACTAAAACATATCCAACGGCTTGCTAGTAGATTCGGCACCTTCACAAATTCAGTAATACACAGTCAAAATGTAAACAGCACGTCCTAAATTTACAAGACTTGATAGTGTGTCATTGGTTATTGATGTGTGTCACTAGCTATTGATGTGTGTCACTGGCTATTGATGTGTGTCACTGGTTATTGATGTGTGTCACTAGCTATTGATGTGTGTCTTTGGCTATTGATGTGTGTCACTAGCTATTTATGTGTGTCACCGGCTATTGATGTGTGTCACTGGCTATTGATGTGTGTCACTGGCTATTGATGTGTGTCACTGGCTATTGATGTGTGTCACTGGCTATTGATGTTTGTCATTGGTTATTGATGTGTGTCACTGGTTATTGATGTGTGTCACTGGCTATTGATGTGTGTCACTGGTTATTGATGTGTGTCACTAGCTATTGATGTGTGTCTTTGGCTATTGATGTGTGTCACTAGCTATTTATGTGTGTCACCGGCTATTGATGTGTGTCACTGGCTATTTATGTGTGTCACCGGCTATTGATGTGTGCCACTGGTTATTAATGTGTGTCACTAGCTATTGATGTGTGTCACTGGCTATTGATGTATGTCATTGGTTATTGATGTGCGTCACTGGTTATTGATGTGTGTCACTGGTTATTGATGTGTGTCACTGGTTATTGATGTGTGCCATTGGTTATTGATGTGTGTCACTGGTTATTGATGTGTGTCACTGGTTATTGTTATTTAATGTTGGCTATTTATGTGTCACTGGTTATTTATAAGTGCCATGTGTGTCAATGGACATTTTTTTTTAAGTGTCACTGTTATTTTTATGTTCCAGGTGTGTCACTGACTATTTATATCTCAATGGCCATTTATGAGTGTCACGGGTTATTTATATGCTCCAAGTGTGTCACTGGCTATTTATATGTCAATGGCCATTTATGAGTGTCACTGGTTATTTATATGTAGCGCTGGCTATTAGTCAAACCTAAAAGAAATTAATTCACAAACAGAATGGAAATCAAAACGTTGCTTTTATTTATTATTTTTTGGGTCTTGTCTGGCAAGCAAGACATTCACCGCTAAATTTGTGAGCTTTTCTTCTGTTGATTACATGCAGGCACAGACTTTTACCCCTGGTCTTGTGTAGCTCTAGAAAAGAAATTCACATTTATACTACCTAATAAAAAAACATACACTGTCTACGAGTTGCATTTCAGAATTGAGAAAAGAACAAAATTAAAAAAACAACTAAACCTAAGAGCAGTGTTTCCCAAACTGTGTTCAGCGAGGCCTGACTAGGTGTTCCACAAACTGCTGGAATAATTAACTAGCAGGCCACCACGTGAATTCAACTATGTAAAATATAAGCAAAGTGTTCCGCTTAATAATCAGAATGTACGAGGTGTTCCGTTTGACAAAAAGCTTGGGAAACACTTTCTAAAGAGTTAAAACTGATGAAGTTACAGTTCTGTATATTTTGTTTTTCTTAAAACTTCGAAATACTGACACTCCTAACTAGACAGTTACATATTTATCTTTTATTTTCCCTTCACGAAGACCACAAATGTATTAGCGAAATTCATGACTAATCGGTTGGGAGACACAGGGCCAAGTCTGTTACGTGCTATATGTCACGTCAAAGTGACACCTCATTGTCTACAAAGTGAGGACATTGTACCTCTCTCAAATCAGGTCAGCGCACTCACGCTTTAATGCCAGAAAGACGCCGATTAAAGCTTAGTTCAAGGCTACAGCAGGGAAACATAATTAACCTAGGTTAAATTACAAAAACAATTAAAAGGAAAACTAAATGTAAACGGGTCAAGTAGTCAAGGATGGGTATTGAATTGTCACTGTTCTTTATCCTAAAGAAAGATATAAAAGGCGGAGTGTTAGCTTGAGACGAGGGAGAGAGCTACAAAGTTAGACTTAGAAGTCGCTAAGTTTTAAAGTAAATATTTACTCATTTTATTGAACATTTTCACTGAATCCTGTATCTGTTATATATATATATATATCTTTGTACATACATTTATTGTTTCAAGTTCAAGTTTTAAATAATTGAAACTGAAGAAAACATATCAGCACTTTTTTACTTCATTGATTATTAATTAAAGTGTTTGAACTATAATCAAGGCACCTCCGAACTCACATATGTTACAAGTTTATAGCATCAAGATCTTCAAGTCAAATAAACACAATAAACACGTGACATAAATTGACACCTCCGACGGCTGTATGTACAACGAATTTATTCATCAACGTGATACTACATGATCAATACTTTCATCTGGAAACCTTTGACGTCTGCCAAGATAACCAACCTGCAACCATCGAAACAACTCTTTGACAGTTGTGTTGCAACAAACTAGAACTACAGACGATAGTTCTACGTCACTACTCAGCCTCTCACCACGAAGAAAACTTCATGTTCGAGTCTACTACATGTCTTTATGACAAGGTCAGAACAACCTTACGTCATTTTACAGGCTTGATCTATCAACTTAGATCGCCTTGTATATTTACTTACTAGCGACAAGTAATTGATCTCAAATTGCCTAATCAAGCGGCAACTACAAGTGATAATCTTATTATCAATAATCATCTACAACACATTTTATAACGACGATTTATAACGTGAAACATTAAACTATTGTGTATATTCTAATCAAAAAATAACCCAAGAACATTTTAATTAAAGTATATTCAAGTCTACTTTTGAGAAACGACAATCATTTATATTCAAATATCAATTTAACAAGTTTAAGACTACTTGCTACTGAATTGCCATGGCAGCCAAAATGTTAACACTACAAGATTTTCTTGAGATGGCCCAAGAAGCAGCTATGCCTAAACCAGAAAGGCTACAATGGGCAAAGCTAGAGCATGAAGAACATGAAAAGAAAGTATTAGCACAACGAAAAGAAGAGATGGAACATGAACGCCTAATGAAAGAAGAAGAACGCCTTATAAAAGAAAAAGTCATACAATTATCTCAGGCACAAAAAGAAGCAGCGAATGCCCAACAAAAGTCTGCAGGTTTTGACAAATATTAACAAATGTCAAAAATGGCAAATTTTCAAGAATCGAAAGACAATATTGATTCTTATCTGATGCGTTTTGAAGAACTAGCCAAAGCATCAGGTCTACCTGAAGAACAATACTCTAGAACTCTCATGAGCCTTCTTACAGGTAAAGCCATAGACATTTGCATTCAACTTCCAGCGCACGAACTAGAAAACTATAGCAATGTCAAAGAAGCACTCCTGAGACAATATGGCGCTACACAAGATGCATACAGAAAAGTTCTATACAGAAAGGCCTCGACAAGAAGATGATCCACTAATATTTGTATCAAACATGACCATGTGGTTTGATAGGTGGATCTCCTTGTCAAAAATAGAAAATTTATATACGAAAATCTGAGAGAGCATGTCATCATAGATGCCATTACACATGCACACTCAGAAGATATTCAATCCTTTATCATTGAAAGACAACCAAAAGACATTCAAACTTTGACTCAAATAGTACGACAATACTGGGCAGCATATCCAAACAAACCTATTAAACAGTCTGCAGAAGAAAATTTCATCTGTTATACCAAAGAAACCAGAACACCACGATTCTCAAAACCTGAAAGAACGCCAATATGTACAAACTGTAATTTCAAAGGCCATTATGCTTCACAATGTAAAACCAGAGACATAGAATGCAGTTACTGTCACCTTAAGGGTCACTACGCTAACGAATGTAGAAAGAAACAAAACTACTCAAGTGACAGATCCAAAGAAAAACAAGCATCCAGGTACCAGCCACAATCTACAAGAAATCAAAACTATGGTGATCAAAACAAATACTACAACCGAAAACCTAGATCTGACCACACAACAATGACTATAGTTACAAAGTCCAAAATAAGGAGGGGTGGTGGCTGAGCGGTAAAGTGCCTGGCTTTCGAACCGGAGGTCCCGGGTTCGAGGACTGGGATTATTAATTTCGGGATCCTTGGGCGCCTTGGGCTGCGGAAAAATAAAGGCAGTTGGTCGTTGTCCTGGCCACATGACACCCTCAACCGTGAGCCACAGAAACAGATGATCATAGATCCCAAAGTCTGAAAGGGGAAATTTACTTAGTTTTACTAAGAGAATAGGGGGGAAAAAAGCTAAACAAAAAGCAGAAGTGGGAGACAGTAGGTTTTGAATGTCACAGAGACTAGTACACACTTAAAGAAATATTGAATAGCAAGGCAGTAACTACCTTTTTTTTTTTTTTTTACAAAGCTTCTGTCAACTCATTCTGTCTGTCTGTCTGATACAAATTTTAAATACGTCATTTCTCCAACTTTCTTACAAGTTCACACTTAGCACAATTATTTATTGTCGAAGACAGCACAAGAATCAATCAAAGAAATTAATTAAATAGTGGTATTTAATTATTTTTGTTTTGAAATCGCAAATGGAAATAACTCTTACAGTACTGAGATAAGCAACTGCAAAGGTGGAGTTATTTCCTTAGTTGAGGTGTGTGTGTGTGTGTGTTTATGCTTGTTCTGTCATTCTACCCAAACTTTCAGTATCAGCACTTCGCTGTCAACTAGCACTAAACAGTAACCCATGAAACTTGATCAGCGCTTCAGTGTACAAATAAAAAGAACAACTGTCACCCGGGGTTGTCAGCTCACAATACCGATCCAGCATTGTCGTCAGCGGTGTTAGGTAGAACACAACTTCAGAACGTCAGAGTGGAAAAAAAAACAACAACAACATGTTTTTGTAGTGAGTTCAATTTTGCTCAAAATGCTATTTTCTAGTATTGCTCAAGCCTACAACGTTTATTGTATTCCACCTTCAGTTGAATTGGTCTCTATTGTTATAAAATTTGTATTTTGTCTTGTTCACAAAGAAGTTATTCAAGTTATTTCGAGTTTTATAAGTTAAGATATAATACGCGGTTTTGTTGTCTACCAGCAGTTTAGTGCTGCAGGTCAATGCCCGTCTACAACAATTGGGGGGGGGGGGGGGGGGGAGGCGTTGTAAATATAAACTGCTCACTATGAAGTATTTTCTTATTCACAAAAAGTTAGGCTTAACATGAAGCTTGAAGCTTTTTAGCTGAAGGGACCCCGCTTATTGTTTTCCTTATTATTTTTATCTCTCTAAAATTAGCTTCTCCAGCATAAAAAAAAAGAACTCTATTTAATTCCACTTATTATTTTTAGCACTATAGAAATTTACTGTTGTTTCTCGAAATGTAAACATGTTGCTTATTGTTTATGGTTTATACAATTAAAACAACCTTGACCTTGACGCTTAGTACGAGACAGTTTAAAACTTGAATGCCTCTATGGTCATTGTCTACACATTACGCATTCTTAGAAATATCTTTATATGCTGCATTATAATAATAATAATAATAATAATCTTTATTGTCCGTATGGAAATTTGTCTTAAAATTTGTGCGTTACACCAAACAAAAAACATTATAACTATAAGAAACCAAAGTGTACATTCACACCAGACTCACTCATAATTTACATGTGACAAAGTTTATATCAGATTGTTCCTATTGAATGATTTGATTGCCAGGGGAACAAAAGAGTGTTTGTGTCTGTTTGTCTTTGCTATCGGTGTCTTGTATCTTTTTTGTGATGGTAAAATCACAAAATCCTGACCCAAAGGGTGATTCTTAAGTTCGAGGATCTTGTTAGCTTTTTTTTTATAGATGTTTGTCTCAAACAGCTGCCCAAATGTGGTTTGTTTTTTTGCTAATGATTTTACCAGCAGCATTTATAAACACAGTGACAAACATCAATAGCCAATTATAAACAGTATACTAGCAGGCTCGAAAGGCTGCACAGATGTAATAAATGTGGTTTGTTTTTTTGCTAATGATTTTACCAGCAGCATTTATAAACACAGTGACAAACATCAATAGCCAATTATAAACAGTATACTAGCAGGCTCGAAAGGCTGCACAGATGTAATAATTGTCATCTGGCGATGTAACTAACACTATTCACTCTCCTAGTGACACAAAACCCTCGTTATAATGTTGACATCGGAAGCCTTACTTCGGTATCCGAAATAAATAAATTCAAAGTTTACCTACGAATTGTTTTCATTTAGAAAATCAATATTTCGGCATTTAGAATGACCTAGTTACTTCATATACCATGAATAAACAAACAATGGATAGTCTAACAAGCAAAAAAACAAAAAAAAACAAAGAAAAGACAAAGTGGCATCTAACGCCAACATGCGAAGCACATATATAGTGTCACGTGTTTATTGTGTTTATTTGACTTGAAGATCTTGATGCTATACGGCTATAAACTTGTAACATATGTGGGTTCGGAGGTGCCTTGATTATAGTTCAAACACTTTAATTAATAATCAATGAAGTAACAAAGTGCTGATATGTTTTCTTCAGTTTTAATTATTTAAAACTTGAACTTGAAACAATAAATGTATGTACAAAGATATATATATAACAGATACAGGATTCAGTGAAAATGTTCAATAAAATGAGTAAATATTTACTTTAAAACTTAGCGACTTCTAAGCCTAACTTTGTAGCTCTCTCCCTCGTCTCAAGCTAACACTCTGCCTTTTATATCTTTCTTTAGGATGAAGAACAGTGACTATTCAATACCCATCCTTGACTACTTGACCCATTTACATTTAGTTTTCCTTTTAATTGTTTTTGTAATTTAAACTAGGTTAATTATGTTTCCCTGCTGTAGCCTTGAACTAAGCTTTAATCGGCGTCTTTCTGGCATTAAAGCGTGAGTGCGCTGACCTGATTTGAGAGAGGTACAATGTCCTCACTTTGTAGACAATGAGGTGTCACTAGGGACGTGACATATACCCCCCTCTTCTTAAGCGGGATGCATGTTGAGCAAAACGGAACTGCAACCGCTCAATCTTATATATAATAATGTTACAAACGTAGAATGATATTACAGATACTTCTTCCATGTATGAAAATCAGTTATAATATTCAATAATATGCAGTATTCTAGTTTTAGAATTCTCCACAATAATAACATATGTAAGCATGGCAAATGCAGAAAAAAAAATCAAGAAAATTTTTTATTATAGTTATAAATTGAATGACATATACATTTCATATATAATCATTTTTAGTCAATGTATGAATCAAATTTAAATCAAAACAAAATGTACAAGTTATGTCACTGGTAGATGTAATCTAAGTTCATCTTGACAGGGTGTCTGCTAAGACGTTCATCTTCCCTGGCATGGTTTTTACAGTAAACTGGTAGTCTGTTAACATTAAACTCCATCGTGTTAATCTGCTGTTAGCCAGTTTTCTAGTGTTTAAAAATTGGAGAGGAAAATGGTATGTAAGTAGGTTGAATGGTTTGCCTAACAGATACTTGGTAAAGCGATTTATGGACCAAACTATCGCTAAACACTCTCTTTCAATTGTAGAGTAACTGGTTTCTGCTGGTAACAATTTCCTGCTAATATAGAACACGGGATGTAGTGTTCCATTGTGCTCTTGCATTAAACAGGCTCCGAAGAAAATTAGAACCAGGAGATAAAGTGAGACTATTATTGCCAGATAAAAAGAACAAATTTTTTATTCAGTGGCAAGGACCATTTTTAGTTACCAAGAAAGTCATACTCATACTGAAAAATAAATAAAAAATAAAACATTTGTGTACTAGTTTTTTCCAGCTCTATTTTATCTCTTCGATTTCTCTCGTCTCTGGAGAGAGAGAGAGAGTATACGAAATTGGTAGATTCTTACTTGATATTGGATCACTAAACTGTGTCGTGGATACAATGGTTGTACTTTGCATCGCTTTAACTTAATTAACACTTTCAATTCTGATCAATCATCTTCTAGTTAACTGACCTTAAAGAGAGAGAGAGAGTGTGTGTGTGGTGTTGGTAAATCAGTATTAACCTTTGTATTCTTTCTATAGGACGTAGTATTATTTTTTGTTGTTGTAACATATTTGGAAAATTAAATAACATGGCATGTCGACCCAATCAGTGTTAACCCCATCAGTTTTGAACCTTTTAATGTTGACCCAATCAGTGTTAACCCCATCAGTTATGAACCCATCAATGTTGACACAATCAGTGTTAAACCCATCAGTTTTGAACCCATCAATGTTGACCCAATCAGTGTTAAACCCATCAGTTTGAACCCATCAATGTTGACCCAATCAGTGTTAACCCCATCAGTTTTGAACCCATCAATATTGACCCAACCAGTGTTAAGCATATCAGTTTTGAATCCATCATTGTTGACCCAACCAGTGTTAAACCAGTCAGTTTTTAACCCATCAATGTTGACCCAGTCAGTGTTAAGCCTATCAGTTTTGAATCCATCATTGTTGACCCAACCAGTGTTAAGCCCATCAGTTTTGAACCCATCAATGTTGACCGAACCAGTGTTAAACCAGTCAGTTTTGAACCCATCATTGTTGACCGAACCAGTATTGAGCTCCATCTGCGCATGCGTGATCTTTCGGTCTTGGTTACATGATCTAGGTCAATTAAGTAGTAACTTTTTTTTTGAGGGTCTTAAGTTTGTTTGAGGGTTACTTTACATATGTTACTGTTCCAGTTAGTATACTTCTCAATCAGTTTAAAGCGAGGGTCTCGTCTGGCAATGAGAATTAACTCGTCACATGAGGATTCTATAGTCCAGTTAGTATCCGGCGGTCCCGGTTCGGATCCTGGTGATGACTGGATTTTTAATTTCGGGATCTTTTGGCGGCTCTGAGTCCACCCAGCTCTAATGGGTGTCGAACATTAGTTTAGGAAAAGTAAAGGCGGTTGGTCGTTGTGCTGAACACATGGCACCCTCGTTAACCGTGGGCCACAGAAACATATGAACTTTACATCATCTGCCCTATAGATCTTAAGGTCTGAAAGGGGAACCTTTTTTTTTTTACTATACATACATACATATATACGAGTTACGTTCTGGTTTATATTATATTATAATTGTATTATACTGTAATAAAACTTTTTTTGGAGCCCTGAGGTGTCAAGTTCTTTTAAGTTGGTGCTGTCGTGTGGTGCAGTTTGAAGAGAGAGTAGATAGTGACATTCGTTACAAATAAATAAATATATCATATAATATATAAATATATATATACTTGCCGAACATTACCAGCGGCCTGCGGGCCTTAGTTTGTGTATTACTAATCTGGTGGATTGGTTTTATATCTATGTCAAACTTAGCTAATGTTTCTATCAAGTTTTTCTCTTACGACACGAAAATAAAATTAGTTTTGCAAAAATGAGATTACATCCATATGGAATATAAAATACTATGGACACGTGTTTACATGATTTGTTAAAAGTTTCTTCAAGACATAAATTTAGCTTTTAAAATGAGAGAAGCGCGAGATGAATGGGATATAAAGTACGATTAAAACAAGATTACCCGATTTGTTAAATGAATGGGATTATAAAGTACGTCAGGACTTTTAAATTCGCAGAAATAGTGAACGATTTTATGTTAAAATGTTTTTAAAACACAAATTTGAAGGTTAATTTTATTGAATAATGAGATCAATAGACTATATTTAGTATTTTGATGTGTCAAAGTAAAAAAAACTATCTGTGCAAAATGTAATTTTAAAAATTAGATCTAGATTCATTCGATCTAGTTTAATGTAAACATGGCCTAGATCCATAAAATAGTAATACTTTCATTGAGTTGGGCAACTTTTTTTTTGAGGGTCTTAAGTTTATTTTAGGTCAAACGGTTTTGATTTCTTTGCGGAACATACATACATACGCCTTACTTTCCAATTTATAGTATATATATATATGTATATAGTGCTCCTTTTTTCATCGCTCTCATCCCCCCCCCCCCCCTCCCACCTCTCACACTGCTTTGGATATTTCCACCCTGTCTGCAGTAAATGACGTCAAGATTTAGGCTCAACTATAGATCAGCTACAATTTAAATACAGGGGCCGCTCAATAATAGCGTGCTGACAGCGGAGTACGACCCACGACTCTTAATCTTACATTTTCCAACTTCACCTCACAGTGAACCGATAATTAACTTTAAAAAAAAAATTCTATTCAAGGTAAGATATTTGATGTTGAACTGTACCGCATGCACAAGTAGCTAGCTTTTTGGTGTATCCGGTGTGCAGACTAATGGAAGCGTTAATGATCTATGCATTTAAAAGGTTACGATAAAATCAAATGTCTATGCTCGTTCTATGCATTTAGCATTAACTCTCTTTTATAAATGAGTTGGCCACAGAGATAGTTTAATATGGATTCCCGGACAGCGTTGGTCTATTGATTTGAAATTCTTTCCCTATCTTCCTCTTTTTTATATAGATAAGTTTTTATTCAGGTTTCCTTACATCGGCCCCGCAGCTCTCCTTATCTCATTCATTTGTTATATATGTTCAAAGTTACTTATCTCTATCTCTCCATAATTACTTTTCGCGTTCAGAAAGAATTCCACTACCCTTTTAGGGTTAAACAATAACGTGTTATTTGTTTCATAAGGCAATGTTATATATTTGGTAGAGATAAACGCACGCCCTTTTTATATAACACAAATTAAATTTTATAAACCCAAATTTTAAGTTAATTTAATAGGGTCACATCAACGATGGTATCGTCATTCGGGAGAGAAAGAGTTAAGATTGTTTCTTTACAATGAACATGAGATGCAATGCGATGCGATTTTAAAATAGAACATGACCTACTAGCAGTGGCGTAGCTAGGGTGAGGGGAAGGTGGGTTCAAAGTTGAACTCCCCCCCGCCCCCCACTTGAGATGGGCCCTTAAATGAGTGTCTGAAATGTGTTTTTACATTAAATATTACGCCAATATCTCATGTTATGATGTCGAAGGTCGAATTAGTTTTAATGTTGAATTTCTTTCAGGTAAAACCAGGGTTACAATATTAGGGAATGTATATTGTTATAACTCTGGTGGTGGTGCGAAAGGGGTAATGTTTGTGTGCTTGTGTGCTTGTGTGTGTGTGTGTGTATATATATACGCCCCCAGCTGTGACCTACATATTTTGCCAAAAGGGAAGACCAATTTAAATTTTCTTGCCTTGTGGCAAAATATGTAGGTCACAGCTTGGGCCACGTAGCCACAGGAAATACTGCATTTCTCATTAATCTAATATATACATATTATCTATACAAACTTAAATGCCAAAGAAGAACGGGTTCATGCCATTGTGAGTCGTTTGTTTTTTGTTCCCCTATTCACCACTGTGTCATTGTCCCTTATTGTCTCTTGGATGTTGTATCTACTGACATCATTTGCATGATCATTGACTGTGTTTGTGTGTGTGGTGAACAGCTCTCAAGACTATCAACTATGTGCTCTAGAAGAGGCCTGGGATGACCTCAGCAGTTGTACGATAATCTACTGCCAAATATACTACATAGATCTTTAGTGTACACATTAACAGTGGGAAAGAACAGTGTTGTGCATACTCTTAACATTGTTTCTTATGGTGAATGCATTGGGGTGTTCAGGGATTCTTAAAATGCCACTAGGTCGTCGTCACATGCATAATCCTGAGTTTTAGTAATAATAACCTAGTCTATAACTTGACCAGTTGGCACGCGATATTTAGGGATCTTGGTTTTTAATCAGTACTTCAAAAAAATTTAAAAATTTTTTTAAAATTATGATCAATGTTCAAAGATCGCTATTGAATTATGTATGGCATTAATGTTCCATACAAATACTTGGGTCAAATGCCTCTCGTTGCTGAATTATAAATAGGTGTAGCCAATATTCAATGATTGCATATTACTTTGTTTATTGATGTTTGATACAGTTTTCCGTTTAAGAAAATAATAAAGACGTATGTCTTTCTTTTCTGGTATAAATTTTTGTTTCTGTTTTTCAAATGAACATCTTACAACTATTGAAATAGCAACGACAGACATATACATTCATTGCCTAATACATGTTATGTAGTTGAAATAGCAACGACAGACATATACATTCATTGCCTAATACATGTTATGTAGTTGAAATAGCAACGACAGACATATACATTCATTGCCTAATACATGTTATGTAGTTGAAATAGCAACGACAGACATATACATTCATTGCCTAATACATGTTATGTAGTTGAAATAGCAACGACAGACATATACATTCATTGCCTAATACATGTTATGTAGTTGAAATAGCAACGACAGACATATACATTCATTGCCTAATACATGTTATGTAGTTGAAATAGCAACGACAGACATATACATTCATTGCCTAATACATGTTATGTAGTTGAAATAGCAACGACAGACATATACATTCATTGCCTAATACATGTTATGTAGTTGAAATAGCAACGACAGACATATACAACAGTTCCCCTCATACATGTTATGTGGTTGAAACAGTAACTACAGAAAAAGAGAAAACAAAATAGAATATTTAAAAATAAGAACTTTACAGGGGAGCAAAAAAAAAATTAATAGGGGTTCAGCTTGACAAAAACAGATTTGAGAACCACTGAACTCATCTAATCTGATGCTTTTGATCACATTTTGTCTTTATGTAGATGGCTGGCCAAGGCTATAAAAGAACCAACTTTGAAGAAGACGACTACGCCTCCAATGGAGGGACACCGCCCCCTATAGACGTTGTCTTTAGAGGGTAAGACTATTAGTTCTGTGTTTAGTATATAGGTGTCACTGACAATCTACGCCTGTGTCTTTAACAACGTGATCGATATAGAGATCAAATATTTTCGTAAAGGATTATCACGTGTTTAATATTCTTCAATGAAGGAAACACCAAAAGTATCCGAGTACAGTCACCTCAAGGAGACGTCCGATACAAAGTATGTTACTAAATAGTGTTCACGTGTTTTAAAGGTGCATGCAGTTTGGCACATATATAATGTATGGCACATATGTAATGCGGGTCAGGATTTACGACATTGCTATACTGTGCGGCAGCCCGGAGCCTCACCTTCCACGTTACCTGGTCGGGATGGCTGCCTGGCCGTGTGGTTTGCGCGCTGGACTGTCGTTTTGGGTTTATCGATGGTCCCGGGTTCAAACCCTGCCCGCTCCCATCCCCCGTCGTCCTACGGGAGGTTTTGGACTAGGAAGTAAACTATCTTCATCTCTGAAGGAACATCCGAAACATGTTAAACATTTTTACAAAATCTAATTTTTGTAACAAAATACATTTATGAAATAATAGAAACTAGACGTATGATGAGAAATAGAAATAATCTACTCTATTTCCTTTATGTACAAATATAACATGCCCTAAGATTTATTAATATAATTAATTCAGTTGAAACTCTGGAGAGGGTAGAGGCCTGCCCAGTGCTTCTACTTAACTCCAATTCGGCGCTAATATAATGGATAGTAGTTTAGTAAATATGACGAGATACTAGATACAAGGCCGGCCTTAGGTAATTGGAGGCCCGAGACAAAGTGAATTTGGTGGCGCCCAGATGATATAGCAAAATGAAATAAAAACAACCAAAAAGATAAAATTACGCAATTCATAAAAAAGGTTCTTCTAACAGAAGTAGTCTAGCAAAAGTAGATTTAAACCTAATGCTCTGCTATATTTGAGATTCCATACAAGTTTCACGGTGATTTTAGTCCTCTGCGAGGTCCCCACCAATCGGCGGCTGCCTAGTTTGCCTAAGATCGGCCCTGATAATCTTGACCATGTTACGGACTACGGACCCTCGAACTAGCCAACTCCACTGACCAGCAATAAATTTGGTTCATAGTACTGCCATTATATATGCAACATATGCACGCTTAAGCGGGCGCCTTCATTTTCCCACCACTAGGCTTTACGTTTATACATGTGTTTGGAGGGTACACGTTGGCCATAGTTTCACTGTTCTCACTAACAGTTAGTTTCGTTAGCTGGTGGGTACATTAGCTGAACTAGAGGGTCAGTGATGTCCAACCCTATTCTACCCGTGGCCCATAGACATTTCGGGTCCAAGTGTCACGGGCAGCAGCAGAGAAAAAATACCGTATTAGACTAAACCTTTGTGGCTTCATTTTAGGCATTAATGTCAGAAATAGGGCCGAATATGGTCCGCAGGCCATACTTTGGGCATCATGGAGAAACAAAACAAAGAGAATCATTACCTACAAGTCAAAACAAAGAGAATCATTAGCTACAAGTCAAAACAAAGAGAATCATTTGATACAAGTTCAAACAAAGAGAATAATTTGCTGCAAGTTAAAACAAGAGAACCATTTTCCACAAATAAAAAAAAAGAACCATTTTCTAAAATCAAAACAAAGAGAATCATTTATCACAAGTCAAAACAAAGAGAATTACTTGTTTAAAGTGAAAATACAAATCAAAAACTAAAACTTTCTCATTCAACCAGATACAACATGTCTCTGATGTTGATCTATTTAGTCTTAAGTTCATTGAAATAAAATACTCTGAAAGACACAAAAATAAAGGCACATTCCTCGTCCCATATGCTAGGACAAATTTGTACAAATGCTCTTTCTTCCCTAGCGCTATTAGAGCATGGAATGGGTTGCCTGAGCTAGCCAGAAAAACCAGTGACTTGGCAGAATTTAAGTCATTGGTTAATATGCATGACTAAATGCATGACGCATAGGACGTAATCATCTTCTTTTTTGAAGTAACGTCTGTATTATATAAGATAGAAGATAAGATAAGAAACTTGAGATAATTGATTAGAAATACAATACACTTGTTAAGTAAGGCTAAATCTTGAACAGCATCACCTGTAGACCCCAACCATAATACGTGTCTCTCAACTGTATCATTCATTTAGTAGGTGTGGAGATCTTTTCATGAAGTTGTGAATTCGGAAATAAGCTTTACGCTCAGCGAGGGCTATGAATCGGTGTTAGCAACATCTGGTAACCAGCGTCTTTAACTAGAGAAGCAGTAAACGCACTGTGGATCAGAATCTATTAGAACAACGGTGCTCAACTTTTTGTTACAACCTGGGGCCAAATTTACATTTCTGACACGCGTTTCACTGACGGACGTAGCGTGGCAAACAAGTCGTCGAGTTTAATGTCATTGATCCTGTTCGGTTTCATCATGAACACGGCAGAATAGACCACTGCTTCACGTGCCGTATAGGGCCCGCCGGCCGTAGTATGGGTAGCACTGCATTTGAATGGCTCTTTTTATATCTTATAACGCTGAGTCAGTAATACTAAGCATTGATTCGTGATGTTCAGTTCGGGTTTTACCAGTGGTTTTAGTTTGAGTTTTAACACTAGATCTAAGTTTAGTCCAATATGCAGCTGTTTTTATTTGGTAGTCAGCCGTACTCTGGTTCACAATGTGCTCATGCGTTACTTGCTTGACGTTTTGCAGACCCTCTGCTGGGCTGTCTTCGTGGAGACACAGGACCACGCAAGAGAAATGTCTGCTGCTCGTCTCAGTTCTTCTGGTACTGGTCATTGTGGTGTTAGCCATCATCTTGGCTTTCAAAGACTCGGAGATTCAGGACCTCAAGCTGGAAAATGAAAGTAAGTTTTGTGTTTTATTTCTACATTATGTATAACCATTATGTATGTAACATTAGGTATAATATTATGTACCGGTATGTAACATTATGTTATGTGTTACGATCATCAGTAGTGCTATATGTTACTATCAAACTTGATGCCAAGAGGTCACATTGATGCACAATCAATGATCGTAATTGCCGAGGATTCAGAAATCGTCAGTTGATAAGATGATCATCTAGAAGTTGCCAGTTGATAAGAGGATCACCTAGAAGTTGCCAGTTGATAAGAGGATCATCTAGAAGTTACTAGTTGACAAGACGATCTAAGTATATTATTATATATTCAATGAAGTAACTTCTCCTTGTCTAAAACAAATACTTTAATTCAAAACTTGAAAAAGCTATTCACAAATAATTACAATGGTTAAATGTACTTGAATAGAATAACTGATCTACACAATAATATAATTGAGTTCTAACACTAGACTCTCGTACATGTTATATCTAACACATTCAGCACAAGACTGGCGGTCCAATCTCTCAAATTACAAAGCTTGGGCGTTTTGTCATGTGACTAAATATCTCTCTGCCGCTTGGTTAAAATCTGACCAATAAATGCAGCTCAATGTATAACAATCAACATCTCAAACCAATCATATCCATTTCAAAACATTATTTAGTTGCGTGATAGAAAATCCCGAGGTAGCTAAAATTCTGCCGACAAGCTAAATATGGACTATGGCTAAATATAGATATAGTGTACGTGACAGTACGTAATATTATTGCAAATAAAGTTAAAAACTATTTCTAAATGAATAAGGCTTACTGACTGCCTTTAACGTGAACCAAAAGAGTTGACATTTGCTTTAGAAATGAGTTCTCTCTGATTAAAAACTGGCAGGGAGAGGGTAACCAGACGTCTGGCAAAAGGGCGCCATGTTCTTCTTTTTTGGGTTCTTGTCCTCTGTCCGGCAAGCATTGGTCTGATGTGTAAAAATGTCCGTCATTTTCATAACGATTGCATATTATTCATCAAAAGGTTTTATTCCTTCATATCTTCTAGATTAACTGAACAGACTCACCAACAGACAGCAAATTAGATGACAATTATTTTTGTTTTACTTTAAACTCCTTCTTGAACAGGTTTTCGTTTTTTTTCCAAGGGAGTTAAGAAACAAACAGTTACCAGTACTCAAAAAAAACCATCAAGATCTGCTTGTGTTTATTTTGCATGCCTAGGCGTATTTTTAAAGTTGAAAAGGCGGGTTTTGATAATCAGCGTGCTAAAGACTAAAGAGGGGGGAGTACATCCTCTAAAGAGAGACTTTTTTTTTTTTTCTGAGGAAACAAATGCCGCATGCGTAGAGTTCACAAATTTCGTTTGTGCTATTGATTTACTAGTGGTAAAAGATTGTCTGAGGAATACACTACTAAATAGAGTGAAGTCCTACAGACGGAGGTGTTTCATTGAATGCAGTGTCGTCTGGTCTAGTTTCTAACGTTTACGTAAGTCTTATTTTGTGTCCTCCTTTGTAAGGCTTTGTCCTCCTTTTGGTCCTCCTCTGGGTGTGCTTATGTCTGGTAACCCTAGGCAGGAAGGACCACATGGTTGCACAGCTTTCCCTCACACGTCAGAACAGACATGTCACCTAATACAATAAATTTACAGTTATCACTACTCGTTCTTCCACTATACACCTAACGTTCTTTCGGGCATTTACAAATGTATTTAATTTTCTCTCTCCCCTTACTTGTCCCCACACGACCTAACTCTTTACTGATGTATGATCATGATCAAATACAAAGAATAAATTATAAAACTTACTTTTCCTTGATATCACTACATCGTCGCCTTATAAATGCCCTATCTATTCATACATCCATACATACAATTCATACATATTACCCGAAATAAATAACCAACATGAGCCAATTTAATAATAACCAAATTGCATGTATATTTTAACATAAATATCCTATTCCAAGTTACATTAAAACAACCTAATACCCATCTAGTTATGACTACTAGTTAAGTCAATTACTTAAGAATAAACAATTTAAATAAAATCTAACTTATTTACACACTACGATCGTATAGTGCTATGTTTCACAGGCTATCTACACGACCCATACATTTGTTCTCTCCAACTGGAGTTAACATCTCTTCTTATACCACTATAGCCCGCGTGCGGCCTTCTACCTCTGTATGACTTGCGATTACCGCTACCAGTCATCTCTTTTATCATCACTGTCGGATACAGACCTGTGCCTCCTATCCGAACTCGCAATCTTCTGTTCAGACTGTTCTGCCCTACTCCAACAGTCTTTAGCGATGTGCCCATGTTTATGGCAGTTAAAACAAATTCTGTCCTTTCTAGGTTTGTTTCGCCTCATGTTGTCATACCTGCTTTTCCAAATTCTAACCTGTTTGTCAGTAGCGGCTCTGACACCTGCTACATTTCCAAGTAAAACATCTCTAGATAACCTCGGCATGGCTACCCCTTCACAATACCCTGTATACAATGGAGATCGAAGGAACACTTTGCACGCTTCGAACCTCTTAACTGCGCCGTCTGCCAATCTGACTGAGTTGGTATAGCCTAAATAATCCTTAGATTTCACTAATCTCCCTCTAACCGCGAGTGTATTGCTAGCTGTGTCCCGGATCACCTTTATCTGCTTATTATTTATCATGTTCGGATATAATTTAAATCTATCTTCCCCACAATCACCACAATATTGAATGCTCTTTTGTAATTAGTTATGCAGAAATTAATGAGTGTGTCTGGTGTGAATGTACACTTTGGTTTCTTATAGCTATAATGTTTTTTGTTTGGTGTAATGCACAAATTGTAAGACAAATTTCCATACGGATAATAAAGATCATTATTATTATTATTATTACTATTATTATTATTATTTCCCGTAATAACTTGACAAGAAGCTGGTAGCTCTCATATAAATTCATTAACTTATCTGAGATGAGCTCTGATTGGGTACAGAGAAGAAGGAAGGATAATCCCCTTGTGCTGTGGCAAGAAACTGGGCTGTACGGCGTAACGCCTCGTAGCCCCCATACATGTCGAGTGAATGTCTAGACACGCCCCCCCCCCCTTAGCTCCCTGAGCTGGGGACACTCTTGCGAGATATGCGACACTAATATTACACTGTTACATTTGACATCAGTTTTTTCCACTCCCCATTTAGCTCACGGAGCCAGGCAAGACCATTCTTTATAGAAGGCCTGAACACTGACCGCACGTTGCATGTCAGAGTTCCGGCCTTCAATAACAATAGGTCTCGAGCTATGGGACACTACTACAGTATAAGCGACGCCGTTTTCTCTGAATTCTCTACAGTGGTGGCCCCTTGAATCATGATTCGCTAGAAACGAGGGCATTACAATACGTCTACGCTTTTACTGGGATTTGGGGATTTTTAGCGATTGCTTAAATCCTCGACCAGCTTTTATAATGACAGGGTTTGAAGAAAGTCCCATTGGCCAGTTGTTAAATTACACACGTCTTCGACCTTATAGAGGTCTTTGATCTGACACACATCTTTGACTTTACAATTATGATTACTTTGTGAAATCTCTGAAAGCTTTTTAAATACGGTATTAATATATGCAGGGAATTTTTTGCTTCATTTACGCTCATACATATACATGATCCCTAGTTTGATGTTGCTTCTAGCAAACCTTTGTAAAACACAATTCGAAATGAATAATCCTTTGGTGAATATATTTAAGAAATAGAATAATGATAAAAATTAGAATTTTATACACACACTTACGCACGCACACACACACACACACACACATACACACATACATACATACATACATATATATATATATATATATATATGTAGCTACTCAACAAAAGGCAGTAGCAGACCATGTGTGTATATTAACAATGACGCTACACAGACAATGACATCAGTTTTCACGACACAATGAGTCTTGCCTTCTTAAGTTCTACTTGCTCTCTCCTACCGACCTAATTACAGACCACCCGACACCCTGCCCCGTTCCATCCTCCAGTTTTCAGGCGGCAGTAAGGACAGCTCAGAGTCCAGAAGGCCGAGTACACCGGGAACCTCCGCCGTTTTCCTATGTTGTACCAAGCTCCCACAGGAGTTTTGTTTTGCTATTCATTAAGCCTAATTACTTCTTCAAGTAATCGCTTCCACCCGGGTTCCATGTTGAGGCAGAATAGCATACCCGGGCTCATTCTATCCACATTCATGTCTCGGCCCAGTTTTAAAGAGTGCGCTGGTGCACACCATAAAAAAAAACGCAGATTTACAACGTATATACATATAAGATCTGAATGTTGTAGCATTCTCACATACCTGTCTTGATCACACCAGAGTACTGCATGACACCGGAATGTGTGAAAATCGCCAGCACCGTCTTAACAGCCATGGACACCCAGATAGATCCTTGCGAGGATTTTTACCAATTCGCCTGTGGGGGGTGGATGAAGAACAACCCGATACCCCCTGGTCACTCAAGATGGGGAACATTTGAACTCATGTGGCAGAAGAATATGCTGGTCATGAAGAACGCCATAGGTGAGTTATGTCCCCTGTGAATATTCTAAAGCTATTATGTCCCCTGCTTTTGAGTGCTATCGTGTACATTCTATTTTAAATCTTGTACTACATATGTTCCTCTTACTTCACAATAAACATGTTCCTCTTACTTCACAATAAACATGTTCCTCTTACTTTACAATAAACATGTTCCTCTTACTTCACAAAAAACATGTTCCTCTTACTTCACAATAAACATGTTCCTTATAGATTTGTGTTATAAATGAATACAAGGTACAAATGTATATAGTATCAGCGTTGTATCCCGCATGAGGCTCATTTTTGTAAAACAAAGCTCCCCCTCCCCCTTTTGAAGTGTTTTTTTTTTTTTAAACTCAGGCGCCATTTTACCATCACTGGCATAGAGGAGAACTTCTGGCAGCAGATGGGCCTATGAAATACATAGCAGAAGAGCTCTCCTAAAAGGTTATGAGACACCCCAGGCCCAAAGAAAAACTCTTCCCAAGTATAGTTTCCAAAATCTGTGCTCGATTAAATGTTTGAGAAAAAGTTCCTGAATTTAGAAGCTGTTACAGGGATTTCCCTCTCCTGAGCTGTATCATTGGTCCACATTTATTTAGCTTTACTATGTGTTGATTAGTTTCTCTAATGTCAATAGACATATCATGGAAGAATTTAAGAGAATTCATGTAGCAATTGTTTTATTAAAATCTTTGCCTAATCACTCCTTACAATTTACTTCATGAAACATCAATGTGCTAAGATTTTTTTTCTCATTTAGTGTGTAATTGAGACCCCACGTTTTGAACCATCCCGCCTGTCATTGAGACCCCACGTTTTGAACCATCCCGCCTGTCATTGAGACCCATGTTTTGAACCCTCCCGCCTGTCATTGAGAGCCACGTTTTGAACCCTCCCGCCTGTCATTGAGACCCACGTTTTGAACCCTCCCACCTGCCATTGAGAGCCACGTTTTGAACCCTCCCGCCTGTCATTGAGACCCCACGTTTTGAACCCTCCCGCCTGTCATTGAGACCCACGTTTTGAACCCTCCCGCCTATCATTGAGACCCACGTTTTGAACCCTCCCGCCTGTCATTGAGACCCACGTTTTGAACCCTCCCGCCTGTCATTGAGACCCACGTTTTGAACCCTCTCGCCTGTCATTGAGACCCACGTTTTGAACCCTCCCGCCTGTCATTGAGACCCACGTTTTGAACCCTCCCGCCTGTCATTGAGACCCACGTTTTGAACCCTCTCGCCTGTCATTGAGACCCACGTTTTGAACCCTCCCGCCTGTCATTGAGAGCTACGTTTTGAACCCTCCCGCCTATCATTGAGACCCACGTTTTGAACCCTCCCGCCTGTCATTGAGACCCACGTTTTGAACCCTCCCGCCTGTCATTGAGACCCACGTTTTGAACCCTCCCGCCTGTCTGTCATTGAGATCCACGTTTTGGTTGACTGTCTTCATAATCGTTTGTAACATTGAATTTCATATTTCGTTGTAGTTAATGTGGTTGGGCTTTGGGTTGTAGCTCTAAGCAGCTACTCCAACAACCCAATGCAGGCGAATAACTTGACTTTTACCAAAATGTTGAATAAAACTTGAAAACTTCTCTTTTGAACAAAGTTTTTCTTGACTTCTATTCACTAACTTGTACAGCTTTAAATGTACAATCATTTAGAAATACATAATGAAATAAGTAGCCGAACAGTTTCCAAACGCAACATAATTGTCTTCAAACGTCTGCTTTCACCTTGCTATAAACACATGTGATTCTGTCTATACGACTTCATCTGTCTTTCATCCGTAGTCCATCCCCATTCTATCCAGTCATCTGCATCAATCCTCTTTAAAGTTACGTCAGAATTCCCCATCCAATAGGAACACTCCATTACGCTCTTGTTGTTTTGAATCCTACTCAACATATCCTAACAATGGAATGAGAATGGTCCCATCATAAATTCTACTCCTCAGACAAGCCCGCCTCTTGGTTTAACAGTAGTGCCGAGCTGAAGGCTAAGCAGTACTACATCTCCTGTATGGACGAGAACAAGCTGATCGACAAGGCAGGGGGGCAGCCTCTGCTGGACCTCATCCACAGATTGAACTGGGGTGTCAACATCTCCGAGTGGAACTTGGACTGGCAGCTGCCCCAGCACTGGGACATGACCCCTCACCTAGGGGACATGCACCTGTTGAACATTGGGGCGTTCATGAACTTGTATGTAGCGGAGGATGATAAAGATTCAAGTGTCAATATCCTGCAGGTAAGTTTGAAAACGTAGGTGTATGTTTTATATTTTATTTATTTTGATGTGTACTTAAAGGTTGGTGGTCTAGTGGTAATGTATTTGACTAAACATAAATTCAAACCCTGGAAATACCGTTTTAAATTTTAAACAGAAAGTTGCTAGTTTTGTTAAAATATTTGTATTCCTGGACACCTTTGACACTATATTTTATGGGGTAAAAACAAAAAGTGACTATAAACTTGAAAACAAATATTTTTTTTGGTAAGAAATTTGTGCTGATAATAGATCTAAAGTCCTGATGATAGATTTGGTGTCCTTGTGATGATGTGCTTTTGATAGATTTGGTATGCTATCGATAGCTTGTTATAGATTTTGATGTCCTGTTGATAGATTTTTTTTTTTGCGCTGTTTGGGTGTTATGATGTGTTGATTAGAAATTGTTTTTGCTATTCAAAGCTTGAAACTAAAAACAGTTTTGATATATGATAACGTTATAAAGCAATATTGGCATTTGGATATCTCTCATATTTTTCCTTGTCTTGCTTCTGACACTTACTTTTTGTTATTCAACTCTGACTTGGTCGTCCTAATTTTCATACTCGGACCTCCCAAACGTCATTACTTCTTACTTGACACCAACCAACTTGTTGAAATGCAACAGTACTCTGCTTGCGGGGTGGAAGAGGGAGCTGTACTCTTCCTTCACATCCCAGAGAAACAAAACAGGCAAAGAAAGTGGATGTGGGAGGGGGGGGGGGGGTTAGTCCGACTGGTAACTTTAAGCCGATTAGCCTCGTTAGCCATTGAGGAAAAAAAAACCTGAATAGAAGGGTCGCACTTTTCTACAGAGAGAGGAATTTAATAAGTCGTTGCGTGTCAGCTGTGGAGATCGATCCATATGTCTGGCTCCATGTATGATAACCGCATCCAACGATTTGTGGGGGCAAGGGAAAAAAAAAGTGCTTTCTAGAAAGATTCCGGAATGGGTCATTTTCATTTTTTTGATATTGTAATACTAAGGTTGTTGACTACTTGATCATTCTAATTCTATTAGGTGAAACACGTTAGTCATGGTTTAGCAGCACTGTTGCTGGAATTAGTTTCACCATTGGCTCTCGCCTTACCAAATGTCATAAACATACTGCTACGATTCTCTCCCCATATCAGGCCTTCTATAACCAATGCGCAACACAACACACCTAACGCAAGAACTTGACAACAAGAGTTTCAGAATAATGTAGTACTTCAATGGGTAAAATAAAAGGAATAACAGCCAATACGACACGGTTGGCAGCACAATAAACTGACTACACTGTACACCACCATACTAAACTCTAGTGTCTCTTTATCTCATCCTGGACATGTACTGCTTCTCTCGAAGACATGCCCCACCCCCGGACTGACTTCATGGTAGACTAAACAGTCCCGGTCTCCTCGCTGAGCTGACACACTCTGTCTCTGTTTTTCATGAAGGCTTTCCATCACTTGACCAATCGCGGGTGATTGTTGCGTATAATGATCATACTGTATGATACTAGTACTGTCCCTTGTCCATTGACACAGTTGCTTGTTGTTACGTGTGTCAGTTGGTCACACAAAAATTAACTCTATCCCACCGCCAATACAGTCGGACGTTAATAACAAGTAGCTGAAAGCGTTCTTTAACGGACAACTTCTCCTTTGAACGCAGCTGACTCTTTATAAGAGCGATTCCTTTGCTCTTGAAAACTTTTGAATGATATGAATGAGAAAGTCAAAATGGAGTATGTTTACCCCTCCCTCATTCCCCCACCCCCTCCCGAAAAAAAACTAATCCTGGTTTAAGCGCATGTATACATCTACACAGAGTTAATAAAACTCTAATGATAGGCGTATAGATCCCTACTCCGATAAGTGATAGGCCTAAATTGTATTTATCAGACAGGGCGCATGTAGCGATAGTTAATGTGTATCTAACAGTGTATTCAACCATTGTCAGTATGTCCTCTTCTTAATAATAGACCGGTATGGTTGCTGCCAAATCAACGACTTATACTTTAAGAGTTTATGCCTTCCGCTGACTTGTTAATAGTTTAAGTTGCGGACTAATTTGACAACTGGAAAAAAATAAGCGTGACTCAAATTTAGACATGGCGTTGGAACATTTAGGAGTCCAGTTCTCTTTCTTATTAATAACCTACCAATTATATAATGTATACTATTGACACTATATTTTAACTATCCACATGTTAATTAAGCATTGTCTAATTTCATTGGTTAAACAGATTCTATATCAACACTTTTACGTTATACGGATGTATGCAAACGCGACATGAAGCACTGCGAAATCGACACTAACAGCAGGGGAAAAGTAGCACTGGATACATCTACATGGAGAGTGAGCATAAAGGAAGGGTCTCGGATTGCAGATGCCATACACTACCGAAGCAGAAAGAAGGGCGATAACGCCTGGTGATCACATATGCCCAACCTGCAATCGCAGCTGTGTATCAAGGATTGGCCTCTTTAGTCACACAAGAAGTTGCCAAGGGAAAAGAGCGTCTCTCGAGACGTAAAAATGCCAGCAGGATATCAACACTGAATACTTCTAAGAAAACCGAATCAAATATACCAAGTGTGTCTTATAAGCGAGTATCTCTTACGGAGTGTGTGTGCATTTCTAACGTTATTTCTTCTCATTACGGCCTGAGAGCATAGACGCCCCTTGCTGCTAGATCTGGCTCTCTCTGAAGTGGGATTATTGACGTTTTATGTCAGTCAGCTTACTGACAGTGGCATTGTGGGTGTGTGTGTGGGGGGGGGGGGCTATCATCACGTGACTACATCCATCAAGACTCAGACTAAATTGACTTGATTGTTTGGCTCGGTTCTGAATGAAATTGTGACGGAAGTCTTAGCTGGGGGATGACATCGGTTGTCACTCTTGTTGGTTCCAGGACTCCAAGTCAGTTACAGTTTGAATTCAAAGATGTACCGAATGAAGCGTTATCATTCTCAATAGTACAATGCCTAATCTAGTCTCCGCGGCTTAGACCACATTGGTACTATAATGTTTAGACAGTGTTTGAAAGCACTAAAGTAATTTGAAGACCCTATTTTCATTGATTGGAAGCGCGGTGGCTGAGAGGTGAAGAGGTGGACTTCCGAATCGGCAGTCCCGGGTGAAGACTGGGATTTTTAATTTCTTGATCTTTTATCCTTTCATTATTTGGGGGGAAGTAAAGGCGGTTGGTGGTTATGCTGGCCACATGACACCCTCGTTAACCGTGGGCCACAGAAACAGATGACTTTTACATCATTTGCCTTACAGATGGTAAGGTCTGAAAGGTTAACTTTTACTTTATTTGCAGCCAAACAGCAATAATACATACAGTAGTACCATACCTACGTTATTAATGTTGCTACGCCGTCAGTATTAATCATATTATACCTTTGTTATTAGTGATGCCATACCTTCTTTATTAATGCTGTTATACCTTCTTTATTAATGCTGTTATACCTTCTTTATTAATGCTGTTATACCTTCTTTATTAATGCTGTTATACCTTCTTTATTAATGCTGTTATACCTTCTTTATTAATGATGCTATACATTCTTTATTAATGATGCTATACTATCGTTCTGCTAATCACGTTAATTTTTCGACCTGGGACATGCGCTGGAAATCTAAGCATTACTGCTCGAACATAAATTTAGTTTTTATGTATGTTTCCTTCTCTCTCTCTCTCTTGTCTCTCTCTCTCTCTCTTTTCTCTGTAATTTAAAGGCTTTCAGGTAAGAAACTCTGCTAAGTGGGCCATGTAGTGTGTAGGCTACTACTCTGACATTTTGTGACCTTTTTGTGACCTAGTTCAGGTTCACCTCATTGAACTATAGTATATTTTGTGGTCAAACTTAGTCAGCCTTGGTGTAGGTTTCCTGAAACCATCGGGAACTACAGTGTATCGATAGGTTTCGTATCGCTATCGTGTATTTTGGTTGTTTGTTTTTAGTCCACATCCTTCTTTGTTCGTGTACTAACAAACATTTAACCGTTTTATTTGCCAAAACGGAGGGGGGTGAGCTATCTTAATTAATCTCTGTTAACTGGTAAGTCAGAGAAGGCTTAAATCTCTGTTTAAAAAAAAACTATTTATAGAATTTCTGTGACGTCATCTTCTCGCAATACCACTGAACACCAGAAAATTCCACACAATTTCGGGCAACCATCACACAATATCAATGAATACCACACAACACCATCTTGTCCCAAACATTTCTAGGCACCCCGCACAACAACACCATCTTGTCCCACACATTTCTAGGCACCCCGCACAACAACAACATCAAGTCCCACACATTTCTAGGCATCTCGCACACAACACAATAGAGCCCCACACATTTCTAGGCACCCCGCACAACAACACCATCTAGTCCCACACATTTCTAGGCACCCCGCACACAACACCATCGAGTCCCACACGTTTCTAGGCACCTCGCACACAACACCAGGCAATCCCCATACAACACCAGCAAATACTTAACAACTACAGGCCCCCCCCACCACCACACCACCAAAAAACCAACAACAAACAAACAACAAATGGATGACTGCCTGGTCCTTCGGTTTGCTCGCTGGACTGTCTTTCAAATTTTTGATGGTCCCGGGTTCAAACCCTGCCCGCTACCATCCCTCGTCGTCCTGCCGGAGGTTTGGACTAGGAAGTAATTATCTTCAACTCTGAAGGAACATCCGAAACATGTCAAACATTTGACTAACAACGTGAATCATTAAAAAAAATAAACCAAGAAGTCAATTAATTATTTTATTTGATATGGTATGAAGGAAGTAACTTCTACATTATTGAGTGGTATAGGCCTCGTTCGGAGATCTTCCCCTTAGAAAAGCTTTGTCTTTGTTTTTTTTAAAGGATTTTAAAAACCTTTTGGCTTGTTTTTTATTGCACTTCTCATGCTTCATGAAGGTCGCTGTGGTTTCTGTCCTTATTCTCACCTCCAATAAAACTCCAAAACGCATAGCCATGAGCCAAATACTACCATATCTTGTTTACTGCTTCTTGTGACCTCTGGCCTCGGAACGTGAGAGAAAGACCAATTTCTGGGTAATGCGATTACCTGAAGTGTTTTCAATTCCCACAGCAGTTTTTCTATGAATCAGTGTAAGGCTTTAAGAAGAATGAATGTATCTTGTTGTGCCGATCGGATGGCTCTACCGTCTCGCCTGCCCAGGCGTCCACTGTACACTGCAATCATTGAAAACAGACACCGCAGCCCATTATGCTGCTTAAGTTTTATCATTCTGGTCGCCATCGTCCACTCCTCCATCCACGCACACACATACACGCATACACACACGTGCGCGCGCACACACACACACATAACTTATTTTCTTTTCGTTCACGGCGTAGGTAAAAAAAAATATGTTCCTTGTAGCCCGATGTACTCTATAACTTAATGCCATAGGCAAACCTAGCAGGGCAGGAAGGGGCGGGGGATAGCAGGAGTTACGAAGATACTGCTTATTATTAATTCTTTTTAAAAAGAGGTAGATTTTCTTTAAACTTTTTTTTTTCAGCTGTTAAGGACACTGAAGATAATGTAAAATGGATTTAAAAAGAAGAAAGGTTAATAGAGGGAAATAAGTATGTTACTGCCCCTCCCCCCCAGGCATTTCTATTACCCTCCCCTCCCTTCTTCTCCCCCCCCCCCCCATCCTCTCCATCCCCTTCCTTTGATGTGCTAGCCCCAGAAGTTGTTATACTTTACATTCTTTGGAACATTCTCTTCCCAGGAGAGAACAGAACACCAAGAAGTTCAATCTTGAGGCTAATTGAAGAGACCATCCCAATTAAGGTCTGTGTGCGCTAGCCAATGAGTCTTTATTGGCTGGACACAGTCCACTCAGAATCAGTAGTCTCTAGGATCCAAGATCACTTTGTCAGTATTAACTGGACCATTTGCTTAAAGTTTGTATTAGCTAGAAACAAAAATGTAGTTTACCTTTATTCAGGGCTGATATATATATATATATATATATATATATATATATAAAGAAAAAAAGGAGATTACACAGTTCTCTGATGTATTGTAACCCAAATATTAAGTTAGTGTCATTTAATATTTCAAAACAGGGCTGGTTGTTCATTAAAAAAAAAAAAAAAAACCGGCCTCTACATACTTAAAATCTGGCACTGCCTGTATTGGTTAGCTGCTTTTCATCTATTTATTTTGGCTTTCTTCTAATTGTATGTCATTGCCAGCCAAGTGTTTGTCTTCTAATTGTATGTCATTGCCAGCAAAGTGTTTTAATGTATTATTGAATGGAATATATACAGAAACATAGTTTTTTATTCAAGACCACTATTACCAAGAAATCTTAAATTGGTTAAAAGCTTTTCTTAGCTGGTTAAAGAAACAAAAATGAACAATACATGTGTAAAAGAAAAACAGTGATGGCTATAAATAGACCAAGCTTTCAATTACAGCTCCTGGCCTGATTTTCATGGCTTGGAGTAACAGAACCTTTATTGGATGAGACCGACTATAAAGTATAAAGTGAGATAGAACTTGAGATTAATGACTTTGTTTTATAGAGAGAAATTGAGGGGCCATGATAACAGCTCCCATAAAATAACATCTGCTCTCCTAAGTTTCAGTCTTAGACACATCAATATGGAATCCCCAGACTTGTTCACCAGCACAGAAAACTACTGTCACTTTTTTTTAAAAAGTTATTTAGATATGAATGTGTCAGGTAGTGACAAGTGCAGGCACATCAACAAACTGTCAGACTGTGGGGCTGTGGGGGGGTGGGGGAGGAAAAATAAAGGTAAACCCCCCCTACACAAGGGAAAGTTTTCCTCCATTTTCAGCACCATCACTTTATTAAATACTACCTGCTCATTTCAACCTAAAGGCAACTTTTATGAATATAGAATTATGAGTCTTTGGCTAATGTAGTCACCTTTAGGCAGTATTCTTAACAACCATCTGGCCACTTTTTGTGTTTGCAGCCATGTGTTTTACAAACAGCCTCTTTATGTCTAAACATATATGATATATATATATATATCTAAATCTGGCAAACTGAATCATGATGAATATTGGAAATCTTATCTTGTACATTAAAGATGCTCCTTCAGAACAGAAGATGTAAATGTTGTACATAATGGAAAAGCAGAAAGACCTCTCTGAGCTCCACCAATTAAGTATCTCACATCTTTGGGGAAAAGTAAAAAAAAATTCTTTGACTAGGTGACTCTCCCCTTCCTTTATCCTACTTTCCCTCATGTGACATGGAGCTTTCTGCATAAATATTAATAATTATTCACCACCACTGGTGAATCCTGGTGAAGACTGGGATTTTTAATTTCAGGATCTTTGGGTGCCTCTGAGTCCTTCCAGCTCTAATGGGTACCTGACATTAGTCTAGGAAAAGTAAAGGCGGTTGGTCATTGTGCTGGCCGAATGACACCCTCATTCCCCGTTGGCCACAGAAGCGGATGACCTTTACATCATCTGCCCCATAGATCTCAGGGTCTGGAGGGAGAACTTTACTGTGAAATAATAGACTGAAACTTTCATGTCTAATTCTTTCATATAAAACCAAGCTTTCATTTAGAACATCATCAATAAAACAAAACAAAAACATATAAGATAAGATAAGATAATTTTATTGATCCAATGAAATGGAAATTCAGTTTGACTACAATTGACTATCTCAGCATAACTACTTTACAAAAACAATATGGATGAAAAATTCAAACAACATTCACTCACGAAACATACACATTCACAACCAGTGCTTTATGAATTGGACTTCTATGTACTTCTCGATGATGACAGCTGGTCCTGTAACACTCTGACCGATAGTGGGATAAAGGAGTTTTTAAATCTTTCTGTTTTTGTCCAAATGGAAAGGAGACCACCACTTCGTTCAGATCTTATGTAACAATGGTTTAATGGGTGCAGGTTGTCTTTAAGAATCGTGAGTGTTTTGGAAATGCATCTTTCTTGAAAAAGTTCTTCAAGAGATGATAGCTGTATTTGAGTGATATACGATGCTTTTTTAATTAGTCTATTAAGTCTATGTCTTTGTGCCAGTGAAGTATGTTTTGTGTTCGTACTAAGCTGTAGGCCTATTAGGATATCTGAATAATGTTAATGTTCATGTGTTTCTGTTATGTATATATAAACATATTTCATATATCTTGCATTTTCTCACTTTCAGATTGACCAAGGAGGACTACAGCTACCTGATAGAGATTATTACCTGAACAAATCCATTACTGACAATAAGGTCAGTTTTTATTGATTTCATAACAAAGTAGTTTGTGTTCAAACTCAGCAGATCAATAATTCTTGTTTGGTGGACTAATTATATCACACGTTTAACTGGTTGTGAAATTGTTAGGAGATAGAACATTTTTAATGTCTGTTTTATCATCCTGGTCCCACAAAAATTTTTAATGTCTAGTTTATCATCCTGGTCCCACAAACATTTTTAATGTCTAGTTTATCATCCTGGTCCCACAAACATTTTTAATGTCTAGTTTATCATCCTGGTCCCACAAACATTTTTAATGTCTAGTTTATCATCCAGGTCCCACCTTCCCTCTTGAGTACCTGTCATTTCTGGGAACGTTTGTTAAATTTGACTTTTTTTCTGCTATGAACTAGTCTAGGAGTGAAATTTATTTGCTTATAAAAACTAAAATCTTTTTTTTTTTCAAGTACCTGAAGCATAATTTGAATTCTGGTCCTGTGATTAGTGTCTATAAAAAATCCTAGGTTGAGACATCTGATCTATATAAATGTGTCTATAAAAAAATCTTTCGTTGAGGCATAACCTATAAATAAATGTTTTCCATCACTTTAAAGATTTTTAAACCCTTCTACAAGAAGAAGTTAATGTTTTAAACAGATGATGCATATATTTATTTCTTATTCTACCAGGAAAAAAAATCTGCACATTTCTTATTAAAAGTAACTTATAAATAAAGAATTTAAATGCATTTATTTAGTGCATTTTAATATATTTATATTATATAATAATATATTAAAAAAATATTATCAATGTCAAAAGAAAAAAAAAAAATTTTAAAAAATACACATTTTAATAGTAAGAAAATTAAAAGCCCAAAATTTTTTAACTGTTAGGAACATGTTGTGCTAGGTGGCCTCAGTAATTTACTTGATTGGCAGACTGTCAGGCCAGAGTTTGTAGCATTGAAATGACCTCTAATAATAGTAATGGTGATGATAGTTCTTTTTGGCTCTAGGTCTCCCTGTTTAAAGTGTTTGCTGTAAAAAGCTGTTTCAATAAAAAAAAAAGTAAAATTACCCTTGTCAGACTTTGCTGAAGGTCATCTGTTTCTGTTACCCATGGTTAATTAACAAGGGTGTCATGTAACCAGCTCAATGACCTGAGAGGGCCTTAATTATTGCTCCGGCGGGAGTGCGTGCATAAGGACCTGCAAGAGGGTCCGAAACTCGAGAGTGAGAAGTTCACTCTGCTCATCACTTCCACTGTTGGCTAGAGTTTTCCACAATTGGGAGTATTTGACGAAGGTTTTCTGATATCCCCAGTATCAGAATTGTCACTGGGTATGACACGTTCCTCTACTACAACGTCGGGGGGCGGGCTAGATAGAGCCTAGCTCATGAGCGCAAAAGAGCCGCCCCACTCAGCCTGCGAAGGCCGGGCCTGTCACCCAATTTTGCCCATTAGAGAAACCTGCAAATCAGCGAGTTCCAGGAGAACCCGACCAACCCTTGAGTTGGTGTCCAGTGCTATCCACTTTTTGGAGAACCCGTTGGTCTCTTTCTCACCATTGCCACAGGGGAGGGGGGGGGGGGGGCCTAAACATAATCTCTTTGTTTGCACTTTTACACTTGCTGACTGCTCATTCATCAGCGGCAAGCAACCAGTACCCTTGGTCACCCCTCAATAGAGCGGGGTGTTCACTCGGCGACCACGATGAGGTGGTACTGGAAAGCCGAGAGCTCAATTACCAGCTGCCTTTACTTTTCCCCAACTAAATTTCTTTTACTCATTAGAGTTGAGCACAAGGTATCATTCATTAATTCATTTTTGGGCAGCTGTTCATTCGTTTGACCACAGAACAGTCTCATTAACTCAGGCCAGTGTAATCCAAACGTTTTCTCTGGCAGAACACCCTCATTAACTCAGGACAGTGTAATCCAAACGTTTTCTCTGGCAGAACACCCTCATTAACTCAGGACAGTGTAATCCAAACGTTTTCTCTGGCAGAACACTCTCATTAACTCAGGACAGTGTAATCCAAACGTTTTCTCTGGCAGAACACCCTCATTAACCAGGCCAGTGTAATCCAAATGTTTTCTGTGACAGAACACTTCATTTATTATGAGTATTTAGTGGAACACTTAGCCTATTTTTTTTAGAGAAATTAATTCACGTGGTGGCCTACTATACAATTATTCCAGGGTGTCCTAAATAATCCCGAAATTAAAAATCCCAGTCTCATCAGGATTAAAACTTGGGACACCTTGGTTTGGAATTTAAGCACTTTACCACTCAGCCACCATGCTATAGCTGTTTGATTGATCTTTAAGTATTAAAGTTAAAGTATATCATTGGCTAATGTATTTTTGTTATATTATAATGAAGTCCGACAATTATCAGATGTTGTTTGTTCTGTTGAGCTCAGGTTCTATCAGCATATCTGAAATACATGGTCGAAGTGTTTCAACTTTTGGGGGCACCAAATGAAACCTTCACTCGAGAGAGTATGATTGATGTTATCTTACTGGAGACAGAAATTGCAAATGTAAGCTCAATGACTTTAATAATGTCCATTTTGTTTGACACTCATAATATCCATTAGTTGATAAGAGAACAATGCATCAAAGGTTATTCCACTTATGCTGTAGGAGTTTTTATTTGCAAAAAAAAAAACTTGTTTAGTAAAATTCCAAAGCAGGAAAAACCCTAATCTCCTCTAAAAGATATATCCAACTTGCTTCTTTTATTCTGCCTTAACTTTCACCACACCTTGGCCTTTGAGGATAATTTACTCCAAAGGATATATCCTAACCCACTTGCCCCCCTTTTTTGCAGACCCTTGCGAGAAAGGAATTAAGATTTGATGCTGTATGCACAGGATGCACAGATCTAACAGAACCAAATAAACTAAATACATGTCTGGTTTCATAATATTTCTAGAATATGGCTATTTGTTTACAAATATTTTAGATTTCTCCTCAAAGCCACATCACCCATCCCCATATTAAAAACTTTCAAACCTCTTAAACCCCCCCCCCCCCCCCCCCCTCCATTTTAGATTTTTACAACCTAATGTTTAATAGTTCTCTATTAGATTGCTATTTTTTTTCTTTGTGGATCTTTTCTATGTGTTAAATTTTAAAAGGATAGGGAATATATGTATAGCTCCTGTTTTATGTATTTCTATGAAAACTAAATCAAATTATTTCTCACTGTTTATGAAAACACTTTAAGAACTTTGGTGTGTGAACATAGACAAACTTTTACAACATCTTGACTTATACTGTCAACTGTCCCCTTGTAAACTTTCACAATTCCAGTCAATTTCGCCTCCATTCCCACTGGCCCTATACAAACACACACATTCATCTGTGTCTTTTTATATATCTAATATATAAAGCAGAAAGTAAGGCGTATGTATGTATGTATGTCCCATATAGAAATCAAAGGCGTTTGATCAATCTTGATAACACTTTGTATAAATATTCCTTAGATCATGGCGGAGACCGTAGTGTATGTTTAATGTTCCACCCTAAAAAAGGCGTTAAAAATTTTTAAAAAAATTCCTAAATATATCTCTATGGAAGGAAGAAACTTTTTAACAAATCAAGCAAATCGTTTTCACAGTATTTTATGCTAGATATGAATATATCGACTGAACCTATTTTCACACTCTATTTTCATTTTTGTGGCAAAATATAAAAAAATGATAAGGAAACATTCACCATGTTTGACTTAGATCTACATCCAATCCAGTAATACCTAAACTGAGGCCCGCAGGCCATGGGTAATATCCGGCCAGTATACACATATTTTTTAGTTTTTTGCATTAGCAGCACCATTCCCAAATGCTTTGTAAAATATTTAATTGGGGATTAAATGACTAGGGATTTAATGACCTGGGGATTAAGAGCCCCACATTCCATCATATCCTGAGAGAGACAAGAAGCAATTTATTTTTTCTAACTAGAGGGTTTAATGGCATTAAGGCTTAAATTGTGTGCTACTTCAGAATTGCATGTGTCTGTCCTGCATTCAATGAAATTATTTCTGCCTATTGTATATTTCCATGTTCGTGAACTGTTGTGTTGCTACATTGTCAATATTGTTTTTCTTCTTTCATACCAATGTTTAGATTACAACACCCAATGAGGACAGGCGTGATGAGAATAAAATCTATCATCGTTATGATATTGCCAACTTGACAAAGTCCTTTAATCAGGTAGGTCCTAGTTTCTTAGCAAGCATTCACAACTCAGTTAACCAGATTTAGTTATTACAGTCTTTTTTTTTTTTTTAAACTGCTTTGGCATAATGCAACTTTCATGCTTATAGCATGCTGAAGAGTGCTACAGTCCAATCTCTATTTTGGACCACTGGGGGAATTTGGTGCCTGGGAGAAGGTTTCCATGCTGCCTTTAGGCACTCAGCAAACACAACTCAGGTCGAGACAGGACTCCAACTCAAGCCCCTTGATTGGCAGCCAAGCAGATTTTGATTCTCAGTCACACACTGAAAAAACATTAAAAGTTGATTTCTATTTCAGTAACATGAAAAATAGAAGCTGAGTCCTATTTTAATTATCTGAAAACATTTTCGGCCTAAATGATCAAATTGGCATAAGAATATACTTGTTGAATACTTTAATATACGTTTTGAATGTATGAATATACTTATTAAATACATGAATATACTTATTAAATACATGAATATACTTATTGAATATTTGAATGTACTTATTAAATACATGAATATACTTATTGAATAGATGAATATACTTATTAAATACATGAATATACTTATTAAATACTTATTGAATCCTGTCCATTTTTATTGACACCATTAGGCATAAGGCATATCATTCATTAATTCTTTTTGGGCAGCTGTTCATTCATTTACCACAGAACACCTTCATTAACTCAGGCCAGTGTATCCTAAACTTTTTCTGTAATAGAACACTTCATACATTCGTAGTATTTAGTGGAACACTTTGCTTATTTATTTTAGAGAAATTAATTTACGTGGTAGCCTACTATACAATTATTCCAGTAGTTGTGGAACACCTATTCAGGCCTCACGAACACTTGGTTCCGTGGAACACAGTTTGGTATACAATGACTTTGGTCATAGAATTAGATAAATCATACTGTAATGAGTAAAAATCAGGAGTCGATGATCCTTAGCTTGCAGCACCCTGTGCAACACTCTGGAAGAACCTCAATGCTGCTGGTTCCAAACTGTATTGGCAAAGGTTTTTCCTTTGAACAATCCGGCTTCATAGAGAAAAATGGGGGAAACTTACACCTCATTCATCTTTGAGATGATACAGATGCCTTGTGACTAAAAGAGGCCATATGTATACTTTACTTATGGAAGTTCAGTTTGATGGCAGACTATATACTTTTTGTTAACTTGAAAGAAAGTTTTAAAATTTAAATCAATTTCTATTTCTACGAACATTATTCTTGTTTCAGATTAACTGGGTGCATATTATTAACCATGTTTTGTCCATTGTCAATCTGACTGTGTTACCAACCGAGCAAATAGTTGTTTATGCTCCTGAGTTTTTGGCCAAGCTAAATGACATCCTGGCCACTTACCAATCTACAGAGTCTGGCAAAAAGTAGGTCTCTTTGATTTGATATTTAGAAATAAGTTTATTGTGCCATTTCAGTTTGTTGCAATAAGCATTAAACAAAATCGGATTTGAATTATGGATGAATATTTTTTAAAAATTAGTACAGGGCATTATGAATACATTATAAACCAATATAAGCATACAAAGGATACAATGGCTGAGTGGTAAAGCACTTGGCATCTGAACTGGTGGTCCTGGTTTCAAATCTCTGTGAAGACTGGGATTTTGAATTTTGGGATCTTTAGCATTAGTTTTGGAAAAGTAAATGTGGTTGGCTGGCCATATGACACCTTCATTAACTGTGGGCCACAAAAACAGATGACTTTATATCATCTGCCCTATAGATTGCTTGGTCTGGAAAGGGGAACTTTACTTTACTATATAAGCAGCCAAAACAACAATAATACACACAGTGATGCCTTGAATGAAATGTAACAGAACCAAAACAAAGTGGTAACCAATAAATTAAGTAAACAGTAAATTTAGAAAATGATAAATTTAGAAAATAAGTTTAGAAAACTATAGAAGACAGAAGATAATTGCTAATGAAAATTCAATAGGCCATTGGTTACTCTGTTAAGCATTAAAAATAATTCACTTGATGTCTGACAAAATCCTTAGCAATTATTCATTCAGTCTGTCTTCAAAGGAAATTGCAAAAAAAAAAAAAAAAAAAGGTCAGTCTTTGATGTTCTAAGAGTGATAAAAGAAACATAATTGCTTAACTGTGAATAAACCCAGATTTATAAAAGATTTTCCTATTTAAATCTATTTTCAGGATTCTGTTCAACTATATGCTGTGGCATATTGTCAATGATTTTGTTGGTCTGTTGTCAAAACCTTTCAGGGATGCTAAAAAGGAGTTTACTGAATCAATGTCAGGTACTAATAAAATTTTTTAAAAAGTATCAATTTGAAATCATTAAGGCTTATTAAGTTGTTTTTTTTTTTTTTTTTTTTTTAAAGTTGTTATATTTTGAATAAAATTTGCTAAAAGCAAAAAGCTGGCAAAATGATAAATGCTTCATAATTTATTGGTTTCATGAAGACTTTAACACTGCATAATTGGAAGCAGCTGCGAGCAAAGTAAAGTTGTTTGTTTTTTTTGGTGAACATGTGTTTTTGTCTGAAAGGTATAGTTCTGATTCATTTTATATTTTATAATTTTGACATGATGAATCTTTCTTTTTTTTTTTCATATTTTTGCTATGCTTAAGATATCTGTAGTTTTGTAAAACAAAAATTTATAATAGTAAAAAGCTTAAGCTTTATCACTCAGTCACTGCTCTTCCTCTACTCTAGTTGTTCTAAAGCTGTCGTCTTATAGATATTTCATCATTATTATTATCCCAGTTCCTCTAAATCATGAAATAAATTGATGTTGTCATCACTTTTTTGTATTAGTTGTTTAGGCAGTCCAAAATGTTAAGTTGGGTGACATTCAAAGTTGTAAAAGATTTTTAGTTTTTTTCCCATCCATCAACACTTTGTTCTTGGCAGACTGTCTAAAAATGTCTGGAACAGATGAGGTATCACCACAAACACAAAGCTAGGGGTCTATCGAGCTGTCATCCTCCCTACATTGCTCTATGCCTCAGAAACGTGGACAGTATACAGAAAACATGCAAAAAAACTGAACCACTTCCACATGACATGTCTAAGTAAAATACTGAATGTCAAATAGCAAGAAAAAATACCAGATACTGAAGTCCTTCAAAGAGTGGGTCTACAAAGCATCCACACAATCCTGATGCAGTCGCATCTGTGATGGGCAGGACACGTCTGCAGAATGGAAGACCGCCGCATCCTTAAACGACCAAAGTATGGCCAATTAAGGGAAGGAAAGCGGTCACAAGGCAAAGAAAACGCTTTAGGGACATCCTCAAAGCTTCTCTAAAAGCGTTCAGCATAAATCCAGCCACCTGGGAGACAGAAGCACATGACACAGCATCATGGCGTCGCGCTGTGAAAACTGGAGCACAAATTACTGAGGAAAAGAGAACAGTGCTGGCAGAAGAGAAGTGCCAGAGAACAAAAACAAGGCTCCAGCTGGAATAACCTACCCAGTGTGCAGCTGAACATTCCGGGCTCATAAAGGTCTCACCAGCCACATGAGGAGGCACAAGACCCCAGTGGAAAGCCCTCAGCTCCCTAGATGACAAAATGGTCATCATCGAACCACAATGGCCGAACTATATATAAACTGTATATTTGGCTGGTCATTGTGCTGGCCACATAACAGCCTCGTTAACTGTAGGCCACAGAAACAGATGATCTTTACATCATCTGCCCTATAGACCACAAGGTCAAAAAAATCTTGGAAGACAACGGCCACCCGCTCCATCAGAACTACGTCAGGTCGTCGCGAAGTGGGTGACTGCTGTCAATCAAAACAAGAACAGAGCGATACAAAAACTCGTTCGTACCTCACTCTGTCAGACTATATCGCCGCCACTCGTTATCAGGGAACATGAAAAGCACCAAGATGCCTGTGTGTAGTCGCTGAATGAACTCTTTATGTTGTGTCTGTTGTATTTATGGGTATTTTTCTGTTGTGTTGTCTTTATATGAGAAAAGAGTCTTTGTAATCACAATAAATTTCCTTAAGGATCAATAAAGCAGTCTTAGTCTTAGTCTTAGTCTTAGGTCTGAAAGGGGAACTTTTTTTTACACAATGCCAATGGGCAAAGGGTGAAATAAGTAACAGTGTCATAAGAATCAATTAAATTGTATTAGTATGCTACAGACTTTCATCACAATGGTCCCAAGTTCTAACCTGGTCCACTACCATTGCTGCCACCCTGTAGGACTTAAAATATTCACTTTTGATGATACTTTTGAAACATATAAAATAAAACACTAAACAAATTTAGTGTCACAAATCTATGTAACCACCATGTGGAACAATTGCAACATCCACCACGAATTAGGGGACTCCAGTCTCAGCAGCCATGAGCCCTACTTAACCACCAGTACCCATTCATACTAAACACATATGTTTTAAAAAATGTAAATGTTTTGTTTTATAATTATGATAGTTTAATATTGTTTGAATTGTTATGCGTCTTTTCCATTAAAACTGAAGGTTGTATTAAATGTTTTTTATCTATTCCATCAGGCTTAACTGGCAACGATGACATCTGGCACACATGCATCACTGACACCGACTCTGTCCTGGGCTATGCCCTTGGGGCCCTGTTTGTAAAAGAAACATTTTCTGGTGAAAGTAAAGCTAAGGTAACGGTATGGACACAAAACTATTTCATTGGTGTCCTTTGGTCTGTAGATGTAGGTCTTCTGCTTGCTATCAAATGGAAGGGTGGAGTGTTTGCATGATTTGTTTTTTATCTTTCAGTTTTAATTGTTCACTAATCAGTTCAATTTTCTTTTACTTTGTATATTTAGCATCATATTATGAACGTAACATTATTAAATAGTTTATGTAAGCATAGCATACAAATACTTTTCTTCCAACATATATGTTGATTGTATTACTGGTATTCGATTTCATATGAACTTCTATTACTGTTAAACATTTTCTGGTGTATCCCTCTAGCACAGTGATGCCCAAAATACGGCCCGCGGGTCAGATCCGGCCCGCGATGTAGTCACATCCGACCCGCCGAAATGCCGGCACAAAGTAAAGAAAATCCCCCCTCCAAAAAAAATGAAAAAGGTTGAAAAATGTATCTTTACCTACTTTAGGGCTCTCATATTTTTTCTGAATGGATTGGTACCATGACCTTTAACGTTTGTGCGTTTATGAACCGGGATTCTGAATGTAGAATCTATCAGAAAAGTTGGCGGATCTTTACTTTTTTTATGAACATGATAATAAGCCAACATCTTTGTTTTATAAAGAAAATGTGACTGTTTAAAAAAAACAACAACAACATATACATCGACATTATAAAATAAATATGGGGCATCCTTGGTTTGAACTACGATTAAAAGATTGATTAATTACAACTAGAGATTGGAGGATTGATGGGAATATTCCCCAAAAAGAAACAAGAAAATGTGTTGGTTTCAAAGGCACACTGTTGCTAACATTTTAAGTAGAGAAATGAAGCTATTATCTGACGCTTAAAAAAATTTTAATTGTCAAATATCACATGATTGTAGTACTTCATCTAGGGGGTTCTGGTAAAATAGTTTTAGAACAGTTTCATTTAATTTTGTAACTTTTCAGTTATGTGGCCCGCGAGACGAGTGTTGGAAAATTAAATGGCCCGCAGGTACAATTAGGTTGGGCATCACTGCTCTAGCACAAATGTAATAATAACTTTAATCTTTGCAAAAATATGCTTTCTGATGTTTACTAGCTAAATCATTCAAGTCTCACTATGTTCTGCTGTTATAGTGCAGCTAGTTTAAGAAAATCATTTGTTCAGTCCCTGTAACACGACTGAGGTCTAGGAGTGTGTAGTTATATTGTACATGCCCACATCTCTCTTGGTGTTTCTTTACTTCTGCTAACCTGAATGTTTCTTAGTGCTTATTACTTACACAACGGACTAAATACATTGAATAAAGGTACTGGGTAGCAGAGGATAAGTTTATTGAATAAATATAATTTGGCTAATCCAGCCCCAAAGGCACAATGTACACTCAAACATTATCATCATAAAATATAGTTACAACTCCATGTTCAGAATAAGCTCATTTTTCTTCACAAAATGCAATTTGCAGCTGAAAACTACATTTTCGTCCTTACTCTACAAGCACCAAATAATAACTGAGGTTTTCACTTCGTGGTCAGTTTCAGAAAAAATCACTTCATGTCACAGTGAGTCTCAAACGAGTCTGTGACAGTCCCTTTTAATCTCTGTGACTATTGATAAATCTAGAAATCTTTCCTTTTGTATTGAGCAACTTAATCAACTGGTATGGCTTCATGATCATATGGTATGTGTTCTGGGCTGTGTCGCAATGGTCCTGGGTTTGAGCCCTGCCAGCTGCCATCCTCTGCTGTCTGGGCTAGGACTTTATATTTATTTCTAAAGGAACATTCAAAATGCATTCAACAAATAAACCTCTTCTTTGTGATACCAAGATTTCTTTTAGAATTAAAATTTAAGTTTTACAAATTTATAAAACACTAAAGTCCTGCTGCCAAACCTCCGAATTTCTTCCTAAAACTACATCCTTCATTTCAATTGGTGTAACATAAAGTACAGTACTGTGATATCTTTCTTTATTAATATTTTTTTTTTACTATGCAGAACTTGTAGTAACCTTGTGCTAGATCTTTAACCACCATTTAGGGTATCAGCAGTATATAATTATTCTCAGGGTAACAGCTCTAAATATTTGCACATTAGTCTTTACCTTTACCTACAGCATGCAATAAATGTTGTTTTTTTTATATTCTGCAGTAATTCTTTTGTGGCAAATACACCTTTATTGATGCCTTACACATTTCCTGTTTAGCTGTTGTTCTATTGTTATATTCACAGTGTGCACACACATGTTGTGCTGTTCTATTCATTGTCTGCCCCATTGAGATGAAGACTTAGCATTCTAATTAAAGTAACATTAAAAATTGAACTGATCACAGAATAGATTATTGATAGCACTTGTTGGGAAGATGGACAACAGGTGTGATGGTATAGAAAAATACAACTCTGGATGATTGGGACTAGCCTCTAAGAACAATGGGATGATTAAAACATACTGTTCTTTGTTTAATAGTTCCCCCTTTCAGACCTTGTGGTCTATAGGGCAGATGATGTAAAGGTCATCTGATTCTGTGGCCTACGGTTAATCAGGGTGTCATGTGACCAACTGCCTTTACTTAACTTATTTAATACCTGCATAAAAAAAACATTTGAAAATCAGTTTAGCTAGTTTATTGAAAGTTTACTAAACATAAAAAAGATATCTCCTTTACAGTTAAACCAATCTTAATGTCAACATAGGATTATTTTCTTCTTTACAAGATAATATACCATTTTCTAGTTTATTTTGCAAACTTCTAAATTGACTTATGTGCATTCATCACATTTGTTTATAAAGTTCCTCTTTCAGACCTTGCAATCTATAGGGCAGATGATGTAAAGACCATTTGTTTCTATGGCCCAAGGTTAATAAGGGTGTTGTGTGGCCATCACAATGACCAACCACCTATACTTTTCCCCAACTAATGTCAGGTACTCATTAGAGCTGGGTGAACTCAGAGGAGCCCTAATAATCCTAAATATTAAAAATCCTAGTCTTAACCAGTATTCGAACCTGGGACCTTCTTTTCAGAAGCCAAATGCTTTACCACTTAGATACTGCGCCTCAATTTGTATTTAACATGGGTTTTTATGTATTTTAATTTTTTTTATCAAATTTCTGAATAGCAGGATGACTAACAAATGATGAAATCTTCAGCCTCTACTTATTATTAAAGAGATTCCAGTCAACCCTGCTATTTGTGCTAGTTTTCTTGTTTTGTTTATTTAAGATTTTTAGTGTTTTAACTAATAGGAGACTGGAGTTAAACTTCAGCTGTATAGGCTTTGATTATGTTGATGTACATAGATTATCAATTAGAAGCTTTTAATGAAGGTAAAAACAATAATTCACTGAGGAAATGCAGTTACATAATTAATTTCAACAAACTAAAAATGTTTCATATGTCTCAGATGTTTATAGAGTTGAAGATAATCTATATCCTAGCCCAAACCTCCCGGAGGACAATAGTAGCATGGACAATATAAATCTGTGACCATCAAGATGACTGGACAACAGTCCAGCACGCATACTTCGCATCCAGGCAGCCACATAGGCATGGCTGCCTGTTCCATGTGGTATTTGCTTCAGACGGTTATTACGATGGTTTCAAGTTTGAATTCTGCTAGCTGCCTGGGACAGGGACAGAATGTAATAATCTTCCTTTCTTTAAGGCTGACTGAAACTTATAAACACAATGAAAACATGTCATCTGATTTTTTTTTCAATTACGTCTTGAATTTTTTTAGTGGAAATTATAAACTTTAGAAGAAAAAAACTTACAGCTTTGAATATAAATTGTTTTTCATTGCAGTGTGCAGATAATACACTTGTTAAATTAAATTTAAATTTAAATTATTTAATATATATTTTAAGTGCTGTGTATTTATTTGGCAGGCCAAGAAGATGATTGAAGATGTCAGAAAGGCTTTCATTGCCAATCTGCCAAAACTTGATTGGATGGATCCTGTCACCATGCAGGCTGCTATTGACAAGGTAACATTTATTTTTGTGTTAACAAAGACAGGATTTGATTCACTTTGAGTCAGCGAATACTGGATGATCGCCAGATATAAAAAAGAATAAAAAATTAGTCAAAATTGCAGTTCTAGCTTAGTCATAGTATAAAATATTTTATTTTAGAATAGCTTTAAAAAAAAAAAGTAAACAAATTATACTTTAGTTTTGTTTTTAGTAATCGGAACGTTTAAAATATTTAATTGATGTATCTACACATCTCTACACCTATCATTTTTAATTGACAAAGTTTTTTTTTTGTAAACATTAATTTTTAGCTGTCAAAATATTTCATGTCCCAAATTTAGCGAACAGCAAAGCTCCCATGACAAAATATCATTACCTTAATTTTATCTTTTTTTAAATTTTCATTTTTCAGTTAACAATTCAGATATTGTACAATAATATAGGTAAACATAAAAGAACAGAATACATAGTCATACAGATAAATATATATCAAATCCAAAAATGTACTAAAAAAAACTCATAATCATAACGACACATAGAATAATACTTTCATACTTCTCTAATTTACAAAATTGACTAATTTTAAGTCAAAATATATGCAATGTCATGTAGAAACTCTATCAGTGGTTTGTTTCCATTTTTGGCAAATCGCCTGTTAAGTTGGAGGTACTTTGTCTTGCTTGCAATTAACCAGAATCTTGGTTTTTATTGTACTCTTATTATCTGAGGAAATGACTGGTCAGCTTGTAGACATTGGAGTGATGACTTGTCAACTTGTAGACATTGGAGTGATGACTGACTGGTTAGCTTGTAGACTTTGGAGTGATGACTGACTGGTCAGCTTGTAGGCATTGGAGTGATGACTGGTCTACTTGTAGACATTTGAGTGATGACTGACTGGTTAACTTTTAGACATTGGAGTGATGACTGACTGGTTAACTTTTAGACATTGGAGTGATGACTGACTGGTAAGCTTGTAGACAATGGAGTGATGACTGATCAACTTGTAGACATTGGAGTGATGACTGACTGGTTAACTTTTAGACATTGGAGTGATGACTGACTGGTTAGCTTGTAGACTTTGGAGTGATGACTGACTGGTAAGCTTGTAGACAATGGAGTGATGACTGACTGTTCAGCCTGTAGACATTGGAGCAGCCACCAGATAACCTAGATTTCTGACTATATTATAACACCCATGTGTAACAAATTATATGTGTGTATTGATTTGCAACTGTGCAAAACAATACCTCACTCTCAAACTGGTTCCCCATATTTTAAAATATATATAATTTTTTACAAAATATGCGTGAGAAAGTAAGGAAAATGTGATTCAATTTTCAAGTACTATGTCTTTCACCACAAATAGAACATACTGTTAGATCTATTAATATTAAGCTTGAAGAGGTTAGGGGCTCCACATACAACCCCTGTCCAGGTCTTTCACTTACTGAAATCTGGTACATATTGTTTATCAAAAATAAGTCCACACTATTTTGTTGGCGCTATTTTGCCATTTGCTATTTGTTTTTAAGCACCTGATTGTAATATATAGATCTAATAGCACAAGTCAAGAGATTTAATTCAAGGCTAAAACAGCAAGTTTTAGCAAGCTCATTGTAGGAATACAAAAACAAAAGTCTAAACAAATCATTTAAGCTGGAATAGCACATTACTAAAAGCATTAATATTCAATAAAAGCGTTAATATTCAAAGCTAGGATAGCACAGTGTCAAAGACAAAAACTAAACAGGAATATTTTTGTTTGTTGCAGGCCAATGCTGTCATTGACATGATTGGATATCCAGATTATATCATGGATGAAGTGAAGCTGGATAAAAAATATGAAAGTGTAAGTTCATCGATTTTTGTGTGTCTTTTTCATTTATCATGCTAGTTGCTCTTAGTCAGATAATTGTGCACCAACTTTATTATTGTATAGTTTTGTGGTGAGATTCAGTGCTTAAAATGTTTTAAGCAGGAAATTTCAATTAAAATACATTTGAAATGAAAGCACACTAAGGATAAACAATTTATTAAAAAGAAACACACAGATTTTCTTAACCTAACCCTAACCCATATAATACAGACGTTACTTCAAAAAAAGACTATGATTATGTCCTACATGTCATGCATCTAGTCATGCATGTTAACCAATGACTTAAATTCTGCCAAGTAACTGGTTTTCCTGGCTGATTTAGGCAACTGATTCCATTCTCTAATAGAACTAGGTAAGGTGGAGCATTTATACAAATTTGTCCTAGCATATGGAACGAGGAATGTGCCTTTAAATGTACAACTATTAGTAGCCTAGTACTAGGTCTTGAACCACCAGTTAAGGTATCACCTGTATACAGGCAATAGTTCTTGCTGTTTAATCTGATTTTAAGTTTTCATGTTCATCATGGCTAGGAGGGCTTTTTTTATACTTCGGGGGCCGACTTTGAGTTTGTGTCTCCACACAAACTCTCTTTCACGTTATATAAAAATTTGGTGGCAAATTTAACTTTTCGGCTGAAGCGATTGTTGACACTAGAATTTTAAGGAGATTTGAGGAAATGTAAGACTTCATCCAGTTTTAATAATTATAGCTTTTCTATAGCGCTACCTTCATGCTTATAGCATACTCAGAGCGCTGTGGTCCAATCTCATTTTGGCCAGTGGAGAAAGAAGGTATCTGGGAGAAGGTTTTTCCGTGCTGCCTTTATGCACTCAGTAAACACAACTCTGCTTGAGTCGGGTGTCGAACCTCAAGCCCCCTTCGTAGGTAGCCAAGCCAAGTTTAAGTGTACTTAGCCTCTCGACCACGCATCTCACTTATGGTGAGCATTGTGCATGAACAGATTTCACACTGCTGACACCAAATGTTAAAAGAATGTTTTCTTCCCTTGTTGACTAGCTCATTATTGTTTTTCCACTAAATATTGTTGTATCAATTTATGCAAAGTTCATTTGCTCTATTTCTTTACTCCTCAGTTAATCATTAATGAATCTGATTATTTCGGCAACAACTTGGCTGCCAACAACTATAGCATCAAGCAAAATTTAGAAAAATTAAGGAAGAAACCTATCAATGAGTTAGTATTTTTGTTTTTGCTCTACTAAACTTAGTGTTTTGGGGATCAAGTGTTTTTGTTTTTGCTCTACTAAACTTAGTGTTTTGGGGATCAAGTATTTTTGCTTTTGCTCTACTAAACTTAATGTTTTGGGGATCAAGTATTTTTGTTTTTACTCTACTAAACTTAGTGTTTTGGGGATCAAGTATTTTTGTTTTTGCTCTACTAAACTTAGTGTTTTGGGGATGACTTTAACAGACGAAATAAACAATGTTGTCTTAAATGTTATTTCAGATGGGGCATGAGTCCTCCTACAGTGAATGCTTATTACACTACCAATAAAAATACCATAGTTTTTCCTGCTGGAATACTTCAAGCTCCATTTTTTGACAGAAGTTTTCCACAGTAAGTTATTTCATTTAGTCATCATTTTAATCTGTATATAATGGTGTGATACAGCATGGCTTTTAAAATAATGCTTTCTTCAATCATTATGTGAGTTTTTCATTTTGCGTGTTTAATTTTTTTTTTTTTACACACAAAAAAAAATAATTAATACATTATTAAAATTTAATTTTTATCCATTAATTGGCAACATTTACCTTCTGGAATATCTGTTTAAAAAAAAAGAAAAAGTGAAATTTTATTTTATAATTGCTGAAAAAGGGGGGGGGGGGGGCATGGTGGCTGAATAGTAAAGCTCTTAGTATCCTGGGTTTAAATATCAGTGAAGACTGGGATTTTCAATTCTGGGAATCTTAGGTCACCCCTGAGTCCACATAGCTCTAAATGGGTACCTGACATAAGTTGGAGAAAGTAAGGCAATTGGACGTTGTGCTGGCCACATGACACCATTGTTTACCATTAGCCCTAGAAACAGATGATCTCTGTAGATCACAAGGTCTGAAAGGGGTACTTTTTTATATTACATATAATAAAATAAATATTTATAAATATTTATATTCACCTAAAACTAAATTCATTGTTACAGAGAATTAATTTTCTTATGTGTATTTCTTTATTGACCAGGTCACTTAACTATGGTGCTATGGGTGTGGTCATGGGACACGAATTGACACATGGTTTTGATGACCAAGGTGAGAAGTTGCCTCTCTTTTTAGTTCCCGCCCATCCTCTCACTCCAACCCAAAAACATAAAAAGGGTTCACTTTAAAAGTTATGTTTTGATTGCAATCTTAAAGGGTTCACTTCAAAAATTATGTTTTGATTGGAATCTTAAAGGGTTCACTTTAAAAGTTATGTTTTGATTGCAACCTTAAAGGGTTCACTTTAAAAGTTATATATTGATTGCAGTCTTAAACGGTTCACTTTAAAAGTTATATTTTGATTGCAGTCTTAAAGGGTTCACTTTAAAAGTAATGTTTTGATTGCAATCTTAAAGGGCTCACTTTAAAAGTTATGTTTTGATTGCAATCTTAAAGGGTTCACTTTAAAAGTAATGTTTTGATTGCAATCTTAAAGGGCTCACTTTAAAAGTTATGTTTTGATTGCAATCTTAAAGCCTTGAACTTAAACTCTAGTTGAAACTGACATGATTAGGGAGATTTGAAATCATTTATGAGTTCATCCATTTAGAATGGGATAATACATGTGCATTTAGAACAGAACCTTCACATTGGATTATAGTGTAAGCCAAACAACAGTCTCTTGATTTTGTTTTGTTTTACATGTTTGGGGTGTTCCTTCAGAATCTGTGATAAGTACATCCTAGCCCCAACCTCCCACACACTAACAGGGGATGACTGCTGGCCGGTCTCTTAAACCAGAGACCATTGAGACAACTCAGTGCATACCATATGACCAGGCAGCCAGCTGTCATAAACTGACAGCACGAGATGTTTATTAATATTAGCTCTTTAAGAGAGATTTTTGGAAGTCCTCAGTCTCATACTAGAAAAATAAGTTGATGCAACAGAAAGTTTGTAACTGTCACAATGCTGTATTGTCCAGTCTCCACAATCATACAATGTATGCAGATTCGGAGGTGTCTATAAATCTATTCCACACACTACTAGGATACAATGACATAACACAGCATTGAATATAATTTCTTAAGTTTAATGCTTTCTGTACTCGGTTCAACAAAATGAAAATCATGATGTTTGCTGGGATAAAATAATATGGTTGAAATATAACATAGTGAAGATACAGAATTATGGTAATATTTCAATACAGAATACTTCTAACAATGACTATTTGAAACAAGGCTAGTGACTTAACAACTGTGATAAATGTAATGATCCATTAACTGTGAACAATGACTAGCAACTCCAATAGTTAGCTCTGCAGTCTTCAAATATTACTGTACAAAGATTTTTGTGAAATGCCATTTAAATCTTTCATTAATGTTTTTTTAACAATTCACTTAAAATAATAAACATAAAAAGCAAGAAAAATTAAATGAAATTACTTCCTTACTTCTTAATGGATGCTCGTTTGTCGACTTAACTTTATGCAAAGGATCACAAGCTCACTTTTTAGCAAAGACTGAGATTTCATCTCTAGTGGGTAATTAGCATTTTAGACAGGGAAATGGAAGGAACTTTGTCATTGTGCTGGACAAAGATTCCCTAACTAACCAATGGCCTTAATTACCCTCTACTCCATACACTGTAAGGGAACCTCTTTACTTTTACTTCTTCATAAGATTTGCTGAAACGTCATAGAAAAACTCTCATCTATATATGAATTACTCTTTTATGTTCCCATAGAGAAAAAATATGTTAATTTAACATAAAAAATGAAGACTTAACTCAAGGTTCAACTGTTTTTTAGGTCGTCAGTTTGATAAAAATGGAAACCTGAAACCTTGGTGGGATGCAGAAGCCGTGCTGAGATTTAAGAACAAGACTCAGTGTATGGTGGATCAATACAGCAGCTACCAGTTAAATGGAGAGAAAGTAAGTGAGTTACTAACTTGGTTGGAAGCTTGAGAAGGAAACAGTTACCACAAACATTAAAGAAATAGCGAAGTTAAAAATATTTTTACATTGAACAGAAACAAATTTGTAAGGGCCTTTACCATGTCCAACGTATTGCAGTAATTGTAATAACAGTAACTCTTCAAGTTTTATAAATCAAAAGAATGAAAGTGAAGTGTCCAATAAGTTGAGAGTATTGCACTATCATCTTACACATGTTTGTTGGACTGTTCAGTTGACTAGTTCCTCTGTTCACTTTTGTCCATATAGGTTGATCCATATCTGGTACCCCTTTTAGCACAAGCTACGTGCTGAGACTATTTCCTTTGATGAGCTTGTGAAAGGAATCCATCAGTGTTTTTGTAGGTCTTGTCCGTGTAAAAAGATGAACCTGAACTGGAACATGTACCAGTTCTCTCTTAAATCCTTGTCCCCAATCATGCATGATGGGATATTCTGTGAGACGTAGGTCTATTGATTAATTGTCCTCTCTGAAGTGGCGGCATTGTGTAATGTTATTCTCACTTCTTGATATCTGTCTCTTTTTTTCTATGGTTCTTAATGTGTTGAATCCAATCCTTGTCATTCATCCTTCACATTTTTCTTTTGTCCTTGTCACCTAGCATTATGAAGCTTTATTTTTAGTTCTCTACAACTATCTCGATAGCAACAAGCTCTTGCAGCAAGCAAGCTTTCTTGAAAAAGATGAAATTCAATGACCATAAAAGGAGCAGCGAATATTTATCGGGATGAAAGACATGGCTTGTTTGCAAATAGTTAACTTGTTTAATTTTATTGTACAGTGTGTATTTCATTCAAGTGATCCCTAGTTCCAGAATTAAAGCTTGGTATTTATTGTTGAAGGATCTTCATTAATAGTTCTATTTGAATCTCGGGCAAGATGATCTTATTTGAGTGTTCAGTAATTGTTTTAAATAGAAATGTACTCTAAATTATATTCAACACAAACTCATTGTAACATCAAGACATCTTTACATCAAGCACTCATAAACAAAAGATTGCCACAGTCCCATCTCCTTGTTCTGTCTCTTGTAGCATTGGTTTTGAATCACTTGACCTCTTGTCTATAACAGTGTTGAGTCAGTCATTAGATTATGCTATATAAATGAGGTTTACTTGTAATCAGAATCTGAGTCAAAAGAAATTTCATTTTTCACTATCTGTTTTACAGGAAAGGGGGAAGCAAACTCTTGGAGAGAACATTGCCGACAATGGAGGGCTGAAGTCTGCATTTTATGTAAGTAATTGTGGTCTCAGCCCCCTGGATGACAAAAGTGGTCATCATTGAACCACGATGGACGAACTAAATAGTATGTTTGCATAAAAAAATTAATACAATAAAATCAAAAATAAAAGCACAATTATGATTTATAAAAAACATAATATAAACTCAAAAGCTCTTTGAGAACATAGCAGACCTAAAAATAAATAGAACATTTTATGCACCCCCTTAAGTAGAAATTATTATTATAGCTTTTATATAGCGCTACTTTCATGCTTATAGCATGCTCAGAGCGCTTTGGGCCAATCTCAGTTGTGGACCAGTGGGGGGGAGGAGGTATCTAGGAGTAGGTTTTCCGTGCTGCCTTTAGGCGCTCAGTAAACGCAACTCTGCCTGAGTCGGGTGTCGAAGCTCGAGCTCCCTTCTAGGTAGCCAAGCCAAGCCAAGTTCAAGCACACTTGGCCTCTCAACCACGCTTCCCACCAATCAATTATCAATTACTGGAGTGCTAACAGAAAAACTAGATTGTGCAAAGCTTACTGGAAAGACTATGCAATAAAGAAGATAATACAAAAATAAATAGAATGAGATATTATAGATCACAATAAAGTAGGAACTGATCTTAAAAAACAAAAAAACCCACTTATTTTTATATCACTTGTGTTTTAAAGGACTCTGATTACAGTAAGTAAAAAAGAAATTCTCTTCCATACCTAGGTTTAGAGCTTTCTTTAATTCATTACTTTTAAACACTATTTATTATAAAGAATTGAGTTGTGGTACGTGCAGTCTAGGTTAATTTAAGAATTTTGTACATTTAGTTCTAACATTAAATAAGAGCTGGAAAGGCATGAGAGATCTTAAGTTTTTCTTTTTTTTTCCCACTAATTTGTTCATTGATTTTTCCATGCTTGTTGCTTTAGACTTTACAAAAACTCCATTATTACTATTTATCTGAAATTTTTAAGAAGATCTTTTCCAAAGTAACATTATCTTTATTATGTCTGGGTTTGAAAATGAAGTGTCACATCCAAGATGTGTCTTGGTTATGGCCTTTTTTTCTTTCATTCTAAATTCTGAATAGTGTAAAATCTCAGTATCCATCTCAATGTTATTCTTAGTGAACTTGATATCTTAGAGATTTCACTAATTCATTAATTCGCCATTTCTGTGAAAGTATCAAAATTATTGACAATTATTTTACAATCTTTTATTCTGACAGTTTTTACACCCTTATTACTTGGGAACTAATTATCAATTACTTTGTTCTTATTTTATTTTTTACCTCTTTTACCTCTGTTCCTCCCCCTTCCCCTCCCCCCCCCCCCCCTCCATCATAATGAATTTGTCTGTTTAAGTTTAGACAATTACGAATTCACCCCTTCCTCTTGTGATTTGCCTCTGCAATGACTTTATAAACGTGGGACTTTAAAAAAAAATTTAACGAAACAATCTTCCCCCTTCTTCTCCAGGCTTATCAAAAATGGGTGGAGCTGAATGGTAAAGAGCAACTCCTGCCTGCACTTGGTCTCTCTCACGAAAAGTTGTTTTTCTTGTCTTTCGCTCAGGTTGGTGTTTTTTTTTATTACTTATAATGTTCACTTGAAAGATTGACTCACCTTTTTTTTAAAAAAATAAATTCATTCTAGCAGTCTAAATGACTAAAGGCATTTGTTTACATTGACTTGCTAAAAATTAATGGAAATGAATTTGATTGATCAAATAATGAAGTTTTATTTTGGTGCAGCAGTAGAAGTTTTGTTCAAAAAATTTTTTAAAAGCAATAAGTAGGCCATTTTCTCATTGAATGTGAGCTTCAAATTTCATTACAACTATTTGCCTCTACCTGAAATATACTCTAGCCATGAGCCTTGTACAAAACAACTGCCAGTGCTTAGCTATATATAGAGTCACTGTACCCTGTTCAGTGTTTAGTCATAATTATAATATGACTCCATAACTAGAATGACTATCACTTCTCTGTCTTAGAATGAAATATATATACTACAATGATAGCTGCGTGATCATATGGTATGCACTCTGGACTGTTGTTTGATGGTCTGAGGTTTGAATTCTGCTCCTCGCCTTACCCCGCTATTCTCCAGGTAGTTTGGGCTAGGATGTAATGATCTTCAAATCTGAAGGAACATCCGAAACATTTAAAACAAAACAAAATCAAAGAGTTTTGAAATACGTTGATGTGACTGAGAGAGACTTAACAAGAATATGATACTGAAACTGGATACTGTAACGTATGCATGTGTAGTCAGATGTAGCTGAAGTATTTCTAAAGATGATTATGTAGACTAAGTGCGTGCGTACCTTGTATGATGTATTTTCAATCCGGGAGTTCTTCATGCACACCGTCACAAATATAGATAAGGTACTAACAGGAACACAGATTCAATGACCAAGTTGACTCAAGTTGAACTTCAAACAAACGTTTATTACAGAATGGGCCTCAGTCTAGTCTGTCACTATAGAACAATGTTATCCCCTTGAGAATCCACTGGTAACTGATTAATTAAAAGTCTATCCTAATCTCTAACCCAAAGTCTATGTCGTCACTATAAAATTTACGTTCACTGTCGGTCTAACAAAGTGCGCAACCCATTTAAAACAAAACAAAGAGTGACTGGAGTTTTGAAATACTTTGATGTGACTGAGAGAGACTTAACAAGAATATGATACTGAAACTGGGTACATCAGTTCAAGGATAAGTTTCAGCTGAATCTTTGCTTATGTGTAAATATTTAATCTTAATTGATATGATTGTAGCGTAAGTCTCCATAAAACTAATTGGTCTTTCATTGTGATGATATAGGTCTGGTGCTGGAACAGTAAGCCAGAATCGGATCACTTACAAGTGTTAACTGATGCACATTCACCAGCTAAATTTAGGTAAGGGCTTTGATACTACCATAGCTGACAATGTTAAAGACCTTATTACTGAGCTATAATAAGCTAGATTTAGGTAGGTATTTTGATATGAAAACCTCATTCACCTTCACCTTTCCCTTAGTCTGTTGAACTGTTGGGGCACAACATAAGATTCGTCAACTGTCTTTCTCCATTCCTGTCTCTCGCCTCGGATAGAATCTTACTCCTTCCATACTGTTTTCCCATCACTTTCTTTGTCTGCCTTTTCTTCCTCTTCCTGGTTCTGTTCCCTGAAGGAATATCTTTGTGTAGTAGAAAGTCTTGATCAAGTTTATATTGTTAAATGCAATGTTCTTTGGCTACTGTAGAGTAGTTGATGAAATAGTAGTTGATTTGCATAACACCCAAGATACTAGCCAAAACATTATTTTGGCGACCCTGAGGCCAGAATGAACAACCTTATGATGTGACCATAGAGTTTAAGTTTGCCATTTTTTAACCATGGGAAAAAAAAAAAAAAAAGCCAAACGCAAATACCTCATTATTGAGCTATAAAAGACATCTTATGTGATGACATAGCTAGGTAATCATGGCCATCTTTCAAAGACCTCACTGCTAAGAGAGTATGGACATCATGATGGCTGTGTACAGCGCCAAGTCCTAACAAAAGTAATGTTTAATTTCTATTTAAAGATTATTAGCTGTCCACTTGTTTTTATATTGAAACCAGTATACATTTTCAAAGATCCTAATTAGAAGATGAAAGGAGGTCTCTGCTTAAAATAATGTAAATTTTGAAACTTTCTTAAAAATGTCATTTTGGTTACAATTCAAAGGTGAATTTATAATAATAAATGCAACATTTTTTGTTCCTTGAAAAACAAATTAACCATCTTTATGCCCTCCCTCTCCAGTCAGGACACTGAGTCACCCTTTCTCCTGACATGGTGCGCCACAGTTTGAGAAATTCGGCCTTAACTATTTTATTTTTAAAAAATGTTACATACTATCACTGACCTAGTTTTTCTTATTTTCACTTTTGATTTTTTGTTTTTGGTTAGGAAAAAAAAAGAACTAAAAAAAAATATTTTACCATTTCATGTTACAAATAAATCTCATCAAACCCAGCAGCAGGGGGTTATTCATAAAGACAATGACAGCTTTCATTTTTAAATTAACTATTTGTAAAATACTACAAATTTGCTTTTTTTTTCCCAAACCTGTACAGACTCTTTTTTTAGTTTACAAGAGAATAATATTTCCATCACAAGCAAACAATGGACCTCATTCACCAAAACAAACACGGTCACATTATAATATTGATAAAAAAAATGAAAAAACTTTAACGTCTCCCCATTGTTGATTAAAATTAGATCGTAGTTTGTATAGAAGAGAGAGAGAATCACATGGCTCAATGTTGTTTGTTTATGTTTGGTGAACGAGGTCCATTGTCTTTCTAAAATAGGGAAAGATAATCCTCTCTCTCTCTCGCTTTTTTGGTATTTCAAGAACCTTTTGGGATAAAGTAGCAATGTTTTTTTTTTTTAAGTTCTGGTTAGTTTTTGTTTCATTTTTGATGGTAATGGAAATGCTATTCAGTTCTTTAAACTTCTATTTAAAGTCTCTGTTATATTGCAGTATTTTTAGTTTGAAAGAAGCAAGAATATAAGCTGATTATGATTATACAGATCTCAACTAACATTGGCTAACTTATCATCTACTCTTTAATCATTCTAACTTCCTTCTTGTTGCTTAACTCTTTCTCTCCTAATTGACGATACCAGCGTTGATTCCACCAGAGTGTGGTAAATAATTACGGAGAGAAAGAGTTAAGAGAGCATTTTAATTCAATGTTAATTTGTTTAATTTTTTGTTCCAATTATTTTTAATTTGTGAATAATATTTTTACTTTTCAGAGTTATTGGCCCTCTGTCCAATTCTCCAGATTTTTCTAGAATCTGGAAATGTAGCGACAAGTCGAAGATGAATCCCAAAAAGAAGTGTGAAGTCTGGTGATTTGCTCACGTGTCCTGTCATATTGTAATCTCTTGAGATCAATGGTCTATAGAACATGGTCCACACAAGTACACACTACCACTATATGGTGAACTAAAAAGAGAGCCAACTAAATGTTTTACAACATTGAGTCCTTGAAATGTTGTTGTGCTTAGGATCAAATGTTAATTTTAGAACCTTTTTAGAATATTAGTTTGTTTTTTAAATAATTTCATGTAACGTTAGCTTTTTATAAAAAGATAACCTTTTACTCTTCAAGCCTTCTCTAATTTTGAAAATATTCAAATTAGTTTTTAATTTAAAGATGTTCTGTCCTTTTCTTCAGTTGATTTACAGAAATAGTGTTGTTTTTTTAAAATTAGAATGACCTATTCTGCTTCATTGACTTTATATCAGCATCAATATCAAGAGCTAGTAGCCCTGCTATTTCAGCCAAATGAATTTGTAGTACTAAATTAGATTTCGGTTTGTACTGTGTTCAGTATTTTATAAGATCTGGAAAAATTCCTTTTACATACCAATAGGTTAATTTACATCTAATTAACATTACCTTGTACAATCTTGTTATATTATTTTACTAGCTTATATTTATTAGTTTGCAGTATTGTGTTGTTTTTTAAATCAACTCCCTTATATACATAAAAACACTACTTAGTCGCCATATAAAAGACACTATGAAGCCAAAATTTTCTTTATGTACCCGGCTAAATGGAAAATTTGACAAAAAACAAAAATTCATGTATTGACTTGTGTTTTCCAGAGACAAAGAATATCATGTGGGTTGTTTTTTTTACACACTAATCCTGATTATTTTTTATTACTTTTAAAACTTTTGTTTGCGTTATATATTTTGTACAACTTTTATATGATGTGATCTTAGTTTACTTTATATCCAAACATGTTAGTGAAACTTTGCCTATGTTGTTTTTTTTTGTCTTTGAGAGTTGTTGCACAATTTTAACTCTTTCTCTCCTAACTGACAATACCAACGTTGATTCCACCAGAATGTGGTAAGTAATTACGGAGAGAAAGAGTTAAATCCTATGAAAACCATCAACCATTTTATAAAATTAAACATTATACATTAAACAAACTAAATCTGAGATTGAATTTTAAAAGGTAATTTCAGATTTTATGAAACTCTGAAAAAAATCATTTTATACTAAATTATAAAAATAAACTTCATTTGTACCTCAAATTTGAAAGTGCTCAATTTGTTTTCAATGTCCCAGCATGCTTCTTTCAATGTCCCAGCATGTTCTTTTTGATGTCCCGGCATTCTCCTCTCCATGTCCCTTGGAAAATATTTAGTTCAACTTTGTTGGACCTGTAATAAGTTGACCCTTTTGTTCTTTTCCTGAACATTTTCTATATAAAACATATAAAACATGCATGTCTTTTGTCAGCAAATTATGATAGTATGTTTTTGTTTAAGAGAGCGCCTATATTTTATGATTAGTAAATAAAAATCCTTCATTTTGTGAAATCCAACTTATTCTTTGATGTGATCATTCAAAACTGATCAATTTTTTGTTTAGACATTCTTTTTTTTTTTATTAGGTCTGTAAATAAACTTTTTCATTATGATATTTTATGGAATGGTTTTATCTTAAGACCCACTTTCATCAGATGAGCCACTTTTACCAAATAGCCCCCTTTCATCAGATGACCCACTATCACCAGGTGACCCACTCTCACCCAATGACCCACTTGTTTGTATGAGGAAAAGAAAGTAGCATTTTGTTCTATTCCTTAATTCATTTCTTGTCAATAGTTTTTGAACAATGTTCGCATTAATGGAACATCTGAGCCACTTTGTATAGAGATTGTAATAGCATTTACTAGATGGCCCAAAGTTTGCATGTTGATAATCTTGAGTGGTCAGCAAGCAAAATGTAAAATTATTAATTTATAGTGCAACAAATATTATATACAGTTTATATAGTTTGTCTGCCACACAGACACTAAACTCATAATTTTGTATATTGAGTCACAAGAAATGTATACCTGCTGTGATAAAATAATTTGCTCTTCAAGTAAATGTTTCAGACTCAGTTCTAATCTAAACTGAGATTCAAGTTAATTCAACTGAACTGAACTGGCCAGGTAATATTCCTTTTAAACTATTGATTTAAGCTCTTGTTAGTTCTTAACCTTTCTGGCAATTAAGAGCTATGGCACATATTCGGCTAGGTAGCAACAAGTGTTCATTGTACTGTGTGTTTAATATTCATAAAATATGATAGTCTTACCATGTGTGCATCTGTCTCTCAAAACGACTTCTGAGTGAGTGTTACCATTTTGTGTTCCAGATGAACTCATTGAGTGTAAGCCAAATGTTGTTGCCAGTTTGAACCCAGAGATTTGTTTACATCATATTGCGCCTCAGCTAATGGGGCTTAACACTTGAAACTTTTCAAATGGCAGTGTCATAAGCTGAACTAACATTCAGATAGAATTTGTTAATGGAAGTTTTGGGATTTGACTATTCTAGAGCTCAGTTCACTTTTTATTTAGCTTTTCAACAAAAATCAATGAATTTGTGAAATAGTTATAATTGGTACTCCATGAAACCCTCTGCTCTTTCCCTTTGGGTTAGGGAAAGAAAAATGGGTTCTTTTATAAAAATTCATTCATTTCGATTAATTTATTGTTTTACATAATTTTTGTTTATAAATATTGACTCTTTTATATAGACTGGAGCTTAGCATCATTGGAAAATACAAAAGTGGAATCACTTATTTCTACAGTTCTAAATTGATTTATTATTTAACATAATTTTTTATTTTTTTTTACAAATATTTACACTTTTATATAGACCGGAGTTTAGCATCATTTAAAAATCATTTAAATTTTGTATTATCTACATGTATCATTATACCAATGGCCATATCCAGTAATGTGATTTTTTTTGTAAATCCTATGTGACTGTATTATGTATGATTTACACTGATTATATATATACCATATATTGAAATCCTTTTGTAGGTAAGTGTGATTATTGACTGCATTCATCAATAGATGAATAAGACTCATAATAATTTGTTATTATTATTTGTATTTCCACTCGACACCAATAACTACCAGAGGGGAATTTTTTGTTTTGGTTTTACACCAATCAATCTACTCCCCATAAGATTATGCTTGAAATACATAATGTTAATATTATCATTATAAATTTTCATTTGGTATGTTCCAATAAAAGTGTGTCTATGTGACACTAATGTTAGCTGTTACCTGGTTAGAGTTGTTCATGAACATAGTCCTTCATTGTTGGAACAGTCACTTGGATGGAAACAATGGCTGGAGCAAAGCAAGATTTTAAATGCATATTATTTTAGTAACTTCCTTCCACATTCACCCCTTTTTACAAAGGAATCTTATTGAGTACATCATTTCTCAACTTAGTAGTGGTGAAAAGCATTGTGAATATAAGCTCATGCAAGCTCTGTCATCAAAGGAAAGGACAGAGTTTTACAAAGCTTGTTGACTTATAAAGATGAACTGAAAACCTACTCTAATCATTTTAAATAAGTTTTCGAGGAGGGGGGGTATATCCTTTTTTGTATACCACATCAACTTTTTGTTATTTCTGTGTGTTGTTTAGAAACTTTCTATGGTTGTAATGTATGGCTGACACGTGGTGACCTCTGACCTTGTTGAAGAACTAAGTAACCAAGTCATGTTAACATGCAGTTCATTTGCAGTTGTGGCTGGATACATTCAATTCAGGTAGCACTACTAGTGGAAGTGCACCAGCAGAGTGGGACATAGAGCGTTTCAATATAATAGTCACTGATCTGGTAGAAGATTGAGAATCAATGGTCAGGTAGACAGAAGATGGAGAACCACTTGTCATATAGAAGGTTGAAAACCACCGATTAAGTAAAAGGTTGAGGACCACTTGTCAGAGAACCACTGGTCAGATGGACAGAAGGTTTAAAACCACTGGTCATGTAGATCGCAGAGAAAAACCCAGTTTTATTTTTCTCTAGACTTCCATTGTAAACCAATTTCAGTTGAATCTCATGAGCTGATGCATTAAAAAATTTTAGAAATGTTTGATGTCACGGAAGTTGTATTCACTTAAATTTGTAATAAAATGTCTCTTCCAAAAAACTTTTTCAGTCTAGAGAATGTAAAAAGAAGTGTCTTCATGTTTTCCTTTTCTCCTATTCAGACTCAAGTCACATGCATGTTAAACTCTGGCTTGATCATTGATGTCGGTGTGATGACTAAGCCATGGATTCTATTTCTGATCATTACAGTGACTTACTTAGACTTTTAGAATATTTAAAAGTCTAATGCTGTCAAAAATCTTTCTGGGGAAGTTCACTCGTTGTACTGTCCTCAAAATATCCTAGAAAACCCCAGAATACCCTAAAATAAACCCAGAATACCCAAAAAAAAACAACATAATATCACAGTTAATCATTCTTAAAAGACAAACCTGTTGACCTCTTCTTCATTTCCTATGGAGACTGAGTGCACAAAGAAGAAAATGGAAGTTTATGGTATAAATATTCATCAACACAGCATTTGCATTCATGTTAAAGTTTGTCATTGATAGTACTAAATAATTTCTTATTCAAGTAAAGCTTCCCCTTTCAGACATTTTGAATCTCACGTGACACCTTGTTCGTTAACCGTTGGCCTTTACAAATCTGCCCAATAGATTGCAATGTTTGAAGAGGGTTATTTTTACAATCGGTATAGTCTTCAATGGAATTCGAACTAAAGACCTGTCGGTTCTTAAGTCAAGCGTTGTACCACTCGGCCTCCCAAAACACATGCAAGACCACAACAAAACTTGTCAAACCAAAACGTCCTTTCTTTGTATATAGTAAAAACATGAAACTGTCTGTGGCATTTTACGTCTCGAGAGTAGATCTTTTCCCTTTGCAACTTCGTGTGTGACTGAAGAGGCCAATCCTTGATACACAGCTGCGGTCACAGGCTAGACATCTGTAATCACCAGTGGCCGCTGCACTTTAACCCTTCTTTCTACTACTGTTGTGTATGCCATCTGCAATCAGGGGCCCTTCCATTATGCTCTCTCTCCATGTGGATCTATCCAATGCCACTTTTTTCACAGCTGTTAGTGTCGATTTTGAAGAGCTTCATGTCGCGTTTCCATATATCAATATACCCTAGAAGTGGACGACCAGTAGCTTTTGGAAGTCGACCTTATGGCATTCTATGAACGTGGCCAGGCCAGCCCAGGTGTCTGCTGCTGATAACAGAGCGGATGTCCTAGCACCCTGCTCTTCGTAGCACTTCCACATTGGTTAGTCTATCTTGTCAACCTACTCATGGCAAGGAAAAAAAAAGCTTAATATCTTCCATCTCCGATGCCTAATGCGGATCTTTAAAATATAAAAACATAAACTTCAAATTTTACAAATATATCTACTTACATTGGACATAAATAAACTCGTAGTGCACTCTAGTTTCGTTGCTAGGCCTACATCTATCTAGATATTTCATCCTTTATTTTTAACAATAAGTTGGACTGAACTTTGCACACCTCCCTTCGCTTTGTGCATGAAGTGCATGTTTCTGATGTACACGTCAAACAGATTTCATTCCCTTAACAATATCAGACTCTGGCATTCAACCAATGTCCACTTGTGAAATGAAAACGGTGGTCTTCAGTCTTCACAGATCTCCAATAAGAGGAATAGGTGTTTTTAAATTAATGGCGACTTAAGAATGCTTAGCCAATCAACCATCTCAAAGTAGGTGATGCAGAACAGAAGGAAGACCACACACAAAATGGATTGATGGCCTGAAAAAAATACTTTACAAAAAAAACGTATTGACGCTTTTCTTGACCTAGTATCTGGTTGTATGCTCCACCATCGGCCCTTTAGTAAGAGCGTAAGCATTAATGTATCTGTTACTCGTTTGGTGGCAAGGTAATTATTGCACTTACAGACAATTCTAACAAGCCTCTAAATGAAAACATTTAATGTAACTTTTCTTTCGAAAATACAACCAACATTTGAATTGCAACCTCTGCTGTCTGTCTGTTATAACTTCTTCCATATTAACTATTTGGCACTGCAGTTTGAGTAAGGCACTACAATTTGAAATGGTGTTGTTACCCGGTCCTTGATTTCACTTGAATCACGACAGACCACCATGTTTTCATCAGGAACTCCTGGGCTACACAACCAAAATTATCCGCTCACCTTTGCTCGTGGTTACATCATAAACACGCAGATACTCTTCATAACACTTAGACAATACAGTTTGACTTAGATACTACAATTCGACTTAGACACTACAATTTAACTTAGACAACTACAATTTGACTTAGACACTACAATGTTTTGGGTATTATTGTTAAACAATAAATACATTCGACGTAACTGTGTGTGTGTCTCATAGTGTTATTACTTCCCTTTGCTGTAAGTGTGTTAAGTGTTCCCAGCACTACTGTCCATTAAATACATAAATAAAGAGAAACAAGGAAAGATGAGTTGTTTCTCTTGATTTCAACTAGTCCATACGTTTTAATAATGCTATTAAAATGTTATTCACGTAAAGTGAAATCGCTGAGAGCCTCTCGGACTCTGTAAGCCTTTGTCTTTCAAATAAGTCCAATCTGGTTAATCGGACCACAAATGGACACGATTTTTTTTTTAAGTCCTAATAACCGGCTGGTCTATTAACTGGACAGAACTGTATAATATTATTTGTTTCGTTACTTTCGGATTCGGTCCGATTAAGTGGCTCTGACTGTACATCCATTTTTAATAAGGCATCGTCTACATGTCGGAAATGTGTAGCATTTCACGTGACTACCAAAAGCCAGCACTGACCTACATTTTTGTCACATCTGACGGAGACGTCTACGCCTGTCTGCGACTTTGAAGTCAATAAGTGCTGCAGTCAGTGAAAGAATTATCTGTCTCTGATTGGAGTCAATGGACTCCAGATGTTTTCTGTCAAAAATAGGCTACCTGATTGTCATAATGAGGGAACACTTATCATGGAATCCTGTTTTGAACGAAATTATTATTTAGTCAAACAAAGCATAAGTGCTTACTAGGAGAATCTTTTTACAAATTAGACAAGAACCATAGACATAAATAAATATAGACTGGCCGATTGAAGAGTTTTATGAAACGAAAATTTGTGACTTGCAATTTTGTGTACTTAATTATACAGCATCTATGAGCAGTATAAAAGTTAAGTATTCAAATCTATTTCAGCCACACACCTATATATATTGTAAATAAGGAGGCAGTGTAGTTTTGTTTAATCTCTAAGAATGAAGATCATGCAATTTTTCATAATTCGTAAATCCGTATACAATAGATATACATGTTTTCAAGTTACATGAAGTTACTTCCTTCGGCAAGTCTATATTTATTTATGTCTATGCTTAAAACATACAAGTAAAATTCTATTTGAACCTCTTTTCGACCATTGTTAGTGTTTTGTTTTCACGGAGAATAAATAAATTACCCCGGTACTGTAGACTATTAAACTTAACAAATAATTAACAGAGACTTCGTGTTGATAAAAGTAGACATTGAAAAAACTATTATATCAGTACTTTTTGCAAAATTCACTACACATAATGACGCAAAACATATTATCGCAGTTAGAATATGCGTCTTCTGTTTGGGACCCCTCAACTTAGGAAAACAAAAAAAAACTAGAACAGACGCAAAGTAGAGCCCTGAGATTTATCCCCGAACAAAAGAACATTCACATTTGACTAGAGTAACATCATTAGTAAAATCATTAAATATAGAGAGACTTCAAATCAGAAAACTTAAGTATCAATAATATTTAAAACAATGAACCATAGCTTATAAATAAATTTTAAAAAAATACAACTTAATAAAATTCTTAGAAAGACACATAGATAAAGGCACATTTCTTATTCCATGTGCTAGGGCAAATTCGAACTAGTGCATTTTTATCCATAGTACTATAAGAGCATGGAACGGATTACATGAATCAGCCAAGAAAACTAATGACAGACGAGTTTAAATCTGTCATTAACATGCACGACTAGATGAACACATTGATACGTGATGCCCTCGTTATCGACAATCTGATGTAAAGTACAGCGAAGATAAAGTCGGTCATTTATAAAAGCATGAGTTCGAAGATTATTGAAGAATGCGGCATTTCAGGTGACTACGCAGTCCTCTTGTGACCTGTATAATTTGTTACATACGATGGAGACAAATATGTTGAAATAATATATATTTCATATATTTATAAAGTTCAACCTGCGGACATCATGTGGCCCCGTGAGATATAAAATAGAATGACACCGTGTTTTGTTTCGTAATTAAGACTTTTAAAAGAAGGAACTAAAGCAGCAATCATCTCGTAGACAGGGGAGACGGTTTTTAAGGTTAGAGAGACTATTGGTCTATTTCTTCCCAGATCTTGCCTGGTCGTGGATGGCTGCCTGGTCGTGCGGTTTGCGCGCTGGACTGTTGTTCGGATCTATCGATGGTCAAGGGTTCAAATCCTGCCCGCTCCCATCCCCCGTCGTCCTGCGGGAGGTTTGGACTAGGAAGTAAACTATCTTCAACTCTGAGAGGAACATCCGAAACATGTAAAACATTTTACAAACAAACATTTTACATGAAGTTGTCGACAACATTAAGGATGTATCCATTCTCATTGTTTTGTACATGTGAGTTAGTCCCTACAGATTTGAAGATAATTACATCCTAGTCCTAGTCTCCCCAGGATGAGATGGCAGAGGGCAGGGTTCGAACCTAGGACTTTTGAAACCTCCACAGTCCAGAGCGCATTCTACACGACCTTGCGGTCTTCTATATGTGTTATATTGGTACATTGAGAGTGGTAAGTGAATTGGGATAAGGATATTAAACGCTTTATACAATTTTGATAACTTCATTTTGGTTTTTTTTACATTTTGTTTTTCTAAAACAAATGAAAGGACAGCATCTAACAATGTTTTTTTTTATTAACAATATTGCATGCACAAGAGAAGATAGATAATGATGTAATATACTTTACATTCATTACTTTAAAAAAAAACACACTAAAATATCATAATTACAGTTAACATTGTATTATTATTATTATTTTATTATTATTATTTTTTGTGCATTTTGAGGTTTCAATAAATAAAAAAAAGTATAGTTAAAAAAAAACGTGTAGGGGAGGGAGAATGGTCTACAACGCTACATTGAATGATTGATGCTAACAGTAAGGCTCGTGTTCGAGTCTGAAGAACAAGGAGGAGTGCAGCATATCACGTGGGTTCACAATCCTTACTGCTATCTCCCTTGCCATTGCCACATGCAACGCAGCTCTCATCGGCAGTAGATTTCGTTTTGGTCTCAAATGTGTATTACGTGGCCCTTGTAATAAATCTGTATCCCTCAGGGGCTGCCTGCTGCCAGGTGCATTTTTCTATGTCAGTTAAAGCAAGCTGGTGCCAACGCTAGTCTTTAAAGCGTTTTGGGATGGGGGCACCTCTGTTGCACTGACCACCTTGCAGAAAACACTGCCTTTGACATACGGTATTGCCCAACATTGGATAGGTACCCTGTCCAGCGTAGCTTTTGAGCCATGCGCAGTGCCCCCCCCCCCCCCCCCACGCTGTCCATACCGGCATTCTCAAGTATATCGTTATTCGTAGTTCAGTTCTGCCAGCGTATACCCATGCTGGAGCGCAGACATCTTTGGGGAACGCGTTCAAGAAGCTGTGGCTGCTTTCTGTTCAGTACCCATGTCTCAGATTCATCTAGAAGTGTTGAGAGAACCACTGGTTGGTAAACACTAACATTTGTAGGCAGGGAGAGCGATTTATTCCCCCACAGTCTCTTAGATGCGTCCAAAAGCGTTTCTGCCTTAGCAAGACGGTTATCTACTTCTCTTAAAAGAGTTAAACACACATGGATACAGTGCTTTGCGGGTATGAAAAGTGGTCTCCCATGTTGATTGGCTGAAACAAATTACAAAACATTGTGTACCGGTAGTTTCATTGCTTACGACACAGAGGTAGTAATTATTAAAATTTAAAATTGTTACAGGGCTATCTGACCTGTCCTGTTTGTGCTAGCTGGCCTATCATGGTGTGCAATCTGGCCTGCCATGTTGTGATAGCTGGCCTGTCATGCTGTGCTATTTCTGGCCTATCATGCTGTGCTATCTGGCATGTCGTGCTATGCTATATGGCCAATTACTCCTATCAACAGGGCAAACTGAAAACGTATATGGCAGAGGTTCGGTTCCGTTATACTTGACTACTTCGTTAAATCCTCCTGTGACAAGGGTGTGGGAACTCTAGGCTACATGCCCCCTAGGAGAAATCAGTTTGGCCACCACTGGCGGACACATACACTGTAATAACTTGGTGACCGTTGATCTAGAAGAGGCCAACACATGCTATCTCCTGACAAAGGACGACCACAACACATCTGGGTTAATCTCTTAGCGTCTTCATTGATACCCTCTCTTTGTGGACTGGAAATCTCTGTGGACACGTAACATTGTCATAATTGAATTGGTGGGAAAAGTTTCGCAACGACAAGCATTGACAATGAAACGTGGGGGAGATTACGGGCAGATAACTCATATCCCTTTATTAGGACAAGAGTTAATCTTTCCTTGACAACGAACAGGAAATTATATTAATAGAAAAACTATGACATTGATGATATCGAGACTGGACCCAAATTAGATTGAAAATGAAATAGACTATTTAGTGAACAGAGATATAGAGATGGCCGCATGAAAAGAGAAATGATTGAATAAAAGAGAGACGAAAAGGTTATATTAGGATCACTATATGAAATTTTTAAAAATCCACTAAACCAAGAGATTAATTTATAGATCAAACACCCCGATAAAAAAAAACAACAACTGACGCCTGATCTTGAAAGAACAAAGGAGTTCAATCTCAGATATAATTATCTTCTCTTTTGGAGTAACGTCTGTATTTTATAAAATAAGACTAATATCTGAACCCCCCCTCCCCCCAACCTTCCCACTCATGATTACTGAAACGCAGAATAGTTACTTAGACTTGGGTCCTCCCACGCCTTTCGTAGCAGAGGGCGCCTAGCTTCGTCCACAGAAATGTCATAGGCGACTTCCACAACCTCTTCCCAGCTAGTGCCTACGGTTTTAGGTCTTAAATAGTGCGACGCCGTGTTAGACACACATTCCCTTTCCTCTTTTCGGCTTCCGTGTTATAACTCACTTAATATTTCGTCCTGTCTAAGGATATGTCTAAGCATATGTGTAAGGATATGTCTAAGGATGTGTGTAAGGATATGTGTAAGAATATGTCTAAGAATACGTGTAAGGATATGTGTAAGGATATGTGTAAGGATATGTCTAAGGATATGTCTAAGGATATGTCCCGCGAATCTCATACGACGTTCTGTTAACATTTCCCTTGGAGGGCAAGTGCCTGAGCGGGAAAGGTTTTCTCTATCGGTAGGCTGTTCACTAGGATCCTGCTCGGCATTCGTTGCAAGTGTAAGTCTTTTTAACGTTAATAGATGACTTCCATAGCTTGGAAGATGGCTGTTGGAACAAAGATGTGCTTTGGTCTTAGTCTCCAGGCTAAGAAGAATATAAACATGTTTATAAAATGTGCATTTTTGTTTTGTTTTGTGGAGGTACTTAAAGTATAAAATAACAAGCAAAATATCATTTTTAAAAAACGTTTTTAGAAGGAGAAGAACAACGCATTTACAGCCAAATATCTCAATGCTATAAGATTTATTTCCTCTTTGCTGTGTCGAACAAATTTGTAACCTGTATTTCATTATTTAATTGGTTACTTTTTTTTATTGATTCGTGTAGGAACATTGAATAATTGTCCAACTTTTCAACTTGATCCGATAACGATAATTGGAAGAAATAACGAGAGGTATGTCTGTAAATGTGGAGTTTTTAAAAAAATTTTTTTAAAGTATCTATTTATGTAGTTCTCTTCATGGCTCAAGAGTATGGATGAGACGTAAAGGAAAGATCACTCTTTTGTTTCTAAAGTCGGACTAGAGTTACCCCACGTAAAAAAAAAAGAGGGGGGGGGGGAGAACAAGTAGTATTCATATTGAATGACACCCTAAAAATAAAAATTTTTGTATATATATTTCAGGAGAATTGAATGAGTTCTCACAAATATCTCGATAATTTCCGGATATTTGCAAGATTTTTTCGTATATTTTGCAAATTCGGGAGATTTCCAGGAACTCCTGGTAAATTGACAGGAGGCCGCAGGAAATCTGTTACAGTAGAACGTCGTTTATCCGAACGTTTATTATCCGGAGCGTCAAATATCCGGACCAGTTTTTTTTTTTTTTTATCAACCACATGTACAGTAATGCACATATACTGTATGAATACGAAAAATAAGTGATTATTTTCCACAATAAAGGTAAAATTGCGACATTTGTCACCTATTTTGCTCGTTCTTCACGCACGTGTCCCGCATGTGATGATTTTCAATATTCGTATAGTGTCCGGTTGCATATACTGCATGGATCGCTTCGGTTTTCGGTTATCCGAACAATCGCGTATCCGAACGGTGTCCGGTCCCAATTGAGTCGGATAAACGACGTTCTACTGTATATAACTTATATAAGTTATAAAATGGTTTAATTTAATAATTTATACACTTAGAATTAGCGCGGGTCCTATGAAATTGCGGGGCCCACTGCGGTCGCATAGGTTGCAGTGGCCTAAGGCCAGCCCTGCAAAATAGTGTCGTATGCTACGCCGCCGGTCGACTAGTTATTCATATTTAGCTTATGGTGTGATGTAGTGATGCCCAAACTACGACCAGCGGGCCAGATCCGGCCATCGACTTGGTTCCGACCGGCCCGCCTAAACATCAGCACAAAATGTAGAAAATAAAAAAAAATAGACAAGGTTGAAAATTTTATGTTCTCAATGGTACGACTTTTTTCTTTGGTGGAATTCATTCTTGTCTATTGTCTTTCTAAAACAAACCATTACAAAAATATGGTGTCATTGTTGGTTTGAGCCGCAAAGAAAAGATTGCTAAGTTACGCCTAGAAGTAAGCGATTGACTAAATTATTTACCAAGAAGTCAAGAAAGTGAGTCGGCTGTCATGGAGGCTACAAGTTGCTCAAATTTAAAGAAAAGAAATGAAGCGTTAAAAAAAATGCTGTCAGACTTTCTGGCATGACAACTGCAAAACGAGTGGACGATGTTGGTGAAAATCTCCATTTTAAACTAACAGACAGAGCAGCAGGTTGTGAAATTATTACTATTGCCGCTGAGGAGTGACACCAACTGGAACTTACTAAGCCGGACTTACCTGCTTGAGAAATTTCGAGCAATACAGACAATAGATTTCTACGCTGTGTTGTCTACAGAAACCTTGCACATTTCCGAAAACGATAGCTGCGTAGGATCACAATGTTTACAAGCACTTAATTTAGTAAAAAACTTTTTTAGTTATAAGACACCTGAAATCCTTGTTACGTAATTAGCTTATGGGTGTACGTCAGCCTAATGGAGCCACGGGAATTGTAGTCAAACAATTTATAATGGTTTATTCTTTATTTCGAGGGGCGGTGGCTGAGCGGTAAAGCGCTTGGCTTCCGAACCGAGGTCCCAGTAAGAATCCTGGCGAAGAATTTGATTTTAATTTCGGGATCTTTGGGCGCCTCTGAGTCCACCCAATTCGAATGAGTGCCGCACATTAGTTGGGAAAAGTAAAGGCGGTTGGTCGTTGTGCTGGTTACACGACACCCTGGTTAACCGTGGGTCAAAAAACAAATAGATGACCTTAACATCATCTGCTCTATAGACTGCAAGGTCTATCGCAACTATTCTCTATTTCGTGTTTGTGCATCTTTTTGTTAATATGGCCCGCGACACGAATGTCTGAAATTAAAATGGCCTGCAGGTCGTGTAACGTCGGGAATCACTGGTGTAATGCATTGATACCCCTAGTCATGGGCGTAGCCAGGGGTGGGGGGTTGGGGTTCAAACCTCCTCCCCCCCCGAAATGTCGGAGTTTAGTGACTGATCTTTTGCTTTAATATTGTTTATTTTATGTGAAATTTTAATACTAAACCATCACTTGCCCTAGCGCAGCCAAGGGGATTTTGAGTTTAAAAACCCCTACCAGGGGGCTTGAGTTTGGAAACCCCCTACCAGGGGGTTTAGAGGGGTTTTGAGCTTGAAACCCCATACCAGGGGGTTTTGAGTTTACAACCCCCTACCAGGGGTTTTAGGTTTAAAACCCCTTACCAAGGGGTTTTGAGTTTAAAACCCCTCTTCTATAAAAAAAATGCAAACGACAATCCCAAAATTCCAAGAGCACACCTAAGAAAGATTTTGATTTTAAACCCCTCTCCAAAATTTACGATAAACCCCTCTTCAAAATACAAAACCAAATTACACACTCAAAATTGTATGAGCGTAGCCAAAGGGGTTTTGAGTTTAAACCCCTCTTCAGCTGGGTTTGAAGCAAAAAATACCTCATCAATATAAAAAAGCAAATTACGCACTCAAAATGCTATGAGCATAGTCAAAGGGGTTTTGAGTTTAAACCTCTGGCCAGCGGGGTTTGAAGCTAAAAAATAAATCTTCAAAATAAAAAAAAATCAAATTTCACAATCAAAATGCTATGAGCGTAACCAAGCTTATTGAGTGTTTTGAGTTTAAATTTCCCTTCAGAGGGTTTGATGCTAAAAAAATACCTCTTCAATATAACAAAAACAAAAAAAAGAAAATTACACACAAAGCGTAGCCAAGCATATGGGGGGTTTTGAATTTCAACCCCTCTCCTCCAGATGGCTTTTGTAAAAGTGTAAAACCCCTCAAGATAGTTTTGAGTTTAAAATCCCCCTACAGAGCTTTTTAAGGTTGAAAGTCTGTCTCTTCAATATTATTTGTAAAGCAAACTACAGTCACCAAATTCTATGACCGTAGCTAAATGTGGTTTTGAATAAAAAAAAAACAACTCCAGATATATTTTAGTTTAAAACCCCCCAAACAGATGATTTTGACGATAAAACTTCCCTTTTCGATATAACAGCTAAAGCAAAATAGTCACCTAATTTTAAAATCGTAATCAAGAGAATTTACACGTCTACCAGTGGCTGGGCTCCGTTAATAAAGTGCAATGAAATTGAAAAGCACTGAATGTGGCTCTACAAAGATGGCTAAGACGGATTTTAGGAGTCAGTTATAGGAAATCCTATGCCGAAATGCGAGTCGACCCCTTAGTAAGACAGGGCGTCGCATGAGGTTTGCGGGACATGTTTTCCGACAAAATGAATTACCCATAATAAGAGTTGCAATGACATCCTAGTACAACTTGGCGCCACACTTTCATGAAGGTCCTCAGAGCAGGTGGGAAGAAGCTTCGGACATTGCCAGTGACAGATTTTTGTGGAAACAGCTTGCCAGTGAATGCGCCGAACGTCGCGGGAGGGTGTAAGTCAGTAAGAATATCACATTAGGTTTTTGAAATAAAAGTTTTAAATAGCAAAATAATGCACTGTAGGTACCTCAGAATATGATTTAGTTGGCTTTCAATACCAGAAATAGTGCTTGGCGGCGGGGACATAACCCTTTGCTGGCAAGAGCTTGGAGTCTACAAATTTTTCACTAACTCCAGGAAGAACCTATTCTTGGGCACAATAAACGTCTTCCAAAAGAATAAAGGGTCAGAATGTAATAAAGATTAATTATGTACATACACACACACACATTCATACAAACATATATATATACATAATTTTTTTCGGGGGGGTGGAATTAGTGACTGATCTTTCCCCCAAACCCCCCCCCCCCGAAAAAAAATCCTGGCTACGCCCATGCCCCTAGCAAAAATAGTATTATTGCATAACGAGCAGTGTTTTATGTACAGTGAAATAAACCGACATATTTAAGTTATCACATTTTGCTTTAAAAAAAACACAACTACTTTGTTTATGTATTATCCTTCAGTCTTGGCCAGGCTGTGCTCAGATCTGTGCAAATAAACATTGATGTGGAGTGGTTAGATAACTCCAGGGAAAGATAACCACGCTCGGACTGACGGACTTGTGCTCCAGATAAATGTAACCAGTGTTTGTGTGGCGTGGTGGTCTCCCATTGATAACAAAACACACTAAATGTGAAGAAAAAAGAAATTGAGAATGAAAGGGGAGATAAGGGATGATATAAGGGGGAGAAATCTCATGAAGATGTATGACATACTGAACGAATTCTTTTTTGCATTATGGGATATTGTGTGTGCCGTCTGATGCTTCCCTTCCCCCTTCCCGGCCCACATTATTTCCACGAATCCAAAAGCAAGCAAAATAAACACCAGAAACCTGGCTACTTTTCATTTAAGAGGAATTAACAGTGAGCTCTCTGGCCTGACCAATGGCATGAACAATTTAATATAATCCCATTTGACAGCTCCACGACTCTGTTTTTCGATCGTGTCTCGGAACAACAAAGTATTTCATAACAAATGGTGGTTGCCTGGTCGAGTAGTAAGCACTTCGGTCTGTCGTCCGTTTGTCCTGAGTTCAAAACTTGCCTGCCATCATTCCCCACCGCACTTCAAGAGATTTTGGTTTGGACATAATAATCTACTAATTCTGGAGGAATATATATATATATATACAAAACCTATATTATATACAAACACAAAAGAATTGAGTGCAGTTTCAGAAAGAGAGTGATCTAAACCATATGCACTACCTACAATAATTGTGAGGGTAATGCATATAACTGAATATGACTAGTTCGTATGTTTTTTGTTTGTTTTTTTTCATGTTTTGATATACTCTTCCCAATCACCAAACTCTGTCTCTCCATGGCTGCTGGTACGCAGATAGCACTCCAGGCTCAAGCTGTGGCTTCTTGTAGGTTGCTGGCATGCCAGACGTACACTGATTTTTGTGTTCGTGTCTTAGGTTCCAATATAGAAACACGTTTATTTAAGGGACGGGAGGGAATAAGGTATAGTGAGGTTTACCATTCTACTTATACCTTTAGAGAAGAATTTCTAGTTTCACATAACAAAGACTGCATCACAAATGAGGAGATCCGAAAAGAGGCGTAGTGAGCACAGCGTGCGCTATTGGCACCCCCCCCCCTTTTTTCATATTTCATGAAATAAAAAGTATTTCATAATAATATAAAACAAATAACCTTAGAATGTATTACCTAACTGAACTATCTAGAATAATTTTTTTTGGCGTCTCTCTGGGTGTGGTGCCTCCCCCTTGCCCCCTCCCTCACTACGCCTCTGGATCCAAAATAGGGATCACAATGCCGAGTGGGCCCGGTGGAAAAGGCGTCCCACACTTATATTGCTAAACGCTACCGATTCCAAAGTTTGGATGGTATCTCTATGCTAGTAACCAAGATGGAGTCATATTGAATACCACACATAAGTGGTACAGCTTAAAACCTAAAGTTTTAACATGTTCTATCAACATTTAACAACTTTTATGACTACAATACAAAGAAACATGTAATTCATACAGTTATAACTTATATAAAAAAAGGTTAAGAATTTATTGAACACATAGCCACATTAGAGACATTAAAATGATATCAATGCACTTAGGTGTACAATCAATTCTATATTTTTTTTAGTATGGAATGCAACTGTTGGCAGCGTATCGTTGTAGATGTCTATTTCATACACAGGACTCTAAAGAAGAATAAGAAGGCAGTTAGCATTATTGAAGACAAATCCATAAGGTCTGCATCGTAATCGTTGACATATTACATGTTTGAAATCGATTCCAAAGCTCCCAGGTCACTGTTATTCCGTCTTAAATCGATTCCAAAGCTCCCAGGTCACTGTTATTCAACCTTAAATCAATTCCAAAGCTCCCATGTCACTGTTTTTCAGTCTTAAATCGATTCCAAAGCTCCCAGGTCACTGTAATTCAGTCTTAAATCGATTCCAAAGCTCCCAGGTCACTGTAATTCAGTCTTAAATCAATTCCAAAGCTCCCAGGTCACTGTTATTCAACCTTAAATCGATTCCAAAGCTCCCAGGTCACTGTTTTTCAGTCTTAAATCGATTCCAAAGCTCCCAGGTCACTGTAATTCAGTCTTAAATCGATTCCAAAGCTCCCAGGTCAATGTTATTCAATCTTAAATCAATTCCAAAGCTCCCAGGTCAATGTTATTCAGGCCATTGGAAGTTGACTCCGACGACGAATTCATCCCTGGAAAATCTTCATCCATGTCGTAAAAGTCGGACTCTTCCTCCTGATCGGCTAGGCTTTTCGTCAGGTAGTGAAGAAAGATGAAGCCGTTGTCGACATTCAATGCTTGAAGGACTATGTGCTCTAGTTTTGTGAACAAGAGCTGGTCCTGCAGTAGGGCTGGGAGCTTGGACTCACGAATCTTTTGACGTCTGCTTTCGTCTGAACCTAGAGCAGACAAGACGGCAATGAAACACGAAAGCTCCAACCTCATTGGCTGGTGGGAGACTTCCTTCAAGTACGGAAGAGCTCTAGCTTCACGTTGTTCCAAATAATTTAAGACCTCTTCATTTCTGGACAGGAGCTTGACGTCTGATTTTGTTAAGTACCAGTTTTCAATAAAATAACGAACAAAGTCAAGGCCGTCTAGCATTAAGGAAACGGCGAGTGGTGATACAGAAGTCTCAGGCCAGCCAAAGATGGTTTTCTTGAGAACAATATCTATTGGGCTAATGCCAGATTTAATTAGCTGCTGAGCCAAAATGCCATCATTGCCAGCGGCGATAAGTCGATGGATTATGTCACCCCTGACAAATTCAGCACTAGCTTCATGCTCCGGCAGTAACGCAGCCGTTCGCTGGGTTTGTTCATTGGGAAACCATTTGTTGAGCAACACGGAAAGCGCGGACTTGCAGACTTTGTTGTCGTGACAAAAATCCGCTTTCGCGCCGAGTAACAATGTCAGACATTTTGTGTTGTGGTTTTGGGTAGCCTGCCATAGTGGGTACATGCCCCACTTGTTTCTGTGGTTGATGTTAGAGCCGTGCGTGATTAAAAGCTTGACCACGTCCTGTACGTCTCCGAAGTACTTGGATGCAAGCAACAGTGGAGTGTTCCCCCGCTCATCCTCGGCGTTTACATTCGCATGATTTTCTAGAAACAGTTTCACAAGATTCACATTACCCACAGCCTGGTGTAGCGGGGTGAGTCCAGCTTGGCATTTCAGGTTTACAACAGCGCCGTATTCCAACAAGAGTTTTGAACACGAAACATTGTTAGACTCCGCTGCAACGTGCAGTGCTGTAAAACCTTCGTTGTTTCTTCTATTTACCTCTGCTCCTTTATCAAGTAAATATTTGAGAACCACTGATTCTGTATTTCTAATTGTAACGGCTTTCATTAAAGCTGTATTTCCATATGTATCAGAGTCATGCAGACATGCTCCATTCTTTAAAAATGAGTCTAGGAGAAGGATTATTTTTTCTTCAAGCTCTTTGGCGTTGAGTTGATAGTGAAAAATGGACCTTATTTCGTCGTAACAATCGTAAGACAAGGCATTAATAAAAGGTGTAGTTGTTGTTTTAAAGTTGACATCGGCTCCTTTGCTTAATAAAAAGTCTACGACCTCTACACGAGCCGCGCTCATTATTGGAGTATCATTGTTGTGGACTCGGTTGATGTCCAGCCCCGCATCAAGCAGCAGCTGGATGTTCTGAATGTTTCCTGACTTTACAGCTTGTATGAACGTTTGTGGTTGGCGTATCACAGTCTTGGTCATTTCAGCACATTCGGTCATAAGAAAGTTTAGAGACTGCACGTTGTTTTTCCGCAAGGATTGAGTGACAGCGCCTTCGGCGTCGAGCTTGGCCCCGTGAGAAAGAAGGATGCTGGCCGCAGCAACGAAAGAATTCTCCAGTGCTATATCAAGAGCCGAACCTTTGTAAGCCAAGCACCCAGAGGGTTCGTATTTGTTAATTGGTGCCCCGTATTTTACCAGAAGCGGAATCATTTGGACGTGCTGTCCTTTAACCGCAGACACAAGATCGTCGTGGGTAACCTGAGCCCCATGAGCACAAAGAATTTCGGCCAGTTCGTAGCTTCCCATGTCCAGCACGAGCTCCACGCACTGACATATATTGACGTCCATGCCCAGCATGCATAGCTTTTTAACAAACTCCACATCAGTTGTGAGAATAGCTTCTCTTTGCTGTATCTGTCTAAGAATATAACAGAGGATGTCAGGCTGAAGATTTAATGTTTCATCTTTATCGCTTAAGTTGTACTGCAGCAATGTTGTGCAGGTCTCAAAGTCATTTTCTTCAGCTGCCAACTGCAAAGGATTTAAATTGACCAATTTAGCACGATACAGCAAGTCCAGCAGTTTACCGACTCCCATTCTCTTGGCCATATCGAAAGCACATTCGTTTGAATTATTGACAAGTTGACCATGGTGCGACGTCAAACTACTCTGTTAGGTTTCCCTGTTCGGGTTAGCTCCAGCATTGATCAGCAATTTGACCTTCTGGAAATGAGATTTATCGATGGCTAACATTAAAGCAGTGTTCCCAATCTGGTTTTGATCATCTATGTGTAAGCGCCTGTCCTCCAGCAAACAATGAATTACCTCCACTGACGTAGCCAGCATAAGCGCCGTATCGCCGTGGTTATTTTTAGCATTGACGTCAGCGACCATGCTCAAGAGCTGGCCCACAATGCCCGGGAAACCTTTCGCGGAGCAGAGGATAAGAGGAGTGTTTCCGTTGTCGTCTCCGAGTTCCAGTCGGGTACCATCTTGGAGGAGGAACTGGAGAAGATGGGCGTGACCTATATTACAAGCTTGATGAACGCCCCAGTTCAGGGCTTTGTCAGAGAAATCACACAAAGTTAAAAGGTTGAAAATCTCGGATGAACAACCAGCTATAGTTCTGAACAAGATGGAGTCATCCAGCTCTACTTTGTCGCTAGTTGCCGCCATATTGTTATCCAACACCTGCTATTTATAGCACAACCTTCTGAAAAGAGATGGAGCAAGTAAAAGTGTAAAATAAAAAATTTAGAAAGATTATATAATATTGTAATAATCTGTTGGTGACACAGGTGGGGGTACTGGTAGGTGTGTTGTCAGCCGACGCAGTTGTTAACCCCAGGCCAGCGCTAGACGAGCTGTCAACTGTGACGAGTTACGACGGTCAGCCAAGGCAGAAAAGGACTGCACAGTTACAGCGATATATCACAATACTGTAATATTTATTTTCTATTTTCTATATCAAACAAGATATTTTTTTTTATCGATTCATGTTTTGCTCGGGACAATGAATAATTGTTTCAACTTGATCAAAGAATCGTAATTGGATAAATAACGTGTAGTAAACAAACAGACAGACGGAAGAAGTAAAAACAACAATACGATGTCAAATTTAAACTTCTACCATAAGTGACTCCCCTAATGTACTGGCTTATCAACCCGTGCGTGTGTGTGTGTGTGAATATATCAGCCACAGTGTGTTTCTGTCAGTGTGCGCACGGAGGAGAGGACTTTGTTTCATTTACGTAAAGTTACTTAACTCAAACTAGAGATGGGAAACGAAACAGTACTCGAATCTCACTTACGGCCGAACTTATTGAGTGATATAACTTGAGAGTTTTTTTTTAATTATTTTTTTAGGAAAACTTAGCTGGATCATTTTGGGTCGTCTTCTTTTGATTCACCTCGAATGGTTTCGTAGCATTTAATAGTTGTGCTTTAATGAAAGGGGAAAGTCGAGGAAACGAGGAGTACTCTGAATGTGGAAGCCAAAAGGAAAAGTTGGACAGATCTTTGCCTTGTTATGGAGCACGAAAATATGCCGATATGTTTTATTTGTATAAAGATGTTTGTAGCTGTTTTTAGAGAACATAACTTTAAACAGCATTATGAAATCAAAAACATAAACAAATATGGTCACATTCTTAGTTTGAGCCACCAAGAAAAGATTGCTAAGTAACGCCAAGAGATTAGAGGATTGACGAGGATATTTACCAAGAAGGGCATGGTACAGAGTTGCTCACATTTTAAGTAGTGAAATGAAGTCTTTTTTTTCCGACGTAGGGGAATGCATTAGAGGTGTTCCTGTCAGTGATGAAAGAAATGTGTCATGAAAATAAGAATGCAGTAAAAGCCGCTACTCCTTTTTGCAAGACAATTAGAAATCTTAATGAAATACAGAGAGAGAGAGAGAGAGAGAGCATCAGAGTTGGAAATGTTACCATCGTCACCGACATATCTTATAGCGCTCAAGTCTCGCTACTTATTTGCATTAGCTAAAGCCACTTCTATACAACAGAAACGTTTTCTGCAATGAGGAACATGAGTCCACCCAGCTCTAATGGCTACCTGATGTTTCTGCAATGAGGAACATGAGTCCACCCAGCTCTAATGGCTACCTGGTGTTAGTTGAGGACAAGTTGAGACGGTTGGTCGTTGTGCTGGCCGCTTGATACCCTCGTTAACCGTGGGCCGCAGAAATAAATGACCATTACATCATCTGCCCTATAGATCGCACGGTCTGAAAGAGAAGTTTTTTTTAAATTTTATCCTCGGGTTTTAATAAAACAAATTGTTTTATTATTTAATTTTTAAAAAATCTTTTCTGTTATATGACACGAGTGTTGGTAATTGGCCCACCGACCAAATAAGGTTTCACATCGCTGTTTTATCTAATTAATAATTGAATTAAACATTATTACATCTACCTAGTTTTTTCTATTACCTAATTACATAACATAGGACCGAACCTAAACTTTAGATTTGACCGAACGGAACAGAACCCCAACTATACTCGTCATTGAATCGAACCAAAATCTGACTGAATTCGAACTATTAAAGTTGGGTTCGATTCCCATCTCTAATTCAAATCCGTTTGAAGGCACGGTGGCTGATGGGTGAAGCGCTTGATTTCGGGGTTCCGCTTCGTACACCAATGAGTAAACTTCAGCCCCCCCCCCCCCCCCCAGACGTACCCTTGCTTATTAGAAAGGGTGTGGCCTGCTGTCACTCCAATACTATCTCAATAATGTTGTTTTTTCCTATGTTCAAATATTTACCTAAAGTTTCATCATTTTGTTTGTGCTATAATTCGGTTTTAAATGATTTTCCTTTTCTTTCGTTTCATTCTTAAAACCCCCCACAGACCCCAAGGCTGGAGTTTAAATGTTCTCCTAGACCCCCCCCCCCCGGCAAACTAAAGAGGGAAGGGGGCGCGAACAAATGTTGTTCCTTTAGAGGGGGGAGGCGCCACTGGCAAATAGTTTAGAAACACTAACCCAGTGGTTCTCAACCGTTAATGCTCGGCGACCCCTTTTTTTTACAATCCCCCACTCTGTTGCGACCCCCTCACACACACACATACAGCAATAACAATCCATATTTTCGATGGTCTTAGGCGACCCCCTGGCAAATCGTCAATCGACCCCCAAGGGAGTTGCGACCCACAGGTTGAGAACCTCTGATGATTAACCTATTAGTTCAAATAGTAACAATGGTTACGTTAGCTGAAAAGTGGAGCAGATGATAGTAGATCAGACAGATCGCAGATGTTGCTTAGCTGACCGACTTACGAACGTGGTATGGAGATGGACATAACAGCTCTACACTATCTAGGGAGAAAGCGCGCGCGCGGGAAATAGAAGAACCTGGATGAGCTCACGAGCCTCAACTGCAAGAGTCCTTGCAATAGTGTCGTCGATCATAAAAAGAAATAATTATAGGCCGCAACCAGCTTAAAGTGAAAACAAAAAGTATGGTGCTCTATATTAGTCATATTTGTAGACAATCTGACATTTTTTGTCAATAGTCTATGCTATTGAAATGGTTTTAAAATTTGTCAATGTTTTTCTTTTATGTGACAATCTGTAAAATTGATACTAACATCAACGCTACCGTTTTGTAGGAGGCGCGGTGGCTGAGCGGTGAATTTAGTGCTTGGCTTCCGAACCGAGGTCCCTTGGTTCGAATCCTGGTGAATACTCCTCTGAGTCTACCTGACATTTGTTGGGGAAAGTAAAAGAGGTTAGCCGTTATGCTGGCGCTCTTAAACCTTGGGCCACAGATGCACCGTTTTGTTGGAAATGAACTTTCTCCAAAAACAGACCAGCCACATGAATTCCTCCAATGTGATCTGTTTATGTTAAATGTCATCGACTGAGCGTCTTCAAGGACCACATTACATTATTTATCTAAAGAACAATCTCAGAACAATATAGAGAAAAGTGGGGTAATATGAGATGTGAGCAATATGCCAATATGAGCATTTGTGGTATTTTTTTCATAGGTCGGAATATTATATATATGATCTAAAATTTAGCGTTAGTGTCTTAAATGTCATATACCAGTTTGAGAAGGCTTCTAATCTATCAGTTATTAAATGAGGCTATTGAGTAAGGTCAATTTGGAATTTTCGCGACAAGCTAATTACAATATGTCAAAGACATTCAACTCTGCTAACTAATTGTGAAGAAAATTTGATTCTGCACGGCAGTATTGAAGGGTGCGTACACAAAATACTCATGGCCTAATTAGCTTTAACACACACACACAAAACAACATCTTATGAAAACCAAATTTACTTTAAGGCGGATACACCATTATGCATGCTATGTATCATTTGTTTCCGCCATAGGATCTTAATATGGGCCACAGATGCACCGTTTTGTTGGAAATGAACTTTCTCCAAAAACAAACCAGCCACATGAATTCCTCCAATGTGGTCGAGAGGCCAAGTGCGCTTGAACTTGGCTTGGCTTGGCTACCTAGAAGGGGGCTCGAGGTTCGACACCCGACTCGGGCAGAGTTGTGTTTACTGAGCGCCTAAAGGCAGCACGGAACCCCCTCCCCCCACTGGTCCACAAATGAGATTGGACCAAAAGCGCTCTGAGCATGCTATAAGCATGAAAGTAGCGCTACATAAAGCTAATTAAAAATTAATTAATATGCAGTGTGTATTCTATTACTACAAAGGTCAAGGTTATACCGACTTTTACGTGTATCACGTGACGGTTTCTAAGCGCGCTGTCTATATTTAGAATTATTCAATAATCTAACTTACATACCGGTATTCTCTTAGTGTCTAAACCAGTTTATAATAAGGACTATTCATAAGAGGTAGAAATCATTGAACTGGAAAACATTGAAACAATAATGTAGAAAACAATTGAGAAAACTCACCAATTTTTTGTTTGTTAATCCAACATAGAAATAAAAAGCGTTGATTCAGAAGAGCTCTTTTTTATCGAAGAACGAGATGAAAATACGGCGTGGACTTTATTTATACACAGGTTCAAGGCCAATCCCACAAATCTGTTTTAGGTAAGCTAGATCATTGTGATTGGTCAAATTTAAGTGAAGATTTTATGGGGGGGGGGGGGGGGGGATCTGGTTGGTTGACGGTCTAACAATGGTAACAAAGTTGCGCAACATGTCCAACTGTCTCACATGGCCGCCCCGGTCATGTCTATGTGTCACTGAAGTGTTGGATTAGCGTTTAATCTAATTTGAGATGCATTGAGTATGTAAGCCTGCGTGTAAATTAAATTGAAAAAAAAACTTTTTCCATGCGCCATATCATAGCGATTCATTTATTGAAAGAAAAGATACGCTTGTTTTTAGCTACCCCAGTAACAGCACATTTATCCAAGTCAGGTATATAACTTAATATAATTAATAGGAATTGCACACACATACACTATCTATCTCTCTCTCTATCTATCTATATATATATATATGGTAATATGCATGACTAAATGCATGACGCGTAGGACGTTAATCATCTTCTTTTTTGAAGTAACGTCTGTATTATATAAGATCAGATATCTATCTATCTGTGGCATTTTACGTCTCAAGAGACGATCTTTTCGCTTTACAATACCCCTCACGTGACTTATGACGTATGTGACTATTTATTTTCGGCAAAGCTGGAAATCGGGACCATTCTGTTGGCACTGTACGAAATAACTTCCCCGTTCCCTACTTGAACTAGGCATTGTTTAGGCATTAGGCACACGCATTACTGAGTAGAAACACTGCAGGCATCGTTTTCTAAGGAAAGGTTGGTTTTTACCTGTATATTAAATATTTAATTTTATATTTGCGTTAATGATGTTTAAATTAAACTATAAGACAAAAATTTCATGTTCTTTCCGTCTTCTAGTCACTTAAAAAACCTTATCACCATTACATACATATCTACTATCAATTCTTGACTGTACCTGAAGCATTGCGTCTTACGTTGACCAATGTAACATCTATATATCTCTCTATCAATGGGTAGACGAACGGTAAACATGGACACACGGTCTGTGACGTGGACCTATCGAATGTGACCAGATTAAACCGATACGGTGCGAGACAAGTTTTAGCGTTAGTTTGATTCAATACCCTGGGGCTATCAAAGTCGCCAGGCGTTCCTCTTCACTCCCACCCCACCCTTTTTTTTTTAGGAAGACCACAGGAAATGTGTGTGTACGTGTTTGTAGTAAAAAAAAAAAGGGGGGGGGGGAAAGCCCCACTATACCGTGACCTCCTATGTCGAAGGTGCCGACTATACTTCTAATTAGTCAACATCTGTATCGTTATTAACGAGTTCCCCACCAACTGTTCACAAATATTTTATGAGTTAAAATAGACTTTCGAATATTTTTAGGCTAACAGTTCACAAGCAAAGGTGTTCGACTTGAAATACACTTTTTTTTTTATAAAACTCTTGCTGAAGTAATTGACCTTCACATAGGCCTAATTATACGCACCATAGTTTGTTTCCCTTTTTACTTTAACATAAATGTGGCTAGATTCGCCCTCTCACTACGCCTATGACGCAATTTGATTATCATCCTCTAATCTTGTCCATAGGTTGACATATTCCACATATCTAATCCAGCTCGTCTTCCTGGTGCCATTACTCCCTCCATCTCTTTTCTCCGAATTTCTCCAGCTACTTTCGCACAATGCGCTGGACAAAATGCAACTCTTTTTAAACTGTTTATTTTTAAACTTTGCTTAGTTAGTAATATATACATATAAAACCGACAGACATAATTTTGCTAGATGTAACTTTTATATTCCAGTGTTGACATTTTTTAAAAATAGTAATACATTTAGCATTTTAAGAAATCTATACTTTGTCTAAAGATTTGCTTATGATAATTTACACAATGATCTTATTAGTGCACCATACTTTTTGAAAAAAAAAATAATAAAAAAAATGGACGACACACTTTGATAGATCTGATTAAAAACGAATGATGATGCAGAGCACCATACTATTCTGTTACTATCAATAATAAAACACAAATAAATGACATGAAAGCTTGTAGTTCCATATTCTCTTCAATCTTTCAGAAATATTTAAAAATAGAAATGTACAAAAAAAGAAAGAGGTTTATAAGATATGAAACTAATTATGAAGAGAGAGAGAGAGAGACAGGCAGAGAGACGGTGGCGTAGCTAAGGATTTCCCATCATTTGGGGGCTCGAAGGGCTTGACCTCTTTAGGGACCCCTGCATTTTGACATTCGACATCATGGCATGAGATGATGGCGTAATATTTTATGTAAAAAAAAAATTCAAACACTCATTTGGTGGTCCGGAGGGATTTTCAAATGCTCCTACCCCATCCCACCACCATGGCTGCGCCACTGGAGACAGAGAGAGATGGTGATTTCTACAACAGTGTGTTTGCGGATAGACAGACGCCAACTTGAAATTCTGAAAAAAACAGTGGCCCAGCTATCGGAAGTTACACCACCTGTCAAGCATATATCGATAACAACAAGAAACATTAACAATGACATTACATAATCATTACAAACGCGTTTCAATAATTAGATTTAGTCTTGCCTCATACCGCTCCTTTGGATGGTCTACACTCACAGGTGTTCAGTTATTTAATCCCTTACTCATTTAATCCTTGATCATCTAATTCACAGGTCATCTATTTGTTCTGCCTTTTAAATCCTCTGGTCCTCTGTTCCTTTTATCCAAGAAATTTGAGTTATATTATTAGGAGCTTTTATATGTCTGCATATGTCATTGCAACTTTAGAAATAAAGCACGTTCTTACAGCTAAAGTGAATAGCAATAATCAAACAAAAACACTATTTACATACATACACAGATAAGATGCCATGTTAGACACGGAAGGCCTTGTTTTCACTTTCCCTTTTACGGCCTCCGTGTTATTGCTGACCAATGGGTTTCATCTTGTCGTAAGAATTTGTCCCACGAATTTCATACAGCCAGAGCCCGTGTGGGAAAGGATTTCTCTATTGGTGTCATGATCCCGGTATTTTATTCCTAGGTTTTCAGTCTAATTACTTTGTTTGAGAGCCCATGTGGGAAAGGATTCCTCTATTGGTGTCATGATCCCGGTATTTTATTCCTAGGTTTTCAGTCCAATTACTTTGTTTGAGAGCCCATGTGGGAAAGAATTTTTCTATTGGTGTCATGATCCCGGTATTTTATTCCTAGGTTTTCAGTCTAATTACTTTGTTTGAGAGTCCATGTGGGAAAGGATTTCTCTATTGGTGTCATGATCCCGGTATTTTATTCCTAGGTTTTCAGTCCAATTACTTTGTTTGAGAGCCCATGTGGGAAAGGATTTTTTTATTGGTTTCATGATCCCGGTATTTTATTCCTAGGTTTTCAGTCCAATTACTTTGTTTGAGAGCCCGTGTGGGAAAGGATTTCTCTATTGGTGTCATGATCCCGGTATTTTATTCCTAGGTTTTAAGTCCAATTACTTTGTTTGAGAGCCCGTGTAAGAAAGGATTTTTCTATTGGTGTCATGATCCCGGTATTTTATTCCTAGGTTTTAAGTCCAATTACTTTGTTTGAGAGCCCGTGTAAGAAAGGATTTTTCTATTGGTGTCATGATCCCGGTATTTTATTCCTAGGTTTTCAGTCTAATTACTTTGTTTGCCCTGAAAGGCCGTAGTGTTCTTGAAAGACGTTCCTGCTTCCCTTTGCAACACCATGATATGCTACACTATGATATGCTACTCCATCCCTTGTGAGAACGCTGCCTAAATAGGTGAATGGTTGTATCTGTTTAAGGTCTGTATGCCTAATGTTGACGTGGGCAATAGCTGACTTGTAGCCCATACGCATAACTTTAATATGCATACCTTTAGTACGCATACCTTTGGTTTTATAAATATTATGATATTTTAGAACAATGTCAGTTTGGTTTGCCCCAAGGTTCATTGACTCTAAAACTTGTCGTGAAACTTATGTACTACTTAAGAAGACGGTGACCGGTCATTTCATCCCCGGTCATTTCATCCCTGTTCATTTCATCCTTGGTCACTTCATCCCCGTTCATTTCATCCTTGGTCACTTCATCCCCGGTCATTTCATACCTGTTCATTTCATCCTTGGTCACTTCATCCCCGTTCATTTCATCCTTGGTCACTTCATCCTTGGTCACTTCATCTCCGGTCACTTCATCTCCGGTCACTTCATCTCCGGTCACTTCATCTCCGGTCACTTCATCCCTGGTCATTTCATCCCCGGTCATTTCATCTTTGGTCACTTCATCCCCGGTCATTTCATTCTTTGTCACTTCATCCCGGTCTTTTCATTCTTTGTCACTTCATCCCCGGTCATTTCATTCTTTGTCACTTTATCCTTTGTCACTTCATCCTTGGTCATTTCATCCCCGGTCACTTCATCCCCGGTCATTTCATCTTTGGCCACTTCATCCCCGGTCATTTCATTCTTTGTCACTTTATCCTTTGTCACTTCATCCTTGGTGACTTCATCCCAGGTAATTTCATCCTTGGTCACTTCATCCCCGTTCATTTCATCCTTGGTCACTTCATCCCCGTTCATTTCATCCTTGGTCACTTCATCCCCGGTCATTTCATCCCTGTTCATTTCATCCTTGGTCACTTCATCCCCGGTCATTTCATCCTTGGTCATTTTATCCCCGGTCATTTCATCCTTGGTCACTTCATCCCCGGTAAATCTCATCGTTGGTACTTCATCCCCGGTCACTTCATCCTTGGTGACTTCATCCCCGGTCATTTCATCTTTGGTCACTTCATCCCCGGTCATTTCATTCTTTGTCACTTTATCCTTTGTCACTTCATCCTTGGTCACTTAATCCCCGGTAAATCTCATCGTTGGTACTTCATCCCCGGTCATTTCATCCTTGGTCATTTTATCCCCGTTCATTTCATCCTTGGTCACTTCATCCCCGGTAAATCTCATCGTTGGTACTTCATCCCCGGTCACTTCATCCTTGGTGACTTCATCCCCGGTCATTTCATCCTTGGTAACTTCATCCCCCATTAAATATTTTTTCAACGGTCATTGTTTACTTGTGCTTTTAAGCTTTCATTTCATGTAATGTATAAATAGGATTATGTAGAATCCTATTTTGACATGTTATTAAAGCGTTTATAGTGTTTCCCCTTTCTCTTTACATTCTTGATGAGAAATCTTATAATATATTGTAAATCTGGGGGTGTGTTTAGCTATAGAGCTTCTATTAAGTGTGAGGGTGTAATATTATAATATTACCTGTGCATGACGTAACGATCAAAGGCCTAGGTGTGGTGGAAGTAATGGAAATCATTTAAGAGATGAGAACGATTTCAATACTTATGATCATGCCTCTGATAACTCCTGACGATCATCTTTCACTTTATTTTATATTTCAATCGCTTTTTCTTGAAAATGGGCGCCTCATATTTAGCCTTGAAATAAAGTTTTATTTTTTCTAATAAAGGCTGACTTAACACATCCTCAGGATATCATGTCGCCTATATACGTTTTGCTTAAACTACAAATTGTGTTATAAGACTTTATCGGTATATGTTGCATATTTCTATCGATATTTAATGTCTACATGTATATGTAAATATGCATTTTGTATATTGATATTCACTTTAGATATCAACATTTGGTATATTTATGTATACATAAATTCCTGTTTATACAATATTTCTATCATGATGAGGTTTCTATAGCCTTTATAATTGATTGAGTGCTTATTGGAAATAATGTTGCATGTATACATAGGGTGTGATTCTCTCTCTCTGCCATTAGGCGTCGATATCATCTAAATTTTCCCACCCCACTCCATTTTGTCGTGAAACACTTTTTTTTTTACATGACCTCTATATTTATACATGTTACATTTTATAGTTTTTAATTGCATTTAATTTGATTATTATCTAATATATTACACCCTTTGTCGTGTAAATAAAAATGAATATATTAAATATTGCTTACTTCATGATTTTTACAATTACTATTTGTTAGATGCAATTTTAGATGAAATGATCAGATGATGAAATGATCGGGGTTGAAATGACCGGGAACCAATAAGACGTGTCCAACGTAATGTAGCTTGTGCACTACGTAATGACATAAGTTTACTAAATATTGAAACATTTTTATGACGTACTCACGATGAGCTAATTAAGAGTGACCTTGACGACCTTTCAAAGTTCACTCTCTCTCTATATATATATATATATATACAAACATATTTAACTGTACTGTAATAATATAAAATGGTATTCAAAACAAAATCTCTCCGACTACAAGACCACATCTTTTCACTCTAACGTTCTGGAGTTGTCTTCTCTTACCTAAGACCGCAGACGACAATGCCACCTATCTTGCATCGTTCACAACCCGCCGCTAATATCTCCCCCCCCCCGGTCACCATAGAAACACACACACACACACAATCCATTACAGTCATCCAATCGGGCTGAGAGCTTTGCACTGCGTTTTATGCCTCCTCGTGTGGCCGTTGAGACCTAGATCTATGTGTACCCCCAATATTCGGCTGCACACTGGGTAGGTTATTTAAGCTTGAGCTAGTGTCGTTGGCCTTGCTATTTAAAAAATTTTCTGACGCTTTCACAGCTCGCAATAAATACATATTGACCAAGACGTGGTCCTAGTACAGGGGTTCTCAACCTGTTGGTCGTGACCCCTTTGGGGGTAGATTGACAATTTGCCAGGGGTCGCCTAAGACCATCGAAAATATGGATTGCTGTTGTCTATTCTATTGCTGTATGTGTGTGTGTGTGGGTCGTGGCAGAGTGGGGGATTGTAAAAAGGGGTCGCCGAGCATAAACGGTTAAGAACCGCTGTCCTAGTAGAGCTATTGCGTGCATTTCAACTTCAAGGGGACTGCATTGTCGTGATGTTCCAAGAACGGTAATTTGTCACAAAAAGTAATATGGCGGCACAGTGACATTAAAAATTCATGTAAGATCTACATAATGCCATTAGCCTGGCGTCTCTTGGGATAGGGCGGACTACATTTCACACCAGTAATGAGCTCTCTACTCTATTTTTTTATCTAGTCACTTTTGTTGGTGGTAGAAGAGAAGTTCCTCTAGCATTCAAAGCTTAAAAGAGTTAGACATTAAGTTAAAAATTAATGAAAAATTGTCCTTGTCTAGAAATGACCAAATACACAGAATAAAAGGCTGCCTGGTCGTACGGTATGCGCGCTGGACTGTCGTTCGGTCAGCTAGTTGGTCCCAGACTGGACCCTGCCCCCTTCCCTTCGAGGATGTAGATTTAAGTCGTAAACAAAGGGATCTTAACATCTTCGGCCCTATCGCTCGCAGGGTCTGATAGTGGAAATTTACTTTTTTTTTTTACTTACATAGTAAACGGACGTAAAAACAGAAAACATGTTTACAAACTTTAATAACTTATTAATAAGCATTCACATTACTTTCTCCAATCACCTGTCACGAGCGATACACCCCACATTTCCTCATTAGCATATTTACTGTCTACTACAGACACTGTCGGATAGTGGGGAGGAGGATTACTTACTTAACATACCTGACTTGGTCCTTTCGACTCTTACCATGTGGACCACCGGTGGACAATGGTTAGCTTGCCTTAAATGTGGCGAATTATGTAGGTCACAGCTGGGGCTGCTTAGCCAAGAAATACTGCATTCCTCATTAGTCTTCGGACCCGAAGACAAGCCTTATTTTTATTATCTGGAGCATATGGACCCAACAGTACTCTGCATCGGACTCCCCCTCTCCCAGTTGGGCGCATGTCCATCCTGCCATCTTCTCTTCTCATTAAGGGTAATATATCAATAGATAGGTAAGAGTTTACTGTGATAAGTTCAAACAAAGACTCGAAGCTTTTATTTAACTTAACACATACATACAAACATACATACATACATACAAACTGTTACAAACTCGGTGGTTACACAGATGGTCGTAGTGCTGTGTGTTTTTAGCCTATCCAAATCGCCACAGTCCAGCGAAGGAAGAGCGGTCATCTGTGACCAGTGACAGTACACGCCAGTTCGGCAACGACCTGTGTGTAAATATTACGCACGCAAGTCATGGCGATTGTGATCATTCTGAGTGGTCAAGAACGTTCCATCCGATTCTAGAAGGCCAGTAGAGACACTATATAAGAGCGAGTGTGTCAGAAAGACTGGACTTCACGTTACCTCGCAATGTGACCAGACGAGGCGAAGTTATAGACAGACGGTGTGTGAAGTCAGGCGGAGCAAGGCTAGGTTTTGGACAGTCAGTGTGATATTGTTGCCAACTGTACAGTATTTGTAATGTATTTGAAATAAAACTGACTTGATACTTTGGAGCCCCGAGTTGTGAGGTTCTTTAAGTTCGTTGTGTCGTGTGGTGCAGTGTGAAGAGAGCCTGGATAGTAGGAGAGAAGATCGTATCAATACATACATACATACGTTTCAGCATGTAGAGCAAGTTAAAGACTAAACTGTTTAAAAAAGATCTTGGTCTTAGGACTGACAGTAAAAAAACGTAGAAAAGTTGTAAATGGGGGGGGGGGGGGGGGGGGGAGGTCGGTCTGAAAAGGTGGCAGGTCGGATGAGACAATTATTTGTTTGGGCGGCGAGCACGTCAGAGACCACTGAAGCTTTGAAGAAGAGCAGACTTTGACCAGATGTTGACCAGACTTTGACCAGATGTTGACCAGACGTTGACCAGATGTTGACCAGACGTTGACCAGATGTTGACCAGACTTTGACCAGATGTTGACCAGACGTTGACCAGATGTTGACCAGACTTTGACCAGATGTTGACCAGATGTTGACCAGACGTTGCGTAAGAACGTTAAGCTTCCTTTTTTTTTTGTCACCACGTGATTCTGTTACTGTCTTCTCTGGACAGTTCAAGTACTAATCCAGTCGTCTTCGTTATAAGATTGTCGAAAAAATAATCAAAGATCCTCTAGTCAATTTTCAACACCTGGTCTCTGGTAAGTTCCATGACATCTATCGTTTGGTATTTCCGTACTAGAGTCACTAGTCACATCACCTGGTCTTTCTCCATGTTTAAGTCCCAAGTCAAATCACCTGGTCTTTCTCTATACTTATGTCCATAGACACAACACCTAGTCTTTGTCGATACTTAAGCCTCTAGTCACATAACATGGTCTTTTTCTATACTTATGTCCCAAGACACATCACCTGGTCTTTCTCCATACTTAAGTCTCTAGTCATTTCATCTGGTCTTTCTCCATACTTAAGTCTCTAGTCATATAACATGGTCTTTCTCTATACTTAAGTCCCAAGTCACATCACTTGGTCTTTCTCTATAATAAAGTTCATCTACATTTTATTATCTGGTGTCTCTCTATATTAAACTCCCTAATTAAGTAGCCATAATCTCTAATCTCTATAATAAACTCCGCTTTCTCTAATCTCTATACTAAACTCCCTAATCAAGTAGCCATCATTTCTAAACTCTATACTAAACTCCCCATTAACTTATCTTTTTCCAAACTCCCTAGTAATGTAGCCATCATCTCTAATCTTCATACTAAACTCTCCAGCCAAGTGTCCATCACGTCGTCTCTCTATACTGAAGTTCCTGGCCAAATAGCCATCATGTCACCTCTGTCCATTGATCTCAGCTTAGTTGACAAAGTTAAACTGTACTTCTAGATAGAAGACTTCATTGTGTTAAGTAACCATCTGTGTCGTGAGTCTAACTCATTAGTTCAAGCTGCTCTCTCGTGCAATGATGAGATTAACAAAGTCCGAGGACAGCTCGCGGTGCCAGATAGGACAAAACTAATGACAGTCAATGCCTTGAATGTTTTAATTCCCTGAGACCTAAGTCCAGAATTTCCTTTGATTCAAGGTGTCCTTGAACACGCTAAAATCGTTATTACTACAACGAAACAATAAAAAAAAATACTTTTGAGTTTATTCCATTACCACTTACGTATACAGAGATTTAATCCCAGAAATGATTTTAAGTTCGACTTCAAATAGTCTCTTCATTATAAAACAAGCAAAGTATTAAAAAAAACACTTCTTTAACAAGCAATACAAAAATAGAATACTTTTTAAAAACAAAGCTTATCTAAGGGAAAGAAACGCTAATTACTGCCATTTATCAGAAAATTACAGGGTTTAACTCCCTTTCTGCAATATAAAACAAAATTAATTACTACTGAATGATTAGCTAATTGGTAAATTTTTGGATTGATTCGTGCATTGTTATCGACTATCAATAATTATGCAAAATTTGAACTTGGTCCGATAATGAGAACTTGGAGAAAAAAACGTGTCCAAACAACATAATAAGGGGACAAAATCCACATCTCTCATTAAGTAGCATTTATTCCCCTTATTTCGAAATCAAACAAACTAATTAATCACCAACAGTTAATTAACTAATTGTTTTTTTTTTTTTTTCATTGATACATGTCCTGTCAGGTTCAATGAATAATTGTACAAAGTTTTAACTTGACCCGAGAATGGGAAGTGGGAAAAAAAAGCCTTTATCGTTACACCTGCTCGGTGAACCCGCTCGAGACATCTACAATACTTTTCATGTATGTGAAGATGAGACTGTAGATAAAGTAACTGAAAGGCTTGAGAATCATTTTTTTGCCAACATTATGTATGACAGATTTAAATTCTTCACAAGAAATCAGAAGGACAGTGAACCGTTTGAACAGTATTATACTGAGTTGAAAAATTTTGCAAGTTTGACAACCTTCGAGATGAACTTATTAGAGATAGATTAGTTTGTGGCATACAGTCGGATCGAGTTAGAAAGTAATTAACAGGAAGTGAGGCAATAAAGATATCTTATCTTATCTTATCTTATAAAATCCAGACGTTACTTCAAAAAAAGAAGATGATTACGTCCTACGCGTCATGCATTCAGGGAGATAGTCTTCTATGTCTACTTGTATAAACACAAAGTCTCTGGTATTATTATCGTTGTTATTAAAAAATGTCTACAATATTTTATTTATTTATCTGTGGCAACAGAAAAGAAACACAATTCTTTGTAGTCACATGTAACTTGAAATATAGCTCTTTAGTTTTTCTTTGACACGAATTGTTTTCCTTACATGACGTGTACAATGTCTATACAATATGTGTGTGTGTGTGTGAGAGAGTGTAGGTGTATGTGTATACACAAGGTTCTTGAGCTGAGGTACTTATTTAGTCAGCCTTTGTTTCGCTAATTAATTATTATCTTCATGTCTGTTTTTGGAAATCCACCATTCCCCCCCCCCCCCCCCCCCCCCCCGCATTCCAGTCCAATGTTATTCTGGCCACACGCGCGTTGTTTACTGACGTCTGCCAGATAGGACAAAAAAAAAAAGACAGTCATTGTATCCTACGTAGTCCACGGCGCTGAATATCTGCAAGTATCACGTCAACCTCAAGCAGGAGACACAGTTATCATGACCAAAGGCTAGAAAAAAAAAGGCGAATTATCTAAGAGGAATAACCGCAAAATCACGGGCATATATCTCAATAATGCATGAATAATCTCCCTTTTTCAATACGAAACAAAATTAATTAAACACCACTAATTGATTAACTAATAGTTTAATTCTTTATTCATTCATTTCTTGTCATGAGTATAGATATACTTGTTTCTGTGATCTGTTTATATGGTCTTAAGAAATATTATGTATTCTAACTAAAACAATGTCAGAGGTCAATGTCATAAAGCAGGTTGCATCATCTGTAGTGTTACTTAACCCGTAGATCTAGCAATCTCCTTATCCAGGACCTCCCCCCTTCCAGCCAGAACAGCACCACGTGCCTAAAGTCTAGCAGCCGACTTCCCATCGCAGTAGGTGTTGATGACGTAACAGTTGATAAATATTTTAGTGTTGCATTAAGTACCTCAATAAAGAAATTTTACAACTTTACAACTTTACAGGCAATAACATCTCGCTTTCCTCGTTCTCTTCACTTTCTGCTCTCTCTTTCTCTCACTCTGACACACATTCTGTCTCTTTCCTTGCCTCACACACTCTCTTACTCTGTTTACCACTTTCTCTTAATCTCTCTTACTCTGTTTACCACTTTCTCTTAATCTCGCTTAATCTCTCTTACTCTGTTTACCACTTTCTCTTAATCTCGCTTAATCTCTCTTACTCTGTTTACCCTTCTCTCATAATCTCTCTTTCTCTGTTTGCCCCTTTCTCTTAATATCATTTAATCTGTTTACCTCTTTCTCTTAATCTCTCTTACTCTGTTTATACCTAGCTGAACACTACAGCACCGTTTTCCAAATACACATAGTAAATTATATTCCTAAAATCCTTGTTTAGATTTAGGTGAATAACTACTAGAATTTCTCTTCACGAAAAAAAAAAAAGTTAACTCTTCTAGTTGAAATTTTAAAAAGATGAAATACACTTTTAGCATGCAACAGAAATTAATTTCAGTAATACATTCACAAAAGTAGACCTAACTTGAAGCCACAGGTCTGACCTCACTTTTTTAATTCCTTTTATTTATACCCGCATTTTTAGTCGGGGGTGGTTTGCTATTACGTAGCACACTGCAAGGAATCCAGCCGGCGCTAGGTATTTTTTAGTGCCATGTGGATTGCGCAGACCAAAACCACTCTTTAGGCCAGAAGCCAACCACCATTGCTCAGTAGTCTGTGACGTCTGTAGATAGCAGTTGGCTGTAGGTTTTATTTTTAAAGTTTCAATGTCCTAGACTGTCTGCTGGACAAGGCTGTGAAAGCCAGTCCACTCCTCGACCGCAAATTGCATCTGGGAAAGACAGTTTGACAGCTCTTACGGAGGCTGCGGGACACATTTGAGACTCAGAAGATGGCCATTGTTTAAGACTTGGAAAGACTTGGATGGACCGCCAACGTGGTAGGAAAGGATATGCAGGTCGCAACTGGGTTTGCGTAGTCATGTGAGACACTGCACTCATCCTTAATCTTCGGAATCGAAAACATTGCCATTATTTATACCCTCTCTAAAATTAGCTTCTCCATTAGACAGAAAGATGTAGTACCTTCAATTAATAAGATCTCTAAAAAAAAGTAAAGTTCCCCTTTCAAACTATGCGGTCTTTGGGGCAGAAGATGTAAAAGGTCATCTGTTTCTTTGGCCAACGGTTAATGAGTATCCTGTGGCCAGCACAACGACCAATCACCTTGACTTTCCCCAACTAAAATCAGGTACCCATTAGAGTTGTGTGGACTCAGGGGCTCTCTAAAAATCCCGTAATTCAATATACCAGTCTTCACAGAGATTCGAACCCATGACCTCACGCAGAAACCAAGCGCTTAACAACTCAGCCACCGCGCCCCCTCCCCCATGAGATCACTGACTATTTTTACTCCCTTGTCTATTTTTAGTTCTTTTTTGAAACTTACAGCTGTTTCTCGAAACATAAGCACGTTCTTTATGTTTTTTTTTAACTATTATAACAACCTTGGCATTAATTATTACGTGACAGTAAAATGAGAAGAGTGAGATCAATGAAACTTGAACTTAGAACAGATGTCATTGATATATATATACAACTCTAAGTAGATATCAATGTCATCTCACACAGAACAGCTCGTCTGTACAAGTCAAAAGAATTGAACTCAAGGTTTCGCATTATTTTCCCAAGGTAAGCCCAAGGGAAAAAAAAAGCCTATTTTTGGGTCTACTTTAACCTGATTTTTATAACAGTTTCAACCGATGAACGAACATGAAATAAATGCAGTGGACAGATTCAACTACCTTGGCAGCACATTATCCGGAACAGAAACATCGATAATACAATCGAATTGCGTATCACCAAGGTCAGTTTATAATATTGTAGACTGTCTAAAAATGTTTGGAATAGAAGCTGTATCACCACAAAAACAAAGCTAGGGGGTCTATTGAGTTGTCATACTCCCTAAATGGCTTTATGTCTCAGAAACGTGGATAGTATACTTCTTCTAGCCAGCTTTATTGCTGCTGAGCTGTGAGCTCTTTTGCTGACTGTGCCAAGGAAAAAAAGTGTGCAGTTTTCTTCAGTTGTTCAGCACTGCCGTACAGGCTGTTGGTTATGTTCGGTGGTAGCGGTAGTAGGGTCTGCCTAAGGTGGATTAGGAAGAAGCATTCAAAGTGGATATGGTTTACGGTTTCATAAATGTAGGCGCAGTGTCTGCAAATGGGGAATTGTGTGGACAGAAATCATGTAAAATATTGAGCCACTTCCACATGATCTATTTCAGAAAAAGACTGAAAGTTAAATGGCAAGAAAAGAATACCTGATACTGAAGTCCTTCGAAGAGCGCGCCTGCAAGGCATGCATACGATACTAATTCAGTCTTAGCAGGCCACATCTGTATAATGGCATCCCTAAACAAGTTTTTTAATGGTCAATTAAAAAAAGAGAGACACAAAGATAAAGACACATTTCTCGTTCCATATGTTATGACAAATTTGTACAAATGCTTCTTCCTTCCTAGTGCTATTAGAGCATGGAATGGGTTGCCTGAGCCAGCCAGGAAGACTAACGACTTGGCAGAATTTAAGTCATTGTTTAACATGCATGACTAGATGCATGATGCGTAGGACGTAATCATCTTTTTTGAAGTAACGTCTGTATTCTAAAAGAGAAGCGCTCACTAGATGGTCTGAAGTCGAAGAAATGACGTGTAAAATGATTCCCTCCAGACAAACAGACAAAATGACAAAGTGAGTTCCTAAAAGCGTTGTAAATAAAAATCTTCTTTTGGTCTCAAATGTGTAACCCTCGGTCTTTTTTTGTTTGTGTCTGAAGCCACAGGTGCTCTCTTCTATGTCAGCTAAGACGAAAAGAAGATCTTAACCGACCACCGGCGGACAATGATTATGTTTGCCCTGGGTGTGGCAAAATATGTAGGTCACAGCTAGGGTTGCGTAGCCACGGGAAATACGGCATTTCTCTTTAATCTTCGGACTCGAAGACAAGTCTTGTTATTATTAAACAAAAACCTACGTTTTAGAGAGGACAACAATACAAAACAATAGTACTCCCAGAAACTTGGAGAATGAAAGATGTAAAACTTTTTTTTTTTTTCAAAATAAATAAAAGCCAATGATAAAAACAAAATAAAAAAAAAAAAAATATTCACCGGTAAAAGAATAGGAACAAACAATTGAAAGGTTGTTTTTTTGTTTTTTTGTGTGTAAGTGCAAGCTTGATCCGATTAGAAGTATTGATCCGTCAATTTTTGAGTTGGTGTTTTTAAACGTTGCATCGATGGTCGTGTTCGATTCCCTCGATCTGGAAACAAAACAAATGTCACTCAATAGCAGCGGTTCTCAAAGTGTACTCTTATAACTTGTTTGAAATTTAGCAGATCTAAATGAAATAATTACAAAGAATTTTTTTTAATGATATTTGAATAAAGACTTTGCAATTCCGACATTCTTTTATGTCAATGTGCTTTAGTCTTAAGTTTAATTTTATTTTTTTTAGTTGAAGATTTTTTATAAATGGAGGAAAATCCATAAAGCAAATTTTTTGTCGGTGTATTCGGTGTATAGTTAATAAATTTTTATTTTTTAAAATCATTTAGTGTATGCTTTTTTTTTCCTTCTCTCATTTGACTTGAGTTAGGCCTATTTACTCCCAGTGAAGTATAGGGCCGTAACAGTACTTCGCCATAGGACTCTGGGCAATGGACCTCGTTCATCAACCGTAAACAATCAACATTTAGCCACGTGATACAAATTACGATCTAATTTTAAATTACTCAATGGCTATCACGTGACAGTTTTTTTTCCGTTGTTTTATCAATATTATCACGTGACTAAATGTTGTTTGTTTACGATTGGTGAATAAGGTCCATTCCCTTCAGCTGGGTCCATGGCCATCCTATCATCTTTGCTTCTTGGTCAACCGATTTTCTCCATGTTAACTTTTGGTCTTCCGGCCTTTCTCTTCCCCTGCTCTTATCTTATCTTATCTTATAAAAATACAGACGTTACTACAAAAAGAAGATAATGACGTACTACGCGTCATGCATTTAGTCATGCATTTAGTCATGCATTTAGTCATGCGTGTTAAGCAATGACTTGAATTCTGCCAAGCCTTGCGCTTGGCTTCCGAAAAGTGGGTACCGAGTGTGTCATGTGGCCAGCACAACGATCAACCGCCTTTACTTTTCCCCAACTATTGTCAGGTACCCATTAAAGCTGGGTGAACTCAGAGGCGCCCAAAGATCCCGAAATTGAAAATCCCAGTCTTCATCAGGATTCGAACCCGGGACCCACCAAGCGCTTTACCGCTCAGCCACCTCCTATGAGTTTATTTAAAAAATAGACACACAAACCTTTCTAATTCGTCATCAATAACGTATGTAAATACGCAAGAAGGTCTAATCTTATTAATCTTATTAATCTTATTAATCTTTTAAATCATCTTGTTTTGTTTCAGTATACACGTTCGTAAAAAAATAATATTAATTCAATTATTCTCTATTTAATTGGACATGCCTATATTCTGAATTCTTAAAGAGCAGGTAATTTCGCTCTACATTTTGACCCCATGGACTGTACATAGACCACACAGAAGTTGAAGATGCGCTGTCAATGTTAAGCACTGAGTTTTACATAGACACCGAATCATGACATTGTTCTTAGCAATTCTATTTTTTTGTTTACTTCCTGTTTATGACGGCGTTAAGTGAAAGTAATAAAAGGGGGTTCTCAACCTGTGGTTCGCCCCTTTTGGGGGTCGAATCACCATTTGCAAGGTGTCGCCTAAGACCACCGGAAATTTCGGTTTTTCGTCTATTTTTCATTGGAAGTTGTTGTTTTTTTTTGTCGCACGATTTCTTAAGTGTTGTATTTAAGCACATTTGTACCATAGATGGTATAAATAAAAGATAATTTTTTTTTAAAATTCTTAAGCACAAATTTATTTTACACCAAATAAAATTACACATAGCTTTTGCTATGTAAATACATCATGGATGTCACATATATACATTTAAAATTTGTTTATGATTTTTTAACATTAGCAAAATCACATTGAAGGTCTACCTAGGCCTATGAACGAAAAAAATAAATTTTACGGTTGGGGAATCGTATTAAGGGGTCGCCGAGCTAAAAAGGTTGAGAACCGCTGGCTTAGACTGTTAAGAGAGTTAGCCAGAGCTAGTATCTGGTGAAACTAAGGTCTCTGTTCACCACCAGCATGTGAAGTCTAGTTGCGGCTGCATGGCGCTCAACTCACCGAATTGGACTACCAGGGCCATCAGGCGCCACCTAGCAAACGCCGTGGAACGTTTTGGAGCACTGTGGGACATTTAGAGCACACTGGTCATCCATTGCACCCCAAACCAGTTGCAGTTGTCTCCAATTGTTAAGATGCAAGAAAGACAAAACAGTAGTACTTGACAACAACTTTAAAAAAAATATATTTTTAAAAAATCGTATAATTGTGTAAATTTATTTGGATGAGTCATGTAATTAAATTTGTATCTAAATTTAGATCTAAACTAACAAATATAAAGGGTGGAGGGGAGGGGGTATCTGTGTGAATGTTGCAGTGATCGCTTTTTAAAATGCATTTTATAAAAAAAAAATAGATGTAGGCCTACTACTTCAATTCGAACTCGAGGGCTCCTCAAGCCAACACACTAACCACTTTGCCAGGGAAGTTATTATGAAAATAAAAAGTATCATAGCTATCTATTGTTGGTTTTAAGCGACTACCCACTTCTCTACACGAAGTATAAAGGGGACTTATTCAACTTATACCACCACATCTGTCATTTACAATTTCTTTGCCTTGTTTGATATCAAACAAAATAACTAATTACCTATAGTTAATTAGCTAATTGTTTTTTTTTAAATTGATTCTTGTGTTGTCAGGTAAAAGAAATAATTGTATAAAATTTTAGATTGATCCGAGATTGGGTGTGGTAGAAATAACGCGTCCAAACTTTTTACTAGACAAAAGTGAGTTGATAGAAGCAATGTCAAAATTGGAGACTTAGCTGACACATTTATTAAACTTTATTTATTCTATATAAAAAAAAAGATCACAAATAGAGTTTGGGCTTTCACACAAACTCAATGTCGCCCCTAGCCCCTTCACAAAGGACAGCAAATAAGTCCACTTTTTTTTTGGTAAGCAATCCAAGAAGACTATCAGAAACTACACAACACTACAACCACCACCATCTACCCCCCATACACAATGCTACTTTAATACTTATATCGAAACCAGTTTACGTGAATGGTAAAAACACAATCTCTCTTTGTAATTTTCTTTCTGTTATACACGCTTCTAAAATTAACCTCAGTTTCATTGAACACCTCGTAAATAATACAAAGAACAAAGAAACAAACTGTTGTGTATAACAACCTGCCACGTCATGTAGAATTAATATCCATGAGATATCTGGGGAAATGAGTTGTAAACATTTGTCAGACAACTCTAACCAATGTTAAAGAAGTACTGAAGATGTACTATTACTGCTCATATGTCACAAAAAGTACTAAAGATGTACTATTACTGCTCATATGTCACAAAAAAGTACTGAAGATGTACTATTACTGCTCATATGTCAGAAAAAAAGTACTGAAGATACACTTTTACTGCTTATATGTCACAAAAAAAGTACTGAAGATACACTATTACTGCTTATGTCACAAAAAAAGTACTGAAGATGTACTATTACTGCTTATATGTCAAAAAAAGTACTGAAGATGTACTATTACTGCTTATGAGTCACAAAGAAGTACTGAAGATGTACTTATAAATAAGTTCGTTTTTTTTTGTCTACACTGATATGTGATTTCCAGAATGTCACGATAGTGTGGATATTACATTATATGACTAGGGCGGTGTGCCATACTCTTTTTGAATGTGTAGCCTAATTTTTGTTTATTTTGTGTTGAGAAGGCCTGTGAGTTGATGGCCAGTTTAATTTGCACATTTATTTGACTTTTTTTGTTTGTAAATAAACAAATTTGATAAACAAATGTGTATATATGTTTAGTTGAGACATAGGCCTTATTAGTGCAATTTACCTAGCGGTTATACTTAAAAGCCTAGGAAAAAAAAAAGTAGGACCCAATGTACCTCTGGACAAAAGTGCCAGCACACCTCAAACACTGATCTGTTGATCTTAAATACCTAAATCTGGCTATAAGACTCATTGAATCTTTTTAGCCATAGGTAATATTTATAGATCAAAATTTTGTTATGTAGAATGGGGTGCTCTTTAGTAGCAATCACTATTTGTATGCAACACTAACCAATGTTAAAGAAGTACCGAAGTTATACTATTACTGCTTCTTCTTCTTCTAGCCAGCTTTATTGCTGCTGAGCTGTGAGCTCTTTTGCAGACTGTGCCAAGAAAAAAAAGTGTGCTGTTTTCTTCAGTTGTTCAGCACTGCTGTACAGGGTGTTGGTTATGTTGGGCTGTAGTGGAAGTAGGGTCTGCCTAAGGTGGATTAGAGAGGGGCATTCAAAGAGGATATGGTTTACGGTTTCAAAGGGGTGGGCGCAGTGTAAAGGGGGAGTTGTGTGGAGTTTATTTTGTTCAGGTGGTAATTTAATAGTGGTGTGTGTCCTGTTCTTAGTTGGAAAATTGTAGATTTTTCTTTGCGGGGGAGGAAGTTAATACTATTTTACTGCTTATGAGTCACAAAGAAGTACTGAAGATGTACTTTTACTGCTTATGAGTCACAAAGAAGTACTTAAGAAGTACTATTACTGTTTATAAAGAAATACTGAAAATGTTCTTGTACTTGTGATAAGCGGACTGTACAGAGCTCTCCAGACACGGCTAGAGTTGTTTTTTTCCATTCATTTCACAACAAATTTGATTACATTTTATGATTTCAAAGCCACAGGCTAAGTTACTCAAAACAATTCAATGGCGAATCAAGCTAAAACAAGAAATACACTCTAGAGAGCGGTATAGATCTACAATATGATATGCTCAGACGACAGAGATATTTTTAACCTTATCAAAGACAAGAGGGGGGTAGATCAAATACAATCAATAAGTTCTAATGTTACGTAAACCACTTTTTAATTTTGAGCGTAACTTTTTAATGACGATCTGCCATAGTTGGATAACTGGAAATGTATTCACAAGGAAGACCTATGCACTTTAGGTGAGGTGACTGAGCATAAAAGTGATTGGCTTCCGAACCGAAGGTCCCTGGTTCGAAACCTGCTGAACACTGTTTTTTTTTATTTCGGGATCTTTGGGCGCCTCTGAGTCCACCCAGCTCTAATGGATACCTGACATTAGTTGGGGAAAAGTAAGGGAAGTTGGTCGTTGTGCTTGTTGATCGTAGGAAACAGATGACTTTTACATCATCTGCCCTTTAAACCACAAGGTCTGAAAGGGAAACTTTACTTTACTTTACTATGTACTTTAGAAATATAAGAAAACGCAATAAAGACAGAACCGTATTCAAGCTCTTTCCTTTAATGCTTCTAAGATTTTAATGGACGATTCTCATCTAGTCTCATGTCCAGGAAATCTGGAATGAAGTTATCGTCTGCTCCTTATTTTGCCCTACCAGTCAGGGATGCTCACGATTATTCCAAACGAAATCTTAACATATTATCAGGAGATTTGTTTTATGTGCCTCAGATGTTCCTTCAGGAGTGTAGGTTATCACACCCTAGCACAAACCTCCCGCAGAGCGGCGTTGGAAGCCGGCTGGAAAGGTTTGAACCAGGGACCTTCGCGACCATAATCCAGAGAGCTTACCTCACGACCAGACAGCCACCGTATATGAATATGTTTCTAAAAAAGGTTGCTCTATCATTCTGTATCACTGAAAAGCACGCGCAGATGAGTGCTACGTCTCCCACAACTGCTGCGTCGCGTGCTCACGTTCAGTGGAATACTCCTCGGTGTCCACCGAACGTGCGTTGTCGAGGTAAGCGAGTTGAGTGTCGCAGTTGATGGCGTCACGCGGTACACGGAAATAGTCGATCTGCCCTTGGTAGTGTGGCGGGGGTACGGATGTGGCGGGGCGGGAGCAGAACTAGACACCCAGGACCGTGGGTAGACTGTTCACACTAAGTCCAGGCAGTGGAACGGCAATTTGTGTCTAGCAGACGACATTCATAAAGTGTTTCTTTTTCCATGTGTCGTGCAGCTCTCTCACTTTCTCTCTCTCTCTCTCTCTCTCTCACGTCTTTCGTTTGTTAGACTCTAGATCCAGATCTATCTTTCACTGTCATGTTATGGTTTATCAAAATAAAGTGATTTATACGATATCTGTAGGGTTTAGTGGAGATTTATTCAGCATATCAGTTTGAGACTTGTGTATCAGTCAAGTGCTAACCTATATTTTGTGAGTTCCTTATTTATAAAGTAAGGTGAATAACTTCATGTTTTTATATATATATATATATATATATATATATATATATATATATATATATATATATATATATATATATATATCAGTTTAGACTGTGATAGATAATTAGGAAGATAAGGGATACTTTTAAAAATAGTATATTTTAAAAAAAATTCATTGATGTTAGCATTAATTGATCTTCATTTATAGCTTCGAGTCTTTCTTCTTAGTATAATTTCAATATTTTATCGGGTGTTAATAATTTGTACAAAGACATACTCTGTGAATAAATTAGATGGTTGAATTCTGTCGGATTTGTTTTAAATATAAAGGAAAGGGACATAACTAATGAGTTTTTTCAACCCATAATTCCTTGTATTGTCTGGATATTTGACGATCTGTAAATTGACCTACTTTTTTTTTCGTTTCAAACGACATATTTAAAGTCTGCAAGGTAAGTAGTGGCTTTGTTTTAAGTCAACTGACCACAAGAATAATAGACTTAATCTTTTTACAAAGCTTACACAAACTCTTATCTGTCTGTCTGTCTAGTGCAAATTTTAAACACGTTATTTCTCCCGCACCTATTCTCGAATGAAGTTGAAACTTTTCACACTCATTTATTTAAACCTAACAAAACATGAATCTATAAAAAAAAAAAAATATTAAATTATCAAATAATTAGGCCTACTGGTAATTGGTTACTTCGTTTGATACCAACTAGGGAAATTAATCCTTAACAGATAAGGCTAAAAATGTGGGGGGTTTGCCCCCTTAAATAATTGTATAAGTCAATTCTCCCAACGATAATTCTCAAAACAAGATGAAACGTTCAACAGTTATTTATTACAACTAGAAAAAAAAAAGACATAAATCAATTTAAAATAACCAATTAGTAAATTAATTATTGGTAATTAACTATTTTGTTTGTTATTAAAAAAATTAACAGATATAACTGTAAATGTAGAGTTGTTACCTTTTGGAAAGCTTTGTTTTTGTTTTTTTTATCTTTTTTTTTTATAAGGTGCTTGTTGGTTTATTTTCATTGATACTAAGCGTTAGTTAAGTTTTTAGCTATGGATAACTTTAAAAACATAGAAATAGGGGATGAATGTAGCATTACTTGGCTGCATTATGCAGAGTCACGATTTAAACATTAGATGTCCGTGTGTTGCAGTCCAACAAAGTATTATGCGTCTTAAGTTGGCAAGTCACATGTCACGTTTCAACATTGATTACAGATATCAGTGAACTGAACATCTTCTGTCTATCCAGTGAACATCTTCTGTCTATCAAGTAAAACTGAACATCTTTCATCTATCAAGTGAACATCTTCTGTCTATCAAGTGAACATCTTCTGTCTATCAAGTAAACTGAACATCTTTTATCTGTCAAGTGAACATCTTCTGTCTACCCAAAAAGCGAAACAAAACAAGGTTACAAAGACAGTTTATGTGGAAACACAAACTCAAAATCGGCTCCCGAAGTGGTCTACTTCAAAGAAAAATGACGTAGAAGAACGGAGAAAGAAGGTTGACAGATCTTGTGTGATGCCCCAGCGGCCCAGCAGACCAAAGGATAAAGGATAGGTGAAAGTCAATGTGAAGTTGGATGTGAACCTGGCCTAACTAATGTCTTAGAATGAATATCTAATTGATCTAATTGTTTTGTAAAGGGTCAATCTCTTATTCAAATTCTCCAGAAAAGCATTTCCGTAAAAAAAATATAGCTTTGTTTGGTGTTTTGCGGTTCCGGGGCAATACTGCAGTTTACGCGTTAATATAAAAAACTTCTTATTAGTTATTGTTTTAAATTAGGTCCAACTTATAAAAATACTAAATAGATTTTTTCTCTTTAAAAAAAAGTAAATATTTTTTCGTGTGTAAATGTAGCAGTTAGTATGACAGAACTTATTCAATTCAACGATAAAAATGTAAAAAAAAATATTTGTTTTGACAAAAATCTAAAACCATTGGTATAAATGTGTTAAAAATATGGAAAATAGTATACTCTCCTACTAAAGAGCCTCTTGTGTTTGTTACTATTAATAGTTAATTGTTGCAAAAGTGGTGTATTTTTATGCAAAAAATGCTTGCATAAGTGATTTAAAAAATTATATTTTTCGCTTTCAGGAAAGCAAAATTGTCCGTAGCATCAGAACTTTGAATGGACTAAAATATTAGGATGTCGGATTTTAACTATCTTTTCTAGTTTACAAGATCTAAACGGGACGGACGGACGGACAGACATTCCACACAAAACTAATAGCGTCTTTTCCCCTTTTGGGGGCCGCTAAAAATGTGAAAGAAACTACTGTACAAATGGGAAAACATTTTTCTGTCGTTGAACTTAATTACGTTGTTAATTATTGATACACTCAAGTAGCACACTCTAGGAAGAGAGCTCTGTTGTTACAGTCTCCACTCTATTTCTTCGTGTTTACTTTTCGCATACATTGATAAATATTTCCTTCATCAAATTGTTAGTAAAGTTAGTTACACAGAACTTTCCCAACAAAACTATCTCATTGGAACTTCACAAATACCCTTGTAGAGAACCATCCACCGTATTTCTTTATTCTATATTTGTTTCCCAATCCTTGTGTTTTTTTTTGTATGTATGGGTTTCTTTGTGTATGTGTTTCTCTATGTATGTCTTTCTCTGCGTATGTTTTTCTTTACGTATATGTTTCTCTGTGTATGTCTTTCTGTGTATGTCTTTCTCTGTGTCTCTCTCTGTGTATGTCTTTCTCTGTGTGTCTTTCTCTGTTTATGTCTTTCTTTACGTATGTCTTTCTCTGTGTATGTTTTTTCTTTGTATGTACTCAGAGTACTCTGTCTATGTCTTTCTCTGTGTGTCTTTCTCTGTGTATGTCTTTCTGTGTATGTCTTTCTCTGTGTCTCTCTCTGTGTATGTCTTTCTCTGTGTGTCTTTCTCTGTTTATGTCTTTCTTTACGTATGTCTTTCTCTGTGTATGTTTTTTCTTTGTATGTACTCAGAGTACTCTGTCTATGTCTTTCTCTGTGTGTCTTTCTCTGTGTATGTCTTTCTTTACGTATGTCTTTCTCTGTGTATGTCTTTCTCTGTGTATGTCTGTCTGTCTGTCTAGGTGAATTCTTTAACACGTTTTTCTCACACTTCCCATTCTCGGGTCTAGTTGATTTTTTGCCTAATGATTCATTGTTCAATACAGTACATGAATCAATCAATAAATTACCCATTTTGTAAATCAATTACTAGTAATCATTATTTACAAAAAGATGAGATATATCTTGCAGTATTTATATATATATATATATATATATAACAGTAATTGTGCGGTGCTTCCCCGTGCATAATAATTTATTGTACATTTTTTATATTCTGCTTGTTTGTATTTTTTCGACACAAAAAATAGTTAGCATAATGACGTCAAAGAGTTCTTTTGAAAAAAAGAACATCGAAAAGAATCACGTGAGGGTATTCTATTTGAAAACGTATCTAAAAATGTTTAACTTCCTCGTATTGCAGACAGCCCTCGCTAAACCGTCTCTTACTAAAAATATTTAAACTTGTGAATCATTTGTAATGACATCCTTTTACTTAGTCAACATTCAAACTTGAATTTGAGAATTACAATAAAAATACATTTTTTTTTGTCCCTTGATTGATCGGCAACGCGTCTCTCTAAAATTGTTAGGACTACGTCGCGCCTCACAGTTTGAGGTCGGTGTCACCTGGTGCGACCGCACGGCAGTCACCCCCCCCCCCCCAGTGACGCCACTGCGTGATTTCTTTATATTACATGATTTAAGACAATATATTACTCTTAGTACTAAGTGGTAGGCGTATCTGATTAAAATAGGGTGCCATTTGATTTTTTTTCGACCCCCCCTCAAAGCAAGACACAAATCGGGCGCCAAGTTTCTTATGAGCAACTGCTGAAAGACAGACTCAGAAAGCAAACCAGACAGAGCGGACATCTGTCACTATAGCGACTTTAATATTGGCTCTTTGATCATAATCCAGGGACTTAATCTTATCAATATTCTTGGATTTCTTTTCTTTTCTTCAGCTGAAACAAGCTTTGCAGGTTTACGGTATGCTTACATCACGTGGTATCAAGTTGTGGAACCTTTATGAGAGATATTCAACTGCACTGAAGTTGGCCTTATACCAATGTGTATACATGATAAAGTTTATACACAGGGGAATTAAGTACGGAGTTATGTGTTTATATTTCGTAGGAGTTACAGTCCTTTCCAGTATTGGCTTTCTCCAAGTAGATTTTATCTCTATTGTCTATGTATCTCTCTATGTCTCTCTCTCTCTCTTTCTATCTATCTATCTATCGATCTATTCAAAATTTTGAATCCTCCTAGACTGCACTCATTATCTGCGCACTGTTCTTGTCTGCTCTATTGGAGTTTAAGGGTGACGCCAAACTGTCTGATTACTTACAGTGTTCGTTCAGCGATCTCTGTATTTAAACCTCCGGTAGCCACATCGTCTCAGAGCGAGGCTATGATTTCAAAGCCTTGATTTATGTCATTGCTGCACTGTCATGCCACAGAGTAATGTGCACACACTGGGATCGATAGCCCCCCCCCCCCCTCCCCACCCCCCTTCGTCCGCCTCAATTTTTTTTGTTATCTATCAGGCCAGGACCTCCACACATCTCTGTACATAATAAAATATAAAGCACTCCAGCAGAACTCACGGTGTCGTCCTTATCTGTCCTGGTCATCGGTGGAGCTAAAAGGGGAGAGAAGTTCACTTTTGCTACTGTCTGTCTTGTATTATAAGGTAGCCACAACGAATGCATATATCTCTGCAGTTAACAGTTTTTTTTTAGATAAATGCAATCAAATAAATCTATTTATATCGAGACTCAAAATGGAACAAAAGGGACATTACTATTATTTATTAATAGATATTTCTCGTGCTGTTACTGTTCCGTATGCAGTTGTTCTATTTGTCGTTGTTGATAATGTTGACTTGTTGGTTGATAAGTTATGTACAATACATTACTCTCAAGGTCAATTATAACAGAGTACAATCAGTGGCGTAGCTAGGGATCTGCCATCCTTTGGGGGCCCGGGGGGGGGGGCTTGACCTCTTTAGCGGCTCCTGCATTTTGACATTCGACATCATGGCATGAGATAATAGCATATTTTATATTTAATGTAAAAATAAATTTGAACAATCAATTGAGGCCCCCCCCCCCCCACACGTGGAGGCCAGTGAGAGATCTTCACATTCTCCCCCCCCCTTTTATCCCCCCTTTATAGCTACGCCACTGAGTAAAGTAATGTAGGAGTTCATTAACTCGTGAAGCAGCTTGTTGAACCTCTAATAGGATTCATTTACAGATCTAAGGAGGTCGCCTGAGTCCAACTATCCCACTTTGTTAGCTACGCTTTATAAATGAAATTTATGGTTGTTATTTATCACTATAGCAATTCAATATATAAGCTTGCAATCCTAATACTAGATCTATCTACTGTCTTTAGGCTCAAGTGTGAGTGTCTGTATTTAGACTACTAATACTAATACGGAATGGTTACCTGGTCGTGCGGTTTGCTCGCTTGGCTGTCATTCGGTTGCCTCGATGGTCCCGGGTTCATTACCTGCCCGCTGCCGCCCCTCGTGGTCCTGCTTGAGGTTTGGACTAGGAAGTAGATATCTTCAACAATGAAGGAACATGAACATGTAAAGCATCCGAATCTTTAATAAGTCAAGTGTTCTCTTAATTCTAACAATACAGAAATCTCTAATAACAACTTTAACTATCTCTGTGGTATGTGTATCCAAACAATAGAGAAATCTCTAAAGACGACTTCTACTATCGCTGTGGTATGTGTATCCAAACAATAGAGAAATCTCTAAAGACGACTTCTACTATCGCTGTGGTATGTGTATCCAAACAATAGAGAAATCTCTAAAGACGACTTCTACTATCGCTGTGGTATGTGGCTCAAATTGTCGTCATGACCGTCCCAAGTTCGAATCTCGCCCTCTGACCCCCCCCCCCCCCCCCCCCACCTTGTCGTAATGCAGGTGGTATGAAGTCTGACTCTACTTAAACATCTTCTTGATAGAAGAATATCTATTTCGAATTATATTTCTATTCATATGTTTATTAAATGGCGATTCCTTCTGTACTTTTTCAAAAATTAATAGGGCTTGTCTTCGAGTCCGAAGATTAACGAGGAGTTCAGTATTTCACATGGCTATGCAGCCCCAGCTGCGACCTTCATATTTTGCCACGTCCAGTAAAGAAAACCGTTTTCCGCCAATGGTCGACATAGATTCTCTCTTCGACGTCCACGTCTGTTCTCGGCAGATGACTTTTGATCCTGAATGTTTAAACTACAAAGTTTCTTTTGGTCTTCAATGTTTAAACTACATATCTCCTTTTGATGCCGCAAGTTTAAACTACAAACTTTATATCTCTATCCAATGTTTAAAACGTAAACTTTCTATTGGTCTTGAATGTTTCAACTACAAACTTTCTAACAGCATTCACTTTACTGTTGTGTTGTGTACAATATTTCTTCATTTGTTTAAATGTATTTTGTACTGGCTATTAATTTATTCTTTAACATCATAGACATAGTTGGATCTTAATTATGGCAGATTTACCTCCTTTCTTTTCCTCTTCCTTACACGCGCGATTGTGTTGTTTCCAAGCAACCACTGTTTAGTACAACCATTTTTATTTAGTATATCGACAAAGTAGTCTAAATATAGACGGGGTTGCCTAAATTGCCTCTCTTTGAGGCACGATCCACCTTTGGGTAAACGCAGAGTTACTTTGGAAAAACAACACAATCACTAACCTAGAAATAAAACAACAGTTACGTTGAAACGTGTTTTATTTTATAGTGAGCTCTGCTTACACGGATACTTCGATCAAAGAGTTGGCATCGGTTTTATGTTGGCCAGAGCAGCCCGTAATAAGATTCTGTGCATTCTAAGTGCCATCTGGATAAACAGAAAACTGGGCTTCTACAGTGTTTGGGATCTAATAGACTAGGACATTAGTTTGAAATAAAACTTGATCTAACCATAGACATAAATAAATATAGACTGGCCGAAGGAAGTAACTTCATGTAACTTGAAAACATGTATATCTAGTGTATTCGGATTTCCGAATAATGAACAATTGCAAGATCTTCATTGTTAGAGATTAAACAAAACTACACTGCCTCCTTATTTACAATATATATAGGTGTGTGGCTGAAATAGTTATGAATACTTAACTTTTATACTGCTCATAAATGCTGTATAATAAAGTACACAAAATTGCAAGTCACAAATTTTCATTTCATAAAACTCTTTAATCGGCCAGTCTATATTTATTTATGCCTATGGATCTAACATTCTGAACAGTAAAGCAATGTATAACATTGCCGCCATAGACATGAATGTGTAACCTGGCCAACGACATGATTTTTATTCGCTTTTTTTTTTATTAAGCTATCTGTGCTCAAGTAAAAAATAAAATAGTGGCTAAGGATTCTGGGAATTAGCTCTGCACTCAAAAGTAAACAAGTCCTCTTCATTTGAAAAAGTCTTAAAACAGCACGATTCCCATAATTCCTAGACTTTTCTTAATGATTTCCGTAGACCTGTCAACAAATATGGCCGACGCCTCAGCTTCGCTTGTAATTGTCAGATAAACATTTCAGACAATTCTTAGCCGCGAATAACCTGACCTTGACCTCACGTTCGTTGTGGTGTGGCGCAAATCAAAAGAAGGAAAGCTGCTTTTTTTTTTTTAGCAGCAAGACATGTCTTTCAGTCCAGTACTTCAAGTGGCTTCGCAGTCCCAACTGCTACCTACATATTTTGCAATATCCAACGCTGACATAGCCTTTGACCATCGTTCACATCTTGTCTTTTCAACATCTACGTATGTCCCACGGCAGAGGATTTTCTTTTTAGTCTTTAATGTGTATCTCGTGGAAAGTGATCTCCAGCTGTCTCGTTCGAAAGCAGCCTGCTGCCAGGTGCTCTCTTCTATGTCACTTAAAGCAAGTTGGCGCCTCAGCTGGTCGTTGCATTAAGCTATAAAAGACTAAGACTGTTTTTCTTATTACCATGGTGATGAGTGATTTGAGTTTTCATATTTATTTGCACAAAGCTTTTATCAACTCATTCACCCTGTCTGTCTGGTACACCGTTTTTCTACTCGTCAGTTAACTATTGGTAATTAATTATTTTGTTTGGTATCTCGAACAAAGGAAAGAAATGTTACTTGACTGAAAGGGTGGCATAAGATAATTTTATTGACAACCTCAGCGTAACTCCTGTACAATAACAATAAGCCGAAAAGTCCCCTGTATAGGTCACCGCTCTAAAGTATAACAAACAATTTATAAATATACAATATTCTATAATCACAAGTACCTCACTTGCAGAGTGGTTAGCACGTCCGCTCGAGTAGCCGTGAGCCACGAGTTCGAATTCAGGTCGTTCCCCCCTTTTTTAAAAATACTTTTATAAACTAATTACGGTGAATCACACCCATATATCTCTTTCTTTCTTTATTATCAATCGAACAGATTTATTGTTGTTGATCTAGATCAGCGGTTCTCAACCTTTTAGGCTCGGCGACCCCTTTTTACAATCCCCCACTCTGCCGCAACCCCCCCCCCCCCCCGCATACACACACAGCAATAGAAGAATAGACAAAAACAATCCATCAATGGTCTTTGGCTACCCCTGGCAAATCGTCAATCGACCCCCAAGGGGGTCGCGACCCACATGTTGAGAACCCCTGATCTAGATCTATTACAAATTTAATGACATCAGTGTTTCCGAAACTGTGTTCCGCAGAACCCTAGCGTTAGGCCTGAATTAGTTTTCCACGAACTACTGGAATAATGAATCTCTCTAAAAAAAAAAAAAAGGAAACTATTCCGCTAAATGCTCAGAATGTCTGAAGTGATCCGTTAAGGAAAAAGTTTGGGAGACTCTGAATTACAAGACTGATCCAAACTAATTGATATAAAACTACACCGTGCTAATGTGTTAATATTGCGTCATCGTTTATTGTGAATGTTTTTGTGAGAAAGTAGGATGTGACGTAATAAAAAAAGTCTTCTATGTCTACCTGTCTAAACACAAAGTCTCTGTTATTAGTATTGTTATTAGTAATTAATGTCTACTGTATTTTATTTATTTATCCGTGACAACAGAACAGACACTTCGTGTAAGCTTTGTTTTTGTTTTTTTTAAAGTATTTTTAAAACTGTTTTCTTGTCTTGTCTTTTCAAATACAGAAGAGGAAGAATGAAGATGAATACGTCCTACGCGTGTCCCTAGGTCATCTATTCATGCATGTTAATCAATGACTTAAACTCGGCCAAGTCGATTCCATGCTCTAATAGCATTAGGGAAGACGGACTACTTGTACAAATTTGTCCTAGCTTATGGAACAAAAAATGTGCCTTTATTTTTTAAAAACATCTTTCGAATAAATTGACAAAAGCAATATACTTTCGATTTCAGTTTAAGTAGCGACACGCTGACATTAGTTCTCTTCTTTGTTAGAAACAATTTAAATGGATTCTATTTTTTAAATGATTTTGTCAAAGAAACATATTTCGATGGGACTTCACTTTAAGACAATCCCATGAGCCACTGCTCTGTCACGTCCTCTTCTTATCGTGTCGCCATGGCAACCCTTCCGGAAACTCACCCGCTTCAGCAAACATTGTCAACCGCTTGAATAACATTTCGGGGCGGTGTTATTTATTTATTTTTTTGGACATTAAAGTAGATTTTTAACAAAAAACATACAAGATTTAAGAAATAAATTGTAACCAGGTTATTAATAATCCGAGGGGAAGGGGGGACAGCGGAGTAACGTTCCTACCAATCCTTCTTCCCTAGCGCTATTAGAGCATTGAATGGGTTGCCTGAGTCAGACAGGAAAACCAGTGACTTGGCAGAATTTAAGTCATTGGTTAATATGCATGACTGAATGCATGACGCGTAGAACGTAATCATCTTCTTTTTTTCGAAGTAACGTCTGTATTATATAAGATAGGATAAGATAAACAATGAATTTCACTTCTGCTGATGTTACTGATCATCTTGACATCACTGACATTGTAGTCTAGCGTTTCTGCAGCATAGCAGTCAGGAGATTGGATACACAACAATTGCAGGAACTACTTTCTTACATGCGAGGGTAGCATGTATAGTAAGTTGGACTCTTGAATACCTGAACGTAATGTTTAAGTACATTACTTTACAACGTACTAATTGTGCAATATAAGTCCAAATATGAGGAACACAATTCAATAGATGAGACACTTTAATACTTCATAGAGTCCCTATCTTGAATTATACAATACTACTTTAGTACACAAATATATGATTGCTCTGTTATAACTTTATTCTCTTGGCTTTTCCACGTGACTTAAGTTGACTTGCTTATTACATAGCTATACTATTTTGACTGGCTATATCTTCACTATTTCTCCGACCTTCTAAGTTCTCTTGACTGACTCTTTAAGTTAACTGTATCATTACTGACTGACTCTTATGTTACCTGTATCATAACTGACTGATTTCTTATGTTACCTGTATCATAACTTACTGACTTCTTAGGTTAACTTATCATAACTGACTGACTTCTTAAGTTAACTGTATCATAACTGACTGACTTCTCAAGTTAACTGTATCATAACTGACTGACTTCTTAAGTTAACTGTATCATAACTGACTGACTTTTTAAGTTATCTGTATCATAACCGACTGACTTCTTAAGTTAACTGTATCATAACTGACTGACTTCTTAAGTTAACTGTATCATAACCGACTGACTTCTTAAGTTAACTGTATCATAACCGACTGACTTCTTAAGTTAACTGTATCATAACTGACTAACTTCTTAAGTTAACTGTATCATAACTGACTGACTTCTTAAGTTAACTGTATCATAACCGACTGACTTCTTAAGTTAACTGTATCATAACTGACTGACTTCTCTCTAAATGACCGACCAAGGTAACTAACATCTCCGACCGATCTCAGGTCCATTACCAAATGATGTCTTCAATTTCATTATACTTTTCATAACAAATGTTCACTATTCAAAATTTCACTATGTTCACTAATTCACCAGAGATATTAGAAAGATACTATTTTAAATGTAACTATTATTTTATTTATAATTACTGTGTCCAATTAAGAAATATAAAAAAAAAATTGTTGTCAATAAATAGGTATGTGTCTGTGGTAGTGGGCAAAGATTGATTAGCGTGAATTAGTTCTTAAGGAAGAATGCTAACTCTTTCTCTCCGTAATTATTTACCACATTCTTGTGGAATCAACGCTGGTATCGTCAGTTAGGAGAGAAAGAGTTGATGTGCTTAAAGCATGGGGTTGGTTTATGACGAGTATCTCTTTATCTCTAGACAATTCTCTACCAGAAGATTTTGTGGCTGCACCAACTACCCGCAACTACGTTTTTAATTTTAAATTAATTATTTATTTCCTTGATCGCGCCTGTATCTCCACGTCAATAACAAAAGCAATAACAAAGGAATATTTTCTAGTTGAAACTCTCGTTTGCTTCTGAAATCTATGCAAGTTTTGTTTTCGCTAACAAGGTTTCTGTCATGGTTGCGTTTTGGGCCTTAGCTCGTTGGCCCGAGCCCCTGACATTCGACATGCACCTTCGTGCGTAGAATAAATAATTAACAAGTTGTTAACAATAACAATGGAATTAATTTACAATGGACAAACTGATAAAGTAATATATCATTGAATTTAACAAATATTATAATACAGATGTTATGGTAATCGAATAATCATTTTGCACCTTGCTGTCCCATAGTATCAACAAGACACATTAGTAAGAAGTTAGCCTCAACGCAACAACCGTACGACACTGGCCCACTGCTGAATATAGACTAGTGCAGATTCCACTTACAAGCCCATCATTAACTCCCTTCATAAAAGTAAGAACGACAAATTGAAAAGACCAATCTAATACATTCACCCTAAAAAGGGGTACACACAGTGGCGTAGCATCCATGGCGCGAAGGGGTTCAATGAGCCCTGGCCCACGACCAATAGGAGCCCACAACTGTGGCGTAGCAACCATGGCGAGAAGGAGCTCATTACGCTTGGACCCATGCCTCAAGGCCAGTTGGAGCCCACATTAGAACTTAGGAAGAACATTTGTTTGTTCATTTGAAACACTTTTAAGTAGTTTAACTCTGTTAAGAAGCTGTAAAAACATTGACTTTAAAGACACTATTACTTATATGCAGTCCTAACTGAATCAAACGTTATGACATAATTACTTTAAAAAAAAAAGGCTTGATCTTTACATTGGAATGTCTTTACAATTAGATTACTCATTTTTTGTCATACACTAAATTTGTCTTATTGGCTTATCACTTCGGATAAGGTGGGACTTCGGACAGAGGGATTGGTGGAGAGCCGATTTCTCATCCTGGCCATGGATAAAAGCCTTTCGTTGGTCAAGAGGTCCATAATAGGGAATGGGACGTTCTCGGACCTTAAGGACATGGACATCTGATTCAGGAGGGGGCCTACCAAGATGTTCTTGAACCCGGGCCCACGGGTACCTTGCTACGCCACTGGGTACACAAACAAACCTCAAAGAAACATTATATCAGCATAGTAACAGAAAAACTCCATCAGCTTAAAAGAAATGCAACAAAGAAGGTGCGTTCAAAAATTGTGCACCTCATTGGTGCTAGAAAAATAACGTAAGCACCGACAGTTTCTGTTAATTCCCTTACCTGATAAACTTCAGCATTTTTAAAATGATAAATAAACATCTTTAGTATAATACATACTTATTGTCGCAGCTTAAATTCCAATTATTTACTTTTTTAAACCAAACCATGTCTTGCTTTGTTTTACATGTTTCTGATGTTTCAAAAGGGTTTAAAATCATTACATCCTATCCCGGGCGGCTGAGCGGTAAAGCGCATGGCTTCCGAACCGGGAGTTCTGGGTTGAAATCCTGGTGAAGACTGGGATTTTTAATTTCTGGATCTTTGGGCGCCTCTGAGTCACCCAGCTCAAATGGGTACTTGACTTGAGTTGAGGAAAAGTAAAGGCGGATGGTTGTTGTGCTGGCCACATAACACCTTCGTTAACCGTAGGCCACAGAAACAGATGACCTTTACATCATCTGCCCTATAAACCACAAGGTCTGAAAGCGGAACTTCAATTTTTTTTTTACTACTTAACATCCTAGTCTAAACGTACCACAAGATGATGTGGGATGAAAGAGGGCAGGGTTCAAACATGCACCATTCACGCAAAAGTCCAGAGCAGCATACCACACGGCCAGGCAGCCATCCATTCTGTACACATACCACACGGCCAGGCAGCCATCAATTCTGTACACATACCACACGGCCAGGCAGCCATCCATTCTGTACACATACCACACGGCCAGACAGCCATCTATTCTGTACACATACCACACGGCCAGGCAGCCATCCATTCTGTACACATACCACACGGCCAGGCAGCCATCAATTCTGTACACATACCACACAGCCAGGCAGCCATCTATTCTGTACACATACCACACGACCAGGCAGCCATCCATTCTGTACACATACCACACGACCAGGCCGCCATCCATTCTGTACACATACCACACGACCAGGCAGCCATTTCCTTATGCGTTTCAAATATCCTTTACATGCTCGAATATTAATAAGTGCTTAAAGCCATGTTTTGGATATATGTATGTGTGTGTGTTTGTGTGTTAGAAAAATAATTTTGATTTAAAATAACAAGAATGTGTGACGACATCCGTCTCGAGTTTTACAAACATGTCGTCATCCCAACGTTCAGGCCGCGGACAACCTTTAAGCCTGAGAACATAACTCGATTTTCACCGGAATTTAACCTTTGACCTTTTAAGTTAGAACACTCCTAAGTACTTTTCATTGACCTACTAAAATCAACTTCCTGACATCTAGCAAAATAGGGGGAAGGTGGGGTTAAAAATCAAGAATTTTCAATTTTTTTAATGGATTTGGTGGTGGATATACTATTTGGCAACATAAGCTATAGCTTAGGGTTTCCACTTGCTGGGGGTAGAGGGAGGGGGCCTCAAGAATTGTTCTAGAGATATTGGTAATTGGTAACCAATGACTTAAATTCTGCCAAGTCACTTGTTTTCCTGGCTGGCTCAGGCAACCCATACCACGCTCTAATAGCACTAGAGAAGAATTTTCATAAGAGCTTTAAACAAGAAAATATAAAAAATCCTTCATACAACTTAGAAAGCGATTAATTGGCTCTTAATAAGTAATGAATGTTGAATTTTTACCCCCCCCCCCCCCCATCACCCCCCTGCCATAGAAAAAAAATTATTCCGGTTAACGAATGTATAAATCAGCTAGACTTTATAGTATTCCTATAGCTCTATAGATCTAGACTTGGAAGGTGGTGCGCCAAATGTACCTAACCTCTTGAATGAATAGACCATAGACTCAGTAGCGTCACTAGCGGGGTGCGGGGGATGTGATCCGCACCGGGTGACACCCATTAGGGGCGTGACACCCAAGTGAAAAAATGTTTTGTATGAAACTCTACAAATTGTCCAAAACGTTACATCATAATTTATATCAAAAGCAGTTGTGAAACCTTACTTTCATTTGTATATATAAAATTACTGTTTGATTTTTAACAATGTTTTTATCGAATCTAATGAAAAAGTAGCTAGCATCGAATTATCAGAATGACGACATTCTTCAGGTATACAATATTATCGAAATCTCAACTTAGTCTATAGAAATGAAATACAAATTAGTAACTTAATAAGTGGGGGAAACAAAGTCTGACACTGGAATATCAAGGTACGTATGAGGAAAAGTCGGAAAACAAGAACATCCGGCTACAAAAATACAGTTGACAGAATATCAGAATATTTGACATTTCGTGACCATATTAACGACGAGTCTTTATTTCTTCTTCTTCGTTCTCATTGTACATGTCGGAGGGTTCAGATCTGTAATCCTGTATCCGAGATGAACCGTGCAGTGGTTTTCAGATTAGACAGTTCTTCGAATAGTTTTTCTTCTATAGGAGGGTTTTGGGACCAGTGTCTTGTTCGGGCCTCTTAATATAGTATGCAGCTTTGAAGGGCATGGTCAGCATTCTCTGGTGATGTTCCACAGGGGCAGTTAACGCTAGTCCCGACTTTTAGTTTCCGGAACATATGTTGTCTTATTCTGTTGTGTCTGGTTGTGAGTCGAAAAACTATGCGTTGGTCATATCGAAATGGCTTATAATAGGCGTCCTTTTTCTTCCATTTGTTTCCAGGATCCGTTTGTTTCCATGAATGGGCGAAATGAATAGTGGAATTGAAAAAAACAAACAACAACACTATAAGCAAAGATCAAGATATATTTATTTAATTTGTTATTACCCGGATTATTTTAATTGATAAACGTATACTCATTATCCCTATGGAGTTATTTAAATGTATTTAAAACTTGCATGATATAGTCTCGAGTTGAACTCAATTCAGGATATTGGGATCAATACTCTATTGATTGGAAACATGTTGGACAATGATTCCAGTAGGCGCAGTAATTGGTAAACGTCCATCGTACAAAAAAATAGTTCATTCCAAAAATAGCCTTAGACTTTGCATTATCAGCGAATATAAATCCGTCAGACAAGAAAGATCAGCGTTCGTTGGTTACAAGTGTATCGATGGAGTAGAGCTGCAAGATAAGAGAAACAATGAGTGGGCCCACATTGACTTGGAAGTGAGAATAATTAAACGATAACGTAATTGGAACAGTCAGTGAGTGGTTGATAATGATTTGGTGAGACTGGTTAGGTGAGACTGGTTAGGTGAGACTGGTTAGGTGAGACTGGTTAGGTGAGACTGGTTTGATGAGACTGGTTAGATGAGACTGATTAGGTGAGACTGGTTTGATGAGACTGGTAAGGTGAGACTGGTAAGGTGAGACTGGTTAGGCGAGACAAGTTTGATGAGACTGGTTAGGTGAGACTGGTTTGATGAGACTGGTTAGATGAGACTGATTAGGTGAGACTGATTTGATGAGACTGGTTAGATGAGACTAGTTTGATGAGACTGGTTTGATGAGACTGGTTAGGTGAGACTGGTTTGGCGTAGGACGTAATCATCTTCTTTTTGAAGTATCGTCTAAATTTTAAAATAGGCTCGTTAGGAGAGGTCAGTTTGTTAGACGAGTTTGGTGAGGTTATTTTTGACACTACTTTGGTGAGACTGATTAGGTGACTGATTTGGTGAGGTTATTTTTGACACTACTTTGGTGAGACTGATTTGGTGAGACTGATTTGGTGAGACTGATTTGGTGAGACTGATTTGGTGAGACTGATTTGGTGAGACTGATTTGGTGAGACTGATTTGGTGAGACTGATTTGGTGAGATTATTTTTGACTCTACTTTGGTGAGACTGATTTAGTGAGACGATTTTGGTTCTTATATTGTAAACACACTTTGACCAGATATCGTTAATTGGGTCACCATCCATTTTCTTTGCAATGACTAACTTGTAGCAGAGAGGGAATATTGGAAAAAGGCTAAAAAAAAACAAACTGTAGCACTGCTACAACAAATACTTTATTTTCAAAATAAATTGGGGTGCTGAGGAGGCATGTGATGCGACGTCCTGCCAGTTGGTAGGTATCAACCCATGTAAACAAATCCTGCTGTGAAAATGATTGACTGTTTTGGTTGTTGTACTTATGTTTACTTATGCTTGTAACTCATCCGTAAGAAATGTGTTCGCGAAATGTGAGAGAGGTGTGTTGTGTAGTCATTCAGTGTATTAAATTAGAGTATTATATTCAAAATTATTTCTAGATGTAGAAAATTTTAACTTCCACCATTTTCTAAGTATTGAGTCATGTCGAGAAGTCGTTAATTAATGTTCGTTATAACAAGTTGATAATGGTTTCTAAATGTAGCAAATTTTAATTTCACCATATTATATAAAAAAAAAGTGATTAGGGTCGAAGTCCCTCTGTGCGTTCCACCCCCCCCCCCCCCCCCGCTTCCAATGACGCCATTGATAATAGGCTACAGTGCCGGCCCTAACAATTGCGGGGCCCTATGCGAAAAGGGTTGCACGGGGCAAAGTCTGGGTAGGGATAAGGATAATATGTGAAAATTAAAATTTTGTATTACAATAAAATAAATACGTCTTTGCAATTTATTTATTCTTTAGTAAGTAGGAAATCTCGATCCTATTAACTTTACGAGCCTTGCGTGTAGCGAAGTCATACAGTATATCATCAAAATCCCCTTTCCTACGTAGATCACGCTCAGTAGCAAAAATTACCAAATTGTTCAATCTATCTTCGTGAATTGTTGACCTCAAGTAATTTAATGGCACCCCACTATAGACAAGTTTGTCTATTTTTCAGGACATTTTTTGTTTTCTGAAGATTTTCATGAGCTCGTGGAAAATCAGGAGGCTGCGGTAACCCATTTATAAGTTATAATGCAAAGATGTGCATGAAGTTCTTGTTGGCCTCCTTCCGTCGAAGAAAACCTATGGTTCATCTTGCAATAAGCGAGATCAAACCCTGGGCATTGCGTATGGTTGGAACGATGTCGCCCACACAGCAATTCCCCCTTCTGCACGCAGCTGATGTGACCATATGAACGGAATATCCGATAAAGCGAAGTCCAAAAGGACTCTGGAGTTAATCTGTGATCGTGACTCGTGGAATCAATCTGTTATCGTGACTCGTGGAGTCAATCTGTGATCGTGACTCCTGGAGCAAATCTGTGATCGTGACTCCTAGGGGCTAATCTGTTTAACTCCTGCTCCAGATGTTGTCCTCCTGGTAACTATTGTTTACATTTGAAGTGACAGGCAATGACGCGAATCACACGTTGTGAGAATGGGGATTAAGATCAGGAGGGAGGCTGCTCACGGTAGTGGGGGGATTGCAGAGCTATCTAGCTGGTACGTAATAATTTAATTTTAATACAGAATGCTGGTATACAACGTTATGTTTAATAGTTAAGGCGAATAACTAGCATCGTTTGGTGTAGTGTGTGTGTAATGGCGGTTGGTCGTTGTGTTGGCTACATGATACACTCGTTAATCGTTGGCCACAGAAAGAGATGACCTTTACATAGATCGTAAGGTCTGAAAAGGGGGGGAACTTTTCTTTTAGAACAAGAAGAAGACGTCCTCTGACCTAACACTTTTAGAACAAGAAGAAGACGTCCTCTGACCTAACACTTTTAGAACAAGAAGAAGACGTCCTCTGACCTAACACTTTTAGAACAAGAAGAAGACGTCCTCTGACCTAACACTTTTAGAACAAGAAGAAGACGTCCTCTGACCTAACACTTTTAGAACAAGAAGAAGACGTCCTCTGACCTAACACTTTTAGAACAAGAAGAAGACGTCCTCTGACCTAACACTTTTAGAACAAGAAGAAGACGTCCTCTGACCTAACACTTTGAGAACACTTGATTTGTTGTTACTGACAAAAGTATATAATTCGTTTGTATATATGTGAGTACGCCTGTATGTGTTTATCTGTGTTTATGTTTGTGCGTGTCTTTGTACGCTTTCATTGTTTGTGCGTGTCTATTGTGAAGGTGTGTGCCTGTGTTTCTGAGTGTTTTGGTGTACATGTGCGTGTGTTTTGCTTAAGGAGTGCACATGTGCACTATAATTTCTATATGCAAGTGTGTGAATAATTATAAATGTACGTGTCAGAGTGTGTGTATTTGTGTACGAGTGTATGTACTGTGTCCGAGTGTGTGTATTGTGTCGGAGAGTTATTGTGTCCGATAGCGTGATTTGTGTCCGAGTGTAGATCTATGTATTGTGTCCGAGTATGGGTATTGTGTCCGATAGTGTGGAAGATGTCAGAGTGTAAGAATGTTTTTGCTAATTAGCTCGTAACATCAGGAAAATTGCGCCATCTTTCGTTGTGCAATGACTGTATTATACAATGTACCATTTTGACTAAGTGAACAGATAAAAGTTGTCTTTCTTAGAAAAACAAATTGTAACAAAAATGGCCGCCACGCATTCTATAGTGACAATTTTTGTTCCTAATAGATCTACGAAACAAATACATTCTTTTTATTTATCACAGCGAAATGTTGATTTGTTCTACTTTGTGAGATGTGACTTCGTAACAGCTACAAACATATTTTGTTCCCTGTAAAAGTTCTTCGTCTTTTGTGATATCTACTTTCTATTAACTAAACTTCAACAAATGATAGTGTAAGTAAACTCAGATCTAGGAGAAAATACCTATTTCTGGAAACACTGATTAAAGAAAACAGAAGTTTATTCATTATTATAGCAACAATATATTGAGACTTTACGCAGATCTTGTCTGAGTATAAGCTGTTAACTTTGAGTTTGCCATTATTACGCCATTTACAGGGGCATAGCTAGGAATTTACCATCATTTGGGGGCCCAGGTGGGCTTGACCTTTTTTGGGGACCCTGCAATTTGCGTAATATATAATATTTAATGTAAAAAGACACTCATTTGGGGGATTTTCAAATTCTCCCCCTTTCGTCACCCACCATTTCGTCCCCCACCCTAGCTACGCCACCGGCCATTTGTTATCTTTCCACAGTTCTCTCCCTGTTAGAAAGTTGAAAGATGTGCACAGATCTCATTTCTTAACATTTAATCCAATTTAAAAAAGAAAGTTTCTTTTTTCCTAATCCCTCCAAATGCATGGGAGATGGAGGCTTACCATTAGTCATAACTCTAAGTAACTTAGTTTTGTTTCTTCGCAATGGTAGCCTACGTCTCAGAGGATCTCATGTTTTATTTAGTTATTCTTAAAGATTTATCAATCTATCAATTGCTTACTTCTTCCTCTACAAATGAGCTTGAGTGTTATTTCTTTGTTGTTATAAAAATAAGACATGCACATCCTAATAAACATAGGCCTACTAATTTCATGTATTACTGTATGATACTTTGTATCACAATTGACTAGACTATTACTTTGTATCTTATTCCTAATAGACTAGAGTAGAATTATTATTGTAGGGGCCTTTGTATTGCAATTTGCAAATAGATTGACTGTATCTATTGGCTGTCAAGTGTTTTGCATCATATTTTCTCAATAGACTAGACTAGGGTTCTGATTGCTCTGAGTGTGGCAAAATATGTAGGTCACAGCTGGGGCTGCGTAGCCACGGGAAATTCCTGCATTCCTCATTAATCTTCCGACTCGAAGACAAGCCTTATTATTATTAGAGTTATTGCTGTATTGCGTTTTCTTAGACTAAATTATTTATATTGCTATGTAGTTCTTTGTATCCAATACACAATAGACTAGACTAGAAATATTGGAGTACTACCCTTTGTACTACAATACATTGAGTTTTGGTGTAAAGTGCTTAGTACCACATTTCCAATGGACCTCATTCATTAATCGTAAACAAACAACATTTAGCCACGTGGTTCTCTATCTCTTCTATACAAATTACGTAATCCATAAAGGCTGTCACGTGATACGTTTTTTCCCATTGTTTTATCAATATTATCACGTGGCTAAATCTTGTTTGTTTACGATTGGTGAATGAGGTCCATAGACTTGACTAGAATTATTGCTGTATGATGCTTTGTATTGCTATACACTTACAATCTAGTACGATGTATCCAATACATCAACAATCTGACATGTTGCCGTTGAGACGTAAGTAGCCTTGAAGCTAACAGATTGAATGTTTGTTTGTGAAGGAAACTCTCCTCTTTCCTCTCTGAATTATTGAGCAGATGTTTAAGGTTGCACACTTCAGTTGGTCGCTTAAAGCTTTTCTATGCTTGAGTGGTTCGCTATCAACACAGCTCTCTGTACAACAGAAGAACAAAATCAATAGCAAAGATGCTGAATAGAAGAGAAAAAAAATGTTTTTATTTTTTTGGTTTGTTTGTTGATAAAATGCTAAGATAGACACAGATTGATACTGTGTTCCAGGTTGCGTCATCTGTCAGTGGTTCTCAATCTGTCATTCTTCTTTCATACAGTGATACTATTTTGGCATGCACGGTCGTGCGGTATGCGTTCTGGACTGTCGTTCGGACTGAAGGAATATCTGAAGAAAGCTATGAACTATTTTGAACCCAGTGGCGTAGCTAGGGTGGAGGGGAGGAGGGGGGAGCTGTGGAAAATCCCCCATGGCCCCTTTTGAGGGGGGCCCCCAATGTGTGTTTTTTAACCTTAAAACTTAAATGTTATGCAAAATTCTGGGGCCTCCAAAGAGGTCATGCCCCCCTTGGGCCCCCAAACGATGAAAAATTCCTATCTACGCCCCTGTTTGAACCTATTAAATTAAAGCTTTTCTATAGCGCTACTTTCATGCTTATAGCATGCTCAAAGCGCTATGGCCCAATCTCATTTGTGGACCAGTATGGGAAGGAGGGGATATCTGGGAGAAGGTTTTTCCGTGCTGACTTTAGGCCAGGGGTTCTCAACCTGTGGATCGTGACCCCCTTGAGGTCAAATGACGAGTTGCCAGGGGTCGCCTTAGACCATCGAAATATATGGACGTATTTTGCTTGAATTGTATCGTGTAAAACTTGACATTGTAATTTGTTTCCAATTTTTAAAAAAATATCATTCAATGTCAGTTACATAAATCTGGATCAAGTGTTTACAGGCAAATCCCAAGTAGCGCCTTCTTCGTCCATAAGTATAAGTTTGCGAAACATGACTTATCCAGCCAGTTATAAAGTGTAAGTACAGAAAAAAAAACTAAAGCTTTTGATCTCTCAAAGACTGTACCGAGAATTCCTGATCTAGTGCAGCCAAAAAAAAAAAAGAGGCAGTCTCAATAGTATTAATTGTAGGCCTATCATTGTAGATTATGTATGTCTTTAATATGTCCGTGTCTTGCCATGCTTTTTAGTTTCTCAAATAAGGTTTGTAACATGAAAATGGTGAGTAAGCAATTACAAAAGTAAATATATGTAATTTATAGATTTTTTAAAATTTGTAATCTTAATTGTAATTAGGATTACAATTTTATAATATTAGCAAATGCACAGAATATTATACTTATGAAAGAAAATAATTTTACGATTGGGGGTCGCTGCATAGTAAGAAAGTGTAAAATGTGGTCGCCGAACTAAAAAGGTTGAGAACCGCTGCTTTAGGCGCTCAGTAAACACAACTCTGCTCAAGTCGGGTGTCGAACCGAGAGCCCCTTTCATAGACAAGACAAATTCAAGCGTGCTAAGCCTCTCGACCACGCTTCCAATCAATATATGCTTCAGAAAGGCTCTTATGGTCGTCTGGCCAGACAAGATCACTAACTGGGAACTGTGACAAAGAACAAGGCAGCAGCCAATTAAAGTAGATATCCCCCAGAGACGCTGGACATGGATAAGTCACACCCTGCATGCAGCACAAGCTCTTGGAACTTTCATGGAAAGAGGAAGAAGGAACGGCTCAGACACGACGCCGAGATATGGAAGCAGATGCCAAGCAGATGGGCAAGACGTATGGACAGTTGGAGAGACTCGCTCAGAACAGAGACTCCTGGAAAAAGCTGGTTGGTGGCCCAGAAGGGATCACAGGCGGAGATGAGATTATGATTAATGTGAAGCGTAAGCCTGTTCAAAGAGAGTGACCAAAAAGAAAAAAAAACTTTCATTATTCACTGGAAATTATTTGGACAAGGTCCGGTTAGTTTATTTATGCCACGAAGTGTACAAAAGTAACATCAATAGAAGGAACTGGTGTAAAAACACTAGATGACCAGTGGTTGTATCGAAGGACACTAGGAGACTGAGATACACGTGTTAAAGCTGTTGTAATGTTTGTTTAATAAAATGTATCCCAAATGTGAAAACCACACATCAACCACACAACATCAACTACACAACATCAACCCCAAAACATCAACCACACATCAACCGCACAACATCAACCGCTTAACATCAACCGCACAACATCAAAACACAACATCAACCACACAACATTAACCACACAACATCAGCCTCACAACATCAATCAAGCAACAACATCACAACATCAACCGCACAACATCAACCGCACAACATCAACCACACAACATCAACCACACAACATCAACCACACAACATCAACCACACAACATCAACCGCACAACATTAACCGCACAACATCAACCACACAACATCAACCACACAACATCAACCACACAACATTAACCGCACAACATCAGCCTCACAACATCAATCAAGCAACAACATCACAACATCAATCGCACAACATCAACCACACAACATCAACCACACAACATTAACCGCACAACATCAGCCTCACAACATCAATCAAGCAACAACATCACAACATCAACCGCACAACATCAACCACACAACATCAACCACACAACATCAACCGCACAACATTAACCGCACAACATCAGCCTCACAACCTCCATCAAGCAACAACATCACAACATCAATCGCACAACACCAACCACACAACACCAACCACACAACATCAACCACACAACATCAACCGCACAACATCCGTCGACCGACACACTGTGGCATACTTACAATTTAAAAAAAAAAGGGAAGGGGGGAGGGTGTCAGAGCCCTACTTGGAGGTGTTTTATAAAAGTATGGTCATTGTTTAGTCCAGTACACAGTCGGACATTGTCCATTTGCGATATACTGTGGGCGATTCAGGAATAACTGATGCTGCAATCAAAAGCAATATAAAAAAACAAAGTTGCTCTAGTCTGAATTCCATTTTATACCTCCGTGTTGATAGGCCAGGCTGTGTGTTTGCATCCGAGCTATTCAAGTGCGTATAAAAAATTAGAAGATTCTAATAGGCTATTATTAGTTTAGAATTCTTAGCGAACGACCTAATCCTCAACCCAAGGCTTATCCCCTCCCCCCCTAGCTTTTTCTATAAAAAACAACGAATAAATTACTACTAAATGAATAACTAATTGTTTTTTTTTTAATTGATTCATTTCTTTTCATCGACAATGACTAATTGGGCTACATTTCAAGGTGATCTGACGTTTCAAGGTGATAACGCCCATCTTCTTTTTTGAAGTAACGTCTGTATTATATAAGATAAGATCTGAGAATGGGAAGTGGACAAATATTACGTGTACAATGTAAGCTTTGTTTAAAAAAAAAAAATGAACACTTTTTCTTCATCCCAAAATTGTGTCGCTCTAACTTATCAAAAAATAAAAATTGGACTAAATAGAAACAAGCCAACGATAACATAGATTTGAATATCTAAAGTGTCCAAGAGCAGAGATTACAAGCTTTGCCTCTAGACCAAGACATATCTCTTTCCTTACACAAAGAGCAGATGTCAGCTATCGAGAGAGAAATGACACAAGGCAGACAATCGATGAAAGAACAGATTAAAGATTATAAAACAGTCTTCTGAGAGGCCGCGTCTTAGCACAGTTTTTTTTTTATGAGGCATTTTGTCACTGAGAGTTTTTTTTTTTCCTGTATTCATTCACATTTATGATACTGTTAAAAACTTTATATTTCTTCATTGTGTGAAGAGAAATAGTGAATTTATATGTCTAGTTCAGTGTTTCCCAAACTTTTCCCCTATCAGAACACTTCGCACTTTCCGAATATTTAGCGGAACATTTTGCGCATTTTTTTTTTGAGAGAGATTAATTCATGTAGTGGCGTACATGTTAATTATTCCAATAGTTTGTGGAACACCTATTCAAGCGTCGCGGAACACTAGGGTTCTGCGGAACACAGTTTGGGAAACACTGGTCTAGTTTATGGCATCTTTTGCTTTATGTATGAAAAAGTCCATAAAACATAACTTTACATATCCAAAAAGATTATTACCCAGATGACGAACAATAAAGGTCCACAACTCATTATTTTGGTTGAACATAGAAATACAAGAAAACACTTTTGCACACAGAAAGTAAAAGAATTTCTCGAGATTTTAAATCACAAAAATCGATTTCTGTCATGATTAACTTATCTTCTAATCGGTGGTTGAATGGTTAAGCGCTTGGCTTCCGAACCTTAGGTCCTGTGTTCGAATCTCGGTGAAGACTGAGATTTTGAATTTCGGGATTTTGTTAAGGCGCCCCTGAGTTCACACAATTTTAATAGGTACATGACTTTAGTTGGGGAAAGTAAAGGTGGTTGGTCGTTGTGCTGGCCACATAACACCCTGCTCATTAACCTTTGGCCAAAGAAACAGATGACCTTAACATCATCTGCTCTGTAGATCGCAAGGTCTGAAAGAGAAAACTAACAACTAACTAATTTTAAACATCACAGAAAATAATAACGCCCAACGCATTTCATGTGTCAATCTAGTCATGGATGTTAATCAATGACTTAAACTATTCGAAGTCGTTGATTTTCCTGGCTGATTCAGGCAACCCATTCCACTCTCAAACTGTATTAATCTAGAAAATCTCTCAGAAACAGAAAGCCAGATTTGACACACTTAACCTATTAAGTGACACACCAGCAATGGCGTAGAAATGAAATTGCGAAGTGGCTCATGATTTTAGGGGCCTACGATGGCTCTTAGCAATAAAGTGAAAGAAAACAAATGTATAGAGTGGCCGAGCGTTCAGACGACAACCTGCTCGCTAACCGGTGACCAAAGAAACAGATGACCTTAACATCATCTGCCTTATAGATCGCAATAGATTACTATAGATTACTTTTAATTAGTTGTACTACTTGCTAGAAGTCGTAACTGAATGGACTGAATTGATCGCGAGTGGTACGAATACATGAACAAAGTAGAACCGGCACTGGGATACATCACTCTGTCTGTCTTCTACACATCTTAGTACACGTTATTTCTCCCACCACCCATTCTCGGAGCAAGCTGAAACTTTACAGAAGTATTTGTTTTCCTAACAAAACACGAATCAATCAAAAAAGAAAATAACGAAATCAATTTGGTATCAAAAAGGGAAATAAATGCAACTTAATGAAATAAGTGGCGATATATATGGGAAGTTATTCTCCTTTTTGTCTTTTGTACACGATTTTTCTCCCACTTCCCATGCTAGGATCAAGTTAAAATTTTGCATAAGTATCCATTGTCGATGACAATACATGAACCAATAAAGAAATTGACTAAATAGTTAATACATTAGTGGTAATTAATTTTTTTTTATCTACAAAAAAGGAGTTTTTTCTGCAGTATTGAGATATATGGCAGTGACTTGGCGGTTCTTTCCATTAAATAAACTGTGTTTTTTCTAAAGATTTGTAAATATTTCGCTTGTTGTAGATATTGATACTGGTCTGATACATTTAGATGACTCGTTTTTATTACACTTAATCTACATGGGGCGCGACGGCCTAGAGGTAAAGCTATTGGCTTCTGAACCTTGAGGTCACAGATTCGAATCTCGGAAAAGATTTTCAATTTCGTTATTTTTTAGTACCCATGAGTCCACCCAACTGTAATGGGACCTGATTTTAGTGGGGGAAAATAAAGGCGTCCTTAATGCTACGCCACAGACTATCTTATAAAGTGGCACACTAAAGACTAAGTATATAAAGTGACGCGTTGCTATTAAGGGAAGTTGATAACTGTCTGGCTAGGCCCAGTAGTGTTTTTAGACGCCTCCAAACTTGAGTTTGGCAGAACAAATCGCACAGCCTGCTTACAAAAAATCAGTGACTACCTGGCAGTGGTTCTCTTAATCCTTCTATATAGATCTGTGACATGGGTACTATGCAGACAGCAGTTAAGACTTTTTGAACGCTTTCACCAAAGATGTTTGCGCTCCGTATGGACATACGGTGGCAAGACAGCCATATAAACAGCAATGCTACTGCGAAAATCGGTATGGACAGTATAGAGACAGTTACGCTGGGCAGGGCACGTAACCCGTATGCTAAAATCAACTGAAATCTGGTCGACGTAATAGATGGGCTCAACGGAAACGCTTTAAATACCAACTTGGCCGCCCTCTTCTTTAACTTACATAGAAGAGAGCATTTTTCTGCAGGCGGCTTCAGAACGAGACAGCTAGAGAACACTTACAATGGCTGCGGGATACACATTTGAGACAGAAAGTAAAATCCACTTCTGACGACGTATGTAGACGGCGAAAAGACAATCTAAATCGACCACCGGCTTACAATGGTTATGTGTACAATGTGGCAAAATATGTAGGTCACAGTTGGGGCTGCGTAGCCACGTGAAATAATGCATTCCTCATTAATATTCGTAATTGAAAACATGCTTTATATATACATAACATTGAGGACTACAAAAAAAATGTCAAACATAATCCTGCTGAACAAATGTTTATACAAATTCTACTGCACCGAAGACAAGAGCTGTTTTAATCACAATTGTTGAGGCAGTTCATTGTTCACTATACACAGAAGTAAAAAAAAAAGTGATGTCCTTCCAACGTTTACAACGACTAATTTCTAAAAACAAAGACAATAAAAAATGGGAAATGTCGAATTCTGAGTGAGGCCCCGCGGCTGCACCTCAATAATATTTCCAGTGCTGAATTTCGTACTCTGCAGTCGAGGCGTTTAAATGACCATCCGTCAAAGAGTTATGCTGTACCGTTCCTCCAAACCAGATTCTTCAGCTTCAAACGTTCAATGGCCTCCTTCATTCGTGAAACGACTATGGTTCATCTCGAACATATCGAAATGAAAGCCTGGGCATTGTCGATGGTCGGAACGATGCCGCCCACACAGCAGTTCCTCTTCTCCGCGCAGCTGATGTGACCAAAGGAACGGAATATCCGATACAGTTTGGGATCAGTAACGCCGAAGGCTCTGCCAGGCTGTAGCACAGTGTGCAGCAACCTGCCTAAGGGTCACCAGCTCCTGATTTTCCTCAGGGTTGTCTCCCGAAGCCTTTCCCATGTTTCCTTCTACTAGATGGGTAGCCAACCAAGGCTAACAAGCCCCTCCTTCCCTAGCTTACTGGTCATATTGGCACCAGTTGCTCGCCTTTGCGTTTTAAAATTCAAATGACCAATATCTTTAAACGCATTTCCTTTGTAATGTAACTGAATAATTATGTTTAAACCAGCCATGCAGACATTGGCGTTATTTGTGATAACATATGCCAAATATTTTATTTATAATAATCAGGTGTCACCGTCGATTCATTTTTCTTTTATGTCATTAGTTTATTCGGATTACACTTTAACTTACAATAACACGCTAGACAAACATATTAACAGATCCACGTCCAAGCCATATGACACTCTCTAACAGTCAAGGTTATCAAGAAATTGTTTATCCTGATCATGTACACCAGTGATGCCCAACCTATTTCGACGTGCGGGCCATTTTAATTTCCGACACTCGTGTTGCGGGCCACATGACAGAAAAGGTACAAAAAGAAATGAAATTGGCCTGAAAATTGTTTTAGAAACCTGTGGAACGAGTACTTTCATTAATTAATAAAAGTTATCTTATTGTAAACGTCGGAATATGGCTTCATTTCTCTACTGAAAATGTGAGCAACATTGAACTAGCTTTATCAACGATTCATCAAAAGAATGCCGTCATATTTGTATTATATTATTTGTTGTTCATTTTCTTTACAAATAAACTATTTTAGCTAAACATGACTTATTATCATGTTCCACTCAAAAATAAAAAGTAAAGATTCATTTACTTTTTTGGTAGATTCTAATTTCAAAGTCCACGTGTAGTTTCTCCATATAGTTTTCTTTCTAGTGTGATGTTTTGGGGCCACTGTAAGGGTCTCTTGGTAAAGAGAGCAGTGTTGCAGTTTTGGTGGACATGGTCAGCGTTCTCTGGTGACACTCCACATGGGCAGATTCCACTGGTTCCAATTTTGAGCTTCCGGTACATATGTTGTCTCATTCTGGTATGTTCAGTCCTGAGTCGAAAGATTAGACGTTGATCTTGTCGGGATAGCTTATAAAAGGCATCATCTTTCTTGTGATTCGGATGAGAGCTCGTCCATTTCTCATTAATCTTATGTACTATTAATTTCTTCATTTCCTCTGGATAGAGTGCAATGTTTTTTTGTGAGTTTGTTCTCCCACTATTGGCGAGTGTGTCAGCCTTCTCATTTCCTATTACAAATAACCTAAACAAACTTTTTACCAGATAGACAGAATGAGTTGATATAAGCTTTGTAATAACTTGAGAACAGAAATATTATTCCGAGAAATCATATTATTAATGAAATAGAAATCAGCATTTACACTTTGCCTGGACCAGTTTTAATCATTGCCTAGGTATCCTACACAATGCCTGGTATCCCATACAACTTTGCACTTTGCTGGTAAAATATTTATTTCTCCTATATTTAATTACATCCCTTTGTAAATGTTTTGCCTAGATTTTGCCGAACCGATGCAGCATTTAGTGTGTTCAGTTCTTGCTAGTTCTAGGTCAATCAATATAATGACCGATAATCCGTCGGTATTAATGAACTTGACATTGAATTGATATGTGGTACTGTAGCAAAGTTTTACATTTCTTTATATAATATTTCTTTAGGAAAAACATTTGAGTGATAGATACGTTATTGTACTAAAAATAGCCTGTTTCTTTTAGACATGTTCTAAATAAGATTAATGCCTTCTCGTGGACAGTGTCATTTAATCTTGTATTATTGTGCTATGTTTGCATGTTTGGGAAATTGCACGATTGCAGCTTATCTTATTTTATGTTATAAATTACAGACGTCCTTTTTAACAGAAGATAATTACATCCCACACGAATCAACGTGTCAACCAAATCGTAGTTTGACATGATTAGTGTCAAAGAAAGGGATACAGTTAGACAGTTACAGAGTATCTTATCTTCTTATCTTATATAATGCAGACGTTACTTTAAGAGTCAAAGAGTAAGAAAGAGTTTAAGAGTCAGAGAGTTCTGGAACAAGAAAGAAGTCCTATATGGCAGTAGTCAACGATATATCTATACTATAAAGCAGAAATTAAAGCGTATGTCCCACATAGAGATCACAACTGTTTGACCAATCTTTATTAAACTTAGCATAAATGTTCCTTGGGTACTACCTGAACCGTAAAGTATGTAAAGTAGCCCTAAAACAAACTGAAGACCCTCAAAAACAAAGTTGCCTAACTCTATGAAAATATTACATTTCCATGGATCTAGGCCATGTTTACATGAGACCATATCAAAAGAATCTAGATCTTTATCTAATTTTACGAACTACAATTTGCACAGACAGTTTTTAACTTTGACACATGAAAATACAAACTCTAGTCTATTGATTTCATTATTTAATAAAATTAACCTTCAAATGTTTGTTTCAAAAGCATTTCTACACAAATTCGTTCCTTAGATCTGCGAATGTAGACTTCATGACTTACCATATAATCCCATTCATTTCACAATATCCCATTCGTGCTTCTTTCATTTTAAGAGCTAAATTTATCTCTATTAAAGAAGCTTTTAACAAATCGGGTAAACCCGTTTCCATAGTATTTTATATTTGATATGGATGTAAACCCATTTTCGTAAAACTACTTTATTTTCGTGGCGAAAAATAAAAACTTGAAATGAACATTAGTTAAATTTGACATAGATATAAATCTAATCTACTAGATTAGTAATACACAAACTAAGGTCATCAGGCTGCGGGTAAAGTCCGACTAGTATATATATATATGTATGTATATAATATAACTGTAGTCAATAATACATCTATGACAGTATATATATATATATATATATATATATATATTATTATTATTATTATTATTATTATTATAGCTTTTATATAGCGCTACTTTCATGCTTATATGCATGCTCAGAGCGCTTTGGTTCAATCTCATTTGTGGACCGGTGGGGGGGAGGGTATCTAGGAGTTGGTATTCCGTGCTGCCTTTGGGCGCTCAGTAAACGCAACTCTGCCCGAGTCGGGTGTCGAACCTCGAGCCCACTTCTAGGTAGCCAAGACAAGCTATGTTCAAGCGCACTTAGCCTCTCGACCACGCTTCCCATATGTATATAATATTACTGTAGTCAATGATACATCTATGATAGTAGCCAATGATACATCTATGATGGTAGCCAATGATACATCTTTTACAGTGCCAAATGATATTCATATTACATTAGCCAATGATACAACTATTACAGTAGTCCATGATACATCTATGACGATAGCCAGTGATACATCCAGGGCCACGAGGTATGTCGCCTCCTAATGAATGTAACGAAACATCCTCGCAGCTCTAGTATTTATATCTTCATCTACCTCCGCCAACGTATTTTTAATAACACAATTTGTGTGTTTTAAGGAGAATTTCTATCTCTATTCCACTTTCCCATCGTGCATTTTGGATAATTCTGTTGTCAAAATGCTCTATGTATAACTTGATACATAGGATATCACACAAACCTCTTCTATACAGAGGATATCACACAAACCTCTTCTATACAGAGGATATCACACAAACCTCTTCTATACAGAGGATATCACACAAACCTTTTCTATACAGAGGATATCACACAAACCTCTTCTATACAGAGGATATCACACAAACCTCTTCTATACAGAGGATATCACACAAACCTCTTTTATACAGAGGATATCACACAAACCTCTTCTATACAGAGGATATCACACAAACCTCTTCTATACAAAGGATATCACACAAACCTCTTCTATACAGAGGATATCACACAAACCTCTTCTATACAGAGGATATCACATATACCTCTTCTATACAGAGGATATCACACAAACCTCTTCTATATAGAGGATATCACACAAACCTTTTCTATACAGAGGATATCACACAAACCTCTTCTATACAGAGGATATCACACAAACCTCTTCTATACAGAGGATATCACACAAACCTCTTTTATACAGAGGATATCACACAAACCTCTTCTATACAGAGGATATCACACAAACCTCTTCTATACAAAGGATATCACACAAACCTCTTCTATACAGAGGATATCACACAAACCTCTTCTATACAGAGGATATCACATATACCTCTTCTATACAGAGGATATCACATATACCTCTTCTATACAGAGGATATCACACAAACCTCTTCTATACAGAGGATATCACACAAACCTCTTCTATACAGAGGATATCCCATATACCTCTTCAATACATAGAACATCACATATGTCTCTTCAATACAGAGGATATCACATCTACCTCTTCAATAATTTTGTTTAAAATTTCGAATGATATTTTTGTGTGGAATCATTAACTACTAAGTTACGCCTATGAACTGAATACGGTAGAAAAGCTCCCTAGATGTAATTATTATACTTTTGTTGTACATTGTAAAAGTAAGTTTCTGTTGTGTTGTCTTTATATGAGAAAAGAGTACTTGTAATCACAAAAAATTTCTGTAAGAATCATTAAAGCAGTCTTAGTCTTAGTCTTAGAAATAGTAATTTGGCCGCCCCCTAAATTTGTCCGTCAGTGTGCGGATTGCACAACAAGAAGCGACGGTCCTGGATACATCTAGCTTAAATTAAAACAATGAAACACCCACGACAATTATCAATTTACTGTTGAGCACAATCTTTGACAGCGATCGATAATGTTCATATGTAACTCCTACGCCTTATTAGATTGAATCGTTGAACTGTACAATCACCAGCATGTATGTGTGTTATATAGGTAGGTAACAGTGATTAAGGCCACAATTATGAAGATGGATGTAACAGAACATCAATAAGAAAATATTGAATATATCACAGTGATTGGAAATCTATCTATAAAAATAATCAATATAGCTTCTGGTTCGGCAATCAATGTTACCTATGTTAAGAAGATCAATATTGCAATTAACAAAAAAAAAGTGTTTCATTCCATTCTGCTTTCTCTTTCTCAATCCTTTTTTTTTTTTTTTAATTTTTAATATTATGTTCCTTTTCCCGCTTCCATAAATGTACATAGTCTTTGTCAAACTTAGCGACAGGGCCGGCTGTAGGAATGGGCAAATTAGGTAGCCGCCTAGAGCCTCCGATTGGGAGGGGGGGGGAGGGCTTGCACGGGAGCTATTTTTTTTTTTAAAGAAATAACACTGTGTGTGTTTGGAGAGTAGTGCCACTATCGGAGTTAAAAAAAAAAAAAAAAGGAAGCTCTAATACAAGTCAAATTAATGTAGCTATTTGGGTGAAAGTCTATAGGCATATCAGGGCGTTGAGCTAATCACTTAACCACACGTTCACCGTTACCATAGAAACATTTTTAAAAATGTGTAACAAATATTTTTTTTAAATTTTATAACGCTTCCCACCCCACAACACCCCCCCCCCCCCCCCCCACTGAAAATGTCCGTACCCCACCCACCCATCCAGCAAATTCTAATGTCTGGGGAAGTGTTGTAACCTCTTCCTACATGGGTCATGCATTCAGAAATTCACTCTCCTGTTTCTACACAGTACGTGCACTATACATCTACTATTTTTTCCTAATAAGAAATGTCGCATGTCAAATAAGTTAAACTAAAAGTGATTCCGACAGACCGACACTGAATAGTAAGAGACAGGCAAATACAAAAATACACAAGTCCTTTTCGTTGTCACGAATAATATCAGATATACATTTTTATAAAGCTTTTATCAACTCACTCTGTCTGTCTAGTAAAAAGTGTCTACACTTTATTTCTCCCTCACTCATTCTCGGATCAAGCTGAAACTTTGACATAGACAAGGCATGAATCAATTGAAAAAAGTAATCAATAGGGGAATTCATTACTGATAATTCATTATTTTGTTTAATAATGCAACAAGGGAAACTAATACTTCAGTATTCAGTATTTTGCTAAATTTGTTGGGTTTAGTCCCATTAAATAATTGTTAACGCTAGTTCTCCCTCACGCATTCTCCGATCAAGTTGATATTTTAAACAATTATTTATTGTACAAACATGAATCAATAAACAAAAATACTCAATTAGTTAACTAATTATTTTGTCCGATATCGAATAAGGGAAATAACTTGTACATTATTGAAAGATATAGTTTTAACGATGGAGCTCTTCCACTTTAGATAAGTTGTTTTTTTAAATGCATTTTTAAAAATTTTGCTTGTCTTTCTAATTCTCAGGCAAGATTTCACCCCACACTCTCCACTAAAGGAAATAAACTATGCCCAACGTAGCGATGAATGGAAAAACCAGTAACGCCAAGTACGTTAGCGCAGAGGAAGGCGGGACGCAGGTTATATTTGCTGGGTAAGTAAAGAGTTTTCAGTAGGGACTCAAAGAATAAGCTGTTGTGCCTGGTGTAGTACCTCGTAGAACCTGGTTTTGAGACTCCATGTCGACTATCTTTTATATTGCCGATAGAACGGCATGTAGACTGTCAGAAGACGTCATTATGCTGTCAGTGGACGTCATTATGCTTTAAGTTATTGCTATTTATGCTGCCAGTAGATTGTTATTTATACGGTCACTGGCATGTCATGTATTTTAATATTGAATGTTATACTGCCAGCAGACTGTCATGTATACTGCCAGTAACTGCCATGTATGCTGCCAGTAGACTCCCATGTATACTGCCAGTAGACTGCCATGTATGCTGCCAGTAGACTCCCATGTATACTGCCAGTAGACTGCCATGTATGCTGCCAGTAGACTCCCATGTATACTGCCAGTAGACTGCCATGTATGCTGCCAGTAGACTCCCATGTATACTGCCAGTAGACTGCCATGTATGCTGCCAGTAGACTCCCATGTATACTGTCAGTAGACTGCCATGTATGCTGCCAGTAGACTCCCATGTATACTGCCAGTAGACTGCCATGTATGCTGCCAGTAGACTCCCATGTATGCTGTCAGTAGACTGCCATGTATGCTGCCAGTAGACTGCCATGTATGCTGCCAGTAGACTTCCATGTATACTGCCAGTAGACTGCCATGTATACTGCCAGTAGATTGCCATGTATACTGCCAGAAGACTGCCATGTATACTGCCAGAAGACTGCCATGTATACTGCCAGAAGACTGCCATGTATACTTCCAGTAGACTGCCATGTATACTGCCAGACGACTGCCATGTATACTGCCAGTAGACTGCCATGTATACTGCCAGTAGACTGCCATGTATACTGCCAGAAGACTGCCATGTATACTGCCAGTAGACTGCCATGTATACTGCCAGAAGACTGCCATGTATACTGCCAGTAGACTGCCATGTATACTGCCAGAAGACTGCCATGTATACTGCCAGTAGACTGCCATGTATACTGCCAGAAGACTGCCATGTATACTGCCAGTAGACTGCCATGTATACTACTAGTAGACTGCCATGTATACTACTAGTAGGCTGCCATGTATACTACTAGTAAATGACATTTATATTGCAGTAGATGTCATTATGCTGTCAGTCGACTATCATTTTTACCGCAAATAAATGTCATTTATATTGCAAGTGTAGATGTCATTTATATTGCAAGTAGATGTCAATATGCTGTCGATTATTGTCATTTTTACTGCCATTAGGTGTCATTATACTGTCACCTCACAATACAATGTACCATTGTTGGAAATGTTTGTGTCTATACGTCTTTTACGCAAATACAAAAAACATTGTCGATTCTTTTAATACAGACTCTGTCCTCTCCATAGTGTATAGAGCGATTTCCTGTACATAACAATTTTACAACCAAGAAACAGGCGACATTAAGTTTGCTAAAGGCTTAAACACACACAAAAAAACATAACATCTTAATTTTTGTTGTACATTTCTTCATTATCACGTCGGAGTGACTTGGGAATATACAGAAGCAATAGGAAAAGAATAATTGTCAGCACGGTGAACGAGAAAAAACATTTCAAAAAACAAAAAACACACAAAAGAAAGTTTATTTGAAGTGTAATTGTATCAATTAGTTTGAATTAGTCATGCAATTAGGTTTGTAATTGATCTAGACCAACAACAATAAATATTTGTGGTTAGAAATAGTTTTACCAATTTTTTTTTTAGATCTGTTTCATGCTTTTATCTTTGTCATTAAGCTATGATCTTATCACTTATCTGGACCAGTTGGGAAAATTGGGCTGGGTAGAAAGAAATGGATATCTGGGTGAATTTTGCCGTAAAAGATTTTTAAAAGCATTTATAAAAATAAGCGGGAACCACCTGATTTCGAACTCATGACTCAAGCCTCCTTAAGCCGACATTTTAACCACTCTGCTAGTGAGGTGTATATGAAAATAGAAGATTGTAGTTATCCGTTGTTTGTTTCAAACTTACTTAAAAGATAAGCGGCGACATATAAAGAAACTTATTCAGCTTATACCACCATCTCAGTCAAGTACAATTTCTTTCCATTGTTCGAAATATTAAACAAAATAATCAATTACCAATATTCAATTAACTAATTCAACTAACTAATTAGCTACTAACAATAAACCCTAAAGTCTGTATTTTTAACAACTATGTTATGTTTATAAAAATATCAGCTCTAAAAAAACAATAAACCAAGGTCTATGTTTTTAACCATTATGTTATGTTTATAAAAATATCAGCTCTAAGAAAACAATAAACCAAGGTCTATGTTTTTAACCACTATGTAATGTTTCTAAAAATATCAGCTCTAAGAAAACAATAAACCAAGTTCTGTGTTTTTAACAACTATGTTATGTTTATAAAAATATCAGTTCTAAGACAACAATAAACCCAAGCCTATGTTTTTACATGCTAAGTATAAAACAATGTCCGGATCAATAGAGACGCGGTTCTAGAACATGCTAGAAGGAAAGAAAACCCAAACACTTGAGACTTGAAAGGGCAGGACAACAAGTAAACGTGTCCAGGGTCCAGTCGAGATTAAATCTCTTGTCCAGGGTCAATGAAAACAAACTTTCTCATTTTTTAATTTGTGAGTTTGTGTCAAACTGGAGCGAGAGAAAGCGAGAGCGAGAGAAAGAAAGATAGAGAGATAAAACATGGAGAGAGAGAGAGAGAATGAGGCAGAGATTAAGAGATAAAGAGAGAGGGAGAGAAAGAGAGAAAAAATATAGATAGATAGATAGATAGATAGATAGATAGATAGATAGACAGAGAGAGAGAGACAGAGAGGAACAGAAACAACATAAAAAAGAAATTTAAAAGATAAAATTAATTATAAAAAAATATATGGAAATAAACACACACACACACACACAAAGAAGCAAGGGGAGGAGAGGGTGAGAATGACAGAACAGAACTTTCTGATGAATAATTAAAAGCAAATAGGAGAGTATTGAAAATCATTTAGAAAAGAAGAGACAGACAAACAGACAGACAGATAGAGAGACAGAAAAAGGGGGACCACCAATGAAAACGAAGTGAAAGAGGCAGACAAAAATGAACAAATTAGAAAAAAAAAATGTTAAACCAGTTCGGGATATGCATTACATTCTAACAGAACTAAACCCCTCCTTCCTAAGAAAAAAAATGTTTACTAGTTTATGGTGACTAGGAGAAGATAACTCCCGACAAGTGATAACAAACAGAAGGAAACCTCTCCAAGGGTTCCCAAAAACAAGTTGTTTTCTAAAACAAAATGTCTGTCTTACAGGCCAGTATCTCTGCACGAGTTGAGAACCTATGGGCGTTTTAAGTGTCAGGGTGGGCTGGAAGCCTCTTACTTGACATGCGTAAAGTTAAAACCGACAACTGAAAGGGTGGATATCTCAACGTCCTCAGACATTATTCTCTTAATTGCTGAGCTAAAAAAACTAACAAATAAACATTAATGTACATTTCTGTATCCTATTTAATGTACAATTTCATACAAACATATACAAGCTTATCGCAATCCTAAGTTTAGACAATGAGTTACATTTAGGTTATTATACTCCAGGACAGGGGCGGACTGGGTATCAAAATCGGCCTGCAAATGGCATGTCATATATTTTCGGTGTGGGTGGAGGATTTGAAACCCCCTACGCAATTTATATATATATATATTAGTGTGTGTGTGTATGTAATTAATCTTCATTACATTCTGATCTTTCATTCTTTTAAACGTTTTTTCTACCCTAGAATACTCTCTTCCTATAATTAGTGAAAGGCAGTACACACCACCAAGGGACAGCTAGGAAGTCTGGGGGAGCGCTGTATGCTCCCCCAGTGGGGTCCCGGATCCAAGCATTATTTCCGTTATTTTAAGCTTTAAAAAATGCATATTTTGAGGTATCTACAGTGCAATTAGCTTGCTACTCTTCCGCTAAAAAAATCAAAAACTAAATTTTCTATTCACTGGAGTCCAGCGACTGGTAGAAAAAGGTAAAAATGCTTTAGTTTTTGTATTGGAGGTGGGGGGGGGGGGGGGGAAGGGAACCACAAAACCTTTTTTGGCTACGTTCATGAAATTTGGTGACTGCAGTTTGCTTAAGTTGGCTGCACTGGGGAAGTAAGTAAAGTTTCCCTTTCAGACAATGAGATCTGAGACTAGTGATGGTTTGAACTCCTCCCCTCTCGTCTACGCCCATGTGTTTTATCATAGGTGTAAGCCTAATTCTATACAAAACATATAAAGTTTGATAACGCGTCAAAAACTGAATATATGCTTTCGTAGGCTTATATAATGTATTCTATTTATACATGTATGTAGTCTGAAAACTATAAACACTACAATAGCAGCCTTAATGAGTTTCAAACATTTTGGTATTATTTATAGATTACATTCTTCAAAAAAAATAAAACAATTAGGTCCTACGCATTTCACGTGTCAATCTAGTCATGCATGTTGATCTGTGACTTAAAATATGCTAAATTATTGGTTTTCAAGGCTGACACAGGCAGCTCATTCCTTTAAAGAGGTATCACCACAAATACAAAACTATGGGTCTATCGAGCCGTCATCCTATCTACATTGCTCTATGCCTCAGAAACATGGATAGTGTACAGTTAACATGCAAAGAAACTGAATCACTTCCACATGACATGTCTGTGAAAAATACTGAATGTCAAATGGCAAGACAAAATACCAGATACTCAAGTCCTTCAAAGAGCGGGTCTGCAAAGCATCCACACAATCCTGATGTAGTCCCAGCTGCGATGGGCAGGACACGTATGCAGAATGAAAGACAACCGCATTCCTAAACGATTCTTGTACTAAGCGAAGGAAAGCGCTCGCAAGGTTGTCAAAGAAAGCGATTCAGGGACACCCTGGGAGACAGAGGCACATGACAGAGCATCATGACGTCGCGCTGTGAAAACCGGCGCACAGGTTGCTGAGGAAAAGAGAACAAAGCTAACGTTTTACAAATGATAGTACGTACAGTGTATAGTATAATTCTTAAAATTTCAAACAAAATTAATTGTAATAATAATTTACAAACAAGAAAACGTGTTCGGGCCTTTGTGTCATGCTGCTGTCACTTTTGTTTTTAAGTTGTCTGCATTGAGGTTTTTTTTCTTTGGTCGCGACCAGACCGGCCCATTTGGTACCGGCCCACCGGGCATTTTCCCGTTTTCCCATATAGCCAGTCCGCCCCTGCTCCAGGAGAGCTATTTATAAATAGACGCTTGTATTTTAACCACTCTTATTTTGTCAATATGCTTTGAATCTAATAAAGGAAGCCTTAAATTGAACAGATTTGTCCTATGTAAGCAGCTGTAAATGAGGCACGATGGCTGAGTAGTAAAGCGCTTGGCTATCGAGTCGAGGGTCCTGGGTTCGAATCCTGGTAAAAACAGGGGAAAAAAATTGAGTTCAGCCAGTTCTAATGGACACCTGAAATTGTTTTTGGAAATGTTAAGGCTACTGGTCGTTTTGCTGGCCACATGAAACCTTTGTTAACCGTGGGCCACATAAACAGAGGACATTTAAATTTGTCCTATAGAGCACATGATCTGAAAAGGGAAACTCTACAAGCAGCTGTCTGGCACTTTGTAAAGCGCATGGAGAATTGTGCACTACTTTGCATGAAAACTATTTCCATAAATACAGTTTATATTAATATTCAAAATAAATGACGATAATAAGTGTTTTTTTTTAAATCTATAAAAACATGATATTATTAAGATCATTCATAAAGAATGTTTACTCAAAAAACAACAGCCTTATTTAATGTGTAGTTATCCTATTTAGAATTAATATGAACTAAATTTTTTTTATTTATATAAACTAATTTATCGTTACTAGACTATTTGAGTACAAAGATCCATGAATATATATGCATTTGAAATGCCATTACCAGTACACTAGACCAGTATCATATCGAGGCCCAGCATCTTTGTATGATAGAGTTGACAGTGGCAAAACAATCTACTACGACTTCTGGATTGCCTCTTTTAATACACTAACTCATTTCTACGGATAGTTATAGTTAATAAAGTAGAATTTATGGTATTTATTTTATGTATGTCCCGACTAAAAATCAAACCCGTTTGACCAATCTTAATAAAACTTGGAATAAATGTTTCTTAGATCATGCCGGTGATCATAGTATATGTTTAATGTCCTTCCCACAACCGGAGGGCCCTAAAAAGTACCTAATTGTATCTATAAAAAGAATGAAACTTATTACAAATCGGGTAAACAGTATTTTATAATTGATATGAATTTTTCTTCAAAACGGGTAAACCCATTTTCACACAATAGGCTACTTTTATTTTTCCTTGCAAAATAAAAAAAAATGTGAAGGGAACATTTTTCATGTTTGACATCTAAATTCACTCTAGTAGATCAGTAATACCAAAGCTAGGGCCCGCAGGCCGCGGAACATATTCGGCTTGTCTGAACATAAAGTAGGAATGGGTTATTTAAAAAGTATTGGCCTATTTATTGTATTTTAGTATTCTTCGAGGCCACGAGACATTGTTAAAACAAGGTTGTGATAGCGAGTGTCAAAACTAGTTTGAATGTAAAAATAAAATATGGGAAATACATTATCCAATCATATGATTTTTAATTCATGTTTTTGTTTTAATACTGTCTCAAGGGATCTGAATGTAAAAAGAAAAAAAAAAACACGCTAGTTCTATAATTACGGATCAATTATTTTAAAGAGAGCTTTGTCCTGTGGTCCACAACACTGGATGGTAGTTTTAAGCTAGGGGAATTCGGAACTTCGAATGATAGCTTAAAGAATTGGTGAAACTCATCTAAAGAACTCTCAGGGGAAATAATCTCTTGCTTCAACAGTGAAAGCCAGGACTAATTTTGATATCAACGTGCTGAGGGTAGGCTTACGCTAGCTAAAACTGAAAATGAGAATAATGTGTATTTAAAGGAGATGAAATAGTCGTAGAAAAGGTCTATGTAAGTATCTTTGAATTGAGCAGAAAGAACTGCTAGAATTATTTTATTTTCCTATTGACCTATAATGAAAATTATAATTATAGCAAAATTAAATCGTATGACCCCTACCCTCATCTCTGCCATCTAATATAGTTCGTCCATCGTGGTTCGATGATGACCACTTTGTCATCCAGGGGGCTGTTGGGGGGGGATGACAAGTGACTTGCGCTGGAATTTGGATTAAAGTGAGGAGCATTCGCGCAACATGTCGACCTCACTCTCTCCCCTAAAGCCCGTCCTTTTCCGGAAGCAAGATTTGGTCAAGACGTCCGGGGACAAGTTTGGGTGCAGTGGATGACCAGAGTCTTTCTGTGTGTCTTGTCCTGCTCTTGAGTACTCCACAGCACTGTGCTGGTACTTGCCTTTCTGTCCGATTAGTCTAGTTTTGTGACGTTACACACAGGCCGCCAAATCCAGACTTCACATGCTAGGTTTGACAGAACCTCAGTGTACTGAGTGCCATGGACACGTCAGATACCCTCTACCTGGTTTAGCCGGCCAGTCAAAGCCGTTTCCGGGGTGTGGCCGCTGCGCATGCTACAGCTTCTGGGAGCCACAGGTGAGAGTTGGGTACCGAGTGGGGACCAAAAGTTAGACAAGCTACCCTCAAAAAGAGGGTACAACTGCCTGTCCACTAGAGGTGCTACCCCTCCTAGATACCCCATACATACCTGCCATCTATATAAGTCATGGCTTGTCGTAAATTCGTCACAATTGATAACTGGTATATTAAAGATTTTGTACAGCATCGATGCTATTTGTTTTCATGAAGTTGAATAGCCCGCGGGTTAAATGCACGAAAATACGCCAAAAAAAGTTCTCCTTTCAGACATAGCGATCTACAGGGCAGATGACGTTAAGATGTGGCCTACGGTTAACGAACATGGTGACAAAGTAAAGTATTTTCCTCAATAGTAATTTCATGTCAGTCTTGGATGTCTACTCAAACAGATCTGAAAACAGTGACTTTTCAAGAGCATGTTAAGACCTCGGCCTCCCTAAAAACACACACAAAAATGACTAGAGGTCTTATAAATGCCAGCTCCAGGTAAAACCTACCAGGATCAAAGCATCAAGATGAAGTGAACAGGAAATAAACCAACCTAGGCAGCAAACTTTCCCGAAACGAAAACACCAATAACGACATCGATTTGTAAATCGCCAAAACAAGTGCTCTTTATGGTAGCTAGGGGTCTATCGGGCTGTTATTCATCCAGCGTTTCTCTATGAAACATGGACAATATACCGAAAACACGCAAAATCACTCAATCACTTCCAAATGATCTGCCTCAGAAAACGCTAAATGATAAATGGCAAAACAAAATACTTAACACTAAAGTCCTCCGCAGAGCCGGCATGCGATGCAGTGGGAACTTGGACTGCCAGCATTCATAAATAAATAGATTAGATAGATAGATAGATTAAAAGGTACATTTTTCTCATTTTCTTATTTTCGCTTGCGGTCGGTTCTGGCGCATAGGCCACCTTCTAGCTTCCTTAAGGAGTCTCGTTTCTGGGGCATAGGCCACTTACTAGCTTCATCAAGGCGTCTTGTTTCTGGGGCATAGGCCACCTACTAGCTTCCTCAAGGAGTCTCGGTTCTGGGGCATAGGCCACCTTCTAGCTTCCTTAAGGAGTCTCGTTTCTGGGGCATAGGCCACTTACTAGCTTCCTCAAGGAGTCTTGGTTCTGGCGCATAGGTCACCTACTAGGTTCCTCAAGACGTCTCGGTTCTGGGGCTTAGACCACCTACTAGCTTCCTCAAGGCGTCTCGTTTCTGGGGCATAGGCCACCTACTAGCTTCCCCAAGCCGTCTCGGTTATGGGCTACACTCTCCAACTGTCCTCACGTCTTAGCATCTGCATCCAAATCTCCTCGCCCGTATTTCTTGGCCGTCCACTCCTTGAGGGTTCCAAGTTATGTTGGATGCAGGCTTGCAAAATGTGCGGCCTATCCATCTCTAGCGTCACTGAAGGCTGTTGTCTTCATGGGCTCCTGCTTTGTTCTTTCCATTGGAATAATCGCTTGATATTTTTTATTTTTAGAAGTCAGTGCTCCTCAAATAGACGTAGGTCGATGTTCCCCTGGTTTAGCAGCTGCACACGCCTGGAATTTTTACTCTTAATAATGTGCCTTCTGCTAGCCATTGGAGTTATCGCCCTTATAATTGTGGTTTCAAGAAAGTCGCAAGGTCAAGGTAGGAATTTTTTTAACGACAATTATTTTTTTTTGGAGTAATTAGCAAAATAATAATACAGAAGATTACAATAATAATTATAACAACAATAATAATGATAATGATATATATATTTCATCCATGGTCCTAAAGCATTGTCTTCCATTCCAGTGATAAGGAAAGCGTGCAGTTGCGACCTGCATATTTTGCCATATCTAATTCAGACAAAGTCGTTGTCCTACATGGGTGTATTTAAGTTTTCAGTCCGTCGTCTGCGGCCATCTTTGAGAAGGGCATTTCGTGATTCTGTTGAGTAGATTTATTTGTTGGATTACTATATATTCTTCTTTTAGTTTTAAATAAACAATACAAGCTTTACAACCTCTGGCCAATGGACAGGGCCGGATCTAGACTTCATATAGCCTAATCCATATGAGATATGTCCACCGTGTTATCCACATAAGGAAATGTATTCCTTTGTTGTTTTTTTTCTTGAAAATAATTATTAGGGGGCCACCAAGCAAGTGGGGGCCCTAAGCTATAGTTTATGTTGCCTCTTGGTAAATCCAACAATGAGTTGCAAACGTGATTTTTTTTGGGGTTGGGCGCGTAGCTAGTTAAGAGAAGCACTATTCCACAGGCTCATTTTTAAACTAGATGAATGTTCTATAATATTTTTTTTTGGTCACTTCCGGGGGAAAGATCACGTGACGTGTATCAACGTAAACAGGAAGTGCTTTTTTTTGCAAAACGGATCCTGCACAATAGTCCAGAGAACTTGATTTGAAACCTCGCATCAGTGAACACACCAGTCTTTATGAGTTACTCTTAGTCTGTACAAAGCCCCCGTACAGTAAATAAAATTAATCCATTAACAAACAAACCAACATTTTTGTGAGGTTTCTTTTTGAGTATTTATCAGCTCTCGTTAAAAATTCCCCGTAGGATTGTAAATTTTTATTGTAATATTAAAGCCATTAAACTAAGTTAATTATTTGTAATATCAGAAAGGTTATTTGTGTATAATAATAGAAAGGTTATTCGTTTGTCATATTAGAATGGTTGTTTGTTTATAACATTCGCAAGGTAATTTGTTTGTTATATTAGAAAGCTTATTTGTGTATAATATTCGAAAGGCTATTTGTTTGTCATATTAGAAAGGTTATTTGTTTGTCATATTAGAAAGGTTATTTGTTTGTCATATTAGAAAGGTTATTTGTTTGTCATATTAGAAAGGTTATTTGTTTGTCATATTAGAAAGGTTATTTGTTTGTTATATTTTTAAAAAATCAGACTTTCACAACGCATTAAGAAAACTCAATTTGACATATAACATTGACTAGATTAATGACGCCGTATTCATCTTCTTTTTTGAAGTAACGTCTGTATTAGATAAGATAAGATAAGATTATTCATAGTTGCTTTGAGACTGAAAGGAGCCATATAATCATATTTGTTAGGCCCACTCTTACATTTTCAAAGTCGTCGGCTGTCCCAGTTGATTCATGAAACCCTCTTTTTGTTTTCTTATAATTAAAAATTTGATACATCGTCTTGCTTCCATTAAAAAAAAAATAATTAAAGAGTGTTTTCATTACATTTAACGATTTGTTGATTTTTTTGTGTACTTAAGAAGTGTCAATGTGCTAACACCAATGTTTGGTTTACAGCAGACATCGAGGATAGCAAATCCACGGGTGCATACACTGGACATATACCACCAAATATCAAGTTGCAAGACATCTGCTTATCTAAAGGTTGTGTGAATGCGGGTAAGTCTATATCAACATTGTTCTCTACTCTCGATACCACTACATCACCTAATCAGTATTATCCAATGTCCAGGCTCGTATTCAAATACATAACACCCAGAAGTACTTTTAACGAGCTTTTCTTTTGAAACTCTTTTCTTATATTAACAACCAACAGTCTTTGCATTCTTCCATATCCATTAGAGTTGGGTGGACACAGGAGGTGTCCTAAAAATCCAGAAATTCAGTCTCAATATTCACCAAAATTCGAACCTGAGAGCTCTCGGTTCGAAGCCAAGTGCTCTACCACTCAACCATCACGCCCCCACTCCAGATAATGTACAGCCTGAATGTACACTCTACACTCCTTCGTGCCGTATTTTCCTTTTTACCATCTTTCACTCTCCTCTGCTTCCCCCGCCCCCCCCCCCCCACCCCTGTCTCCTCTCCTCCCACTCCTGTCTCCTCTCCTCCCACTTGTGTATCGTGTACTCGTTTGACTGAAGTTTTCTGCACACACCAAAAAGAACACTTCTGGCCAATTCCTTCATTATTTTTTCTCCCAGCCTCCAGGTTATTGACCTCCATTGACCCCAGCGTCCACCCGTGCGATGACTTCTTTGACTTTGCCTGCGGGAACTGGAACAAGATGAATGTTGTCCCCGAAGACAAGCACAGCTACACCACATTCTCAATGCTTGGAGACGAGATCCAGGTCATACTCAAAAGTAAGTGCGTCCATCTTGTCTTAAGGTGACACCATTGGAAATCAAATAAAAAGACTCAAATCTAGGCCCCTACTTTATAAAGACTAACCATTCGTCCATCAGAAAAGTAATTTCTGTGTATAGCATATGTTTTGTTTTTCCAACTTTATAAAAATGGACCTCATTCACCAATCGTAAACAAACAACATTTAGCCACGTGGTTCTCTATCTCTTCTATATAATTTACGATCTCATGTTTAATTCATGATGGTGGTCACGTGACAGTTTTTTTTGTTGATTTATCAATTAGATCACGTGACTAAACGTTGTTTGTTTACGATTGGTGATTGAGTTCCATTGATAGATCTGTAAACGCATGGTTATATAGCTAATAATTCATGGTTCCTATAGACATATTGAAGTTTTCTATGTACCATTTCGTTATATTACTCCTATTGCTTCTATAAACGTATTGGAGCTCTCTCTCTATAGTGTTTCTTTGTTTCGTTTATTGAGGCTTCCTGTGACATTATTTCTTTCCTCTAAAGACCTTTAGATAACCTTTTATAACTTGCCGATAGAAAAACTAAACCTAATGAAATACTCAGAAAGACACAAAGATAGAGGCACATTTCTTATTCCATACGCCAGAACTAATTCGTACAAGTGCTCCATCTTCCCTAGTGCCATTAGAGAATGGAATGGGTTGCCTGAATCAGCCAGGAAAACCAACGACCTATCATAACTAGATTGACACATGAAATGCGTAGGATGTAATTATCTTCTTTTCTGCAGGAACGTCTGTAATATATTATATAAGATAAGATTATTTCTTTCTTCTATAGCACTTTGGAGCACCTTATAAACCATACCTGTTACATTATTTCTTTCTTTTATAGCACTTTGGAGCACCTTATATACCATACCTGTTACATTATTTCTTTGTTCTATAGCACTTTGAAGCACCTTATAAACCATACCTGTTACATTATTTCTTTGTTCTATAGCACTTTGGAGCACCTTATATACCATACCTGTTACAATATTTCTTTGTTCCTTTAGATTTACTGGAGCTTCCTATCAACCCAAAAGAAGATCTGCCAGTGACCGTCAAGGCGAAGACCTTCTATAATTCTTGTTTGAATGACAGTAAGTTGACAATTCAGCACAAATGTCTTGCGATTCACGTCAAAAGTTAGTTTCAAGTGAGTTTTGTTCAGTGAATCTGTTCATTAGAAGTGAGACTCAACGCAATGCAGTGTGTTACAATAATGTGTGTCGTGTGTATTTCCACTCAGTTTTGGGTTTAATTCCTGGCAACAAAGAGACTTATGCATTTATTTTCTATAGAAGGGAGAAGACTAAGAAAGAGTAAAACCAGCCATTAGTAAAAATACTGATAAGATAAAGTCCACATAAAATATACTTTGTGGTCTTCAGCAATACCACGCAGTGCTCATGGCTCATATTAATAATAAAGATAAAGTGTGCATATTGATAATAAAGGGATGTGAATTAACGAAAGTAATTAGGTGCACTTTGAGAATGTTAAAACTACCAACTGTAACTAACTTAGAATAACTTATGCTTGATGTAAGAAAACATCTTTCTCTCTCCTTGCATCTCACTATAACTCACTCATTTGTTCTTTCTCTCTCTCTTTTAATCTATCTATCAGCCTCTTGTATTCACTCCTTCAGTATGTCTGTCTGTCTCAAAAGTTTAGGACGTCACTTCAGAAATGAAGATAATTGCGTCCCTGTTATGGTGTTGTTTGTGTGTGCGCGCGTGTATGTGGTGTCTCTATGGTGAGGGTGGGTAGTGGTTAGCGATTGGTTGTGAATGATACAAGATGGGTGGCATTGTCGTCAGCGTGCTTAGTTAGGGCAGACAACTTCAGAACGTGAGCATGAAAAGTGTTATTGTAGTTAGATTTCGTTTAGAATAACATTAGATATTATCCCTAAATTCAACTACATTGATTTCATTTTATCTCAAGTTGAATTTGTTTATATCGTAATAAAAGTTATATATTTAGTTTTGTTCACTAAAGAAGTTATTTCAAGTTTTATACGTTAGGATTATACGCCTATAGAGGTTTAGTTGTCTACCAGGAGTTGTGGGCTATAAGTCAACGGCCGTCAACAACTGGCCCCAAAATTTCTTCAGAAAGCCAAGGGACGACAGATCGAAGGGTTCGAACGTTGACCCAACGTGATGTAAGTCTGAAGCGCAAACCACACGACCAGACAACTATCCTATTCTCTCCTCTCTCTCTCTTCTCTCTCACTCTCTCTCGGGGGTCCTGAGTTCGAATCCTGGTTAGGACTGGGATTTTAAGTTTCAGAATCTTTAGGGCACCTCTGAGTCCACCCAACTCTAATGTATACTTGAGATTAGTTGAGGAAAATTAAAGGCGGTTGGTCGTTGTGCTGGTCACATGACATCCTCGTTAACCGTGGGCCACAAAGACAGATGACCTTTACATCATCAGCCCAATAGATCGCAAGGGGAACCTTTTCTTTTTAAATTATTACAGCAAAATCTCTATATATGTAAAGCTACTATAGTGTTCAAAAATATAGAGACAATATGTTTAGTTTTATTTATACATATTGAGATATGTATTCACTATACGGCGCTTTGGTCTTCAGCTTCTCACCAGGAAGTAACTGGCCTGATCCCATAAGACTCATTGCGTGAAATCCACCATTAGGTGGCGCTAGTGACAGCCATTTAGTTTAAATCACCGGCTCAGGCTGGCCACTGTCCGACTAATCTCTAGTCATATTTCAGTATTAGAATCTTTCTACATCTTGACACCACTCCTACCACTGGTTGATGTAGAGTGTAGAGTCTTTAGATGAAAGGTTCTCAAACTTTAACAGGACACACTCATTTTGATTCTTTGATAAACGTAGTAAGTCTCAACGTTGTTAGTACTGTTACATATCTAGATCCTTCTTCCTGGTCTAGTTACTACTAAGAAAGAGTTGGTTAGACTTGGAGGCGTCCCCAAAATCCCGAAGTTGAATGTCTAAGTCTTCACTGAGATTCAAACCAGAGATCTCTGGATTCGGAAGCCAAGCGCTGTTACCAATTAAGCATCTCCCATACAGAATTAGCAAAAGCGTTATAACAAGATAAATATAAACAAAAATAATTTGAAAAACAAAATGCGATACCTCTTGTATACAATGTATAGGGCGATTATTTTGCTCTTAATCATTAAAGAATGTAAGATTAAAAAAAAAAAGGGAACATTTTTTTTACCCCACCCCATTCCCCCCCGCCTCGAATGTATAAAATCTACTACACTGTATTATATTCCGTAGTATTAAACTATGTTAACAATGCCCTCGAGATCGCCATAATAAAATGTTGTATTTCTAGATTACTATATTGCTGGGATGAAAGAGAAACCAGACAATGTTCCCATTAAAGCCAAACATCCAAACAGTAATGGGAGATGCATGATCTATATTTTATTACTTCATCCTATTTCTTGATGCCTTCGGGGAATAATATCATATATACTTACTAGAAAGAATATTCAAAAGACTATTACAAAACTTACACATTTTTAGGGTTTTTACTAAGCTTACATCAACTCTGTCTGTCTGTCTGTCTGGGACAAATTTTTAGCACGTTACTTCTCCCACACACATTCTCGGATCAAGTTGAAACTTTACACCAGTGATTCCCAAACTGTGTTCCGCGAAACCCTCAAGTTGAAACTTTACACCAGTGATTCCCAAACTGTGTTCCGCGAAACCCTCAAGTTGAAACCTTACACCAGTGATTCCCAAACTGTGTTCCTCGAAACACTTGTGTTCCGCGAGGCCTGAACAGGTGTTCCGCAAACTACTGGAGTAATTAACTAGTAGGCCACCTCGCTAAAAAAAAAATAAGAAAAGTGTTCCGCAAAATACTCAAAATGTGAGAAATGTTCCGTTAAGGAAAAAGTTTGGGAAACACTGCTTTAGACAATTAGATAAGCACAACGACCAACCGCCTTACAATTTGCCAACTAATGTCAGGTACCCTTTAAAATTGGGTGGACTCTAAGGCAAAAAAAAAACAAAAAAAAAACATAAGTTCAAAATCCTAGACTCCTATGTTCGGAAGCCAAGCGCCTTACCACTCAGCCACCAAGCAATTAACATATTTACCTACGCAAAGTTAAAAAAAAAAAAAAAAAAAAGACACAAAATGTGGCCATATTTTTTATGTATTTAAAATATTTTGACATTTTTTTTATAATGACGAACCTTATCAAAGTTTGGTAACTCCGGACATGATTACATCAAAGGTCAGGGGTTAAATGTCAGCTTTTCATCACCTAAATTTGTTTATGTTGCTGGTTGTGTAATTTGACATTTACAGAGGATTGGATGAACACCCTGGCCAGATTTTTTTTTTTGTAGAGTAGATCTAATACTGACACCTCAGAGTAAACACAGACCGAAGCGGAATGCATATTATGGTAATATGGAAAAAAACACACGATAATATCTCTTTTTTTTTCGACCTAAAGAAATGCTTGTTTGGTTTGTTTTAAGTGTTTCTGGGGTCCCTATAAAATGGAGGATTGTTACACCTTTGCCCAAACCACCAACAGGACGTGATGGCAGAGGGCAGAGTTCGAATCCGGGTCAACAATTTAATAATTATATTGAGTAGATTGAAGGCGCGGTGGCTGAGCGGTAAAGGGGATCCCGGGCTCGAATCCTGATGAAGACTGGGATTTTTAAGTACGGGATTTTTTAGCGCCTTTGAGTCCACTCAGCTCTAATGGGTACCTGGAATTAGATAGGTAAAAATATAGGCGGTTGGTCGTTGTGCTGGCCTTGTTGACCGTGGGTCACAGATACAGATGACCTTTACATCATCTGCTCTGTAGATCGCAAGGTCTGAAAGGGGAACTTTGATTTACAATTGATAACAGTCAAGAGTGTTTTACCACACGACAAGGCAACCAAATGTCGTGTCTAATGTAGAGTCACACAATGGATTCCATTATGGACATCTAGAATTACCATAAATTAAACATAAGAAAGACATGTAGGTCTACTCCTTTTTAAGAACGCGTCCTCCGCCTTTGCCTAAATTGTGAAAATATTCGATTTGCTCATTGCATTTTATATTGTAACATACTTTAACTGAGGCTACTTAACAAAGGAACAATATAAAGATGGATGATGTGAGGACCCCAAAACCAGAATTTAGTAAGAGCGATTAGTTTGCTCAATAACTAATGAATGATACATTTTAAAAAATTGAACTCTTCTACCCAGACCCGATTCCCCCTCTCCCTTTCCGAGAAGATTCCTGGTAAAGCGGTGTATAAATAAATATACTCAGAGTATATAAAATCATAATGATAGTCCTAAAGATCCAGATTTACAAAATTGTTAGCAAAATGTATGTATTTATTTAGCTCTTGAATGAACACATGCAGAATGCCTGCTAACTTAAGTGTTTTCAAGATATAGACTGTCAAATCAAATTTAAATTTAAATTTTACTATACTTTTAATAATTATGACGGTCTGACGGTAAAACTCGAGTTTGTAATGTGTGGCCGATTAGCTAGTAATTCTTTGCCAAAAGTACAGAAACTGACACATTTATAGGGAAAGACGTTAGAGCCGTTTTTGAGTTCCGTGTCCATCCAGGTTTTTGAAGGTTTTGGTTTTGACCCGATGAAGAAATTGCAAGCTGAAAAGAGGAATAGTGAAAATGAAAAAGCTGAGTACTGTGTATAGTGGACCCATGAAAATCTTCAAACTTTATAGTTTTCTAGCATTTGACCTGGTCACTAACCACACAGACAAAAAATATCTTACCGCTGCACTGACCCATAAATGTGTATGTTTTAGCTCAAACAGATATAATCGGCCTTGAACCGATGAAGGCTTTCATTAATGACCTTGGTGGCTGGCCAGTTCTACGCAAGGAGCCTCGCAATCAGAACTACGATGTCCTGCCTCTCCTGGTCAAACTTTTTCATCAACACACCAAGATCATCATTGAGCAAGCAGTCGCCCCTGACGACAAGAACTCAGAGGTGAACATAATCCAGGTAAACAAATAAAAGTTCCTAATAAGTTGATAATAAGATGATTATAAGGCGATAATTTAAAAAAATAAGATAATAGTAAGATTATTTAAAAAATGAGAAAAAAATATGATACGAAATTATAGCATTGTGATAGGCCTTGACCTTGTAGTTGTTGATGGCTGTCTGACTTCGACAGATTACTCTGGATTTCTTGTACCGTGTACGGGTGTATTTTATGTGTTTAAACTACTATAGAACAATACCTACACATTAACAAGGTTAAAGAACTAAGTCCAGACCGTTATAGACTTGAATGAAGTTTAATACTGAATAGGTCACAGTCGAGTCTCTGTCCGTAATACGTAGCTATCCATTAAAGTCCTAACACCCACTGACTAATCTATATATATATATATATAATTCTCTTCATGGCTCAAGAGTTTGGACAAGAAGTAAAGGAAAGATCTCTCTTTTATTTCTGCAAGTCGGACTAGAGTTACCCTACGAAAAAAAAAAAGGGAGGGAGGAGAGAAAAATTAGTATTCACCCGTCACAAAATAGCAGGGCCGGACATGTGATTTTCAAGATCCTTAGGAGACATCGCAGATGCAATGAGTTTATTTTTTTCTCTTGCTTTGGGTAGATGGTCGACGATTCACTGCCATACATTAGCATACTCATAACGCATGTCTTGTAGCTGATGTATCTAAAGTAATGGCAAATGCCGACACAGTTTGGAATTAGCGGCGTCGAAGGCTCTGCCGAAACTCCCGAAGCCTTTCCCATGTCTGGGTAAAGCTGCAGCATCAGAGGTTTGAGTTCAGAGTTTTCATTCTCTTAGTAAATATGCAAATGATGAGGCAGACAATCCTCAACTAACTAGACTATTATGATATGGACTATCATTACGTAAACCACATGTGGCTATTATCACACTGCACAGATCATTTATAAAAGATAATGGCAGTTGCGACACTCCGTGGGCCACTTTGTAAGAGAATTTTATACAAATCTTTTATATTACATTTCGGACATTGCTGCTATTTTAAAGCAGCTTAATAGTCTGTGGCATTGGCCCATATACCTCAGAGCCAGCCCGTCCCTGCTTTCTGTGAACTTTTTTTTGGTGGGGCCTATTTCAGTTATGTTGCATTTGAAGCCTAAAGAAGAGCACTTGTTTAAGACAAGAGCAGAAGACGTAAACACAACGTAAATAGACCCCTGCCGGACAACGGTTTGTTTGCATCAGGTGTGGGAAAATATGTATGTCGCAACTGGGTTTGCGTGGCCATGTGAAACACTACACTCATTCTCAGTCTTCAGGATCGAAGACTTTTGTCTTTTTTTTGGTTTTTTGTTATGTTTTACATGTCTCGGATGTTCCTTCTGAGTTGAAGATAATTTACTTTATAGTCCAAACCTGTCGCTGGATACGGGGCGGGAAGGCAGGGTTTGAATCAGGGGCCATCGAGACGACCGAACAAAAGTCCGCGAGACCTTATCCACCAATCATATTTCAAGTTTTTTTCTTCCAGGCTAACCAATGATGAGTGCTGTTACATTCGACTCCTGTTCAACATTATTTATGTTTGTTTATACCCAGTTGGACCAGGCCGAGCTCGGCATGCCGTCTCCAGACTATTTCCTGTCTGAGAACAGCAACAAGCTGCAAGTCTATCGAGCCTATGCTCTTGACGTCACCAAAATGCTCAACGCCACGGACCCGGTGCAGGCCGAGAGAGACATCCAAGAAATGATAGCATTTGAAGTACAGCTAGCCAAGGTGGGTAGATCTAGATATAACAGGCTTACGTTCAAACTTCTAATGGACCTCATTCACCAATCGTAAACAAACATTATTTAGCCACGTGGTTCTCTATCTCTTCTATACAACTTACGTAATACACACATGCTGTCACGTGACCGTATTTTTTTCATTGTTTTATCAATATTATCACGTGGCTAAATGTGGTTTGTTTACGATTCGTGAATGAGGTCCATTGGAGTTTTTAAAAGATAGAATCGGTTAAAAACTGAAACATTTATCAATCTATCTAGTATAATTAGTCAGGGCCAGCCTTGGGTAGTTGGAGGCCTTAGGCAAAGTGAATTTGGTTGCCCCAAATGACATAGAAAAGTAAAAAAAAAAATGCAGGGCGCCGGAGTTTTTGGAGAGAGCCAAGGTAGGTATCTAAACACAACAGGAAACAATTATTTCTGCTGATTTGTTAACTCACTTCATTGATCTTTTACGTAAGTTTCGAATTAATTTTTTTTTTTTGTGAATGTTTTTATACAAATATGAATTGACAGATTGAAGTGCGCCGATATGCCTTGCTGCCCAGGACGCTCCAAACCCTCGATACTCCACTGCATATTGCATTTCCAGTGTTTAATCTGTGGAAAATAATCTAGGCTAGTTATACCCTGTAAATTTTTTAAAGAATCGGGGGGGGGGGGGGTCTTGCTTATTTACTGTTCTTGTTACTGGTCTTGTTCAACAATTGTGCAGACATGTATTCTCTTTCTATCGCAGCTGTATATTCCCAAGTCACTCCGACGTGATAATGAAGAAATGTACAACAAAATGACTATCAAGGAATTTTCTAAGATGGTTCCAGAGGTAAGCTCTATCTAGGTTAAACATAAGTTTTCTTGGTTCAGAAGATAAAAAGAAAACTATGTTCCAACAAGATACTTAGAATCTCATGAAAAAAAACCTAGGTTCCAACAAGATTCATATAATGTAAAAAAAACCTTTTCCAACAAGATACATAAAATCTCATGAAAACTAAAACATGGTGACTTCGATTAGAACCATTGATTAGTACTAATGATAATAGTTAATTAAAGAAGTTAAGCCTTTTTTTTCTAAATCTAATGGCTAAGTGGCAAAAAAGAAATAACTATACATGAGAGAGAGAGAGAAAGAGAGAGAGGGTGTAATAGAAAGAATTATGAAAAAGAGACTGAGTGTGAAAGAAATAGAGAGAAAGAGAGGAAGAGAATAGACAGTCTTCGTATCATAGCAAATAGGGCTATACAGACTCCTCTTAACAGTTGAGTTATAAAAGTAAATAGTGGACACCAATAAAAACTTTTTCCCCCACTCTATATTATGCATATTTCTTCCACCTATTGTATTCCTCAGTTCGATTGGGTGCGCTACTTCCACGAGAGTTACAAGCCCGTGGGCATCAACATCATGGAAGATGAGTACATCATTGTCTACGCGCCATCTTACTTTAAAGGCTTTGGTCAACTCTATCAAAGAACGGATAAAAGGTGAGTTGGGCCTCGGGACCCTTCTGTTGGGTTCCGTGTGGATGGGCCTTGGAGGCCTTGTGGCGAGTTCTTTGTGTTCGATCTGGGGTTGAATCGGAGTTAAGTCAAAAAAATGCTAAACTAGGTCAAAGAGAGCCAGAGGGTTTGAAAGACGCTAGCGGTATGTCATTCATTGGATTTTCCTGTCAAATACAAATTTGAACAAATGTCTATTCTGAATCGAATGGTATTGTAATAATGAGTCGATTAATAGGCCTATTGTAAGAATTTTTTATATTACTAGAAACTGTACCTAAATGTTAAGAAAGTAAATGCAACTGTATGTTGTGCGTCGTTTGTTATATGTAGATTTAAGAAAAACAACAACAAAGGCTTAAGATGTATGCGACTCATAAAAAGTCTTATTGCCGGATTTAGATTTGAAGATGTCCTAAACTATTTGAGATATAGGGCAGCTTTATGAGTCCAGATATTAAATGTCAGTACTATTATATTTTTTGAGGACCCTTGATTAGTAAATCCGGCCCTGATCCATTTGTTTAAATAGATGTCTCCTTTCAATTCCTTTAGTTGTCATATTCACTTCACCTTAAAATATTTCACTACATTTATTCATTTTTTGAAATAGATATCATGGATTTGTTGTATTATGTACTGAAGAATTAGGAATTAAAGTTTCTTTAGAATAGTCACTCTAGATATGCTAAACATTTGGAGTGAATCTTGCAAAAGTGACGTAAATTTAACTTTGTATATTTAAATTGTAGATTTACCTTTTGTAAACATTACTTTCTAAAATTAAATTAATTAAATTGCAATTCAACCTTGTAAAATAGTAAAGATTCTTTTCAATTATTATTTTGTGAATGTAAGTTTAGACCTATTGATATAATTTTGAAATGTTAGTATGGGAATGTAAGTTTTCCATATAATATATAAATGTAACAGACCAGATGTACTTGTAGTTTCTAGGCAACACAAACTATAGCTTAGGGTCCTCAAGAAATATTTGGCACTGAAATATAAAGTCTGAATTTTAGCTTACGAATAGTCCTTATTATTTTAATGGATAACGTCCTTTGAAAGCCTAAATGAGGCACTGACTAGGAGCGTAACTATTCCTTTCGTTTCATTATAGAGATTTGTAAAAAATTACTAAAAGGGAGTAAACATTTTTACTCTGTTATTACAGAAAAAGATCTTCTAAATCTATCTTTTATAGACGTTCAGATATAGAGTTCAATATGAATGACATATGAATGAATGACAGAGATTCTTCTTCCCTAGTGTCGTAAAACTCGCAGAGCTTTTTTTTTTGTGACGGTACCTACCGGTACGGCGTACCGGCACCTTTTTCAATCTGGAGAAAAATTATAACTTTTCTTGTATTTTAACGTTTATTATTAATTTATTAGTAGTTAAAAGTTAGGCAATCAACTAGTGAGTACCGCACCTATTTTTATTTTACAAAAAAAAACCCACTGCACTGGAATGCACAGCCCGAGTCAGCCAGGAAAACCAAAGACTTGGCAGAGTATAGGTCATTGATTAACATACATGGCTAGTTGGAAGTTTAGACAGGCCTAGTATGCAGCTGTCCCCTTTTTTGAAGTAACAGACTGTATTTTATACGATAAGATAAGATAAGATGCATAAGATGTATACGATACAGCGTGCAAGAATTAAATCCGTAACTCAATAGTCTTCAACAATGCAATCCAATACTACACTGAATAGACTTAGTAAGTTTCATTTTTCTTAGAATACAAATAAATAATTCATACTTCTGTGTTTACAAGTAATCTAAATGTAGTAGCTCCCAGGTTTCTGAAGAATTATCTTCCTTTCAAAACTAAAAAAAAAGAACTTGAGTTGTCTCCCATTGAGCTCGAGTTCTACTGTCTGGGGAATTCTGATGTATTTAGCCGACTCAAATGATTTTTTTTTAAAAAGGGTTTACAAAAAAAACGTAACAACAAAAAATTAAAAGATGTAACTTGAGATGCGCTGAATTTATAAGATAATACTTCTACTTTAGCTCCTGTATGTTGTAAATATAAATGCAGTCTGGTCTGTAGGGAATATACAGTCAAGAAAATTGACCACAATTTCAATGAGATTCTGAATATTTTTTTTAAATTTAAAAGCTTGAAACTTTCAAAGATACATCCAATACATAACAAAAGTTTATGTTATAAAAAAAACAAACGTAACGACAGTTATACATAACACAGTAAATACTTTTCATAGCCTACCTATGTCGTGCATACATTCCAGTCAAATGTGGCAACAAGCAAAGCTACAGTTTTCATTGAAGACATGCAACATACACATTTTCTCCTTTATGAGAGTAGTCCATACATTCTCATACTGGTTTTAGCAGAGGATGGCTGCCTGGTTGTATGGTTTGCGCGCTGGACTGTCGTTCGAATTTATCGACGGTCGAGGGCTCAAACCCTGCCCGCTCCCATCCCCCGTCGTCCTGCTGGAGGTTTGGACTAGGAAGTAAACTATCTTCAACTCTGAAGGAACATCCGAAACATGTAAAACATTTTTACAACAAAACATTTTACAAACAAACGCACGCCGCAAACAAAGAAAACCTTCAAAAGAGCCTGTCCATCTTCGCCATCGCCTGCAAAAATTTTGGGTCTCACAATAAATGTAAAAAAGAAGTTCTGCACCAACCTCATCCAAATAAATCTGTCACAGAACCAGACATTCTTATAGATAGCCAGAAACTAGCAAATGTTAGAAAGTTTGTCTATCTGGGAAGCACCGTGTCAGCAATGCCAACCTAGATGACCATTTAGACTTCCGTGTTGCATGTGCGAGTGCTGCATCAAACAATAGACTTTGATGCATTTTGACTTAGTGATTTCCTTTAAACATCCTTGGAAAAAAACAACGATCTTCGAGCCGTCTATTAGAAAGTTAGCGCAATTAATCCTGAACATACCATACCTACCTACCATAACTATCCCTTAGTCTGTTGGACCGTTGGGGCACCATGCAAGATTCGTTGACCGTTTTTCTCCATTCCTCTCTGTCTTTTGCCTTATTATTATCCATCAAATATGTTTATTACTTCATATCTTCAGGATTTTTTTTTTTTGCCTAAGCTAGAAAAAAATGAAGGAATAAACTTAATTGATGGATAATATCCATTTATTGTGAAAAGGCCGGAAATGTGTACACTTTAGGCCGATTCCTGCCAGAGGACTGGACCCCTTTTTTTTGCCGGACATCTGGTAAGCCTGCGCTATGCTAGACAGGACAAAAACAGAATGATTTGAAAATAAACAATTTCCGCCTAAGTATGACAGCAGTAAATAAATAAAACTGTTTGAAAAAATATCCCCATCCATTCTGATTCCACTGCGTAGAGATGGTGCCTAGATGTACAACAATTTATGCTGTATCCTTTCATTTTAAGTTTAGGCTACAGAGTAACGAGTAGAGATTGCTTTTCAACCATGTTTATAAATATTCCATAAGGGCTCACTTTCATCTTTCTCTGTTCTCAGAGTGATAGTGAACTATATTCTGTGGCGGAGCATCATGAACCGAGTACCGTATCTCCCTAAAGAGCACAGGAAAATCAATACCGAGTTCTCTAAGGTAACTCATTACATTACAAATCCCCTCTTCAAAGAATGTGTTGGTTTAGCCTGTTTTTGTGTTGGTCACTGACAAACAGATTCATCCGCTGACTTGTACCTTTAAATAACCCCCAGCAGAGAACTGAATGACATGGCGGAGGGATTTTGTTGAGCAACAAACGTGCAAGTGAAGAGAGAAACACTGTTTCAATTCTTTCAGTGTTTCTCGTAGATTCAGTCCTAGTCCCATGTATGAAAAGGTTGATAAATAAAGGGACGAAACAAACGAATTGAATCAATGCACATTTATATATCTAGGAATGTATGCACGTATGTATCTATATATCTGTCTGTATGTATCAAAGTATCTATGCAGGTTTGTATCTGTCTGTCTATCTATCTATCTATCTATCTATCTATCTTTATCTTCATCTATATCTGTGTGTGTCAATCATATCATTTAGACCAGTCTTCACCAAGATTTGAACTAGGACCCCAGGTTTGGAAGCCAAACGCGTAACAAATCAAACACTGCGCCCCCCCCCCCCCCATAGAGACTTTTTTCCCGCTCGGGCTTTCCCCTCTCAAGCGATATTTATACAAATGTGCAAGTATAAATCAATTTTAAATAGCGCTTTAGTTGTCGCCGATTAAGAAAATTAAACTGTTCATATTGTTATGATCTGTTAAGTTTAGCCTGCGTTTAACTCTAACCTATACGATTAGTGTCCACACATCCAAGACGTAATTTCTCTAGCTGCGCGTGTTTTTTAATGACATACTTTTACATTTGAAAGAATTCATTATATCGGTGAAAAGTTTTCTTTAACATTTCATGTTCTGTTGTAAATTGAAGCTTCATATCAAAATGTCGAAATGTCGGCCATCAATGTTATTTTGTTAAACTTGTGTGTTACCTCAAATTCGGACATCTTAATCTCATTCTTGGAACATTGTAAAACATGGATCGAAACCCACAAGACAAAAGCAATTGAATTGTCTTGCCGTAAGCTGACAGGATTTGAAAAAAAGGGAGGTAAACAAAAGAGACCTGCATTATTTCCCTTTTGCTAAGACTGTATGTGTGGCGAATTCGAATAAACATTTCTCTCCATAAATGTAAAACATTTGCTTTAAAACATTTGCTTTTTTGTGTCTGTTAATATATGTAATGGTGGGTGTGTCTTGACTCAAATTGACTGATGCAAAACATGCGTTGTGACTAGAATGCTATTTCAAGAAGAATGGACCGCATGTGTATAAGAGGTGGTCATCTGGTGGAGGAGGAGAAATATATTAAACAGCAGATTTAAATGTGTTAAAAGATAACAACAAATCATTCAACATTTTTTTGATATATGTCGGCTCCTCTCCATTACGACTATAACAGATCTATTTATAACTCATTTAGTCCACTTTCATTCAGGGTGTTTCTAGTTCATTCTTCGTCACCGAGAAGTCCATGAAAGCTTAACTCTTTCTCTCCTAATCGACGATACCATCGTTGATTTTGACGTCATTAAAATAAATTGATGTTTAATTTAATAAACTTGACTTTGTGTTCTTTAAAAAGAGTATGCATTTCCCTTTAATTCTATACCAAATTCAACATTTTCTGATAACAAACAACAAAGCTATTGAAGCTTATTATAACAGGGGTAGAGAAATAGTAATGAGCAAAATAAAGAATTCCTTCGAAACGTGGTAAATAATTACGAAGAGATGAGTTAATTCATAACGCGCTGGTCGTGCGTATTTGTTTGTATATTACATGTGTGAATGTTGTCCATGTTTGCAACTATATTGTTATAGTACTGGGGCCTAAACCAGTACGATTCAGAAGGAATGGGTTCGTTAGTCTTGGCTGGCCACCATTTTAGGAGAAGGAAACTGAATCCAAACCTCCGCTGCCTTGTGGCTATTCCCTGACATGGGAAAGCCTTCGGGAGACTACCCTGAGGAAAGATGAGGAGCTGGTGACCCTAAGGCAGAATCTGCAACGCTAATGATTCAAAAGTGTATGGGCGCTCGCCGTTCCTGTGAACACTTCAGCTGGGTATATTGAGAGAAATTGCTGTGTGGGCGACATCCTTCCGACCATAACTAATGCCCAGGCTTTCATCTCGTTTATCCAAAGCCCAAAATTTAGAAGGTGCTAAGGTGGACGATTGTAGTCATATGGAATGTCCATTTGTTTGGACCAATAAAATTATCTTATCTTATCGTATTGAAATTATTAAGTGCATTGTGATCATATTATGATATTAGATGGGCGGTGCGCTTGAAATCATATGTGTTTGTGTGTGTGTCAAGTTCATACATACTCCAACAAAGTGTGAGTCTGGTTGGATTAGTTACTTGTAGGTCTACTTACATCCCAACACCCAACTAGGTGTGATGTAGCTCTGTACAGCTAATCGAACTTCCCTTTAATAAGCTTGATACAGAGAATCAAATAAAGCTCAACAGTTTTCTCTTTTGGGACCCCAGTAGCTAGCTCTACGTACCTTAGGCAGTACCGCATTATAATTTACGTCACTGTTAGAATTTCCTTAAAGTTTCTTAAACTTCTATCTTGACCTTCTATCTAGCTCTATATATGTCTAAATTAAGTTTTATTTATTTATATCAAGGTCATCTAGATTATAGGCCTGCAGTCCAAGAATAAACATTTTTTTTACACGCACACCCAAAATGACCCAATAAACTGGTCAGCCCTCGAATTGCAACCAGCTCTCTTGGACATATTGTGTTGACTGCTTAGAAATTCGACCTATTTACTAACGCATTGCATCTTATAAAATGTGACACATGACTTCACATGACTTCATATGACTTGACAGTTTTCCATATCACATTTCAGAGCATGACAGGCATATCTTCCACTTCTCCGAGGTGGTATGAATGCACGGAGGTGATTAACGAGCACATGGGGAACACAGTTGGACGTCTTTTTATTGAGAAATATTTCGATGAAGGATCCAAAGAAACGGTGAGTAAAAGTTCATATTTGATAAATCAAGCCTCTAATATAACAGCAAAGTGAAACTTGATATTTGATAAATCAAGCCTCTAATGTAACAGCAAAGTTAAACTTGATATTTGATAAATCAAACCTTTAATGTAACAGCAAAGAGAAACTGGATATTTGATAAATTAAGCCTCTAATGTAACGGCAAAGTGAAACTTGATATTTGATAAATCAATCCTGTAATGTAACAGCAAAGTTAAACTTGATATTTGATAAATCAAGCCTCTAATGTAACAGCAAAGTGAAACTTCATATTTGATAAATCAAGCCTCTAATGTCACAGCAAAGTGAAACTGGATATTTGATAAATCAAGCCTCTAATGTAACAGCAAAGCCAAATGTAGATCTAGATCTAGTTAATATTAAACCGCGGGCACTATAAGTACGATTTTTTAAGTTCACTGCCTTTAGAATGTTTTAAAAAAATGTTTCTTCTTGTTTGATATCGAACAACAGAGCGGAATTTGAAACCCTCTACAAAAGGGAGTAATGCTTCTTTTAAATAAAAAATTTAGTCTGAATGTGTGGTTCTCTTAATTTAAATATTTTTAAAAAACATTTTTTTACTACCATTAGGCCTACTTGTAACAGATTTCGTTAACTATTCCCCTCTTAAACTGGCAATGCCTAAACTTTAGATCGTACTGTTAACATTATGATTATGTGTTTAAGTTTATAATGTGTATGTAGAATCATTCCTCCTGACAAGAAAGCTCACGGTGTATTGTTGTGTGTAACCTTTGTTACGTGAGAGTGTGTTATTAAATTTAAAGAGTCTGATGTATCCAGCGTCTAGTGTTAGCGTCCTTATTACGTTCAGTGTTCTATAGTCACATAGTGTAATATTTAGCGTATAAGTGTATCATTTTTAAAGTAACAACTACTATAAAATACAAATTATGAAATATTCTATTACACTGTTCTGATCTCCTAATTTAGGCATTGGAAATGATTCATGACATTCGCAACGCTTTCTATGAGTTATTAGATGAAGCCGATTGGATGGACGATAAAACCAGAAAAGTTGCTAAAGAAAAGGTAACTTACATGTAGGGGAGGAAGTCACATTTTTCAAGTCACCACTTCAATATTGTTCTAGTAGTGTCCCTTGTATATATATATATTTGATTTATCAGGGGGAAAAAAACTCTTCATAGGTATAGAATCTACAATGTATACACTAGATCTAGATTGTATACACTTACAGTTACAGTCAAAAAAAAAAGGAAAACATTTTTTTCCCAATAAACAGTTGAAAAATAACACAAATTTTGCAGTTAAAAATGTATTATTTTAAAAATACTTCAGCCAACAGCATATACGGTTATAAGTTTAAAAAAAAAAGATAAGTCTAAGTAATCTCTAATATTTCTATTTTCAACAGGCTGAGGCCATTTCAGAAAAGATTGGCTATGCAGATTCAATATTCAATGATACAGCTCTAAATGCGGAGTTTGCAGGTGTAAGTGAAACTTTAAATAGATCCAATGATCGAAACTAGTAACACATGCAAAAAATAACATCAACAAATCAAGATACCTAGATTCTTGATCCATGTGTTGTAATTAATGAAAAGTTATAATGGAACCCAATATTGATGTAGTTATATAACAAAAAAATCAAACAAAGCATTACAGTTATAAAGAGAAATTATAACAAATCAAATAAGAACATAAAACTGAGTGCTACATCTTACCTTGGTTAGACCAATATGAGAATATGTGTCCTCCGTTGGGATACCTTGACTCAAGAAAAACTTAAAGAAAGAGACACTAAAAAAAGCGACAACCTTGCGAATGCCTTAAGGGAGATGAATTAACTCAGGGCTGGCCTTTAGGCAACCTATGCTGTCACAGTGGGCCCTGCATTTTCATAGGCCCCATGCTAATTCTAGGTGTAAATTATTAAATTAAATCATTATAACTTTTATATATAATAACATGGTTTCTGTGGCTGCCTGCTTTTCCAAGGGCATTCTGGAAATCTCCTGTAATTATTGAAATCTCCTGAAAACTCATAAGAATCCCCTGAAAAATAGACAAAGTTGTCAATTTTCGGGTGCCAATCCTATTGGCAATAAAAAAACAGCATTGTCAGCTTTCATTTAATAACAATTTATTACAAATACGAATCTCTTTTCTAATACAAAATCTTAACTTTGAAATTATGCTTATCCCTACCCAGACTGGGCCCTGTGCAATTCGTTTTGCATAGGGCTTCGCAATTGTTAGGGCTGGCCCTGGATGAACATATGCCAAAAGCATAAATAAAAGCTGAAATAACAGAGATGCCCCAAGGAAATGCTTTACAGACCATTTCAGACGCCAACTTGCTTTAAGAAGAGATCACCTGGCTGCAGGCGGCTTTGGAACGAGACAGCTGGAGATCACTTACAAAGGACATGGGATACATATTTGAGGCAAAAAGAAAAACCACCGCCAAGGATAAATGTAGGCGATGAAAAGAAAATCTAAATCAACCACCTGTGGACAATGCTGGATTTGGCAAATTATGTAGTATTCAGCTTGGCTGCTTACCCATGGGAAATACTGCATTCCTCATTATCCAGTAGACTCAAAGACAAGCATTATTGTTATTATGTACCTATTATTATTGCAACAGTTTGAAGCTTATATCTAAGGCACTTGTTGGCTATTTCTGCCTTTGTATTTATATTTTGGGTTTTTGGCACATGGGCACAATTTAGGCCTTGTTGTGCCCGCAATCCATCTACCTTTATTATTAGAACTGTGTAAAGCATATTAGTAAGCTACTGAGTTTTGGAGTAACAGAATATAAAGAATAGTTCTTTTTTTTATATTTAAAAATAAAATGTTGCTTGTTTTTCCAGGTGGAATTCAAACCTGACCAATACTTTCACAACATCTTGACTTCAATAAAGCATCAAGCTTTTACTCAAATAAAAAAACTGAGAGATCCTGTAGATAGGGCAAGGTAAGTTAACATTAAAGATACATGGCTGCCTAGTTGTGTGGTTTGCCCTCTAGACTGTAATTGGATGGTCTCTGAGTGGTCCAGGGTTAAAACCCTGCCTGCTGCCTTTCCTTGTTGCCCAGTGGCTGGCTATTTAAGGCTTGGATGTAATTGTCTTCAGAATAACTGAATGTAAAGCATTTTGTGAACAAATAAACAAATATAATTCAGCTAACATTTTTCAAATACAAGAGAGAGATGAAAAAACAAAAAACTAGTACACCGTTTTATGATGGCTTTCAGACCTTGTGGTCTATAGGGCAGATGATGTAATGGTCATATCTGTTTCTGTGGTCTACAGTAAACTCTGCATGGTCCAGGGTTAAAACCCTGCCTGCTGCCTTCTACTGTTGCCCAGTGACTGTTTGAGGCTAGGACCCCGGGTTCAAAACCAAGCACTTTACTCCCTCCTGAATCTATACTCAGTAGTATTTCATACTTGTAGAGGATGATAGTTGAACAACATATATTGTAACATACAGCAGCTCACTATATTTAAGTAACTACCGGTATATAACCTATCCCTAACAGTCTTAATTTAATAAAAAAACTGGATAGTTTCTTTCCAGGTAAAGTTTTCTCTAAGTGTTCAGTTATTTGTTCTGTATTTAAATTAGAAATGTGTTGGTAATTGATAAAATACTCTACTAGAAAAATAAATTATTGTTTTTCACTTACATCTTAACAGGTGGACTACAACACCAGCAGTTGTCAATGCTTTTTACAGTTCAAGTCGAAATCAAATAAGCAAGTCTTAAACCTTTTAATATATTACAATAATTGTTTCAACCAAATAATTATTATTTACTTATTTAGCTTTCATGCAGCTTTTTATGGTTTTGAAATACTGAATATAATAATTTTATTTATTCTAGTGTTTCCTGCTGCTATTCTCCAGCCACCATTTTACAGTAAAGAGTATCCAAAGTAAGTTGAAAATGTACTGCAGTTTATTGTGTGGTCTTTAGTGTAATCTTTTATGTAGTCTTTGTTCACTACTTATGTTAAAATAATTAACTAGTACTGCACTAGTAATGCAATTGCCTATGGCAGATTTTATCTGCAAGTCTTCTTTATGAATTGTACTCAAGACAAAATAGTTTTGTACTCTAGACCAAATATTTGTGTACTCTAAACCAAAAATTTTCACTCTAGTCCAAATATTTTTGTACTCTAGACCAAATATTTCCTGTACTGAACTAGTAATAATATTGCCAGTATTGTTTGTATTTACAAAGGCTTGCAGTAGAGTAGTAGATTCTGGCAGTACATATGACTGATGAGTCTGACAGTAGGATTAACTGATGATTCTTGCTGTAGAAAAGACTAATGAGGCAAACATATACCTGCTTTGTATACCTACTGTTTGTATTGTATTATTGGAAGGAAAGACTAAGTATGCTTGAACTTGGCTTGGCTACCTATTTGGGGGGCTTGAGGTTTGACACCCGACTCAGGCAGCAGAGTTGTGTGTACTGAGCACCTAGAGGCAGCATGGAAAGCCTTCTCCCAGATACCCCCTCCCCCACTGGTTCACAAATGAGCTTGGACCATAGTGCTCTGAGCATACTATAAGCATGAAAGTATCACTTTATAAAAGCTATAATTTATTTTTATTTTATTTACTAAGGTACCATTTGTGAAACCAATTATTTCTAAGTTATTAAATTCTCTCTACTGTCATAAGAGTTGTATCAAATGTACCAGTATTGAAAAAGTCTTAATAAATAATATTATGATTTTTTCTAAAAAAAATTTTCAGAAGCTTGAACTATGGAGGTATTGGTATGGTGATTGGTCATGAAATAACACATGGATTTGATGACAAGGGACGTCAGTATGATAAAAATGGAATTCTAGTCCAGTGGTGGGATGATGAGGTCATTCGAAGATTTAAGGTAATTCCATTAGGGATAGGTTGATTGTGCTTTTATGTTTCTTTGAGTCTTTTTAATCCTTGTGGACCCTCTCAGCTGCTAAAGGCATGTCATCATTTTTTTTGCAATCATTTTATTAGAATTTGTAAATTTCAGAATAAATCTAGTTTTTCATTAAATACATTTCTTTATAAACTCTTGCAAATTATAACGACAATAACATTTTCTACACATTTAAGTGAAAAAATTGTCAAAAAAAGCGGATGAAGAGGTTAAGAAACTGATCATTTCCTTGTAACTCCTGTGGCCAACTGCAACAATGATAAGAACATAATTCAATTGTAGTGCATCACAGCAATATGTAATACTCCATAAGGAGGTCAAATATCATTCAATGGAATTGAGGAAGGTTGAAAGGGATTGAAATCCTGTAATTGTTGGGATTAAATGATACGTTTTTTGATGATTGCTTTTTAAGAAAGACCTAGAGGAAGAGCCTATTTTTATCACTGGCTCAGGCAATTCTTACCATTGGTCAAGGGGTCTACTATAAATCATTACTGGACACATCTTGATATTTAATAATTATCAATTTTTAGAGTTAACTTTGGAAAAATTATCTTGTGAAGATTTTATTCTTTCAAAGCTACCTAATACTAAATCACTGTGTAATATTAAAGCCTGTATGTTTGTAATACCTAAGTCTCAATGACATATAAAAGTCTCTTTGTAGCTTAATACTATTGGATTTGATTAATTAGATCATCTGTTAATTGGACCCGCCACTTATTTGGACTGAATCCTAAAGAACCAAAGCAAATCATATTATACAGTCAAAACTGGTTAATTGGACCGCTGGTTAGTAGTCCCAAAATGCTTGCAATCTGGTCCGATTAACCAGATTGGAATGCAAATTAACACAAATTTTTAGATAAAATAGGGGACCGTCAGATTACCACAAAGGCACATTAAAAAATACAAGGCAACTATATTGCTTAACTTTTTTTAACACTATTAATAATCCTATAATTGTATTTTGTTTCCTGTGTTCTCAAGGAGCGGGCACAGTGTATCATTGATCAATACAGCAACTACACAGTGCCAGAAGTGAACATGAATGTTAATGGAATCCAGACACAAGGAGAAAACATTGCAGACAATGGAGGAATAAAAGAAGCTTACAGAGTAGGTTGAAATGAAAACATTAGTCAACTGTCTGGTTTATAGATACATTCACTTTTATCTATTTTTCTCCATGTATAATAATAATAATTTTTTTAATCTGCTGATTGCATAATAAAAATTGCTTTTTATCTATAAAGATGCAATAGCGTTTAAAAAAAAGAAACATTCAATTAATGTTTTTTAGGCATACAAAAAATATGCTAACGCAAAAGGTCACTCAGAGGGGAGATTACCTGGACTTCTTCAATATAACAGTGATCAACTCTTTTTTATCAATTTTGCACAAGTAAGCCTAATGTCTTTCTGTATTTGTATATTTATCTATATAATGCCAATGTTTCTTTAAGTTGGTGTTCTAATTAAGTAATGGATTACATATCATACATGGATATACAAAAGTTGGGGTGTTATGAGAGAGGGAGGTAACGGGGGATAAGAGATGTGTCAGTAGGCAAACTTTTGTAGAATAGGCATAAAGGAATGTAGCTGGCAGCAGATAGCCTCTAAAAGAGACAGCCTGAGATCTCTCAAATGCCACAGGACACACATTTGAGAAAAGAAAAGCCCTTGTAGAAGACAGGGGCAGAAGGCATAAAAAACATTTTTAACAGACCCACTGTGGACAATTGTTTTGTCTGCATTAGATGCAGAAAAATATGCAGGTCACAACTGGGCTTACATAGTCATGGAAAACACTGAGCTTATTCTTAATTTTCAGAATCAAGACATTGCAATTATTACCTTTAGATGATGTAATGGAGTTGTGATAAACTCAGCCACCACACCTCCAAACCTATGGTTCTGAAATCTTTTTGAAGATTAGACTTTTTAATTTCAGGATTTTAAGGACATCCGAGAGTCCACACAATTCTGAAGGGTACCTAGAATTAGTTGGGGAAAGTAAAGGTAATTGGTCATTGTGCTGGCCCAATGATACCCTTATTAACTGTTGCCACAGAAACAGATGACCTTTATATCATCTGCCTAAGGTCTAAAAGAGTTACTTTTTTTTCTTCTTAAATGATGTGAAATACCAAATATGCTATGAACCCACAAAATATGCTTCTAGAAATTGATTGATAGTGGCTAGGAGGATTGTCAATTCCCACAAAAGTTCTTGCTTCCATCAATGGCTGAAAATGGCATATAGGCCACAAAAGTGTTTCAATGTTCTATTTGAGTTAACAATGTTTACAAGAGTAATTTTTGTAAAAAAATAATTTTTGTTTGTTAAATGTTTTACATGTTTTGGATGTTCCTTCAGAGTTGAAGATAATTACTTCCTAGTTCAAACCTCCCACAGGACCACAGGGGATGGGGGCAGGCAGGGTTTGAACTTGGGACCATCGATAAATCTGAACAACAGTTCAGCGCACAAATCGCACGACCAGATAGCAAGTTTGAATTATCTGGATTCCACTGTTTATTAAATGTGTTATCATCAAAAGTTTATTTTATAATGTAAAGATGTTCTTTTATAAAAAAAGATTATGCTATCTTCTCCAAATTATATATACATTATATATATATATATATATATATTTATATATATATATAAGGGTTTTTTTGTGACGGTATTTTACCAGCACCTTTTTGAAAAAATGATTACTTTTCTTGTGTTTTAACGTATATTATTAATTTTTAATAGTTAAAAGTTAGACAATTAACTATTGAGTTCTGGTACCTAATAACTGAGTACCAGCACCTATTTTTTTTTTTTACAAAAAAAGCACTTTATATATATATATAAATATATATGCATGGGAGGCATGGTCGAAAGTTTAAATACATTTGAACTTGGCTTGGCTTGGCTATAGCTTATACCTATCAACTATGAAGGGGTTCGAGGTTCGACTTGAGCAGAGTTGTGTTTTCTGAGTGCCTAAATGCAGCACGGAAAAAAACCTTCTCCCAAATATCCCTTCCCCCACTGGTCCACAAATGAGATTGGACCATAGTGCTTTGAGCATGCTATAAGCATAAAAGTAGGAAAGTAGTGCTATATAAAAGCTATAAAGTATAAAGTAAAAGTAATAGATATATATTTTTTTTTTTTTGCCTTGTACATACAAAGATGAAAAACAAAGCAAATATTAATTTCTTGATACAAAAAAAAATTAAACTTTAATTACATTAGAGGAAGGAACTATGGCTTTCCCTATACATTGTTATATTTTAAAGTTTTGACATAAGTTGCTAATATTTCTCTGCATTTCAGGTTTGGTGTGGAATCATGAGACCAGAGACAACTATCAATAGAATAAAGATAGGTTTTCATAGTCCTGGGAGATTTAGGTAAAAGTACTTTAGTTTGTTTAATAGATATTTAAAATGTTAGATATTTATTTGCAAGAATTCCCTAAAAGAGAGGATTCTATATTAAGTTCCTAGCTTACAAATGATTACCATATTATTCTTTCTTTAAATTTTTTAACAATAGATATTTGGAGGGGGAAAATTTTGTTTTCGTTCAATGACAGTAGCCCTACTTTGTCAACATTTCCTGAGCAATTCGTTTTTAATTGTTTAATAAAAACCCTTGTAAACTTTCTGAAAAAAATAGAAATCAATGAAGATGTCCACATTATCCATGCTGTGTGCAAATTTTGTTTTCATAATAATAATAAGTTTCAAAGCTAATAAATGAAAAATTTTCAAATTGTATGTCTTTATATATTTTTAAGCCTTAACGAAGCATGAGCATCAGATAAACTATTTTAAGAAATTGTTGCAAATCTCATCTCTTTCTATAGCCAACAGTAAATGAGGGTGTTGTGTGGTCACCACAAAATGACCCCCTTTACTTTACCCCCAACTTTGCGGTGTCATTTAGATTTTGGTTGACCTGGATTTGGGTTGTCCTAGGGAGGTAATAAAACTTCTGATTTAATCATTTGAGCCTTGACCTGGAATCATGATTTCCTCTTTTCAGAAGCTAAAAGAACTTTTTTACTGTCAGCATGCACCAATCATTTAGGCCTTATGTCATAGCATAGTTAACAATTCTTGAGTCCCAGTTGCTCTCATTGACTTATGGTGTTTCATAAAAAAAAATCCTAAGGAAATGAGTAAAAAGCAACTTTACTTTACTTCATAATTGGCTTAGCGATATAGATAGAATATTTTTTTTAGCCATTTTGTTTAGCACTGGAATTTTTATGTTTAAAGGACAAGTCATTTTCTGTTAAGATAGATTGTTTGTTCTTGTATTATATGTTATTTTCAAAGTTTATATCAACTCACTCTGGTAAAAAGTGTGTACACGTTATTTCTTCCACACCCTATCTCGGATCAATCTGAAATTTTCTCCTTCTTTTCATTGTTAGTCTAGATCTATTACAAATTTAATTACATGACTGATCCAAAGTAATTGGTACAACTATTTTTAATATAAGCTTTGTTTATTAAAAAAAAGTATTGTCTGTTTGTTAGACATGTTTTGGATGTTCCTTCAGACTCAAAGTTTTTGCATCCTGTCTCAAACCTTTCCTAAGGTATGATGGCAGCAGGATGGCTTTGAATCAAGTACCTTCGAGACAACAGTCCAGAGCACATACCACATTTCTAGGCAGCCATTCATTCTTGTAGAATTGATGCACCTACTTAGCTTGCAATGTTAATTCACTGGCCATTCAATTTCCTTTTTTTTCAGAGTCATTGGAACACTTCAAAACTTACCAGCCTTCTCTGAAGTATTTAACTGTCCAGTAGGCTCTTACATGAACAGAAAAGACAAGTGCACTGTGTGGTGAAAAACTATTTTCTTTTTCTTTATTTATTGAGATATAGCACATACGTTGACCTCTTCATCACACAAATGTATGCTCACATGACCTTCATTGTTGCCTGTCAATGTCTCATTGGAACATATATGGATATATGGTCAAAATAATTTAGATGCATATTATTAGTAATCCTTTTTTCTTATCTGAAAGTTGTTTTTTTCAAATAAAAGCTTATGCTATTGGTTAAATTTGATTCAAAGAAATGATAGATTTACATAAGAAAGTTTGAATTTTAAAAGCATCATGTCACATGTCTACTATAATGTCTCACAGACTAGCATTTAATTGTGTATTCCTTACAACAATTATTAATGTTCATTTAGTTTCTGAAATTTGTTTTTAAGTAAGTGCTCCAATTTCTTATTTATAAATGATATTGGAAACTATTCTCAGACAATGGGGAAGGAAATGTATACATTTTATTATTTCATCCACTCTAATATGTCTGATAAACAATAAAAATTAGTGAAGAATATTTGCTGCACTCTGAGATAATGCTACAAGAAAAATTACTATTTTCCAATTGGATGTCTAGACAACTTTTTTTTTTCTTGCTTTTACAATAATCAATGTTTTTAAAAAAATGTGTAGATGACTAAAATGATTTTAAAAAAATATAAGAAAAAAAAAATTTAGTTAACCTGAAAACAAATCATAATTAAGAAAAGTACAAAAATGATACAAAAGTTTAAACATATCGGGAGTGATTATAATTTCAATCCAACTTTGTTTTTTAGCCTTCAGGTTCCACTAAGTCTGTTGCTGGTCAGGATTTCTAATAATAATTGTTAAGCACTTACCAAAAAAGAAAAGAAATATTTATCTTGCATAAAATATATTAATTAGATTATTAGCAAATAATATTTGTTTAATTTGTTTCTTGTTCTCAGTATTCATGTTGTTTAGAGTGATTTGATTTTTCTGCCTTTCTAGTGAATTGTTGGTCTGTATTTGTAGCGAACAGTATATTTTTTTTTGTCTCTAATGTTAATGCAGAAATGCAGTTGTAGCAACACATAACTCTGCTGCACTGCAAATGAGTTATGAATTAAGGCCCTCTTTGATTTTAGTTTTTATATTAGTTCTTTTTGTTTTAATTATATTTTTTAAATGTTACATAAGTTTTGTAAGTAGAAATTTTAATTGTATTGAATAATGATAATGAAATGTATTTTAACAATGAACTTGGTTGTTGGCTGATAACTCAGTGTGTGTTATGAGCTATTTACTTTGTTTTGTAAAATCTTCTTATATTTTTATACAACATTGTACACATGATTTATAGCATGAACTGTTATAATATGGATTTTGTGTATAGAATAATTGATTACATCCTCATAATTGTTGGTCACATTTATTTTTTTTTTGTCAGCATTTTACACATGATATGTATTTAAATATATGTTTGTATACAATTTTTTGTCTTGTGTTTATGTACAATATTTACAGATAATAATATTTCTACTAAGATGTTAAATTTAACAATTACATCAAATAATTTTAAAAAACAAAGAGGAACAGATTACAATTTTAACCCAATTTCTATATATTTGAATCTTTAAGCAAGAATTTTGAATATTATTGTTCTTTGTTGTCACAAGATGTATTTAATATAATGTAAGTATTTTACAGTACAATTGATTATAACATTTTTTGCTTATATATTGAAGGAAATTACGTTTTTAAACAGATTGTAGAAAGGAAATTTTGTAATATTAGATATTGCAAAAAATTGTCTTTTTTTTTTTAACTAAACCTATGTAAGAAATATCTCCTTGGTAACTTTTTTTGTTTGCAAGTATATTTTGTTTTATTCTGGCTGCAACTGTGAACAAAATCACTAGAACTATGATATTTGATTTTTTTTTTTTTCATATTTCACCACCTAAGGAGCAGTCTGTGAGCTTTCATTAAATCACTAGCAGTAATTCAAATGATTGAAATTGAAAAACACTTTCAGAGCTGGGACAAATCCCCAAAAGTCTGCAGAGGATGAGAGCACATGAGCTGCCCTGAGCATCCTGTGATGAATGCTAGCTAACTATTATAGATCAATTGCTGGACAGGCTATTGTCCAGTAGATTTGCACTTTGCATGGTTCAGGCCAAACTATTTTATTTTTTGCCTCCGCTGTGAAGATAAATAGGAAACTGTGTTTCATTTTCTTTTATACACCCAGAATTTGCTGAACTCCATTTCAATAGGTTTAGGAAGCCACATGCTCTAAACTTGTAGTTTTTTTTTGTCCAGGGCTTTTAGAAAAAAGGATCTGAGCCTCTCAAGCCCGCACTCTAATGAAGCTTGGCGGTAATGATGGCTTACTACTATTATCCTTCACTTGTATCTGTAAAATCTATACATTTTTTAGTACTTGTAACTTTATTTATATCAATCAGTTTTGAAAGAAAATGTCTACATTCATTGCCCTTCCGTATGCCTATCTGTTGTGACATGATGTGATTCAACTTACTTTTACATCTGTGATTTTTTCATCTCTAATAAAATCATTCATATACATTGTTTTTATTCATTCGAAAAAAAGAAATTGTATACAATTTCTTAACACTACTACTATGTATTTTCCCTTTAACCCATGCTTTGTTACAGAATTAGTAAGTAGTTATTAGTATATTGGAAACTATGTAAATGATAAGAAATCAGTTTTAATTTTTTAGAATTCTGTGGTTGTGGTGATACGTCTGTGAAAGTTATTAGCAACCTTAAAATTAGAACATTTTCATGTTTAAAACATCTCAGCTTCTAGTTTGGGGTTCCATCCAAGGCAGATAAATGGTACTTAAAGTGTAAATAAGTTATGTCCCATATAGGTGTGATTGTTGTCTAGAAATGTATGAAGACAGTGTCAAGAAAAAGAAGACAGTGTATTATATTACTGTAAATAATAATAATACCTCGTGTTTATATTTTGTAATCATATCTTTAATTCTTTTCAATTCTCTAAGGCTTCTCAAACATATTTTATACGGTACATTTAATAGCATAATTTTCATCCTTATATTATCATTTTTCAAATTACTCTTGTACTGTTGCACTTCCTCCTCCTGCTCTATTTCTTTGTAAGAAATTATAGTTTTATTAGAAACCTATTAGCTCACCTTCTGTTGTTTCTATATAGCATTTGCATTTATTTAATATAAACTGTCCCAGAAATCAACTTCTTGTCAATCCCAATATTCAAGCTGCAACATTGTTCACATAGAACTTCTTGGGACTGCTTTATCTAATGATGTTTACAATTAGATTGGAGCCTATCATATCTGTAACCTAATTAGGCAACTCTGAGATCAAGGTTTACGTTAAGGTTCTTTTTTTTTTTAATTGTTTAAAAGGACTTCTTGTTTTCTTTTATGTTATGTTATTTTTTTAAGCTTTAAATCTTCTTTTGGCAGTTGTCAAAACATTTTGAAAGAAGAAAAAAAATGGACCTCATTCACCAATCGTAAGCAAACAACATTTAGACACGTGATAATATTGATAAAACAACGAAAAAAACAACTGTCACGCCTGTGTGTATTTCGTAATTTGTATAGAAGAGATAGAGAATCACGTGACTAAATGTTTTGTTTTTTTTACGATTGGTGAATGAGGTCCATTGGACGACTATTCAAATAACTTCATAATTTCCTATTCAAAACATTTGACATCATTACATTTTATCTAAAGAATGGCACGGAAGAACAATTGAAAATATGTAGATCTATGTTTTGATATTTAGAAAGTCCTAATTTTAAGTCTATGGTAGAACTTCAAATTGGTTAAGGGAACTTTTGCATTTTCTGGACATGTTCTTTTGTAGCTTTAGGGAATTAGATCTACTGCTTTCTAACTGCGGGCCATCCCATCATTCTAGATTAATATAAAGTTTTGATTTTAACGGAAAAAAAAGGAAAATTCTTTTATTTGTATTAAGCATAGACTCTCACTTTTTTTTTGTACATATAGCAGTTTTATGCATCGTTTGTATGGAGATTTGTTTTAAATTTATTTCTTGTCCAAACCATGTTTCCTAGACAAGCATATTGTCATGGAAACAGGTTTGCTGATAATCGATGTCTTGCTTTTTTTTTTCTTTAAACAGTAAATAAATTGTATTTTCAAAATTTTTCAGTGTTTGTGTGTGTGATTTCAAATCATGTAATTTTTTTTTTGTTTAAAAGTGTTTACCTTTACCTATCCCTTAGTTTGTTGGACCGTTGAGGCACAAAGCAAGATTAGTCGACCGTCTTTCTCCACTCCTCCCTGTCTTTTGCCTTGTTTAAAATCTCTATCAATGGTAGGCCCGTCCATTCTTTTATGTTGTCCTCCCATCGCTTTCTCTGTCTGCCTCTTCTTCTTTTTACTGGTACTGTTCCCTGAAGGAAGGTCTTCGCGAGCCCCATGGATCTTGCAATACGGCCATATATTTTTCTAACGTGTTACTTTGTTTAATTCATCTCTGGCATGGCTATGTACCGTAGGACTAAGATCTAGATCTAGATTACGGTCTAGTTTACGCCGTCTGCTTCACCTCTGCTTCCGGAAGTAATCTTACTTCTAATAAAACTTGTCGGCCAGATTGGGCGTACTCAAAAGCTATCTCAGCAACTGCGGAGAAGGATTCAAAGAATCGCTAGATGGCGAGAGTCTCGTTTGGCGACACTAGAAGAGAAGCGGAAGGTGTAGCCTACTGAGGAGGAAAAAAAAGTATCCTTGAATTATGGCAACAAGAAATGATGAATGTTTATTTTTAATACAACAGTACTAGACCTACAAGTGGGCCACGAAAGAAGCCATGCATTTATAAGTTCATATCAGCTCCTTCTCCAAGCTTCTTGTGTAGTAAAGCTTACTCTGTTTTGATGCAGTTTTCCAATTAGTCACAAAAAGCCGAAAGTAGTTTACCACACTAAAGGACGGGATAAAATGCTCAACTACGGAAATTCTTGGCTCAATAAATAAGAGACCAATATATAATAGGCCCTACTGCTTTCCGCACTGTGCCTAAAATAGCCTTGCAGGGTAGTGTAAATATTAGTATCTTATCTTATAAACTTCAGACGTTACTTCCAAAAATAAGATGATTACGTCCTACGCGTGTCCCTAGGTCAATCTAGTTATGCATGACAATCAATGACATAATGTCATTGGTTTTCCTGGCTGATTCAGGTAACCCATTCCTAGTAGCACTAGGGAAGGAGTATTTGTACATAAAGGGTTACTGCGTACCACACCAAATAGTTTCCAGAACAGGTAACATACACCATGGAATCATTTCAGTTGAAAGATCAATAAATAAACAACATTTGTGAAGCCGATTGGCAGTAATATTATACTTGTAACTTGAAGATTGTTGCACACTATCCAAAGCTCCCGCGGGACGAAAGGGATGGCGGCCTTCGAACCCGGGACATTCAAGAGCATCAAACGACAGTTTAGAACGCATACCATACAGAAAAAATCCAACAAAGCATTAGGGTTTATTAAAAGAAATTTCTATAAATCAAATAAGAACATAAAACTAAAATGTTATTTAACCTTGGTTAGGCCAATAATAGAATATGCATCCACCGTGTGGGACCCCTCAACTCAAGAAAACATTAAGAAACTGGAACAAACACAAAATAGAGCAGTGAGATTCATAACAAACGAATATTCACATTTGACTAGGGTAACACCATTAGTAAAATCACTAAATTTAGAAAGCCTTCAGGACAGAAGACTCAAAAGTAAAGTAGCAATTATACATAAAACACTGAACCATAATCTTCAAATACAAAAACATATTCTATTATTGGCCTAACCAAGGTTAAATAACATTTTAGTTTTATGTTCTTATTTGATTTATAGAAATTTCTTTTAATAAACCCTAATGCTTTGTTGGATTTTTTTATAGTTTCATCAATATGTGGATTCCATGACAGTTTTTCATTTATTATAACACCTAGGTATTTTGCGTTTTTAGTCTGTGTTACTGGTTTGCCATGAATAAAATAAGTGGAATTAATTTGTTTTAGTTTTTTTGTTACTCTTAACAACTGACATTTTTCTGGGTGGAACGACATGCTCCAATTTGATTCCCATTTCTGTAATTCATCTAATTCTCTTTGTAAAATATCTGTGTCTTGTTTTGTTTTTATTGTTCTATATATTATGCAATCGTCTGCAAATAATCTGACTTTTGTTCCTGAACTAATGCAATTTGGTAAATCATTTATGTAAATTAAAAATAGTAGTGGACCCAAAGCTGTTCCTTGAGGTACACCTGAGTTTACTGTTATTGGTGTTGATTTAGAGCCATTTATTATTACAGTTTGTTCTCTCCCTATCAGAAAATCTTTAATCCACTGATGCAGTGGACCGTTAATGCCGAAATATTTTAATTTTTTAAGCAAACTATGGTGGTGAACTTTGTCAAAAGCCTTGGAAAAATCTAGTAAGATAGCATCTATTTGTTCACTATTATCTAAACCTTTTGAAAAATCATCAATTAGTCCTATTAGTTGTGTTTCACATGATCTATATTTCCTAAAGCCATGTTGGTATGGGGTGAGGACATTATGTTTGTCTAAGTGGTTTATGATATTGCTACATATTATGTGTTCTAGTATTTTACATGTGATGCTGGTAAGTGATACTGGTCTGTAGTTTCCTGGATCAGATTTTTCTCCTTTTTTAAATAGGGGGGTGACATTAGCTTCTTTCCAGTCCTTTGGTACTCTGCCCTGGTTAAGCGATGCTTGAAAGAGTATTTTGAACACTGGGGCTAGCTCATTGCTTAGTTCTTTGAGTAATCTAGCTGGAATACCATCAGGTCCAGACGCTTTATTTGGTTTGGTTTTGGCTAATAGTTTTTTAATTCCATTTTCTTGTACTACTAAATCTTCTATGTTGTCTACTTGGTTCAAATTAAGAAATATGTCTTTGTCTCCTGGGGCTGAGAATGCTGATGCAAAGTATTTGTTTAGGATGTTTGCTTTAGTTTCATTATCATTATGTATTATGTTATGTTCATCTTTTAATGGCGCTATGCCTGTTGTTTCCATTTTCTTAGACTTAATGTATGACCATAGGTTTTTGTTGTTATCTTTAGATATTACATTGTTTATGTATTCACTCTGCAGCTGTCTGCTTACTTTTTGGGTTAGGTGTTTAATTTTTATATACTTTTTGTAAACTCTTTCTGCCTTGGTACATAATATTATTATTAGTGCAAAGCGACAAACCAGGAAAATTCCGTGACTGAATCCGTTTGTGACAGTCTAAGCAACTATTTGGTTATTGCAAGTGTTCTAGTCCTCCGTAATTACTGCTTTTCGATTTTTCATGCCAAATCTTTTATGCAGAACAATTACAATACAGTATATTTTTATAGTTCGTCCATCGTGGTTCGATGATGACCACTTTGTCATCCAGGGGGCCTGAGGGCCTTATACTGGGGTTTTATACCTCCTCGTGTGGCTGGTGAGACCCACTCACCTATGTGAACCAAAAATGTTCGGCTGCACACTGGGCAGGTTATTCCAGCTGGAGCTAGTGTCATTGGCCTTGCTTTTCTTCTCTGGCGTTTTTCTTCTATCAGCGTTGTTCTCATTTCCTCAGCAATCTGTGTGCCAGTTTTCACAACGCGACGGTTAAATTCTTAATTTGACCGTTATAATCTTTCAAAGTATAATACATTTTTAATATGACTTTAGGTCTACAAATCTTTATCTTGATTTGATGCCATCGGGCTATCGAGTATCCATACATTTTGGCACTATTCATTAAAAATGTATTATAAGTAATATTTTTTTTTTGGTGAGGGGGATTCGGGGCTAGATTTTCTTTATTTAAATCTATCATTCATTAGTAAATGAGTGTAAAACAAACAATAGAAAAAATAATACTTCTAAAAGCAAAGCTTATTTAATGGAAAATAACTGATAAAAATTGCCATTTATCTTAATATTGCAGGGTTTAGCTCCCTTTCTTTTATATAGAACACAATTTATTAATTAGCACTAAAGGTGCTAACTAACTAACTGTTTTTTGTTTTTTTTTGGATTCGTGTATTTGTTACTGACTATGAATAACTAGCCTATACAAAATTTCAAATTGATCCAAGAATGGGAAGAGCGAGTGACAATGTGTCAAAACGTAATAAGGAGACTAAATTCATCTAATTTGTATATCCAAATCTCTCATTTAGTAGCTTTTATTTCCTTTATTTCGAAATCAAACAAAATAATTAATCACCAATAATTAATTAACTAATTTTTTTAAATTTTCTCTTTGATTAATTCATGTCTTGTCAGGTTAAATGAATAATTGTGTAAAGTTTTAACTTGATCCGAGATTGGGAAATGGGGAAAAATAAACAGGTTAAAACTGTTTACCATACAGACAAACAGCAGACATAGTGAGACGATATATGCCTCAGAAAAAAAAAACTTGAAATGTAAAGGAATAACTTTGTGTGGTAGCCTAGGCTATATTCATTCTCAGTGTACTTTTTGACATCGTTATTCCTGTCACTTAAAATTTGTAGCAAGCGGACTACATTTTTGGCGGAGTGTTTCTATTGTTTTCTTTTTCTTTTTACCTTGACATATTGAGGACCGGAGCACGTAAAGCAATGACGCAATCAATACATAGATCTTTCTGTCAGACATGAGGCCTTTGTAAAATGAAGTCCCTTTTTTCGGTTGATTATAATCACCCCATCTGTTACAGGTGAATCTGAGCCTAGCTACTGTAAAGCGTTTAAAGTTTTGGTTTCTTGATATGAGGCCAGAGTCATTTTGAAAAAAAAAAGGGGAAGGCAGTTAGTAGCTGATATATGCACTTAATTGACGATATCTGGTTTCTTATACTTCTTCTTCTAGCCAGATTTTTGTTGCTGAACTGTAGGCTCTTTTGGAGTCTGCTCTAATAGGAAAGGTAGCGTGAGTGTTGGTACTGTTGGGCAGTAGTGATAGTAGGGACTGTCTTAGGTGTGTTCAAATGGGGCATTTAAAGGAGATATGATTCAGTTTCATGAGTGTCTACAAAGGGCCGGGTGATTGGGATTTATAGCAGGTGTGTGTTCTGTTCTTAGTTGGAAGATAGTACATTGCTCTTTGCTGGGGAGGAAATCAATACTATCCAGTTTGTTTGGCGCGGTCATTTCTTGGTACATAGCTCTGCCTGCGCTTCCTGATGCCCATTAGTTGAGCCACTCCTCTTTGTGATTTCTGGCTAACATTGACAGTGAGGTAGTTTATTAGTCTTCCTGGTTGTTCCATGGAAGACCCCAGTTATCAATTCATTACCCATGATGCATATGTGCCCATGGATTCGTTGTAATGTGACTGTGTAATTAAATATCGATATCATGCTTAAGACCACTAGAATCAATCAGAAATAGAGAGTTTTAATGAATTTCTATAATTAACTATACAAGGGGCCTATGTGCTCAGGAATACATTGTAATGTGACTTCGATAAGACCATTAGAATTAATAAGAAAAAGAGTTTTAATGTATCTGTATATTTGACCATAACTATTTCCATGGTCATATTACAAGGTCTTCAGGCTTGCAAAGACCTTCTTTCAGAGAAAAGTACCAGGAAAAAGAAGAGGAGGCAGACAGAGAAAGTGATGACAAGACAACATAAAAGAATGGAAGGGCCTGCCATTGAAAGACAAGGCAAAAGAAAGAGGAAGGAGAAAGACGATCGAAAATTCCTGTGTGGTACCCCAACAATCCAACAGACTAAGAAAAAGGTGAAGGTGAACTAATGCAGGAGTTCACAACATTTTTCGACTTGGGGGCCAGAAAAATTTCCAACATGGGTGCTAAAAGCCGTGGTTAGGGCATCATTAGATGTAGTGAACCCAGTAAACCAGGGGTTCTCAGCCTGTGGTTCGCGACCCCCTTGGGGGTCGATACACGATTTGCCAGGGGTCGCCTAAGACCATCGAAAATATAGATTAATAATGTCTATTCTTCTACTGCCGTTTGTGTGTGTGTTGGGAGGGGGGTCGAAGCAGATAGACGGACTGTAAAAAGGGGGTGCCGAGCATAAAAGGCTGAGAACCGCTGCAGTAGACTAGTTAGATTATCACTGGCCGTAGTTGACCCAGCGGGCTGTAGTTAAGACATAACTGAACTATAGAATTGTAAGCCTATTTATTTTATATTCTTTTTTTTTTTCCATATATGACATCTTCACCAAAAAATAAAATAAAACTTATTCTATAGCGTTGTGGACATTAGTTGAATCATTTGGTTGGTGTTGGACTGATAAACAATCGGTTGCCCCTGGTTAGGGAAAAGGAAATAATTTAGCGAAAGAACAAAAAGGGAGGCAATCTACTTAGCAAGTCAAACAAAAAAACTTAGCATTAGTCTTCAAAGATATTTTTTTTAAGAAGTAGATTTAAAAAAAAAAAACTTCTCTTGCAAGCTGAGACATGACTTTCGATTTCGTATAAATGTTGTACCTGTCTGGTCAATAGTTCTGATAGAGTCATAAAACTAATGTCATTAAAGTTTGTATTTATTGTCTTCCCCCCCCCCCTTCCCACTGCATGAGGACAGACAGAGACATGAGCAGACGTTGATCTGATACGAATACACTATGATAATATAGAGAGGTTCTCCAGTTCTCCACACGTACAGCTTTGTATGAACTTGCAAATGAAATGAGTTTCTTTTTGGTTGATTTCTCTCAGTGTCTTAGCTATTTAAAAAAAATCGTATGTGTGTTTATATATATATGTGTGTGTGTGTGTGTGTGTGTGTACGTATGTGTGTTATTCAAGGGAGGTAACATGTGCCCATTTTAACGTCGTAAGTTACCTGTGTTACAAATTATTGATCGGAAACCAGCGTGATATCAAAGAATGAAGTCACTAGAAGGCGATTGTAATGATAAGATAGGCTAATACGGGAGATATTCAATTCGTATGCGCATTAATATTGACAATTCACAAAGTGTGCACTATCGCACCGTTCAGAACAAGGCCGAGACACATAGCTATGAAAACTAAAGACAACCTTTCCGCTCTAGTTTAGCAAGCCGACAAGTAATAGTAATGTGGTGTGGAAATAGATGTGTAAGTGTGTGTGTGTGTTTGTTTAATCATCTAATCATTTTACATTATGTAAATAAACATTCGTATCCTTTCTATTTCCATTTTCGTTTCTTGCCTAGATTCACTAAAATTAATAGTGTATATTATAAATAGCTTATCATGGCAATCTGATAGAACATAAAGTACCCTTAAAGAACCCCCTCAGACCAGACGATGTCAAAGTCAGCTATTTCTATGATCGACAGTTGACGAGGGTGTCAACGAACAACCGCCATTACCTTCCCCAGCTAAAGTCAGAAACCCATTGCAGTCGGGTAGACTCAATGGCGTTCTAAAAATTCCGAAATTTAAAATCATAGTTATCACCAAGTTTCAAACCCGAGACTCCAGGGTTCGGACGCCAAGAGCTTTACCACTCAGCCATTACATCCTCAAAATACACTTACGGGTAGCAAACAAACAAAAAAGGCGAATAGCTGATAATACGTAAACGCATCCACCATCACAGTTTAGCAAGGCTTGTAATTCACCACCACAGTGCAGCAATGCTTGTAATTCACCACCACAGTGCAGCAATGCTTGTAATTCACTACCACAGTACAGCAATGCTTGTAATTCACTACCACAGTACAGCAATGCTTGTAACTCACCACCACAATACAGCTAGGCTAGTAATTCACCACCACAGTACAGCTAGGCTTGTAATTCAACACCACAGTACAGCAATGCTTGTAATTCACCATCACAGTACAGCTAGGCTTGTAATTCAACACCACAGTACAGCTAGGCTTGTAATTCACCACAACAGTACAGCTAGGCTTGTAATTCACCACCACAGTACAGCAATGCTTGTAATTCACCATCACAGTACAGCAAGGCTTATAATTCACCATCGCAGTACAGCAAGGCTTGCAATTCAGAATCACAGTACAGCAATGCTTGTAATTCACCACCACAGGCTTCTATCGTCTGTTTTGCTGTTTACCTGGTATCAGATGTTTGCTTTCCTAACTAATCCCAGGTGCAACAACATCAGGTACGTAGCCTCTTGCTTGTCTGACATCCCAATTGTATTCTTACACAGCTGACATCTAGCATAACGGAAATCTAGCATCAAAGGCTTTTCCATAACTGCTCAAAGCTTCATCACGGGCATCTTATGATCTAGCATTGTTGACATTTAGCAAAACTGAAAATCTACAATCGATGACATTTGCCATAAATGTTCGAAGCATCCTCACTAGCATCAATAAAATTTAGCATCAATGGCATCTGCCGTTATTGTTTGAAACACTGGCATCTAGCTTCGTTGACATCTAGAGTCTCTGACTTCTAGCATAGCTTTGTGATAGAGAAACACTGACATGAAGCAAAATGTACAAAAATCACTGAACCATAACTTAAAAATACAAAAACCAAACCTAACAAAATACCCAGAAAGACACATAAATATATTAACCAAATAGTCAATTAATAATTGATAATAAATTATTTTGTTTGATATCGAAAAAGGGAAATAACGTCTACATATAGTTGTAAGTACGGAGTTCTTCCCCTTAGATTAGCTTCGTGCTTTTTTTTTTATGATTTTTAGCGGCCCCCGAAAGGGGAAAAGACGCTATTAGTTTTGTGCGAAATGTCTGTCCGTCTGTCCCGTAAACTATCTCGTAAACTAGAAAAGATATTGAAAATCCGACATCACAATATTTTAGACCATTCAAAGTTCTGATGCAACGGCTACTTTTTTTTTTTTTTCTGATAGCGAAAAATCTAATTTATAACATCAGTTATGCAAGAAGTTTTTTAAAGAGAAAAAGCTAATTAGTATGCATTATAAGTTAGACCTAAATTAACATGAATAGTAATCTTGTAAATGTAATTTTCGTGCATATTTTTTTTTTATAACTGCGAAACCAAATGTTCTTACTATTTTTTTTTTGAGCATTCGAATAAGAGATTGAGCCTTTTCAAAATAATTATATCAATTATAAGACTTCAGTTAGGCCAGGAGAGATGCGGTAGCTGAGCGGTAAAGCGCTTGGCTTCCGAACCGGGGGCCCCGAGTTCGAATCCTGGTGAAGACTGGGATTTTCTACTTCGGAATCCTTAGGCGCCTCTGAGTCCACCAAGCTCCAATGGGTACCTGATATTAGTTGGGGAAAAGTAAAGGCGGTTGGTCCTTGTGCTGGCTACATGACACCCTCCTTAACCGTAGGCCACAAAAACAGATGACCTTTACATCATCTGCCCTATAGACCACAAGGTCTGAAAGGGGAACTAGTTAGGCCAGTTTCACATCTAACTTTGCATTCACTGATCTAACTTAATTTTTGCTATCTATTTGTCTATAATGTGTCCTCTTGTCTCAGCACTTCCACTGTCTTGTATCAGCACAGTTTGACTCCGCCTCCACAGTGTGTTCTTATGTTGTGAGCTGTCATTTAAGAGCGTGCTAGGCAATAGGGCACTGCCTGGATCTCTGTCGAGTCGGTGTTTATGACCAGCTGTGTCTCAACGAGTTGCCCCCCTTCTCGTTTTATCCTCACCCTGTTCTCCAAGTACTCCAACACCACCCCCCTCCAAAAAAAAAACAACAACCCACATTTGTTCTGCATGTCGTAAAAAGCTGTGTGTCTGTAGACTAAGAGTGTAAACCTTAAAGTTACTAGGATCTTTCTCATTTAGGCTGCAAAATTTGAATTCGGTATTTTAAAAAGCTAACCCTTAACCCCCCCCCCCCCTTTTTTTTTTCCAACGGGTACATTGAGTTGAATTGCGTTTGTACAGCTCATCTTTCATGCTATTATATGCTCAGTGTGATGTGGTTAAACCTCTTTAACAGATATTCGATGAATGGGGAGAAAGCGGTTTAACTCTTTCTCTCCTAATCGACGATCCCATCGTTGATTTGACCTCATTAAATTAACTTAAAATTTAATTTTATAAACTTGAATTTGTGTTATATAAAAAAAGAGCATGCATTCCCCTTTAATTCTATACCAAATAAAACATTTTCTGATAACAAACAACAAAGCTATTGAAGCCCAATCATAACAGGGGAGGGAAATAGTAATGAGCTAAAAGAAGAAGAACTTCGAAGCGTGGAAAAATAATAACGGAGAGAAAGAGTTAAGGCGCCCAGCGAACACTGTCCGAACACAGCCCAGTTCGGGATTGAACTCTAACACTTTAATATGTAGCCAAACTTACGTTTAAGCCACACAGTCCTCTGACAATTTTTAATTTAAAATGGACAACAAGATGCCTGGCCAGTCGGTATGCGCTATACTGTCGTTCGGACTTGTCGATGGTCCCGGGCTCATACCCTGCCCGCAGCCATCCCTCATCGTCCTGCGGGAGGTTTGGACTAGGAAGTAAATTATCTTCAACTCTGAAGGAACATCCGAAACATGTAAAACATTTTACAAACATATTTCATTAGCTTAAACTCCTCGTCACTGGCTACAGATCCAATGACACCGTCTTCAATAAAGGATCAAAGTACATTGATAACTATATCAAGTTTAAACTAAATAGTCTAAAAAGTAGATTATAGATACTTTTACTCGGTAGTTAGAAGGTGTTAAATTAATCTACATAAACTTTGACCTGGTAGTTTCTAATTGGCTACGTTTGCTGTGCCTAACATTATTGGATCTTGAACTCATTACCTCGTTCTCATAAACGATTTGTATTGATAATATTTATAGTCTATTAATATATCTTTATTAACGGCCAATAAATTTGTTTTACACTTGTGCATTACAAATAATTATATTATTTATTATTATAGTAAAGAATGTGTACGATAGCATACAAAATAAGCGTTAATGCCCCAGTTTCTCTTTATCTAAACGTAAAATTTACATCAGTAAGGTACGTTTTGTTCATTGATTTAAATGTCGATCAATGTAAATTGGAAATGTATCAATTAGTCAATTCGCTTCCATTTTTTTTTTGTTAGTGGATGTTTGATATGCTGCTAGGAAGACCAAACCCACAATTAAAGGCCTAAGTCATACTACCCTGGATGTATATACGGGTCCCTCTATCTCGGAAGACAATGGATGTGCCTATATGTATCATTGGTTTTGGTTTCATCTTAAGACGGGCTGAATCTGGTGTGGCTAATCAAGCAAATTCTGGAGCGGCAGATTTTACCACAGTTCGTGTATATGCAAGTAGCTGTTTTAGGATAGTTAGATGAACAATGAACAAAATGTATCTTACTGATGTAAATTTCACGTTTAGGTAAATAGAGACTGGTCCAAAAAAAAAATCCGCTGCCGAGGACAGACGCAGACTGCGAAAAGAAAATCTAAAACGACCACCTGCGGACAATGATTATGCTTGTTCTGGTTATGGCAAAATATGTAGGTCACAGTTGGGGCTGCGCAGCCACCAGAAAAAAAACAACTGCATTCCTCACTGATCTTCGGACTCGAAGACAAGCCTTATTATTATTTTGTTTTTATTGATTCAAGTATTGTCTCTCGAATATGATTAAGTGTGAAAGTTTCAACTTGATCCGAAAATGGGAAGTGTGAGAAGTAACGTGTACAAAATTTGTACTGACAGACAAGAGCTGATATAAGATAAGAAGATAAGAAGATATAAACTGTGTAAAAACAGCACAGATCTTAAGGGACTCATTGTAAGGGGTTTTCACATGAAGTCTTGAATATACAATTATCACTGTTAATGTAGAAAAAGTAAAGTTCCCCTTTCAGACCTTGTGGTCTATAGGGCAGATGATGTAAATATCATCTGTTTATGTGGCCTACGGTTAACGAGGGTGTCATGTGGCCAGCACAACGACCTTTAAATATAGAAGTTGGTAAAAAAAAAGTCTGATGTTTCTGTCCTGAAAAAAGGATTTATTCTCAAGTTACTGGTCAAAGACTTAAACATCATTGACATTAATTCCCTCAGCTTCAGTATTTATAACAATACAGCCTTATCAAGAGCAGGGGTGGGCAAATTACGTCCCGCGGTACACATGCAACCCACCGGCGGAGCTTTTTATGCGACCCATGGACACCTAAAAATATTAGTTTCCCACAAATATTATATATACAAAAATTCATAAATATTATTAATAAATAATTTTAAACATCTAAATACATTATTAAGACCAGATTCTTATGTTGAAGAAGCACAAAAGTGTCTATATATGTCATTCTAAAATGTTTAAAGGAAACGAAGGTTATTCTAATTGTCCATATGTCAAACCATTCAAAGATGCCAACTCTAATCAGTATTTATTCCGTGCTATGAAGAAATGTGTTGAAAGTCTAGGGTAGACATGGAACAAGATGGCGAGCGTAACAACCTATTGTGCCCGTGCTTTGACTGAGGCTTGATCATAAAATTAAAGAACTACCTCTGCACGGGAATGTTTATGCAAAATTGCATTGAATATCAAACATGCTTTTGACCAAATTATCTCAGTGATCAAAATATCAGAGATAGGGATCATAACCACAAACTGTTCTGAAAAATACTTGAAGATTTGGAAACTAAACATTCCAATGTTCGGTACCACAGCAGTTTCTGCTGGTTAAACACGGGAAAGGTATTAACAAGAGTATTGGATCTTAAAGAAGAATTTGTTATGCTCCTTGAACGACATTGACTTTGACTTTGTTACTAATATTTCTAATGAAGAGTGGAAGACAGACTTAGTGGTTGCCATGGATACTATTTAAATGGGTAGTTTGCACATGAAATGTAAGTGCATGTTAATTTTTTCTAACAAAGCTTTCCCTTTTCTCCAGGCTAGCACGTGAATACTTGCTTTGTAATTTTCCTTTGCTAAAAGGTGAAACTATTTCTAGTGAATTTTGGTTGAAAAGTACAAAGACTTATTTGGATTCCTTGTTTGTGAAATTTGAAAGCAAATTTAAAGAACTTGGAACCTTTTTCAATACAATCTGTACACCATATATCACAGAAGAGGATTCAGTTCCAGAGGCCATACCTCCAAGCAAAGTATGACCGGAAAGAGAAATTCAAGTCTTGCCAGAAGCTGCATTTCCACATTTACAAAACTCTGCTGTTGTACTGTCATATTGAACAAAAATTGTATTGACTTTGAAAATAAAAAAGGTGTAAGAACAAGTCTATGTAATTAGACTGTTATTTGACAGCAGTGATGAGGACAACAGCTAGGAAGGTTGTTTAACGAGTGCAAACAGTTCAATACCTCACATTACGTACAACTGTATATTTGTGAGGAAATGTGATGTGAAAAACAAAAGTAAAATGCAAAAAGTTATTAGTAAAATGAGTTTCAGAAATTGATAACTCTAGTTAAAGATCGCAATTGGAAGCGTATAAAATTAGAAGTCAATGTATAGTACAGTGTACATGTGAATTAAATGACAATATAGCCATAGTTAGCTATCGGTTTTTTTTTAAGTTGTAAGTACATTATATGCGCACCCTCCATTTCCGAAATTTGCTTGATGCGGCCTTGGATAGAAAAGGGTTGCCCAACTCTGCCCTAGGAGGATGCCTGCAGGACAGAAGACGCGACCCAAAAAGGACGACATGCCCTCCTTTTACTGAACGTCTGGTAACTATGTTTGTATGTTTGTTTCTGTATGTGTGGGAGTAGGTAGTTGTTTTTAGTTTCTATGTATTTTGAACTATGTTTTGTTCGTATGATTGTTTTTGAGTTCTACTTCATAAAGAATCTTTTGTGTTTCTTTTTCACCTTTTTTCTTTATTGAGTCACGTTTTGTTATGTTGGAGATCGGGCGTAAGGTGTGAACACTTCAGGAGTGGCATGTATTTCTAATGGACTTGAACTGTGGTTAACTGTTGTATTGATTCACACGGGGCGGTTCTAAGTTTTTTTTTGGTGGACTAGAGTATGAGGTTTATAACTGCTTTTGATAGCTGCTTTCATTTCGGACGCTGTAGCCATACTAACATTTTTCTTACAGACAAATCTTTCTTTGGGTGGGCAACCTTTTTCTTTCAAGGGCCGCATTAATAAAATTTCGGAAATGGGGGGGGGGGCGCATTTAATGTATTTAAACTTTAGAACATAGCCGCATCTTTTTCGTGACTCAAGAATCTTTCTTTTGTCACTAAAACATAACCACTTTTTTCTTTCAGACACAATTTGTTGATCTCTTGAGACCTCTAAGTCGACGAAGGCTCACCGTCGTCGGCCTATTTGAACAATCTAAAAGGGATACAGGCAGATTCCAAGTTATTGCACCTCTGCTTCCAGGGGCTCGTATACAAATAAATTAGGGACTACAGACAACGCCGAAGGTCGAGCACCAAGGAAAACCTTGTCATTTTCTATTTAAGGAACGCTGTGTGGATCGTGACAGGACTGTCGGGTCTCACATCCCAGAATGTGTAATGAACATAGTTCTTAGGCAATTCAGCATGGCTATTGTTTTGCTTCCTTACTAGTCTCATTTGGGCTCCGCTAGCAGCCGTTTTCACCTGGTCGCCAAGTTGAGTCTGATAAACGTTGCCAGGGCATTAAGATACAAGAATCTTTTTTTTTTGGCCACTAACGTGTAAAACTAATAGATGAGGTACTTATCTATGTTGAGAATTGTGCATCCAGATTGGTGCATTGTTGATAGCAACATTTTGAAATGTGTTTGGTAGCAACATTTTGAAATGTGTTTGGTAGCAACATTTTGAAATGTGTCTGGTAGCAATATTTTGAAATGTGTCTGGTAGCAAAATTTTGAAATATGTCAGGTAGCAACATTTTAAAATGTGTCTGATAGCAAAAGTTTGAAATGAGTCTGGTAGCATCATTTTTAAATGTGTCAGGTAGCAACTTTTTGAAATATGTCTGGTAGCAATATTTTGAAATGTGTCAGGTAGCAACTTTTTGAAATATGTCTGGTAGCAACATTTTGATATATGTCTGGTAGCAAGATAAAGGCAGGTGTGGTAGCTGAGTGTTAAAGCGCTTGGCTTCCGAACCGAGGATTCCGGGTTCGAATCCTGGTGAAGACTGGGATTTTGAATTTCGGTACTCTGAGTCCATCCAGCTCTAATGGGTACCTGACATTAGTTGGGGGGAAGTAAAGGCGGTTGGTCGTTGTTCTGGCCGCATGACACCCTGCCCGTTAACCATTGGCCACAGAGACAGATGACCTTTACATCATCTGCATCGCAAGGTCTAAAAGGGGAACTTTACTTTTTTTTTAAAGGAATATGGCTGGCAGCAAGCATAAAAATTTGGCTATTAGAAAGATATTTAAAAGTGTCTGCTAGCAACATATGGAAATGTGGCTTTTAGCAAGATTTTGAAACATGACTGGTAGGTAGATATTGAAATATAGCTGGTAGCTAGATATTGAACTGTAACTGTTGGCAAGATTTCAAAATATGGCTGGTAGCTAGATATTGAAATATAGCTGGTAGCTAGATATTGAAATATGGCTGATAGCTAGATATTGAACTGTAACTGTTGGCAAGATTTCAAAATATGGCTGGTAGCTAGATATTGAAAGATAGCTGGTAGCTAGATATTGAAATATGACTGATAGCTAGATATTGAACTAGGCAAGATTTCGAAGTATGGCTGGTAGCTAGATATTGAAATATAGCTGGTAGCTAGATATTGAAATATGGCTGATAGCTAGATATTGAACTGTAACTGTTGGCAAGATTTCGAAATATGGCTGGTAGCTAGATATTGAAATATAGCTGGTAGCTAGATATTGAAATATGGCTGATAGCTAGATATTGAACTGTAACTGTTGGCAAGGTTTCGAAATATGGCTGGTAGCTAGATATTTAAATATAACTGGTAGCTAGATATTGAACTGTAACTGTTTGCAAAATATAGAAATGTAGCTAGAGGTAACATTTTGAGTGTCAGGTGTAAATCATGTCAATCTGGCGGAATGATATTATTGTATGGCTGTTGTCAAGATATAGAAATGTGGCTGGTACCAAGATACTGATATGTGGCTGGTTTCAAGATATTGAAATGTGACTAGTATCAAGATTTCGAAATGTGGCTGGAACCATGATTTTGATTTAGATTAGTATCAAGATTTTGAAATGTGGCTGGCATCAAGACATTGATATCAAGGTGCAAGATATTGAAAAGTCACTGATGCTAAGAGTTGGCAGCTGTACGCGGTGGTGGCACATTGAAATGTCTAGCTCCATAATCTAATCTAGGCTAAGATGTCGACATAACCTTTGACAAAGTTTCTAACTCTCTGTTACGTGGAAATAAAAAAAATTAGATTTACAAACTTCTAAAACATTTGGGGTAGATTTTATGGACAAATATAATGCAAGCTGTCAACTCTGTCTCCAGCAGACTTGACACTTGACAGACCTGTCTAGCAATGAAACAGAGGAAGGGGGGAGGTGAGGATTGCTAGGTCAGTGTTTCAGCGTGGGCTTACCAGGTAGCGGACCGATGCTGCGGTACATTTATAAGGGTATATTAAAAAACAACAACAAGAAACAAAGGAAACGAAACAAAGTAAATACAAAATGAGGTGAAAAAAACGGAGGAAAATGTGACTTTTTTTCCTTATGTTTTAGTTCAGTGATGCCCAACCTAATTCGACCTGCGGGCCATTTTATTTCACGAAGCGACTATGGATCATCTCATGAAAGTTAGCATTAGCTGAGGTCGGAACGATGTCGCCCACACATACGTTTCCCCCTCTCCACGCAGCCGATGTATCCTAAGGAAAGTCAGTGCCGATACATTTTGTGGTCAGCGGCGTCGTAATTTCTGCCAGGGTGTAGCTTATAGCATGCTCAGAACGCTTTGGTCCAATCTCATTTGTAAACCAGTGGGTGGAGGGGGGTATCTAGGAGTTGGTTTTCCGTGCTGCCTTTAGCCGCTCAGTAAACACATCTCTGCCCGAGTCGGGTGTCGACACTCGAGCCCCCTTCAAGGTAGCCAAGACAAGCCAAGTTAAAGCGCACTTAGCCTCTCGACCACGCTTCCCATCACCCTAATTCAAAAATGTTCAGGAATATCTATTGTCTATCAATGACAACCTTGCGAACCAGCATAAAAGTAGAGCAATAAAAAAAAAGCTATAATTTAATTTAAATCAACGGCTTAGAAAAGTGAAGTGTTTTGTTTTACATGTTTCAGATGTTTGTTCCTAAGATTATTATAGTCTAGCCCAAACCTTGCGCAGGACGAAGTGCGATCGCGGTGGGCAGAGTTCGAATCTTTAATTATCAAGACGACAGTCTAGAGCAGTGATGCTCAAACCTTATTCGGCCGGCAGGCCATTTTAATTTCAGACAGTCGTGTCGCGACACATCACCAAAAAGGTTAAAAAGAAATAACGACAATAAACTATTTTTTATTACGAACCCTAGAATCTAGTGCTTACCGTAATTCATGAGATGTTTATTCTAAGCCAATTTTTATATATCCGGCTGCAGAGATGAGACGCCAAGTCGCTGAACTTACTCTAGAATTTTAAATGTTCGTCAATGAAGCGATGTCGTAACATGGGTCTCGCACGATTCACCATTACAAATGTTTAAACTTCTGGCACTTTCGGTAGTCATGTCCATTAGTTTCTCCAAGCATAAGATAGATCCTCTGTGATGGTTGAAACTTCTTTGACAGGACTTCGTTAGTGGTGGTCCCATGCATGCTCATCATAGCTTCTAACTTCTATGATTTAAAAACTGTTATTTGTACCGCAAATACCTAGATTTTGATTGGTATCAGATGTATCGTTAGACTCGTCAAAAGTAAACATTTGGAAATATGATTTTTCTGAAGGTTTTGAATAAATGTCGATTTTACCCATATCTTTCAATTATCTTCTAATCGTCACGAGAAAGGCTGACGGCTTCAACAGTATTCTATTTACTCATCACATTTACAACTATTTACTATTTACGGGAGGCTCTTTAGTAGGGGAGATGAATATTTACCATATTTTTAACACATTCATGCAAATGGTTTTAGATTTTTTGTCAAAAATTTTTTTTTTTTTTACATTTGTATTGCTAAGTTAAGTAAGTTCTGTCATACTAATTACATTTACACAAAAAAATGTTTACTTTTTTTATAAAGAGAAAAAATCTATTTAGTATGCATATAAGTTTGGCATAATTTAAAACAATTAATAAGTAGTTTTCCATATTATCGCGTGGGCTGCAGAAATACTGCTAACCAGTGTCAATATTTTTTTAAGGAAATGTTTTTCTCTTGAGGATTTGAATAAGAGATTGACCCTTCACAAAACAATTAGATATTCATTATAAGACATCAGTTAGGCCAGGTTCACATCAGACTTCACATTCACTTTCACCTATCCTTTGATCTGCTGGACCGCTGGGGCACCACACAAGATATGTCAACCTTTTTTCTCTATTCTTCTCTGTCATTTGTCTTTGATAGAATTTCATTCTGATATTCTTTCTAAAAATATTGAAACCTGCCTTTTTACCTGCCTGGGTGGACCACTTCGGGGAGCCGATTTTGAGTTTGTTTCCACACAAACTGTCTTTGTGACCTCGTTTTGATTCGTTTCTTGTCTATGCCTATGAATAATTGTTCGAAGTTTCAGCTTTTTGCCTGACAGACACACATGACAGACAGACAGAATGAGTGGATAAAAATACGAAATATGGAGATATGGACGGGTGCGTGTTTGTTTGTAAATTTTTGTAATATGTTTCGGATGTTCTTTCAGAGTTGAAAGTAATCTATTACCAAGCCCTAACCTCCAACAGAACGCCGTGGGGGGGGGGGGGGGGGTGGAATGGGCAGGGTATGATCGCTGGACCATCTAGACAGCCGAACGACAGTCCAGTGGTCATATCGCAAGGAAACCTAAACCAGTAGGAAAATGACAAGCAAAATATAAAAACAATACTTAAAAAAAAATATGTAGAGGAATAACTATATATCTCAATACTGTAAGTTTTATCTCTCATTTTCTATATATATATAACAGAATTAATTCATTAACTAATTTGTTAATTATATTTATTGATTATTTCTTTATTTATTATATTTATTGATTGGTGTATTGTCTTCGGCTGTGAATAGTTGTTCAAAGTTTTAATTTCATCTGAGAATGGGAAGTGCAAGAAAAAAGTGTACAAGATTTCATATTAGACAGACAGACAGACAGACGGAGTAAGTAAGTTTGTAAAAACAAGCAAAATACAAAAATAATTTTTTTTGAAAAACAAAGCTTATATTAAGTGTATCAATTAGTTTGAATCAGTCATGTTAATTTAAATTTGTAATAAGCCTCAGATGACAATCTATAAAGGGGACTAATTAAGCTTATTCCACCACTTCAGTCAAGTACTATTTCTTTTCCTTGGAAGGAGACTTATTTACCTTATATCACAACTTTAGTCCAGTACTATTTCTTTCCCATGGAAAGGAGACTAATTTAGCTTATATAACAACTTCCGCCAAGTACTATTTCTTACCCTTGTTTGAGATACCAAAAAAAAAAAAATCACCAATAGGCTAATTTTTTAAATTGATTCTTGTATCGTTAGGAAAAAAAATAATCGTGCTAAATTTCAGCATGATCCAAAATAGAGTGTCGGAGAAATAACGTACAAACTTTACAAACTTTTGGAAAGACAGAGTGAGTTGATGTAAGCTTTCTAGTAAGAAGTTTGTTAAAGATTTTGAGATAAATAGATAAAATATGAAATGCCGAGAACGCTAATTTGTAAGGTGATTGATGCCAGCTGAATATCTTAAAAGAAGCAGTCAATCTTCGTATAAGCGCTGTTCGTATGAGCGCTGCTTGTTAGTCGATCTTCGTATGATCGCTGCTTTATCGCTGCTTCTTGTTCGATCTTCGTATGAGCGCTGCATTATCGCTGCTTGTTAGTCGATTTTTGTATGAGCGCTGCTTTATCGCTGCTTGTTAGTCCATTTTCGTATGAGCGCTGCTTTACCTCTGCTTGTTGGTCAATCTTCGTATGAGCGCTGCTTTACCTCTGCTTGTTGGTCGATCTTCGTATGAGCGCTGCATTATCGCTGCTTGTTAGTCGATTTTTGTATGAGCGCTGCTTTATCGCTGCTTGTTAGTCCATCTTCGTATGAGCGCTGCTTTACCTCTGCTTGTTGGTCAATCTTCGTATGAGCGCTGCTTTACCTCTGCTTGTTGGTCGATCTTCGTATGAGCGCTGCATTATCGCTGCTTGTTTGTCGATCTTCGTATGAGCGCTGCTTTATCGCTGCTTGTTAGTCGATCTTCGTATGAGCGCTGAATTATCGCTGCTTGTTACTCGATCTTCGTATGAGCGCTGCATTATCGCTGCTTGTTTGTCGATTTTTGTATGAGCGCTACTTTATTGCAGCATGTTGGTTGAACTTCGTAAGAGCGCTACTTTATCGCTGTTTTCAGTGGCTCATGTGCTTGTTATGCAAGTCTCTAATAAAAAAGTATTTTTAGCGGGCCCCGAAAGTGGATTAGACGCTATTAGTTTTGTATGGTTTGTCTGTCCGTCCGTCCCGTTTAGATCTCGAAAACCAGAAAAGATAGGGAAAATCCGACTTCATAATATTTTAGACTATTCAAAGTTCTGACATAACAGCTCTGTTTTTCTTTTCTTAAAGTGAAAATTTAAATTTTTAAAATCAACTATGCAAGCAGTTTTTTCCTAAAATTACACCATTTTTTACAACTATTCATTATTAATAGCTACAAGCACGACAGGCTATTTAGTAAGGGAGATGACAATTTACCATATCTTTGACACACTTATGCAAACGGTTCTAGATTTTTTGTCAAAAACTTTTTTACAATTGTATTGCTAAGTTAAGTAGGTTCTGTCATACTTTTATGCTTTTTTAAAATCGATTTCATATGCATATAAGTGCAACATAATTTAAAACAACAATTAATAAGTAGTTTTTCATATTATCGCGTGAACTGCAGTTGTGTACTATGGAACTAGAATACTAAACTAAAGGAAGGTTAGAGTTTTTATTTTTTTATGGAAATGTTTGTGTTTTGAGGCTTTGAATAAGAGATTGATCCTTTACAGAATAAATAGATCAACATGATAATTATTATATAACATCAGTTAGGCCAGGTTCAAATCGACCTTCTCCTTCACTTTTCCTAGGTCTGCTTGACCATTGGGGCACCATATGAGATCTGTCAACCTTCTTTCTCCATTCTTATCTGTCATTTGCCTTTGATAGAATTTCATTCTGATATTCTTTCTGAAAAAATTGAAACCTGCCTTTTTACCTGCAAGGGTGAACCACTTTGGGGGCCGATTTTCAGTTCGTATTTCCACACAAACTGTCTTCGTAACCTTGCTTTAAATGTTTTTTCTTGTTATAAAGTATAAGTGTCCTTACGATCAGTTCAAGCAAGACTTATAGCAGAAAGAGGCAAAACATTTTTTTTGTTATGTGGGCCCCAGTTGGTTATGGCCCTGGGCTCAACGACTTCCCATCGCGCCATGGTTGCTACGCCACGGTGCATTACTATACAAATATCGGATGCAATGCACAAACCAGGACCTGAACTTAGGATGCTAAGATTTACTAGATAAAGTAGAAATCAGGTTTGGGATTGATATCAAGCTTTTGAGATCTCAAGTGTGTAGGATTACACATGTAATTAGAAGAAGTTTGGATCAGTTTGTGATTGAAACACAGTCAAGTGACGTTGGTGGTGCTCAAGTCTTAAGGAGGGCGGAGTCAAGCTGTTGATTGATTTAATAGTGATCGCTTTTATGTGTCTATCACAATGGGTGCGTGTGTGTGCCGTGGAGGGCATCCAGGTTTAATTTTTTGAATGCAGCGAGCAGATCAATAGCAGAACAAAGAGTCGTCTGGAGAACACAGGTGAGTATCTCCCCTTGTCCCCACCTCTCCTACCCCCTCCTTGTAGATGATCTCATGGACTGCTTCTTCAGTCCAGACATATAAAACACCCTCTGGACGGGTCTCCCCAACCGCTCCCCCTCCCCCCTTTTTTTTTCATCATTCGTCCTCTTACATTGCCTAAACTCATGAAAAACAGTTAAACAGTTGACACTTATGGAGGGAAGAGGGGGTTAAGAAGAGGAAGATCATCGAAAGATCGAGACATATGCAAATTTTCTCTACCACAGTTTTTCTTCTTCACCCAGCCCCTTATTCATTGCAACACGTTAATTGTTTCCCCCTATCCCACTATAATTTAATATGCAAACACACATACCCAATGACACACACACACACGCGTACACAAATGCAACTAAGTACTTCGGCATATGCTCAGAAAGCCCCTCACAGGACAAGACGCTACAGACAATAGGAAGCGAACGCCAAGAGAGGAGCAACCTGGGATAGCTGTGTCAATCCCTCGCCACATCTCGACAGGTAATAATTAAGATAATTGAAAGATACTATTCTTATCAATGAATACACACATTGTCTTAGTTCTGTTTACCAATCAAAATCTGAATTTGATAGTTTTCTGGAATCATTACGTGAATGTTGCAAACATCAATTAAAGTTGAAAACATAAAGTTATTTCTCTTCCTTTGTATTCGGACCTGTCTCATTTAAGAAGAGATCCGAGTAGGCCCTATGTACTGGTAAGGTCGAGTTATACAAACAGTTTCTTAATTATATTATTAGTGGGGCATTTGAAATACTTTCTTCATATTATGTCCATCATCATCATTAAGTCTAGTTAGTGGTTTTGTTGGTGTAGTTATATATCGAAGGCAAGCCTTATTATATAATGAGATACAGATTTTGATTTGTATATAGACTAAGCATTATTATCTAAACTTTTGTTTTTATTATTCACAGTTTGTAAACAGAGCTACGCTTATTTAACATACATCTAACTTAGATCTAAGGTGTCCTTACCAATCAGATATCTTTTGCAATGCTGTCTATTTTAGATAGATGGTACTACTCTATGATCTAGATATAAGTCTAGAGTTTGTTCTTTTAATTGGTTAATTAGTTTATTCATACTCATCAAATATTTTTTTTAAACAAATCTCACACAAATATTTTACATTAATCTTAAAACAAAATCACTAGTGACTTTTATTGCAGACTTTAAATTGTTGCTACTTTTATTGTGTTAGTCACTTATGACTAAAACGAAAAGAGATGTCATGTTTTTGCATACTTCTGCTTTATCTTCGCTTATCTGTAGAGAAAAACAATATTGCAACTTTGATGTTAAATAGACTCTAGATCTAAATTGTTAGGACAGAATCAGATAGTCTTTGCGTTGTTGTCATTTGTATTCTCAAGCCACAAACGCTATAGATCTAGGGCGAAATCTAGATCTAAATAATTGTGTGTGACATCTTTTGCGGCTCTATCAACATTATAATCAATCATCAATCACAATAATCTTTCACAACCATATTCATCGTGGTTGAATTATTTTATTTTATTTATGCTAGTCAATTATGATTTTGTGTCTTATTTCACTGCGCACTAATTGGAAAAAAAAAAATAACTAGATCTAGATCTAAATGTTTAATCGAAATAATATTTTGATAACATTAAACAAGGAAAATGGCTTATGTCACATAGTGGTCCATTTAACTTATTAATTTGTAAACTAGTTCTCTTTAAAAGAGATCAGTCTAAAAATGTATTGGATAATTTAAAATTTGGTTGATACAACATAGTAATGTGAGACTTCGAAACACCGGACCCCAAGGCTGCCATAGGCCTAAATCTTAACATAACACATCTACACTCAAAGATGCAATTCAAAGTTTTCTTTTAAGACTATCGAGTTAGCATTCATATTTTGAGGTCTATTGGGGGGGGGGGGTGGGGAGTTGATGAAAAACTTATTTGTTGTTATTGCCGACGGTTAACGCAGAGGTAGCCTGCCTCTCTGAGTACGCGGAGACCTGCACTAGTGTAGTACGTGGGGCCCCGGGCGAGTGTTATACGTGGGCCCGTGGGCCGTAAGCGTAGACTATTTATACCCTGTCACATTACGTGAACAGGTTCAACCGCCTCTAATGATATAGGCCTTAATATTGTTTGAAAACATGATCTAGTACCTTACGTAGATACTGTATCTTTGACCGTTTGACTACATTACATAGAAAAAAGTTCCCCTCTCATATCATGTGGTCTATAGGGCAGATGATGTAAAGATCATCTATTTCTGTAGCTTACAGTTAACGAGGGTGTCATATGGCCAGCATAACGACTTTACTTTTACCCATTAGAGCAGGGTGGACTCATAGGCGCTCTAAAGATACCTAAATTAAAAACCCCAGGATTTAAACCCGGGCCCTATGGTTCGGAAGCCAAGCGCTTTACAACTCAGCCACCTAGCCTCCTACTACATTACATTCTGATTGTAATTGTTCAAAGATTTTGCGCCCAGCCCTCTAATATTAATTAAATCGCTTATAAATCAACGTTAATAATGATTCAGAAACATTTTGCACGAAAAATCAACAAACTAGATAATAATTTCTTCTATCGCAGTCCCCTCAGGAGCGGCGCCTGGGGCGGTTACCCCCACTGGCCATTCCTAAGTTTGCCTCTGGTTAAAGCTTTATTTCCTCAACTAACGTACTTATTAGAATCGGGTTCCCTCTGGGGGAGTCTTAAAAAATCCTGAAGATTAAAATTCCTTCAAACCTTTTGGTTTGGAAGACAAACACTAAGTTACCCAGCCACCAAGTCCCCATTTCCTTATACTTTAAACAATACTTGCACAATAATGTAATATATATATATATATATATATATATATATATATATATATATATCCATATGTCTCTCTCTCTCTGTATATATATATATATAGAGAGAGAGAGAGAGTGAGATAGATAGATAGATAGATAGATAGATAGATAGATAGATAGATAGATAGATAGATAGATAGATAATGTGTGTCTGTGATTCTTAAACAGCATACTCTAAAATAAATTTAATTATATACTTGACTTATATAAATGTACTGTTACGTTTTTGGGGTAGTTAAATATAAACATATCTTTTCTTCTAATAAATGTAGAGCAAATGTATGTGACAGTTTGTTATTTAGTTCATATAAACTTAATTATGGTGATGTTATGATGATCATAGGCTAGACACAGTTATAATAAATTATAAATTAAACAAAAATAGTTTACAAATTTTATTTTTATTACTCCTTACAAAACTTTGAGACAAACATCTGCTTGCAAGACAACTCTGTCATCAATTTATAAAAAGGTCTTCAATCTGATTTTTATAAGAAATTGAGTTACAAACTAGGCCTATTTAGGTCGGTATGTGCGCTGGACTGTCGTTCGGTCGTCTAGATGGTCCCGGGTTTATAACCTGTCCGTTGCCATCCCCCGTCGTCCTGCGGGAGGTTTCGACAAGGAAGTAGTTTATCTTTAGCTCTTCGGACTATTGTCACAATGAAATAAATAACTCCACATTTATAGCCTTTTCTTTTCTTCTTCTTTTTTCCTGCTCCTTTCGTAATTAATAATAATAGTGGTAATATCTTCGATTCCGAAGATTAAGGATGAGTGGAGTGTTTTACATGGCTACGCAAACCCAGTTGAGATCTGCATATTTTCCCACAACTGACGCAGACATAGCCGTATTTTGCGGTGGTCTATGTAAGTTTTTTTTTCTCGTCTTCTGTGGCTGACTTCTACAAAAGCTTTATTCCTGGGCCTCAAATGTGTGTCCCGCGGCCTTCGTGACAGCTCTTTAATTGTCTGACAGCTACTTTATTCTATGTCAGTGAATCTTTTGCATTTATTATAATTAAATGTATATATTGAAATGTTGGCTATTGTATCTAATATCTTGGTGTATTATATAGCTTGCATTTCTCAGCCAAACATCATATTTACAGACTAGTTCGAAATCATTAGCATAGGATAAGCCGAAAAAAAACTATTTAAACTTTATAACGGGATACAATCAGTGGCGTATGTAGAGTTGGGGATGGGGGGGGGATCCAAATTAGAAAATCCCTCTGGGCCCTTCTTGAGAGGGGCCACCAAATGAGTGTCAGAATTATTTTTTTTTACATTTATTATTAAATATTACGTCATTATATCATGTCAAATGTCAACATGCAGGGGCCCCTAAAGAGGTCCAGCCCTCCCCCCCAGGCACCCTAAATCTCTAGATACGCCACTGCATACAATCTGAGGATTTTGTCAATATAACTTTGCTATCAGGGTGAGCGCTTAGCATTGATTATCAACCTTTTTCTACAGTGTTACTCTGTTACCGCTATTCTAAACTAATTACTCCAATTATACTATCCCGTCCATAACGCATTTTTTATGGGTCGCCTGACTCTAATTAAATTATACAATATACAAAGATGAGTTTACAAAACAGTAGAATGTTAATATTTTTATGTTGTTGCTAAACTAAATATCACTTTTGATAAGTCTGTTATTGACTATTGTTAAGGTTAAATAACTATTAGAATGACTTGTCTTTTGACTTAATTATCAGTTACAAAGGCCGCGGGAGTCACAGTTGATATCTAAAGAAAATCATCTGCCGAGGACAGACATAGATAGCGAAAACAGAACCTAAATCAACCACCGGTGGACAATGGTTATGTCTACGATGGGGGTGGCGAAATAGGTTGCAGTTGGGGCTACGTACCCACGTGAAATACTGCCCTCTTCGTTAATAGTAAGACTCGAAATCAAGCCTTGTATCATAAATATAAAGTTGTATAACTACAAAACTTTAGATGTCTCGATGCTTTAGACTTCCATAAGAGATTTGTGGAAAGACATGATAGAAGCATCTCTAGTGACACGACAGCTATGACGCTCTTCTCTACTTGGTGACTAGAAACGTCCGTGTTTCTAATTTAATTAATGCTTTATATATATGCCCAACCTGCGATCGCAGCTGTGTATCAAGGATTGGCCTCTTGAGTCACACAAGAAGTTGCAAAGGGAAAAGAGCGTCTCTCGAGACGTAAAATGCCACAGATATCACATACATCAATCTGTTTAGACTTGTGTTATTATAAGATAGATACTTTCATTTAACATTACAAGGACATGACATTATGTGTGATTTTCTGACAATTAAATAAGAAAGTATTTAACTCAATTAAATTTCACTTTTTTTTTTACTTAGCTTATATCAACACATTCTGTCTGTCTGTCTGTCTGGTAAAATGTTTGTACACGTTATTTCCAAATTCGAAATAAACTGACATTTTATACAATTATTTCTTTTACCTGACTTGACAAGAATCGATAAAAACAATTAACCAATTGGTTAAAAATTATTGGTAATTATTATTTTGTTTAGTGTCAAACAAGGGAAATATGCTGTACTTGACTGAATGTGGTGGTATAAGCTTAAATTATCCCCTTTTTTTGGTCGCCGCTTTAAAGTTTGAAACTAACTATAGATAACTATAAAACCTATTTTCATAAGCACTTCTCTAGTACAGTAGGTAGAGTATCTGCTTCAGGAGACTTGAGCCATGAGTTTGAGTAAGTATTCTTCCTTTTTTTATAAATGCATTTAAAAAGATACCCACTTCTATCTCCGCCACCCCTTTCCAAACTGGTCCAGACAAGTTAAAGAATCTTAGCATATTAAAAAAGGTAAAAGCATGAAATAACGCCAAAAAAAAAAATAAAAAAAAATAACAATAAGTACAAATATTTCTAATCGCACAGATTTATTGTTGTTGGTCTAGATTCTAGATCTATTACAAATTTAATTACATGGCTGTTCTAAACTAATTGATACAACTACGCTTAATATGAGCTTTGTTTTGTTTTTAAAGAATTTTTGTATATTTTCTTGTTTCTTTAAATGTAAAGTTGAAGTCGATATTAATCTTCAGCTGTATATAAAACTTTGAATATTAAATTCTGCTAAGTCACTGGTTTTCCTGGCTAGCTCAGACAACCCATTCCATGCATTAGGGAAGAAGGAGTATTTGTACAAAATTGTCCTAGCCTATGGAACGAGGAATATGCCTTTATCTTGGTGTGTTTATTTTATTATTTTGCTTCGAGGGGGAGGGGCGGTCAAATGAATGGTTAAAAACTCTTTCATCCTTCACTATATTTACGGTGTATCAGCTTGACCTGATGCAGACATTTCAAAATCCTACACCATCTTAAGTAATGTTCCAAGAACTTAATCAAACGCAACAACCAGGTAGGCCTGATAAATCTACATGTGTCCAACATCTAAACATTTTTTTTTTTTAAATCTCCTAAAAAATTAAAAGTAGAAATACCTAAGCAACCTAAAACGTTTTAACCAACTTTTAAAGTATGTAAGTGAAACAAATCTTTTATGAAACAGAAAATACAAAATAGTTGTTATTTCGCACTGGACCCAATGAATAAAAATAGAGAGAAAAAATAGCGAAACAGAGAGAATCTAAAAAATTAACAAAACTCTATGGATCTATGTCTACTAGCCTTGTTCTCAAACATAGCATTAATCTCTACTATGATCCATGGTTTATTCATGAATATTTAGATAGGCTTGTACTTCTTAGACTATATAAGTTAGACCATTGTTTCTTCCATAGACTTATATATACTATATCTAGACTGGACATGGAGACTTTTTAATACTACAAAAAATGTCGTGAAATTTTTTAGAAAGTTGGATCAAGGCGTTGTTTTGTAAAGTATTTAAAAGAAGTAAAGGCAATTTTTCTTTAACCTTAACCTATGTAACATATAATTTATTTTTTAGATCTAGATATTGTAAATGAACATCAAAAATAAGAGTACTCTCGTCTCATAATTATTTTTTTGCAATTTTTAGATACATAATCTTCTTTATCAAAAGACTGAATGCAACACTAAATTGTGATTTTTGTGTGTGTATTTTTGATAAACAATTACTAGATCTAGATCTAAAAAATAAAATTATATGTTACATAGGTTAGGGTGGAAAAAAACAACAACTTTACTTCTTTAAACTACTTTACAAAACAACGCCTTGATCCAACTTTCTACAAAATGTTCACGATCGATCAGTCGAGGATAAGAATTTATTTCCGGTTTCCAGTCTAGTAGTATATATAAGTCTATGGTTTCTTCCTTTTGGTGAAATGTCGAAACTTTATTTTTAGTTTGGTTATAACGAATCATCCTAATAGCATATTTGTGCTATCTGCGCTATATGGATTTAACTTATTTGTTGATTTACATAGAATTACAAGAAGGTTTTTAGTTTATTTCCTATTTTTCGGTTTTAATGGGGGCCTTTTACTTGGGTGACACTTGGGTCTATTCACTTTGACCTCCAATAACATAAGGCCGGCTCTGCTTCGAAAGACACCACAAGGAATAGACTAATACCTATACCCTAAAGATATAACTGAATTATTCATATTTCAAAAAAAAAAATAAGCAATACCATAAAATAGACACAATTCTAACAAACAGACTGAATCTAATTGTGGATTACGACATTTAGAAAAAAATTACCATGCCTTCACTTTGTTTAAATAGATACGTTTATCAAAACTAAATCATGAAAAACTTGATATGATTATTTCTGAAACAATGTAACTGAATTATAGTTGTTCCAAACATCAATGAAATGTCAAATTCAGAGGCGTAGCTAGGGTGCGTGGGGGGAAGGAAGGGGGAGCGTTTGAAAATCCCCATGGGCCCCCAAATGAGTCTTTTTTTTTACATTAAAAATGCAGGGGCCCCAAAAGGGCCCAAAAATGATGGCTGATTCCTAGCTACGCCACTGGTCGAATTTCAACATTCATCTCAACGGTTATCGAGCAGGGTGTCATGTGGCCAGCAAAATGACCAACCGCCTTTATTTTACCCAACTTAATCCAGGTTCCCATTAGAGTTGAATGGACTCAGTGACGCCCTAAAAATCCCAAAATTCAAAATCCTAGTCTTCACTGGGATTCGAACCCAGGAACCACTCAGCTACCGCGATCCCTGAACTGATAGTAGAAGTTAAAAAAAAAAAAACAGACTTTACAACTTGTTGATAAAACTTAATTGATATCGAGCCAAACAAAAAAAAAAGTAAGTTCTGAGACTTTTGTGTGTTTGAAAAAAAAAGAGTGGGGGGGGGGGGGGTTAAAAGCTTGCTATAAAACACAAACTTAACGCGTCTCTGTGATAGCTCAGGTGAAAGAGTCATTTTTGTGGAAGTCTGTATTCCATTGATTTAACTTTAACTGTAGCTTAGCCAGATCTATGTCAATGTGTATCAACAGCACAAATATTTGGCTTCCTCTTAATCAGTGTCTTTCACCTAAATAAGTGAATGCCTGGGTTGAATTTTTGTAGACGTCAGTCACAAACCACCTATATATTAATTTATTTTCTGGGGTGGATGTGCAGGTGTTCCTTGGGGCTCGATGGATGGCAACTTGCAAACCCCAGTCTAGTCACTCGCTGACATGATTTTAATTTATACTGGTAAAGGCACACTTTCTTAGATTCACAGCACACTAACAATCTCAGTAAATAAAGAAGAGAGTTGAGGTCACTGGAGGATGGTGTCAATGTATTTTACTGCAACCAGATGATAACGCCCTTGGAATGTTTTACATGTCTCGGATGTTTGACATGTTTCATATGTTTTATATGTTGCAAATGTTTTACAAGTTTCATATATTTCTCATGTTTCGGATGTTTTACATGTTTCGGATGTTTTACAAGTTTCGGATGTTCCTTCAGAGTTGAAAGCAACCCAGTTCTTATCTCAAACCTCTCGCAGGACAACGGGGGGTGGCAGTGGGCAGTGTTCAAGCCTAGGCCTATCGAGACTACCAAACGACAGTCCAGCGCAGTGCTTCCCAAACTGTGTTCATCTGAACCCCAGTGTTCCGCAAGGCCTGAATAGGTGTTCCACAAAAAATAATTAACTAGTAGGCCACCATGTGCATTAACCTCTCTAAAAAAATAAGTAAAGTGTTCCGCTAAATACTCAGAAGGTGCGAAGTGTTCCGCTAAATACTCAGAAGGTGCGAAGTGTTCCGTTAAGGACAACGTTTGTGAACCACTGCCCGAGCGTCATATAAGGACCTTATCTTTAACTATTCTGGAAGGGTGATTTGTCTAATTATAGAAAAGAGAATCTGACACCAGTGAATGTTTTTTCTCTGTCTATGTTTTCTCATTAACTGAGCCTAACCCTGTAAGCAATAAGTTAATTCAATTATAGATGTTTATGGTTTCTATTTAAGTGCAAATCTATTTCACTTTGTGTACAGATTGCTCAATAAATTTTGAGCTGTTAGCCATTTAATAAGTTGGCCCGGACGACACTTTGGCGACTGCGCATGTCACGAAAACTCCCTGGGAAATTTTGTTTTTCTTGCATACGTTACTACACGTATACAATTTGTATCTGGCAATAAAAAGGGACAATACCTGCCTTCAACTTGTAACCCGGAACAAATCAAATGATCAAGTTTACGACATTTTGTTCTGTGTATGTGTGTGCGCGCGCGTTCAGTTATTTTCTTCTCTGTATAATTTTCAAGTTAGTGAAAAAACAAACTTTGACATAATAAAGTTATGAGGTGAAAAAAAACTTTTAAATTAAGAATAGAGCTTTTTGTCTCAAATACCCCCATTGAGCCGGGAGGGGGAGGGGTCTCGTTGAAGATTTCAGCAAAAGTTCATTTGGTTAAGGTATGTGTTGTTCATTATTGTAATGAAGACTAGCTGTCTGTAAAAGGATGGGAGGGGGGGGGGGGGCTGATCAAACATCTCTAACCTGATGCACTGACGATACCCAGTTACAAAGAAAGACCAACCATTTCAACGTAAGGGGAAATTTTAGAGTGTCGGCTGAGTAGAATAAATTACTTGGCTATATAACAGGGGTGTTGAGCTCAAATCCAGATGTAGATATCAGCATGGAAACCGTTTTACAGATCCTGCCCCCTCCCTCCCCCATCTACAAAAGTGAATAAATCACAGCATACTCTGGCATATGATTGTAGTTACAAAAAATCAAAAATGAAAACTAAAAAAAAATAATTTTCATTTCTCTAAAATCAGCAAATGGCGACAACCCTACCACTTCTAATGAATTTTTTTAAAAATAGGATAATAATGTTGGAGCAATCTGCGAACCGAATAAGTGTTCAATCTTCCCTTAAGTATTGATAACTAACCCGATTTTAAACTTGTGAACTGTTCTCCTGATATCCTAAGACTCTAATTCAGTCCAAACTTTTTCCTTAACGAAACACTTTGCACATTCGAAGTATTTAGCGGAACAATTTGCCTATTTTAGAGAGATTAATTTAAGTGGTGGCCTGTTAGTTAATTATTCCAGGGCAGTAGTTCGTCGAACACTTATTCAGGCCTCGTGGAACATTAGGGTGCCACGGAACACAGTTTGGGAGACACTGCTCTAGGGTCAACCAGTAAGTTTCGCGATTGGGAAAAGGTGAATGGAAGAGTTGTGCTTTTTTTTAATTTCCCCTCTATCCTGCTATGATTTCCAGGTGACGTCACTTCCTCCTTGGCAAAAATTAAAGAGCGAACATTTGAAAAATAAAATGTCAGATTTCTGTCGAACAAAAAATCATCAATCTAAATATTTATCAGGTTACAATATCAGGAATTAATGTGTAGGCCTCGTGGCGTCACTAGACTGAATGTAACACGGTGCGGCCTACACCCCTCCATCTCATAGTGACTTCACTGTGTATACCTAGATCTTAACACGGCTGTGCGATTATGTTTGCACATAAACAAACAATGATAATGAATGAATTCTTCAAAAAAAAAAAGATTTACCTAACAGCTGTCATCAAATTCTCTTTACAACCAGGTGGTGCAATTTTTTTTATATCTGCCTACATCACATACTGATGTATTTTAGCATCACATTATAAATTAAATGGTTTGTCTTTTGATTTAGGTGCAAGTTAGGTCTGAAGTTTCTACAAGAACAGAAAAAGAGGTAAGGTACAGCTCTACAAGTATATCCAACATTTTTTAGCTGGAAATGACATAATACAGATTCTTTTATGTAGATTAAGCTAACCACAATAACGCATAGAGTTAAGGATATATATGGCCATATTTGCGTTGGGCAGCACTGCAGTTATGCATGCATACGTGTAAATACTTGTTTCCATGTATTTGGAGAATAATTTGCTCTCCCTTTAGACTTAAGAATGAAAAACAATGGGTTGTTAAAAGCCGACATAAAGGGGAGTTAAAAAGGAAGGGGAGATAACTCAATGAGAAAAATTACTAAGTTACCTTTTATGAATACCTCTGATTTCTTTTTTTTTTTATTGAATGAATAAATTAGATTGACTTTGATGGTGCTGCTATCAGCGATGGACTTAATGAAGTGCCACGTGTATTAGTGCTCATGAAGGCTCTGAGGCTGACGAGGCCTCGTGATGTACAATGCAGAAACTCGCTTGACGGCTGGAGCGTCGCCTAAACCTCCCTCTTGTGGTATAGAGGGGAGATTTGCTTTTAAAGCTTTTCCCATCCCTCTAGCTCCAAGGGATGAAATTTAATGGAAAGGGGGGGGGGGGTGGTACTAAATATTTTTAAAAGGGAAAGCCACTATTGCCTATTAGGTCAGACCCTGAACATTCCAAAGTCCTTACTTGCTGCTATTGAGTCAATTATATATAGCCTTACTGAACATTTTAGTTTGAATGATTCTATTAAGAACTTTTTTAAATTAAAATTTGACAAAAATATTTTGAAGTTGTCCATTTTTCAATAATATTTAAGTGAATAAAACTCAATAATAGCCGATAAGGTGTTACATTTAAACAATTTGCAAATGATACATTTTACATTTTAGAAGGAAATTCTAAAGATCCTCACAATATTAATAATTTGTCTCAATTTTAGCGCTTGTTTCTTCTGTTTAATACTAGAAACTAATAACATGTACACAATTTTTTTTTTTTAGATCTACCTAAAGACAATAGCTTATCACCGATACAAAGGGGCAATATTTTATGCGATTTGCAATAGGATTGCAAAATGATTAATTGTTATTGTAAAGAAAATTAGATCTACCGGGCTAGATTTGTAGAAAATGAAATATATATATATATATATATGTTGGGCACGATGGCTGAGTGGTTGAGAGCTCAGCTTCCGAACCTGGGATTCTGGGTTCGAATATGGGATTTTGAATTTCGGGATTTTTAGGGTACCCCTGAGTCCACCCAACTCTAATGGGTACCTACCTGACTTTAGTTGGGGAAAGCAAAGGTGGTTGGTCGTTGTGTTGGCCACATGACACCCTGCTCGTTAACCGTTGGCCACAGAAACAGATCATCTTAACATCATGTGCCCCATAGATCGCTAGGTCTAAAAGGGAAAATTTTCTAATATATATATATATATATATATATATATATATATATATATATATAGAGAGAGAGAGAGAGAGAGAGAGAGATAGATAGATAGATATAGTTGTTGTGTTTTTCTCGTTTTAAATGTGCTCGTTCTTTGTTTCACGAAATAAAAAAATACAGTAAAAAAAGATAAAAATTTGGCGATTTATGTTACTGCTTATGAAGCTAAACAAAAGTCTAGTGAATTTATAGGGTGACTGCTAAAATTGACTTTTGATTATTGTCTCTCTCACGTGTTGCCCGCCCCCTCCCCCTTTTTTTTTGCCTCCTTTATAAAAGTGACATGTCTCAAGGTAAATTTAGACAATAATGTGACCAAATGGACGGAGCTTACCTGGTGCATTGTAGCTACAGAAGTTGTAGGCCTACCCTGTGCTGATTGAATATTATTAGATCTACTTTCCTAACAGCTTTTGTATCTGGGAATGTGCGCGGGAAGTTTGTTAGTTACATATTTCAAATAAAATACTTCGCTTGCTCATGAGTCTCGTTCTGAAACCGAGGCTAAAAGTTATCCTGTTATTTTGTTTCGTTTAATTTAATTCTTTAAAATATCTGTCCGTTTAATTCTGCAGGGGGGCACACAAATCAGTTCCGGCAGCGTTTGAAATTGTCTGCTAATCTAACGTGATCGTTCCATTCGCTCGTGGGTAGAACTTGGCGAGCGAATGGGTGGATCATGCACGCTTGGTAGGCCAGTCAACAGGACCGCAATAACTTGTAGGTGGACCATGCACGCTTGGTAGGCCAGTTAACAGGACCACAATAACTTGTAGGTGGACCATGCACACCTGGTAGGCCAGTCAGCAGGACCACAATAACTTGTAGGTGGACCATGCACGCTTGGTAGGCCAGTCAACAGGACCACAATAACTTGTAGGTGGACCACGCAAGCTTGTTTATTACAGTCAACAGGACCACAATAACTTGTAGGTGGACCATGCAAGCTTGTTAGGATAGTCAACAGGACCACAATAAATTGTAGTTCGACCATGCACGCTTGGTAGGCCAGTCAACAGGACCACAATAAATTGTAGGTGGACCATGCACGCTCGGTAGGTCAGTCAACAGGACCACAATAAATTGTAAGGTGGACCATGCAGAGTTTAAAGCTTTGGTAGGTCATTCCATGAGATTCCATATTAAATCGTGAGTGATCACCTTATGCTTGATAAATCAACCACCGACACTGATAATCAACAAATTGTAGATTTATTATAACGTTAGTTGTATTCTGATGTTTTCATTCTCTCTTTTATTATCAGTAAAACAAATAAAGCAGGTTTCATGGTCTCAACAAGAAACGTCAAAGTTTGTTTAGAAATTATTCTTTAATTAATGAGCGTTTCATCAATGTTAAATAAGTTTGTTTCTACGAGCTTATCTTGTCTTATAAGTTTATCTTCAGAAATAATCATTATCACGTCTTAGCTCAAATCTTCTGAAAGAGAGGGCAGTGAGCAGGGTTTGAACTTTGGCCATCGTGACGCCAGTATAGTGTACCTCACGACCAGGCACCAAAGGCAAGGGGAGTGAACAACTACTCTTCTCCTCATCAACCAACAATTATCTCCTCATGCATGCATGATTACAGATTGGTGATATCTTATGTTGATGTATCTTACAAACAGATTTGGCATTGTGTTTCAATAAAATGAAATCTTACAATTAATGTGTTTTGTTTGTTTTTAACATATATATATATATATATATATATATATATATATATATATATATTATATGTTTATGTCAAAGTAAAGTAACTTGTCTTATTCAACAGAAATATAACAGAAAAAAAATATATGAAATCCTGTAAGGCTCTACTATTGTCCACAATATCATGGGAAGACCAAAACACTATGCACTACTTAAATAATGTCTAAATGTTTTCTATGTTATGAAACTGCTTTGAAATTGAGCCCCTTTCAACGCCGTTGTCTAAAAAAGTTAAAATGTTTTAGTGTTTCTGGAACACAGTGAATTCAAAAAATAGAATGTAGAGTCATCAGTACCGAGTTATAGTAATTGGAGGCCCAGGTTAGGATGTTTGTAAAGGCCCTTATACCCTCCACAAGCTTTAATATTAATAATTCACTTAATAATATTTAAAACTCTAAAAAATATGTCATGTTGGTGTATAAAAATAGAGTATTTGTAATTGTAATTAATTTTCATAACTTTCATTTTATTTGCATTGTTTGTTAAAAATTATATATATTCTTTTATATGTTAAGGACCCCTAAAGGGTGAGGCACTGTCGTAAATCAGACCTTGAAGCTGTAATCGTTGAGCCAACGCCATTAACAAAGTTTATTTAGGAGCCTTTAATGTTATTTACATTTATCCTCTTTTTACCTGAATGCATCGCTCATTTAACATTTAAGTTAAATTAAGTCAAACTATGTGCACATTATGTCTTGCTACGTGACGAGACTCTTTCAACAATATATTAACACCAAACGGCAAAATTATAATTTTATAACTAAATTAATCTTAATTTACAAAATTATAATTTCAGAACTAATTTAATCTTAATTTAATAACTAACATTGTAAACACTATTTTGTTTATATTGCTCACATAGACATCAATAAATACAGACTGGAAAAAGGAAATAACTTCATGTAACTTGAAAACATGTATATCTATTGTTGTCGGATTTCCGACTTCTGAAAAGTTGCATGATCTTCAGTCTTAGAGATTAAACAAAACTACACTGCTCATAAATGCTGTATAATAAAGTACACAAAATTGCGTCACAAATTTCGTTTCATAAAACTATTTTATCGGCCAGTCTATATTTATCTATGTCTATGATTCCTCAATTTTGAATCTCCCTATCTCCCTTCTTTCAACACGCATTCGCACGATTCCACTTTCACACAACTGACAATGCATAATGATTACAATTGCACCAACAGTATAAAATGTTTCCATATTTTAAGAGAAATAGAAGAGAGGCAGAGCTGCATAGTTCAAATTAGAAAAATATTATTATTATACCTAACCCAAAAAAAAAAATAAACAAATGGCTCGTTGCCACGATACAGGTCTGTACGACTATGCAATGCGCTATTGGTCTAAACTGCCCACAGGTTGCGACGTTGCTGGTCAGTGTTGAGGCCTTCGTTAACAACTGGTCTCGCTTCAACACAAAAATAATACATCTTACATATCCAGGGCAAAGCCAGGTTCTAGTTTCACGCGCGAAAATGCCGCTCCTCAAACAACTTCATAAGCTACAACAAGAAATACTCTACCAGATTAGACACAGTAAATGCACATTCCTCGTTCCATATGTACAAAAGCTCCTTCTTCCCTAGTGCTATTAGAGCATGGAATGGGTTGCCTGAGCTAGCTAGGAAAACCAGTGACTTGGCGGAGTTTAGGTCATTGGTTAATATGCATGACTAAATGCATGACGCGTAGGACGTAATCATCTTCTTTTTTTGAAGTAACGTCTGTATCATGTAAGATAAGATAAGACTGAAGGCGGCCATCACTGGTATTTTTATATCAACACCAGATATTTTGACATGACATCACAGTAGCTGTTTCCATAAACAAAAACATTCGTATAGAATGAAACGAGTTCTAATAATATTTTTTACAGACCTAATTAAAAATGAGCCTACATTGCTTAAAGTTATTTTGTAAAACTTTATCAAAGACATCCTTCGACTACGTCTATTCTTCAAGATATAACAAAAAAAAACGCAGCTTTCACCATCATTAATAAAACAATTACTGTTTCAACGACATCTAGAAAGAAAGGTTATTTCCCTCCTACCAGAACTCTAAACAACAATAATAAACATATTACTGTAACCTAAATTACAACAACTTTGTTTGATAAAAAAAAAAAATTAAAAAAAATTAAACTGCACACACATAATGATACATTGCCTTTTCCGAAACCCTTTAATTCTGCACAAAGCTCACATTTTGGCAACTGTACATTATTAATGTTGATAATAAAATTAGTGTCTAATTTTATCTTTGTAAATGTATCGCTGGTGGCTGAGTGGTAAGGCGATTGGCTTCCAAACCGAAGATTCTCGCGTTCCAATCTCGGTGAAGACTGGGATTTTGAATTTCGGGATTTTTAGGATGCCCCTTAGTCCAGACAACTCTAATAGGTAACTGATTTTAGTTTCGGAAAGCAAAAGCTGTTGGTTCTTGTGCTGACCACATGACACTCACATGACTCATAGAGTGCACGGTCTGAAAGGGAAAGGTAACATTCTTTTTACTAGATGTATCACTCATTTAGGCTCCTCCCCAAGGGAAGACACTAACCCTTCATCTTTTTATTACTGCTGAAAAACTGAAATAATAGCTCAGTCCTGGATAGTGCTATGGCTAGAGTCTTTCTTTTCTATTTTAGAAGCACTGGGAAAAGTTATGGTTAGAGCTTTGTTTAGAGTCTCAAATTAAGTTCTATAAATAGATTGATTCAGAGATGCATATTATTCTGAATGTAAAAAAAAAAAAAAAAACACAAAAAACACCCAATATTCTAGCATGATTTGAGCTTAAGATTATCAGTATAGCGATTGACCTGCAAGAACAAGGTCTAATTTATCCCCCAATATATATATATATAACTGCGTATTTTTTAAAATTCAAATGTTATATAAACGAGTTGAATACAAGTCTATAACTTCTGTACAGTGTATTAATTTCCATCTGTAACCTTCACCTTTGTTACGTCGTCACATGCAATATGTGTAAACGTGCTAAGTATTGTTAATCAAATGTCCACGTTCCTCAGGAAGAACTATTTTCATGTGTCACTCAACTACGAGGGATGTGTTTAAATAGGCTGCAGAGATGAGAGAGTATCGAGTTTTTTTTGTTTTTTTTTGTTTTCCTACCGAGGTGTTTTTAATTCGATAAGAGTGTATTATCGACTACTTTTGACGTCTTGTCTGTTGTCCCATGATTACCTCGTGCCACTCAATCAGAAGGGTTTGAATTTATTCACTGCGTAAACACGCGGGCACGTGTTTTTGCCTGCTTTGTTTAACAGTGGATACGTCAGTATCTTACTGAGTTGAGCTGCTCAGATGAGTCTGACTCAGGTCATTACCACACCCATTTCTTCAGAGCACACGAGAGTAGGTCAGTGCAGGAGCTACGAGTAGATAATTAAGCGAGATTCTTCCGTTACAGAAGGCCTCAACACTGACCTGAAACGTCACAACCTGCGTGGCAACGAGCTATTGGTCTAAACTGCCCACAGGTTGTGACGTTGCAAGTCAGTGTTGAGACCTTCTTTGACGACTGGTCTCGATCTAGGACCCCTTAGTTTCTTAAGGTAAGAAAGTACCTCTTTCAGACCTTGAGGTCAATGGGGCAAGTAATACAAAGTTTATCTGTTTTTAACGAGGGTGTCATGTGGCCAGCACAACGATCAACCGTCTTTACTTTTCCCTAACTAATGTCAGGCGTCCTAAGATCCCGTTATACAAAATCCCAGTATTCAACGAGATTTTATACTCAGTCCCACGACCACTTACTTTCTTAAGTCCAAGTGATCTTGTTATGAATGATATTGTTAAGCTTAAGATGGCTTAGTTCACTTTCAACCTCTTTACATTCAATATCTCTATTCAAGTCACAATTTCGTGGAGGGTGGATAGTGGTGGAACCTGTAACCTGGACACGGATCTAAAAAAAAAAGGCTCTAACGATTTTTCTAGAAATTTAACAGTTTTGGTTTATGCGCTTTAACAGTGCACGGACTAAAGGCTTGGAACTCATTCCCTATTGATCTCAGACAGACAACATGCTACCTATCTGTTCAAAACTTTTTTAGATTAGTTTGTCATTTCAACTCTCGTGTTTATGTTTGTAATGTTATCACAGCGCCTTAAGCATAAATTATGTTCGTTAACAGCGCTTTATAAATTAAATTATTATTATTGATAAGTGTTAAAAAATGGATTTTTATTAAAGCTTTCGAAAAAGTGCTCTATTTTGTGTCTGTTCTAGTTTCTTAATGTTTTCTTGAGTTGAGAGGTTCCAAACTGAGGATGCATATTCTATTAGGCCTACTGGCCTAACCAAGGTTAAATAATATTTTAGTTTTATGTTCTTATTTGATTTATAGAAATTTCTATTAATAACCTTAATGCTTTGTTTGATTTTTTGATAGTTTCATCAATATGGGGATTCCATGACAGTTTTTCATTTATTATAATACCAAGGTATTTTGCGTTTTTAGTCGGTGTTACTGGTTTACATGAATAAGATACGTGGATATAATTTGTTGTAGTCTTTTGTTACTCTTAATAACTGACATTTTTCTGGGTGGAAAGACATGCTCCAATTTGATTCCCATTTCTGTAATTCATCTAAATCTCTTTGTAAAATATCTGAGTCTTGTGTTGTCTTTATTGTTCTATATATTATACAATCGTCTGCGAATAATCTGACTTTTGTTCCTGAAGTAATGCAATTTGGTAAATCATTTATGAAAATTAAAAATAGTAGTGGACCTAAGATTGTTCCTTGAGGTACACCTGCGTTTACTGTTATCGTTGTTGATTTAGAGCCATTTATTATTACAGTTTGTTTTCTCCCTATTAGAAAATCTTTAATCCACTGATGCAATGGACCATCAATGCCAAAATATGTTAATGGTGGTGAACTTTGTCAAAAGCCTTGGAAAAATCTAGTAAGATAGCATCTCTTTGTTCACTATTATCTAAACCTTTTGAAAAATCATCACTTAGTCCTATTAGTTGTGTTTCACATGATCTATATTTCCTAAACCCATGTTGGTATGGAATAAGGACATTATCTTTATCTAAGTGGTTTATGGTGTTGCTACATATTATGTGTTCTAGGATTTTACATGTGATGCTAGTAAGTGATACTCGTCTGTAGTCTCCTGGGTTAAAGTTTTCTCCTTTTTTTAATATAGGGGTGACATTGGCTTCTTTCCAGTCCCTTGGCACGCTGCCCTGGCTAAGAGATGCCTGAAAAAATATTTTAAACACTGGTGCTACCTCATTGGTTTGTTCTTTGAGTAATCTAGCTGTAACACATCAGGTCCAGATACTTTATTAAGTTTAATGTTTCCTAATAGTTTTTGGATCCCCTTTTCTTGCACTTCTATATCTCCTATGTTGTCTACTTGGTTCAAATTAAGTAATATGTCTTTGTCTCCTGGGGCTGAGAATATTGATGCAAACTATTTATTTACTTACATAATACTACTTTGTACGTTTCTTAAATAAAATTATTGGAATAAATATTATAGAATTTATAGAACCAGGAAGTGATTGAACAAAACATGTAAACCTTATAACATTAGTCGTGTAGAATGAAATCTATTAAAAGTTAGGTAGCTCTAACATTGTCAGCGTTTTTACATGATATGAACGTTTTAAATTTAATTTAAAAAAATAATTTTTAAAAATATGCTAATTAAGAAAATCAATAAGTTAAAGAAAAATAGTTCTCTACTATATAAAATTATGTAGCCTACAAAACTTTTAGAAAGTATGGGCCTTGTTATTAAAGATCTAGGTTCACAGTCAGCACTAAACAAACCACAATTAGTGTCATGGCGCAGAACCAAACTTTATTATATTGTACGCGTTTACCATATCAACATGTCTATTACGTCATTGTTAGACTACTTTTAAGTTTCGTACATTTCTTTTTTGAGCGATGTTTTTTTTAAGTTATGTCTTTACATCTCTCTAATATGTGATCTTTTGTAAATATTGTTAAATTACGTTTGTTTACAATCCTTTACATCAATATTTCTTCGCGGTTTTCGAGATGATTCAGTCTCATCATCATTCTCCTTCAGTCGTAAAACGACTATGGTTCATCTCAGAGAAGTGAGATGATAGCCTGGGGGATTGTTTATGCTCGGAACGATGTCGCCGACACAGCAGTTCCCCCCTCTCCGCGCAGCTGATGTAACCAAGGGAACGGAATATCCAGTCTAGCATGCAGTAAACAGTTGCTGTTTTTTTTTCGATAGATAGATACAGATAGCATAGAATGCACTAGATGATATATATATGTAATACACTAAAATTTTCTTAAATCTATATAGGTTTAAGTTTATTTAGATCTAATATTGGATGGCTGCCTGGTCGTGTGGTAGGCAATATATGCTCTGGTCTAGGGTTCGAACCATGCCCGCTGCCCTCCCCCTTTTCCCAGTCGTCATGTGGAAGTTTTGGGTTATTATGATGTGACATTCTTCAACTCTGAAGGAACATCCAAACCATTAAAAACAAAAACAAACAAAAAATAAAAAAATACTATGGTAGTGATTCTTAGTTTAAGACAATGAATTATCTTTTTTATTTTAATGAATGATCCCTACTCCGGCTTTAGCTCTGGTCTAATATTTCATAGGTCAGTGATAAATCTAAAGGTCGTTTCAGTTTTGTTGAAACAATAAAAGATAAATCATTAAATGCATATAATATAGTCTAGATCTAGTTCTACGTAAGTCTCGGTAAAAACAAAAAGGATAAAAAATTAAAAATTGTTGTCTAGCCCTAATCTATCTAGATCTATAAGTACCATTAGTAACCATTTAAAGCCTACTATTTGCTAGATCTTTAAGAATAAGATCTACTAGACTAGAATAGATCTAGAATCTACTAACGATGTCTAATCTACATTTAGAATTTTAAATTGTTTCCAGTAATACTTACACTGCATCAGACTATATCATGACAGTCACAGTGTTTTGTGACTGTATGAGTGTAAAAAGAAATAAAATTTTTTCATGGTTTGTACTCATTAGAATAGATGATTAGTGACATTTCCTATTTGACATACTTCATACTCAGTCAACTCAAGTCACAACCACCGTACTGTCATTGTACTTGTAAAAGACTGATAAGATGCTGCCAGTTAGATCTAGATCTAGTCACAATCTAGTCTAGTGCCAGTCAATTTCCCTTCAATTTCAATCACAGCTAGATTTACTTTAGACAATTTAGTGTCACAGTCACAGTGTGAGACGATCTCTATCTAGATCTAGATTCTAGATTAGATCTAAATTTCTAGATCTATATTTATAATATAAATATAGAGGATAGATACTAAGTTATTCAGATAGATATTAGTATTATTAGATTATAATATATATTATATTCTAGTCTCTAGATATGCAACTATTAGTTCTATATGATCAATCTAGAATATAATCTAGATTTGAGTAGATGAGAATTTATCTCTGAGACTATAGTGAATAGAGGACAATAGTAGAGATCTCCTCTACCTCTATCAGGCTTTTCTCTCTTCTCTTTTTATAGATCTCTAGATCTATATTCTAAATAATTGTGAGAAAGTTGATCTAGAGCCCTAGATTAAATTAGAGGTCTAGGTCTAGTTACTCTAGACTCTAGATAGATTATCATCATAGATCTAAAAATAGCCAATTAGACTAGATATATTTAGATCCACTATGGATTAGATATAGATTGTATTAATAATATTAGATTTATGTTAGATTGGGCAGGGCAAGTATCTTGCATGAGGGATATGGTGTGATGAAAGGTGGTTGGTGTAACAGAGGCCAAAACTTGCTTTAACTGACATAGAAGAGAGCACCTAACAGCAGCCGGCTTATGAATGAGACAGCTGGAAGTTTCTTACAAATGCCATGGGATACACATTTGAGACTAAAAGAGAAATCCACTGCCAATAGCAGACGTAGACTGAAAAGAGAACCATAATAAACCACTGTAAACAGTTATATGTGCGCTGGATGTAGCAAATATATAGGTTGCAGCTGAGACTGCATAACCTTTTTTGTTAAAATAATGTACTCTTTATAAATCTTTGGACTCGAAGAAGAACCTTATTATTATTATCTTAAGAACATGTCATAGTCTATCTGTTTAATTCTAGGTCTAGAGTCTAGATCTAATCCTAAGAAAGTTACTTTAGATACTATTAATTATTTAAATAGCTACTAACTACACTACAAAGGATCAAAAGGATTTCTTGATAATCTGCCAAGAATTAAAAACAGAAAGTCATATATTGTCTCACTTTAGGTCAATGCCTGCTGGATATAGGGTGTGAATTTTAGATCATGAGTCTAGATCTGCTGTAGATTTAACAAAAATATTTCGAAGTCTGTAAAAGTTATTTTGGTCGTAAAAGCCAGGGAAACTACATATTTAATAAAGAAATTGTACTTCAAAGAAGAAGAAAAAAAAGCGCTAATAGGTCCAATACCCCTCCCCCATTCAAAAACCATTATTAACTAAGCAAATGTCAAATAGGCCTGTATATGAGGAGGATTTAAGCACAGTCAATAAAAGAATAAAACATTACCTCAAATGCACATCATGACTCAGTATCTATGGAGATACACATAGGAACTAAAAATGTACATTTCCACCCCATTATGAAGGCATCTCTAAGAATGTTTCTAATTTTAAAAAAATGGAAGAGCACCCATTTGTATTGTTCTTTAGTACATCTTTGAAAAACAAAAAAGGCTGTTTGTGAGGTTGTGGGATGACAGTCTAGTTGTTACTTGATTAAAAGATAACTTTCATTACATTTTTTTTGTGGACATACCACAGCTTGATAACTTTATTTCTGTTCTGGGTGGGATGTTTATTTATTTATTATATTTATATTTATTATTTCCAAAATCAAGTAACAATAATTGATTTGATAAATGCATAGTTTTGTGTATGTTTTACAATGTATAACACAAACAGGCAGGACTCACACACCTAAATATATATATATAAATAATAATGCATTGTCTTTGAGTCATAAAGATATTTTCAGTCTTGTACACGGCCACATATTGCCAACCATCTGCACCTAGGTTCCTTTTGTAGTTTTTCTGTGGGCCGCAAATTAATTTTCCCCTGGTCTTTCCTAGTAATAGTTTATCAGATGTCTCTTTAGGGAGGCAGTTTGGAGCAATGCTGCTGATACCAGTACTATTGTAATTTAGCTGCTTTTAGTTGGGGACCCAATTTTGAAACTTTAGATGCTAGCCAGGCTCTGATTCAATTATATAATAAGATAATTATTGCACAACAAATGGCTGTACATAATAATGTTTATTAAAAGATAAAGCTTTATAGTCAAAGAAAAAAAAAATCTCACAATTCTATTCAATGCTGATTTCATAGGCATGCTTGCCAAAATACTAATAGTTCCTAATGCTGAAAATGATTTGTGATATATTTTTTTAAAGTTAGTACTTTTTATTTCCTTGTATTATTTAAGACATTTCTATGCTTGAATCACCAAGCTTGTTGACTTGCCCATCAAAATAATTTTTTTTTTTTTGTTGTGAAAATTAGTTTCAAGTTGCATAGGTTAGTCATCATTTTAGAGGCTGATGCAATAGCTCATTGCAATAATCTTTTACTACATGCTAGTTTTGGAGGTTTGGTGGCTGAGTGGTTAAGCGCTTGGCTTCTGAGGGGGGGGGGGGTCCTGGGTTCAAATCCTTATGAAGACTGGGCTTTTTAATTTCGTTATCTTTAAGTCTACCCAGTCTTATTGGATACCTTACATTAATTGAATAAATAATTGTCTAATTTTTAGCCAATTTAAGATTTATAAACTACATTTGTTTATGCTATATGTATTTTTCTATTCCTTTTTTTTTTAAATAGAAAAAAACTAATAAAATGGAGGTCATAAGTCAGCAGTTAGATGACACAGTCTTGGAAATATTTGATGTCCTGGAACATTTGTATGAGGCGCAAGATAAACTAGCACAGGTCAGTTTTCTATTTTACAGAAGTATTTAAGCTTGCAAGATTTTATATAAAAAAAAATTTGACAGCTGTTTATACACTTGACATATTTACATCAATAGAGTCTGAACATGAAACAATGCTGCGTTTGATTTGAATTCAATACATATAATTATAATAAGAGCTCACCACACCACCACAAGAGGTATGCGGTATGCGTGCTGGACTGTCATTTGGACTTCTCAATGGTTCCGGGTTCATACCCTGCCTGCTGCCATAGATAAGGACTAGGAAGTAAATTATCTTCAACTCTGAAACAGCATCCGAAACATGTAAAACATTTTACAAACAGACCTGTACTAAGAGACTTAACATTAGAAGTCAATAATCCAGCTCTACTTTTTTGTTGATAAATATGAAAAATGTTCAATAACAATCAACATTGCAGTACCACTATTCCATAAAGTTAAAAAAAATAAATAAAAGTGACAAAAAAAACAAAATATGAAAACTTTAACTTGGAGAGTAAGGGGGGGGGGGGGTGTAGAAGTAAATAAAATACAAAACTTGTGATATCAGTCCAAAGTGTGGTTACTAATGCCACCTCAGACATCTTCATGACCATAAATAATTATTTTCATCAACAAGCCAATATAATTTTAGAAACAACTCTTCTTTAATTTGATAGATTTCTTCAGATGTACAGAAAAGGAACTTCATTTGGTGTAGACTATAAGTTTATGAAAGAAAAGATTCATCTGAATTAGAAATAATTTATGCAGGTTAATGAAATGAGTTCAGAATGTAATATTTTTCTTTTCTTTTTTTTTATGCTGACAAAAATGTCTTAATAGCTTAGTGAAGTTTGAATAATGCCATAAAACGAAATTGTTAATTTGATTAATTTTATTTCTTATATCTCTTTAGTTGATGAAACACGGATTTCTTAATATGTCGCGAGCCAGAAAATCCATGGGAGTTAAGAATGTCTCAGCAGATCAGATAATCAGAGCTAACATTTTAGCCTCAGTGAAAGTCAGCGTTGATGAAGACTTAATTCAACCTTCAAGTGAAGAAGAGGTTGGTGAAAGAGAATTGTTTCAAATGTTACAAAATGTTGAGAAAAAAATTGATGAACAAGACAAAACAACTCCCCCAGTGACATCTTCAGACTCCTCGTCAGGCCCCAGAAAAAGGCACACCGAGAAGTCTTCCAAAAGTGATCCAGACAAACAGGACAAAGAGAACGGGACAAAAGCTGCTCCCCAAGTGGAAAGTTCTGAAGAATCTGATATCTCCAACAGAGTGGTAACCAATAGCCTGTCTTTGTTTGGCATCTTAGTGCCTCCAACACTTCGAGCTAGTCAGAAACATTTCAATGACTCTCTCAAAGTGTGTGTTGAATTAGCCAATCTAAAGCACAGGTTGCACATCTTGAAGTTAAAGTATAGAGACTTGTATGAAAAGAAAAAGAGTGACAGTGATAAATGATAAGTAGAACTGTGCTTAAGTTGTCAATGAGAAATGAGGGGTAGTACTGTGGTAACTTGTCAATGATAAATGATAAGTAGTAAAGTGGTTAAGCGACACTGATAAATGATGTGTACTACTGTGTATCATTTCACATTCCTACCCATGTTTACATTAATTTTTATTACGCAATAATTTGACATTGCATTATTATGAGACCTTTTTTTAATTTCATACTTATTTGTAATATTTATATGAAAATGTGAGATAGTCTCAAAATGCTATTTCATTGTTACTTAACTTAAGGGCACCCAGTATAATTCAAAATATGATAATTGTAATATATGGTGTTATATGTAATGTTACAATGACAGTGCACAATGTGGGACTATTTTGTTAATTAGAGGTTAGTTTTACAGCAACAATTTTTATTATTTGAAATGTTAGCCAATTGTTAACCACTCCCATTACATTTAATTACTATTTTGTGGGAGAAGAATAAAAAAATTCATTCAAAAATCAAGCAATGAAAAAACATAATTGACTAACAGACATATTTAAAAAAAAATTCTCTATGCATATCAGTGTTTTCCACCAGTGGCAAGAGATTATGTGTTAAGTAATCTTGTTTTCTAATTAACCCTTAGCAACTCATTTCATGCCTGATTATCACCTGTATTTTGTAATGTCATTATAGCAATACATTTTCTTCCCATTGCATTTATCTGTGTATTAATTAATGTTTTGATAGTTTACATACCAAAAATAGTTTGCTTTCTAATCTTCTTCATAAGTTATTTCTAGATTAAGTGATGTCATATCATTTATCATTTGGAATTACTGTTACTTTTCCTTTTTTTTTTTAATGTCTCTAGTATCTTTCATGCTTTCTTCAGTTGAAGACAATATAGAGGATGCCTAAATCCTGTATATCTAGTAGAAGCTTTAGACTAGCTTGTTTTTTTTTTCTTCCCACTATGTGCGCAAGGTGGCAAGTTGTCCCCATAGAGATCAGTCCCCCTACAATAGTGCTTCTCAGACTTTTATCGCTGGCGCATCCATTTTTGAGACAGATTTTGCCCCCACCCCCTTTAAGTCAGTTGGGATTTTATTTTGCATTAGCTGTGTTTAGAATCCAAGTTTAGAATCCAAGTTTACAAAATGAATGTTTTTTAAAGCTAGCCTTTTTTTTTTTTTTTTTTTTTTTTTCAAAATAGTGTTTCATAGATAATATTAGCGTTTTATGGACTAGAAAATGTCAAGTTTTAAGATAGTATTGAAGACACAGCTGGTTTCCCCTCTATCTGAACGAGACAGCTGGAGATCACTTGCAAAGGTAGAAGGATAGATATTTGAGACCAAAAAAAGATCTACTGCTGAGGATAGATGTAGATTGGGAAAAGAGAATCTCAATCAACCACCAGCAGACCACCAGTATGGCTAAATATATAGGTTACAGCTGGGGCTGCATAGCCAGATGAAATACTGCACTCCTCAATTAATCTTTGTACTCAAAGACAAGTGTTATTATTATTATTATTAGGAGAAGATGAAAGGATTCTCTTATTTAAAATATTGTACATTTTATAACATTGGTCAACAATGGATTTTACTTGGTTAACATTCAAATAAGGATTGATATTTATGATGTAAATATAACTTTTTTTTTTCCCCCTGAAAAACAAATTGACTGGCTTTGCCCCCTACCCTTGTCGGGACATCCGGTCCTGATTGAGAGTACAGTTTGAGAACTGCTGCCTTCCAATTTTTACCACCTCTTACCAATGGATTTCTGATGCTTTTAGTTCCAACTCTGATAAACAATCGTTCTAGATTTATTTATTCTCTAGATTAGTAAAAAGTGTTTGTCAATAAGCTCATAGGTTTCATTAAAAAGTAAAGTTCCCCTTTCAGACCTTGTGGTCTATAGGGCAGATGATGTAAAGGTCATCTGTTTCTGTGGCCTACGGTTAACAAGGGTGTCATGTGGCCAGCACAACGACCAATCGCCTTTACTTTTCCCCAACTAATGTCAGGTACCCATTAGAGCTGAGTGGACTTAGAGACGCCTGAAGATCCCAAAATTAAAAATCCCAGTCTTCACCAGGATTCAAACCCCGATCCCCGGTTCGTAAGCTAAGCTCTTTACCGCTCAGCCACCGCGCCTCCTTAGGTTTCATTACTTCATCAATTTTGTGGAATGAACTTTAAACTGTTAAATGTAAATATTTTGAGTCGCATGTTTACAATAAATTAGAAACGTAGTGGATGGAAAGACCTGATCCTATATAGCACATTGTAAGTGCTCAAATTTTAGTTAAAGTAATGTTTAGTCCATTGTGTCATGTCTATTGTTATACAGTCATTGGATCATACTCTTGGCTATTTTTCTTCCTAGACTCACACAGTCAGAAAAGTGATATTTATTAGTCATTTATGTTGATTCAAATATTTCAAGCATTTGTGACTGTTCATTACTGACGTGATTATTCTGACCAGTGTGACATACATTTTAAAAAAAAATGTTTTTTGTTTTTTTTGTTCTTTAAATAAATAAATTGAATTCTAGTTTTTTCAGTATCAAGTCCTGAAGGTCAGGGTGTGTCTGTGGAAGAAGTTTAAATGTGGTCTGATAATCTAAGATGTTGATTGCTGTCTGATATATCTAGATGTTAAATGTTTGAATGATAAATAAATGCTTAAAAAAAAGTCTCTATTATCATTTGTAGTACTGTATCCTTTGATGAGTCCACAAGTGCTGGGTTGCTTAGACTTAGATTCTCCCATGCCATTCCGCGCATTGGGCAGCTAGCTGTCTCCACAAAGATCTGTCACTGGCAATGTCTGAAGCCTCTTCCCAGCAGGTGTCCACTGATCAGACGTTCTCCATGAAAGTGTTGCATCAAGTTATATGAGGAGGTTCCCTGTTTGTGCTTTCCTAGTATTGGGAATTGTCTTCCTTCATTGACCTGACAGGTAAAACAATTATACGAAACCAAAAGTAAAGTGTGTCAGCTTGCAAAGAAGTCTTTTTCTTTTTTTTTTAATCTACTTCTCTAAAAAAAATAACTGAAGAATTATGCTTAGTAGATTGCCTCCTTTTTTGTTCTTTTTCTAAATTATTTCCCTTTCTCTAACCAGAGGCAACCGATTGTTTTTCAGTCCTACACACAACCAAATGATCCAACGTATGTCCACAGCGCTCAGTGTAAAACCCTATAGAAATATAATTTTTTTTTAGTTAAGATTTTTTATTTCCAAAAATAAAAAAAATAGAATAAATACAGACTTGGCTTACAATTCTATAGTTCGGTTATGTCTTAACTACAGGGTCAACTACGGCCAGTGATGTCTTAACTACAGCCCGCTGGGTCAACTTCGTGCCAGTGTTAGACTACGGCACCCATGTTTGAAAATTTTCTGGCCCCCAAGTCGAAAAATGTTGTGAACTCCTGCTATAGTTCATCTTCACCAATCCCTTAGTCTGTTGGATTGTTGGGGCACCACACACGATTTGTCGACCGTCTTTCTCCATTCCAGTCTGTCTTTTGCCTTGGATAGAGCCTCTATCAATGGCCAGCCCGTCCATTTTTTTATGCTGTCTTCCCATTGCTTTCTCTGCCTCTTCCTTTTCCAGGTACTGTTGGATTGTTTATCTAAGACTAAAAGGTGGTCTACAGCTTGGTATTTGTATTCAATATGTTCGTTGATAACATAGCCATAATTCTAGTTGAACTGAGTTTGGTTGTGTATCGAACTATCCCTGTATGTATTGATGGGTATCTACTAACTTGGCACCAATGACCATATGTAGACTACCACCTAACAATTGATACAAAAAACAACAACTCCTCTGTAATACCCATAAGCAAGCTGCTACAATACGCGGGTGTGGATCAACTGTGTTGTTGGAAATCATGAACCAACAATTTTTTATGCAGCATGTACCAACCATTATTTAAACACTGTTTTACTTATTCATGGAAAGATGTTTACAAATGTTACGTAGTGTCATACGGTAAGGATACCTCTACGCAGAGTCGCTCCTAGCAGATCGCGGGACCCTGAGCCTATGTATACCGTATCCTTTACTTTAACTAGTTCTTCCACCTCCAACGCTGTAGGCCTTATTTTTGCGACTATACATAAGAGGGCTACCTTACGTAGGTACTGTTCTATTGGCCTTTCACTAATTACATAGTGTAATGTAATCGCTCTGCCTGAAAGATTTCGCCTTCTAAAACTAATAAACGTAACTAATGATTCAAAAACATTTTGCAACATATTTATATATGATATATTATATATCATATAATCAACATATATGTTTGTAAAAATGTTTTGTTTGTTTGTAAAATGTTTCGGATGTTCCTTCAGAGTTGAAGATAGTTTACTTCCTAGTCTAAACCTCTCGAAGGACGACGGGGGATGAAAGCGGGCTGGGTTTGAACCCGGGACCATCGATAAATCCAAACGACAGTCCAGCGCGCAAACCGCACGACCAGACAGCCATCCTATATAACTCTATAATGATAATAGCAAGCTGAAGTTGGAAAGTAACTATTATTTACGGAGGAGATCCAGAACACTTGCAATAACCAAATAGTTGCTCAGACGGTCACAGACGAATTCGGGGACGAAACTTTCCTGGCTTTTCGCTTTGCACAAATAAAAATATTATGTATCTTCTCTCCCGATGCGTGGTCCGAATGCTGAAGCCAAATTAAGATTCTTTAAAAACAAGGTGTGCGATAATGGGCACTCGAGAAGAAGGAGCTCGTGTATGAATTTGTCCTAACAAACAGAAAAAGAAATACGCCTTTATCCAGTGGCGTAGCTAGGGTATATGATGCCCCGTGCGGCCGCACCACTCGCATATGGCTAGCTACGCCACTGCCTTTATCTTCTGCCTTACTCAGTACTTTTGTTTAGAAAGCTTATATCAACTCTTTCTAGTCAAACTTTGAACACGTTACTCCTCCCACTTTCCAGTCTCGAACCAAGTGGAAACTTTGTACAATTATTGACGAATCATTTTTTGAAAAAAATTGACCAATTAGTTAAGTAAATAGAGGTAAATAATTAGTTATGTTTGATGTCGGGAAAGGAAAAACACATCTTACAGTATTGAGATATATGTCTGTAAATATAGAGTTTTCCCCTTCAGAAGCCTTTATATTCATAGAAGTTTTTCTTATATAATAGGCCCATATTGCTTGTTTAGATTGTGTTTTTATATTTGTAAGCTATGGTTGAGTGTTTTATTTATTATTGCTATAGTTATTACATTTGATGTTCTATTACATTTATAATAACAGTTTTGTTCTCCCTGATATCCCAAACTATAAATGCGGCTGTACAAAATAATCATAATCATCATCATCATCTTCTTTCTTTCCTTTGCGTTCCTCATGGAACATAGGGCCTCAGTAGCAACACGCCACTCTCCAAGGTCTCTTACTCGTTTGTTTTTTTTAATGGCTTCCAGCTCTTTCCTGTCCTCTCGGCTTCTGCGTCGCCATGTTCTTTTTTTTGGTCTTCCTCTACGTGCTGTGTCCTGGAGGTTCCACTCTAAGGCCTGCCTAGTTTTGTTGTTGGTATCTTTTCTAAGGGTGTGACCAATCCATCTCCACTTTCTCTCTAAGATCTGCACTTCTATATTTCTCTGTCCACTCATCTCCCACAGTTTGGTGTTTTCTATTTTGTCGTACCAGAGTGATTTTAGGATATTTCTCAGACATCTGTTGATGAAGGCCTGTACTTTATTTTGTTGTTGCTTCAGTTGTTCTCCATGTTTCAGAACCATACAATAGGACAGCCTTGACAATAGAGTTAAAGATTCTTTTTTTTTTGGTTTTGATTGAGATGTGAGGAGATTTCCAGGCTGGTTTTAGGTGTGTAAATGTCTGATGCGCTAGATTTATACGGCGTTTAATGTCTTCATCTGTTCCACCTGATACACTGACTACACTCCCAAGGTATATAATAAAATAATAGTAATAATAATTAACATTCCCTGAATATAACTTTGATTTTAAATCTCTAACAAAAAAAAGGGTGTCCAATTTAGCAGAGAATGATTGTTATAAACATAAGGGCCTGCACTAAAAAAAAAAAAGAAAAGATATTTTTTAAAAACGTTACAGGCACGTCAGTAAGATGAAGCTAGATCTACACTCCAAAGGTTATCAACAGGCCCATTTAAAAATTATATATCTTTTGATGAAGGACATGAAGAGACCTAGAGGAAATTTAGTATTAATCATGTGATCTGCAGACAAAAATATGTATTTTACATAAGAATTTCAGAGACAAATTAAGTTCACGGTTTAAGCAGCTTTTTTTTTTTTATGTGTCATGAAAACTGATAGAAATTTAAAAGTAAAGTTCCCCTTTCGGACCCTGCCATCTATAGTGCAGATAATGTAATGTAAAGGGTCATTTGCTTCTATGGCCGACTAGTTTGACGCAGGAAATGAGTTAGGGCGTAATTGACGTCTCTTTTGAAGTAACGTCCGTGAACTTATAAGATTTAAAAAAAAAATGTGTATAGAACAAAATCATTTTGTGTTGGTACGATTCGTAAAAGTTGCAAAATAAAAAAAAAATCTAGGCTTTATTAATATCGCCCCTCGCCTTTTTTGTACATAATCTCTAACTCCACCCCTGGATGGCGCTTCACTGAAAACATTGAAAATAAGACATAGTGAACTGGGAGGAACTCAGGCGTGAGTTCAGTGCTTACAGGTAGAATTCTGGAGGGAAAAAAAACGTTGATCAATTTGAGAAAACAACTTTTGCTTTTGAAATAGTCGACATTTTCCCCGCTGATAACCTAGAAAAAAAAATCTCTAGAAAAAGTAGACCAGGTCGGCCTTTCTCAAAGCATGAGAATGTATAAATATTTATTGTTATTTTTGGATGTTTAAATTACTTTTTGCTATTGCGTCAAAATTTTGAGTTTCAACTGTTTTTGTTTGTTTTTTTTAACTTTTAGTGGTTTCGATTTAAAGTTATTTCGTCTTGACAGTTTCATTTGTAGTGAAAAGTCACTCTCTTCACTAGCTTGCGGGGAGAAGGTGGGGTACCCCCCCACCACACCACCACCAAAAAAAGTTGGGGGTTGGCACTTGTGGTAGGACCAAGTTTTGGTTAATGTTATTGCTTTGCGTGTGTGTGCGTGCGCGTGTGTGTGGAATAGCTACTAAAATAGTGAATCGGAGCAGTGGGGTAGAAGTTCAATGGGGCAGCAAAGTGCTAGTAGGTAATGGGGGGTAGGTTGGGGAGGAGGGAGGGGGTAGAAATGCAGAAGATCGTTTCAAAAAAAAAAATGCATCGTTTTTAAGGGTGGGTATTAGCGTTGACTTTCTGTCCTCAAGAACTTCAAAGTTTGAGTGTCAACTTTAGTTAAATAGCTTTTTTTTTTTGTTTTGTTTATTTTGTATATTTACAATAATGTTGATTTTATTCTTCAAGATTATTGTATTGGTTTTAAGCGTACACTCGTTTCGTCTTGTAACAGATGACCAAATAGTTTTGGAACCAGAAGTAAGTAGATTTATGAATCATTAGGAATCGTTCTAAATTAAGGGTAATTAATATTTTGGGTAATTAGTGATTAATTAGTAATTTCGGTAATTAGTACCTTAGATAATTATTACTTCAGGTAATTAGTACTCTACATAATTAGTTATTTAGGTTGTTATATTTTAGATAATTTTGAAAATTAGTAATTTATATTTTTAAAATTTTAGATAATTATTACTTTAGGTAAATAGTACTTTCGGTAATTAATTCTTCATGAAAATAGTACTTTTAACTAATTTAGATAATTAGCCTAGTAATTCAAAGAATTATTAATTTATTTTTAGTTAATAGTTTAATTAATTGATGTTTTAGATGACTAATAATTAATGTAATTAGTAATTTAGGTAATTATTGTATTTTATTAATTATTAATTTAATTAGTTAATACTTCATGTAGCCTAATTAGTACTTAGGATAATTAATAATTTGAGTAATTAGTGGGTTCGTGCAATAAAAAAATTTAGGCTCTTTATACTTTATATTATATTATATATATATATATATATATTATACTTTATATACTGTTTGTAATTAGTATGTTTTGTAATTAATATTTTATGCAATTAGCACTTAAGATTATTTAATCTGTAAATTATTGTCAAAATTTTCGGAGAAAAGAAAACCGATTTTAAATCCGAAATTTAAAGATGAGCAGTTTAGGTTTCCATTTAGGCAAATTCAGGATTCCATTAAACAGCTATTTAAATAAAAAATATTTAGGTTTTCTATTCTGGTTAGCAAAAAAAATATTTTTAGCAAAATTGAGAAATGTTCATGGTGGTAAGGATATAACTTTATTGTAGCATTGAAATTCAATATAGATCTTCATTGCTCAGATATTTTCAGATATCTTGGTCTTAATCGAAAACATAATAATAATAATAAAGCTTTTCTTCGAGTCCGAAGATTAAGGAGGAGTACAGTATTTCAAGTGGCTACGCGGCCCCAGCTGCGACCTACATACTTTGCCATAACAGAGCAGATATTACCATTGCCCACCTGTGGTCGATTTAGATTCTCTGATCGCCGTCTACGTCTGTCCTCGGCAGTTTGTTCTCTTTTTAGTCTCAAATACGTTTCCACGCGTCCTTTGTAAATAATGTCCTGCAAAACCATATAAAACAATTGTAAGGTTTCAAGCTTGTCATTCACAAGAATAAGTTATAGGATGTCGCAGCAGATTTAGCGGCTCGACACTTCTTAAGTTTTTACACTTTTTTTTTTTAAAGCAAACAAACTATTTTTACTATACATTCATAAAAAGTTGGAGGCCTAAACTTGAAGCTGAATTAATATAATATTGATTTCTTTGGCTAAAACTTTTAAGTTGGAACCATAAACACGGAACGCAACTGAGACGTGCTATTGCTAAAAGTTCCGTAATCCATAAAATGCGTGTTTGTGGTTGTCTCCCTTATATATAGTCTTAGGGAGAAACATATGTTTATCACTGACTGTTCCTTTTTATTGCAAGGCTTATATTAACTCACTTAGTCTGTTTGTCTAGTTAAAAGTCTGCACATATTTTTTCTCCCATTCCCATCAAGTTAAAATTTTGCAGAATTATTCACTGAGCCAATAAATTTCAAAAAAAAAAATTATCCCTTAGTTAACTAATTGTTGGGGATTAATTATTTAGTCTAGTCGAAATAAGGGGGAATAAATGCTGCTTAACGAGATATATGGATGTATACATGGATTTCATCTCCGTATTACACTTGACACGTTTTTTCTCCCACTTGCAATTCTCTGATCAAGTTGAAATTTTGCATAAGTATTCATAGTCGATGACAATATACGAATCAATCCAAAAATTAATTAATTAGTTAATCATGTTGTACTAATTCATTAATTTTGTTTAATTATACATCTGCGATGTGGTTTTAACTTTAGCATCTACCAAGTCAACATAGACAGAACCAAACAAAAAAACATTGTACATTATGTTGCATAATTAACAAGTAAGGTTAGTAACTAATTCAACATTAATTTATTAGCTGGGAATCTTAATACTGAGTAGTGTTGTCATTTCACTATAAATATTTCCAGACTTTATTGAATAGCAGTCATACAACAATAGGTATAGAAGGCCTCAACACTTCGACGTCGCAACGTCTGGGCAGTTTAGGCCAATAACTCATTGCCACGTCACAGGTCTGAAAAATATTCACATGACTTGGAAAAAATATATAAAATGATTAGAGACATTAATGGCTGCAAAGTACTTAGGTATTTTGTTGAACAGCACACCGACATTGATAGAATGTTCAAAGTTATACGATTTATAACGGCGGAGTGTGTTCTTTTAGTAAAGCACTACAACAAAAGAACTTATTAACATCTTCATCATCTTTCCTTTGAGTTCCTCATGGAACATAGTGCCTCCGTAAAATCACGCCACTCTCCACGGTCTCTTGCTAGTTTTTTTTAATGGCTTCCCATCTCTTTCCGGTCCTCTCGGCTTCCTCTAGTATACTGCTTCGCCATGTTCTTTTTGGTCTTCCTCTACGTGCTGTGTCCTGGAGGTTCCAGTCTAAGGCCTGCCTAGCTCTGTTGTTGGTATCTTTTCTAAGTATGCGACCAATCCATCTCCACTTTCTCTCTAAGATCTGCACCTCTATATTTCTCTGTCCACCCATCTCCCACAGTTTGGTATTTTCTATTTTGTCGTACCAGTATATTTTCAAGATATTTCTCAGACATCTGTTGATGAAGGCCTGTACTTTATTTTGTTGTTGCTTCGGTTGTTCTCCATGTTTCAGAACCATACAGTAGGACAGCCTTGGCAATAGAGTTAAAGATTCTTTTTTTTTTTGGGTTTGAGATGTGCGGAGATTTCCAGGTTGGTTTTAGGTGTGTAAATGTCTGATGCGCTAGATTTATACAACGTCCACTCATCTCCCACAGTTTGGTGTTTTCTACTTTGTTGTACCTGTGTATTTTTAAGATATTTCTCAGCCCGGTTACGCTATTCTGCCTAAACGTGGCACTCGGGTGGAAACGATCATTTGAGGAAGTGATTAGGCTAAATGAATTGCAAAACAAAACTCCTGTGGGAGTGTCCAAGGGAATGCGAGAGCCTTTCCATTGCACGGTGCGAAGCTGAAAGAGAGCTTCCACGTCCCTGTTGATAATCCATGCGCCGTTCCTCAAGGGACCGTTACACTTATGGCGAATCCTGCACGATTAGCTTGATACAACATAGGAAAATGGCGGTTGTTCGCGGTGTACTCGGCCTTCGGCCATGCATTCTAATCCATGCACCATTGCTTGAGTTGTTCTCCATGTTTCTACTAATTAACGGATTTTGTAAAATTATTTTGGGAAGGGGGAGGGGGGGCGGGGCACAATGACCTGACCACACCTGGGTGACAGCCACACCCTAGTGACGCCACTGCATAAAATTATTGCGTTGTTACCAAACCCCAACATGCCTTTTAAAGTGACAAATGGATTATGTCACAATGGTATAGTTACTATTATGAATGAACATTGAAACTCAATCAAAGGGATGTAATACACATTGTAGTATATTTGCTCTATCAAAAGTAGAGTTAATGTTTAAGAAATTGTCTTTTCAACAATTACTCGCAGTCTCAATACTTGTGTTGTACTTTTGTACGGTATTTTACACATTTTTGTGTGAATAGAATGCACAGACTTATATATATATTATATAGTTCCATGATTAAATATTGCATTTTTATTTGTAACAATTTTTTTCTAGTAAGGGCTCTAATCTATTTGTTTCCATTAATAGACGAGCTATAGAATTACACACTTAAATAACATATATATAGATCTGTATTCCTCGTCCGTCTTTGGACTCGAAGACAAACCATATTATTATAGGTCCGTTTATTCAACTCACAAAAAGTTTACTGTCATCTCCAGACGTATTTGTCTAGCTTCGGATATTTAAAACAAGGAAGTTCCTTCAGACAGTATACCAGAGCTGAGATTAAGAACGCTATCAGGTGATTGCTTAAGAAGGATAATAGAAAAAGGCACATTCATTCCTTGTTTCATATGCTAGGACAAATTTGTAGAAATGTTTCATCTTACATAGTCATAGTGCTATTAGAGCATGAAAAGGGTTGCCCGAGACAGCCAGGAAAACCAATGACTTGGCAGAGTTTAAGTCATTGGTAACATAACTAGATTAACCTGGGAACATGCGTAGGACATAATAATCTTCTTTTTTAAAGTAACGTCTGTATTTCATAAGATAATTGTAAGATAATTGTAACTCATTTAGTATTTCGTTTTGATGTCTAAAATACGTCATGTGTTGTTGTTTGTGTGTGTGCTTTAATTTTTCACTAGGGAAGATGAAGCACTTGTACGAATTTGTCCTAGCATAAGAAATAATATATGTGCCTATATCTTTGTGTTTTTTTGAGTATTTCATTAGTTGTTTTTTTTCTATTTGTAAATTATAGTTTAGTGTTTTATGTATTACTGCTGCTTTACTTTTTAGTCTTCTGTCCTGAAGGTTCTCTAAATTTAGTTATTTTACTTATCTATGAAATAAACCTTATTTCCCCTTAGTTCCCATAGAAATAACATGACGTTTCGGTTATTCCTAGATCTAAATAATGTTAGGCGCTTCCGCGTTGTCGAATGCAAACAAACCAAATGGAGGTAACACTCAACAAAATGTTGAATCCACTAACACCGGCGAAAGGTCGAACGATCAATAAAAGTTAGACGACGCTGATACTGAATATCAAACACGTTTAATACCAATGAAGGGAACCATCGAATGTCATCTAATTCTATCTGCTTCTAAAATGCTTCTTATTTCTACGTTGTTGTGCAAGCATCTGTTAATGTCGACTTTTATTTCGTTCTGAATCTAAAACCCTATCCTTGTTTTAAAGTCACTAAGTCACTAAGTAAAAACGTCCCCTATTTCCAAAACAAATAATTAATTCCGATTCGTGCCATAACAATATTTCAAGTCTTTTGATTTTAGATTTTTCATTAAAATAGATCTTTCTAGGTCTAGTTTGCAAAATAGAAAATTATTCTTAAAAGTCATTGCCTTCCTGTATAAAAAATTGTTCTGAATAATACTTATATTTTTAACATAATGTATATCGTGATATTATATGATATGTAGGTTAGGTTTGAATAAAAAAGTTACCCCAGGACCCACACCTAAGCGAGGCCCAGTGCCTAAAGGGGACCCCGCGATAAAGAGATTCTTTTCTAACCGTCAGCCCGTTTAAAAAATAATCGTGACACTCGCCTCGGGCTCCACGCATTGCTAAGGTCGCCTCTGTAGCATGCACTTCCCTTATAGTGACTAGTGTGTGGTTCATTTACATATGCCTAGATATTTTACTGTTTTAAATATTGTTTTTTTTTCATTTCACACCTCAAAGTGAAGTACATGACGTGTGCAAGTGCGCAGATGTTTACAACAGAGTTCAATGAACTTTTAATTTCTTAAAAGTTCTGAGTCCCGCGCCAGCCCCAATTTTAGAGTCCTCATGAATGCTATAATTACATACATGATAAACACGCGCGTGGGTAGCTAGCTAATAGCTTGACACTGAAGATGAAAGAACATTTTGTAAACAATAACAGTTAAACTTCTGTTTCCTGTTTTTACATTAAATGGGGGTTGTGTACTTTATAGAGTTTGAGACTTTCTCGTGAAGATGTTACGTAAACATGGTGTATGTGAGAGAGGGTGTAAAGTTTATTCTATGTCTATCATACATTTATTATATATGGACTTAATAGAGCCAAAAAGTATATGCCTAAATAGCTAGCCTTTGGGTGTTGATAAGCTAGGCTTTTCCCTACTCTTTTAAAAAATATGATTATTTTTGTGTGCGCTTTTTAGCAAAGCAAAAATCAACTTCCATTTATAGCTTTTATTTAGTTGGCAGAAGTGAAGGTCAACTTAGCGTCCTTGATATTGTTTAGTTTATCATGAAAAATCTCCAATATTTTCACGCTAAGAAAAATATTTTGTAAGACATTCCAGTGTTAATAAACTCATGAGCATCAGCTAAATGTCTTTCTGTGGCATTGCCAAAAATAAAAATTTGTTTAAGGGAAATGAAACTTGTCGAGATAAATAAAAATAAATGAATAAATGTGGCTTTTATATAGCGCTACTTTCATGTTTATAGCATGCTCAGAGCGCTTTGGTCCAATCTCAGTTGTGGACCAGTGGGGGGAGGGGATATCTAGGAGAAGATTTTTTCCGTGCTGCCTTCAGGCAGCTAAGTAAACACAACTCTGCCCGAGTCGGGTGTCGAACATCGAGCCTTCATCATAGGTAGCCAAGCCAAGTTCAAGCGCACTTAGCCTCTCGACCACGCTTCCCTTCCCATCCATCTTTGTTTCCATTAGTTGTACAAACCTGGCTTTAGGTGAGGACTGGCTATATTGCCATTTGGGCAAACCTGGCTTGAGGTGAGGACTGGCTATATTGCCATTTGGGCAAACTTGGCTTGAGGTGAGGACTGGCTATATTGCCATTCGGGCAAACCTGGCTTGAGGTGAGGACTGGCTATATTGCCATTCGGGCAAACCTGGCTTGAGGTGAGGACTGGCTATATTGCCATTCGGGCAAACTTGACTTGAGGTGAAGACTGGCTATATTGCCATTCGGGCAAACCTGGCTTGAGGTGAGGACTGGCTATATTGCCATTCGGGCAAACCTGGCTTGAGGTGAGGACTGGCTATAATGCCATTCGGGCAAACCTGGCTTGAGGTGAGGACTGGCTATATTGCCATTTGGGCAAATGCCCTGTGGGCTGGTACACAAACGGGTCGGTAAGGCTACCGAAAGAGCCGCATGGATGCTTCTATGACACATTAAAATGTTAAAGGTTTTATAATATTCTCTTATAAAAGTGACCCCTTAGCGTCGTGTTAAACAAAAATCTTTTACAGATTGCACAGTGTGATACTAGATTAATCTAACACTTTTTCCGAAATAATGTGATAAGCTACATCTGTAGACTTGAATGCTAGTAGGCTCTATCCATTTATCTTGTTTGATATGTTACGACTAATTTTCGCTAGTGCCATCAGAGTATGGAACAGGTTGCTTGAATCAGCCAGACAAAGCAATGAATTAGCAGAGATTAAATCTTTAATGGACCTCATTCACCAATCGGAAATAAACACATTTAGCCACGTCATAATATTGATAAAACAATGAAAAATACGTATCACGTGACAGCCTTTATGGATTACATAATTTGTATAGAAGAGATAGAGCACCACGTGGCTAAATGTTGTTTGTTTACGATTGGTGAATGAGGCTCATTAACATGCATGACTAGATTGATACATAGATACGCGTATGACGCAATTATCTTCTTATTTTTAAAGTCTGAAATTTATAAGATAAGATAAGAATATATTAAGAAAAAAGATCTAGATCTCACAAAAAGATCTAGATCTAGATCAAGAAGAAAAAAAAGTGCAATACACCGAGGCACATTCTTTTGGTACCAGTGTATTTCATTGGCTTTTTCCTACTTCCTCAGATTGTTCCAAGAAAAAAACGGACTGAAGATTTCTGGGAAACTAGATCGTGACACGAGGCAACTCATGAAAAAACCTAGATGTGGGGTTCCAGACCTACCGTCACCACAATCTCTGGTCAGAAGTAAAAGAAATACTCGTATGTGCAACTCCTTTTCATATTTGTATTCACATTCACCTAACCATTGGTCTGTTGAACCATTGGGGCACCACACAAGATCTTTTGGCACACTTCTCCATTCTTTTCTGTCGTTTGCTTTGGATAGAATTTCTTTCAGCGACAGACTGTACATTCATTTAGGTTATCTTCCCATCGTTTTCTCTGTCTGCCTCTTCTTCTTTTTCCTGGTAATGTTCCCCGAAGGAAGGCTTTTGAGAACTATAAAGACCTTGTGATGTGGCCATATTGTTTTAGTTTGCGTTTTTTCGACAATAGTTAGCATGTCATCGCGAGGTCCGATTGCTGTATTAATCATCCTGTATGTAATCTCTTCATTTCTTAATAGTCCCGGGTTCGAATCCTGGTGAAGACTGGATTATTTAATATCGTAATTTCTAGGGCGCCTCTGAGTCCACCCAACTCTAACAGATACCTGACATTGGTTAGGGAAAAGGTAAAGGCGATTGGTCGTTGTGTTGGCCACATGACGCCGCCGTTAACAGTGGGCCGCAGAAACAATATTAACATTATATCATCAGACAAACTAAAGGTCTTTATATCATCTTCTCTATATGAAAAGACAAAAGAATCTACATTATTGATATAGAGTATGAAAAATGAACTTATCCTTTAAAACCATATATATATATATGATTTAAAATGATAAAATTGCAGGTCAGGTCTATAGCCTAGATCTAGATGCGCAATTTATTTTTGATATACTACCTACGAATTTTCTTCAACAGAAAAGCCAAGTCAAGAGAAAAAAACTCGTGAATTCAAATGGAACTCAAAGCAAATCTTCTGGAAGTCGAACAGATATTCTTCCAAAATTCCTTTTGATAAACAAAAGTAAGAACTAACTTTTTTTTTAATTCTCTCTTTCTCCCTCCACCCAACAGTCTCGTTTTCTCTCTCTTTCTCCCTCCACCTAACAGTCTCGTTTTCTCTCTCTTTCTCCCTCCACCTAACAGTCTCGTTTTCTCTCTCTTTCTGCCCCTCCACCCAACAGTCTCGTTATCTCTCTCTTTCTCCCTCGATCTAACAGTCTCGTTTTCTCTCTCTTTCTCCCTCCACCTAACAGTCTCGTTTTCTCTCTCTCTTTCTCCCTCCACATAACAGTCTCGTTTTCTCTCTCTTTCTCCATCCACCTAACAGTCTCGTTTTCTCTCTCTTTCTGCCCCTCCACCCAACAGTCTCGTTTTCTCTCTCTTTCTCCCTCGATCTAACAGTCTCGTTTTCTCTCTCTTTCTCCCTCCACCTAACAGTCTCGTTTTCTCTCTCTTTCTCCCTCCACCTAACAGTCTCGTTTTCTCTCTCTTTCTCCATCCACCTAACAGTCTCGTTTTCTCTCTCTTTCTGCCCCTCCACCCAACAGTCTCGTTTTCTCTCTCTTTCTCCCTCGATCTAACAGTCTCGTTTTCTCTCTCTTTCTCCCTCCACCCAACAGTCTCGTTTTCTCTCTCTTTCTCTCTCCACCTAACAGTCTCGTTTTCTCTCTCTTTCTGCCCCTCCACCCAACAGTCTCGTTTTCTCTCTCTTTCTCCCTCCACCTAACAGTCTCGTTTTCTCTTTCTTTCTCCCTCCACCCAACAGTCTCGTTTTCTCTCTCTTTCTGCCCCTCCACCCAACAGTCTCGTTTTCTCTTTCTTTCTCCTTCGATCTAACAGTCTCGTTTTCTCTCTCTTTCTCCCTCCACATAACAGTATCGTTTTCTCTCTCTTTTTCCCTCCACCTAACAGTCTCGTTTTCTCTCTCTTTCTCCCTCCACCTAACAGTCTCGTTTTCTATCTCTTTCTGCCCCTCCACCCAACAGTCTCGTTTTCTCTCTCTTTCTCCCTCCACCTAACAGTCTCGTTTTCTCTCTCTTTCTGCCCCTCCACCTAACAGTCTCGTTTTCTCTCTCTTTCTCCCTCGACCTAACAGTCTCATTTTCTCTCTCTTTCACCCCCTCCACTTTTGCAAATGCCCCCACACTTCCAGGGGTACACCAATATCCGGCCAATTGAAAATATATACACCTTGACTATGTCACAGCTCTATTTTCAATGAAGCATTTCGAAGATGGTCAGAGCCCAGTGGAATGACCGTGACTCCTGGGACGAGATCTCCAGAGATAGAGATGATCTTCGTTAGCCGAAACCATGGCGATGGTGATGGCAATGCATTCGATGGGAAAGGTGAGACACTAAGATAGATAAATAGATGATAGATAGATAGATAAATAGGCCTAGATAGATAGATAGATAGATAGATAGATAGATAGATAGATAGATAGATAGATAGATAGATAGATACATAGATAGATAGATAGATGGATGTATGGATGGATGTATGGATGGATGGGTGGGTGGGTGGGTGGATGGATGGATGGATGCTGGCCTGTCATTGAAAGAGATTCTATCCAGGACAAAAGACAAAGACAAAAGGAGGAGATCACGTGGTGCCCTAACGGTTCATAAGACTAAGGGATTGGTGAAGGTTAAGGTATTGATATATATATATATACTTATACTTTTTATAGACTAAAACACTTAAGTTTGTGACTTTACCAGGTACCTCGCTACAGTACCGATCCTAAATACGAGTGCCTTCGCTTCATAATAGGCAGACGCTGGAAAAGCTACCCGTGACCTCCGTGACCGTGTATATCGAAGGCGCCGGGCTACCTTACAACTGACAATATTTCTGTTGTAGGCCGGTGTGGACAGTGTCAGAGTCGGACTTTCATGTATGGAGGATGACTGCATGCATTTGTTTAAAATGAATGTCAAGGTTTATTGCGCTTTGTAGGTCAAGGCTGTAATCGTTCTAGTTAAAAATAGTTCAAGGTCTTGTAACAGAATGTTAGTACTAGAGGAATATGTCAGCAGATTCGCTCCCCTCCTGAAAGAGATTTGTACTTAGCGTAGTCAAGCCGTGTACCTTAAGAAACAGGGTGAAGGAACATCTTCACCGAAGGAAGATAATCCCTCACTTCTGCTCTATGTATTAGTGCAGACAAAATGGATTACTTTTTTTTTTAGGCCGGCATTCATTTTTTCCGATATCAAATTCCGACATTTTCCTGTTTGACATTTTTTGAAAGAAAACAACAGTGCTATTAATTGGCATTAATGTCTCGGAGAATCGGTTTTGATATTAATCGGCTGCTAAAATATAGGCCTAATAAAATAGCTGGTAAAGGTTTGTCATATATTATTCAACGAACAAATATAATCGACATTAAGAACTACAGCTTATAATATATCTTATCTTATAAATTTTATAAATAAATATCTTACAGATGTTTCTGTCTATGTGTATCCATGTGTTAATCTAGTCTTGCATGCTTATGAGAGACTTAAACTCTTAAATTTGTTGGTTTTCCTGGCTGATTCAGGCAACCCATTCCATACTCTAATGACAGTAGAGAACAGGAGCACTAGTATGAATAAGTGACTGGATGATTGGGCTGAGATGGACATGCACTTTCAAATAACCTTGTTTTAAACTCAAGTCTCAATTGTGAACGAATTAAATTCTTGAATGACCTTTTTATAACATGTATATATATCATATTAACATTAATATTAATATTCTCTCTCTCTCTATATATATATATATACTAAAATTGCGTCATAAACGCAAAACCGATACCGCGCATGTCCTTTTTCCAAAAGTCATTCAAATACTTTGCTTGTCAATTATGTCAATAATAAACTGCATTAAATTTAACTTGTATTTTCAATAAGATGTAATAAATGTAACAGACATGTAACACCCGTCAATGTAAAAAGCGTTGTTACGAGAAATTTAAAAATGATAATCTAATGGTAAGAACCGCAAAATTACTGCCATATATCAAAATACTGCAAGATTTACATTTAATTCATTTTTTTTCTATCTAAAACAAAACTAATTATCACTAATTGATTAAATAATTGAGTTTTTTTTTAAATTGATTTATGTATTGTCATTCGGTTATGAATAATTGTGAAAAATTTCAACTTGCTCCGAGAATCGGAAAAAATAAGGTAGGCCTATACTAAATTTTTACCAGATAGACAAAGTGAGCTAATAAACTTTAAAAAATATATATTTATGATTGGAGATTGGCACAGTCTTAATTTCTAATTTAAAAAAAGATGGCCGCACGAGGCCTATCTTTACCTGGACAACACGATTGTATTCATAGAATAGAATATTGACCTGGTTCAGTTTACGCACACTATCTTTCTGCTATTTGTCTCGTTACGGGTTACTCTCTGAACTTCATATCCATGCCTGTGGTATATATCACCTAAGACTCACTCCCCTTCAGTAATGTCAGTAGCCTTGAGTACCACCTTTCAAAAAGAGTCATTCAGCACGAACTAGTTTCTACTCTACGCAGGTGTTCATTTAGTTCAAGGGGGAAGTCCAAGGACTACGTTCATTCATAATGAGGGAGGGGGAAACCGAGAGAAAAAAAAGGTGGGGGAGAGTAAAAAAAAAAAATGACGGTGAAAGAAATAATTTTTGAAATAAAATTTTCACTCCAAGTTTTCATGATACTTCAATTTACTACCCAATTGTCTTCATATGTCGGTTTTTTTGTTGTTTTTTTTAAAGGAAACCTCAGAATATGTTCTTACTAGTTTCTTACATGCTCTTTTGAGGTAGTAGAAATGTTGCTTTTTTCATGCTATATAGATGTCGAGATTTTGTTTTAAATGAGCTTAATATTTCTTTGCATTTCATATGAAAAATTGATGATCAGATACTAATTCATCAACCTTCACCCCCATGTTCTCCTATCCCTTTTTCTGTTCAACCGAGGCCAATCGTCATAGAAAGCCACAGCGCTGACCTGCGACGTCACAACCTGTGTGGAAGTGGAGTTTAATAGGTCGTTGCCACGTCGTACAGAACTATGACGTGGCAACGAGCTATTAGTTTAAATTGCGACCACTTTGAACCGCTGGGTACCACACAAGATCTGTTGACCGACTTTCTCCATTCCTCTGTCTTCTGCCTTGGGTAGAATCTCTTTCAATGACAAGCCTGTCCATTTTTATGTTTCTTTATCTATCTGCCTCTTCTTTTTTTTTCCTGGTACTGTTCACTGAAGGAAGATCTTTGCCAGCCCTGAGCACCTTGTGATATGTCCATAAAGTTTCAGTTTGCGTTGTTAGCCAGCAGTTAGCAAGTCAGTATGGGGCCTAATTGACGTTGTGATCCTTGTCTCTAATCTCATCGTTTATGATGCGGTCTTAGTATGTGATACCTAGGATACTTCTATAACATTTCAAATTCTATTGCTAGGATCCTAGCAATGGAATAGCCTTTTTTTCATGTCATCAGAATATGGCATCTTATGCCATGGAAGGCATAACAATAGATTTATACAATACACAGAGTATTATTGTTGTTTTCACAGGTATGTTACTTGCCCACACATTTGCGCCTGGGAACGAGACGCTGTCCGGTGATGTCCACTTTGATGCTGACGAATTTTGGACCACTGGCGTCAACCGGAGCGACTCACGTGACCTTATGATGCTAGCGATGCACGAGTTTGGACACGCTCTGGGATTATCTCATTCCAAAAATGTAAAAATTTCTTTCAGCTAAATAATACACTAGTGATTCCCCTTTGAACAAACTGAGTTAGGTTTTCTAAGCACCCAGAAGCAGCGTGTAAATCTTCCAGATAACACCCTTCACCACATATTCACAAATGTCATTGGATCAGAGCTAGACTAATTGTCATAGAAAGCGAAGCAAGGCGTATTGGCGCGACCTATTTAACGTGTCCTTTTTGGCGCAGCCTTTTTGCCGCATCCTTTTTTGGCGCAATGGTCGTTTTGGCTCAGCCGTTTTGGCGCAGGGGGATGTTTTGGTCCCATCGTTTATGTTTATTGTATTATTCCTATAATTAGTGTTAAAGTTTCCCCTTTCAGACCTTGTGATCTTTGGGGGGCAGATGATGTTAAGGTCATCTGTTTCTTTGGCGGTGGTATACTTATTGTTAAATTACATTACAAGGTAAGTGTGGATTTTAAAAAAGTCCAAACAAAAAGGAATTGTTTAATTTGTAATACAACTAAAAAAAATGAAAACGGATGAATGTCATCATGTTTGTGTCCCTCACCCCCCACGCATAGTTAATGGGGGGGGGGGGGGGTAGAGAGGTATGTTAATCTCATGGTCCCAGGTCGAGGTCTTTCCTTTCATACTTTGTATATTTATCATGTTTAGAATGTTCCCTCAGAATTATGGATTATAACATCCTAAAACAACTGCCATTGGATGGCGGAGGATTGCGGGGAAAAGGGTTTGAACCCGGGACTTTCGAGACTACATATCTAGAGACAATAGTTTATGGGGGTATGTTAATATCATGGTCCCAAGTCGAGGTCTGTCCTTTCATACTTTGTACATTTCACATGTTTAGAATGTTCCCTCAGAATTATGGATTATAACATCTTAAAACACCTGGTCCCAAGTCGAGGTCTGTCCTTTCATACTTTGTATATTTTACAAGTTTAGAATGTTCCCTCGGAATTAAGGATTAATATATCCAAACACACCTGCCACAGGATGGCGGAGGATTGCGGCGAGAAGGGTTTGAGACCGGGGACTTTCGAGACCACATATCTAGAGACAATACCTCAAAAAAAAACAAGGCAGCCATTCGTAGTTCACACTATGTCCATTAATCATATATTGCATGTTTATGCGTGTTTGTATTTCCCATCATTTTCTTAAACATTTTGACTTGTGCATTTTTGTTTTTAAGAGGCAATATTTTTTAATGTCTTTTTGAAATAGAATTCAATATAAGTAATCCAATGCGCTTGGCAGAACTCACATACAATTTAGGGGGAGAGGGAAGCATGTCATTATCATGGTCTCAGGTAGAAATCAGATTTATTATATATTCATCAAATAAACACAATCTTTATCAAAATACATTTCGATGGATGGGGATAAAACTCATACTATACATACAGTAATATTGTTTAGTGACAAAAACTTAATTATAAAAGTTACGTGTTTCTTAAATCATAGTCAAAATATTCAAAACGTCCCTATCGCCAAAAGGTCTCGCGCCAAAACGGCTGCACCAAAACGTTACGTACCGTCATAGAAAGCATGGACACTGACCTGTTAAGTGACAACCCCTTGAAACCCATAGCTCATACTATTTACGCACTGACCTGTGACGTGTCAACATGCTATTGGTCTCCACTGACATCAAGCTAGAATGTCACAGGCAGGGCCGGCATTACATAATTGGTGGGCCTTAGCTAAGTGAGTTTGGTGGCCCCAAATGAAAAACACAAAAATAAAATGAAATAGCGAAAAAATAAAATGAGGCAATTTATTTAAACTAGACTACCCGTCTATATCTAAATCAACAAATAATTCATATATCGCAATGTCCATAAAAGAGACAGAGTTAGTTTGTTTGTTATTTGTAAAATGATTTACATTTTTCGGATGTTTCTTAAGAGTTTAAGATAATATATTTCCTTGTGCCGCTGGACGACGGGGGTTGGCAGCGGGCAGGGTATGAACTAAGGACTATAGAGACAACCGAACGACAGTCCAACGCGCATACCGCACGAGCAGGCAGTTAGACTAGTAAACAATCATAGTGCTCTACCAGAGTCTACCATCTATAAGATCTGATTTAAGTTTCGCAATTTTTTCTCTATTTTATTGAGTCCTGTGCGAGGCCCCCCACCAATAGTTAGCCTATGCTTAAGGCCGGCCCTGTCAGAGGCCAGGGTTCAGGACTACAATGACGATTGGTCTCGATCACAGCACACTGAAGATGTTTAAAGGAAAGCGAAACTAGCTTAGGAATAATAATTTGAAAGACTCTCAACCTTTGAGCTGCTGCGTGTTTTGGTCTTGTTGATTTACCTTTTATTTTAATTTGTTAGGGCAAAGAAGTCATAGAGAGAGTTTTAGATAGCTTAGCATTTCTTCTTCTTCTTCTTCTAGCCAGCTTTATTGCTGCTGAGCTGTGAGCTCTTTTGCAGACTGTGCCAAGGAAAAAAAAAAGTGTGCTGTTTTCTTCAGTTGTTCAGCACTGCCGTACAGGGTGTTGGTTATGTTGGGCTGTAGTGGTAGTAGGGTCTGCCTAAGGCGGATTAGGGAGGGGCATTCAAAGAGGATATGGTTTACGGTTTCAAAGTGGTAGGTACATTGTCTGCAAAGGGGGAGTTGTGTGGAGTTTATTTTGTTTAGGTGGTAATTTAATATGGTGTGTGTCCTGTTCTTATTTGGAAAATTGTAGATTGTTCTTTGCGGGGGAGGAAATAGCTTATCATTTAAATAATAGATATATATATCTAAATCTGCATTTATTTATTTATCATATTAAACTATGTTACTGGTTCGTACACAGAGAAAAGATGTTATGTTTCCAGTCTATCTTGATTATAACCCCAACCCTCAACTGAACATTGGAGATGTGAAAAAACTGCAGAAATTATACGGTAATTTTTTTAGTTTAATAAACATAAAGTACAGCAAAATTTAAAAAACAATAAAACCTAGAAAAACCAAAATCTGAACGAGTCTTTTCACTCTCAAAGTACCGCTAACTTTTTCACAAACTTCAACTCAAGAAAAACAAGAAATTCAATATCCAATATCTCAGACACACTTGTACTCATTGCAAAGTGACGTCTTATTCCACCACAATATAACAACTGACTAACTAAAATCTCTCTCTCTTTCTCTCTCTCTCTCTCTGTCATACCTAGAATCAAAAACATTCAGTTCATATCACGTGCAGACTATTCACATTCATACCATGGGAATACATAATAATAATGGCAATGTCGTCGATTCCGAAGATTAAGGATGAGTGAAGTGTTTCACATGCCTTCGCAAACCCAGTTGCGACCTGCATGTTTTCCCGCATTTCCTGCAGACAAAGCCATTGTTCAAAAGCTGCGGGACAAACATTTGAGACGCAAAGAAAAGCCATTATTGGCTCAAAAGATGGGAATACATAAAAGGGGATATAACTCATTCATAACAAAGCTACAACAGCCTGACAGCCTTGGGTCGAGTCCTCCGGCTGGGCGGCATTATCCAAAAGTATGATTATGTCTGGACTTTTCAATGTTGTTTTCTGCGGTGGTGAATTGGAGAAAGCTCAGGGGTGATGGCTGTGTGTGTACATCAACATCAAGTACTGTAACAACTACACCGTTAAAAAGAAAATGTTCTGTCCTGATCTAGAACTACTGGCGCTCTCATTGAGACCTTTTTATTTGCCACGAGACTTTGGTGTTATTTACATTGTCCTTGTTTAGGTTCCACCTACAGCCAAGACGGAAGTCGCAGCTGGAATCATCGCTGACGTAGTGCATGAGTTTCAGTGAAGGTCACCAGACGCACCAGTAGTTATACTGGGTGTTTTTAATAAAGGTTGACCTACCCACCTTCTATCAACACATCTCATGTCTAATAAGAGAAAACAGAACTCTGGACTTATGTTACTGTAACATCAAAAGAGCATTCATATCTCGTGAAAAGCCACCACTAGGATCATCGGACCACAAAACAGTACAGCTGCTGCCTAATTACCGCACAAAACTTAAAGAGGGCAAAGTCATTCAAAAAACCGTACAAGAATGGACTCAAGACAACATTCTCAAACTCCAGGGTTGTCTAGACTGCACCGACTGGAATTTGGTTAAAGAGACCACTTCAAATCTGGAAGAATGGGTCGCAGCAATGGCGAATGACATCAAATTCTGTGAAAACATGTGTATCAGTACTAAGAGTATCAACAAAAAACCATGGGGAAAAAAAAACATGGGTCACTCTGCAAAAATAAACGAAAAATCATCGAAAAGAAAAGGAAATGGGAAATTAAAAAATCAGGATTTGAACCAGTGACCATCCGGTTCGGAAGTCAAGGGCTTTACACACTCAACCACCGTGCCGATTACTAACTTCTTTACAACAATCTTTTTCTGGTAAAGTCGTTAAGAAAAAAAATAAAAATTTGAATCTTTAAAAAAAAAACAACGTTTCTCTAATTATCTTTATCTCTGTATTAAGAAGAAAAGAACTCCGCACTTACAATCATCTCTCTAAAAATCTAGAAATTTTTTCCCTTATTCAATACGAAACTAAGTTAATAATTACCAGCAATAACAAATCAGTAATATATAAGATAAGACTGCATGGTTTATTTTATTTTATTGATTTATGATTAGTTAGGCACAATCAGGGGCGGACTGGCTATATGGGCATTCCGGCATATGCCCGGTGGGCCGGTATCCTAATGGGCCGGTAGGACCATAGTAAGCATATTCTTTTTTGAAATCACGTCTGTATTTTATAAGATAAGGGCCGCATTGATGCCACTATTAAATTGTTAATTTTTTTTTTACAGTATTCCTTTTTCAGGGGAAGGGGTCTATAGCCAAGTATTTTGTTTAAAATCTTTTACAGACTTTAATAAAGCCTACTAATTTAATTTAACACATTTTCCGAAATAATGTAATAGCCTACATCGGTAGAGCTTAATCCTTTTAGGGCCTATACACTTTACGATTAAAAAGCAACAGAAAGCCTTTATTCCTTATAAGGACATAGTGTTCACTGTAAGCATATGTACAGCTATCGATACATTATCAAATTTAACATAATGATTTTGAGGACAGGTAGACCTAGAACAGGATGTCCATCATATAATATACAATTTAGGGGCCGGGTGATATAGAAATGCCCGGGCCGATTTTGATACCCAGTCCACCCCGACAATGGGTGTTGGCAATAAACGTGTTCAATTATCTATCTTGCAGGGCAGGCGATGGCAGCGGGCAGGGTTTGAACCGAGACCAATCGTTGAAATAGGTCTCAACACTGACCTGGGATGTATGAACATGTGGGCAGGGGAGACCAATAGCTCGTTGCCTCGTCGTACAGACCTGAGACGTGGCAACGAGCTATCTGTCTTCACTGCCCACAGGTTCTGACGTTGTAGGTCAGAGTTCAGAACTCGGGATCCTCGTGATGTCTGCCTCATCGCATACATCCTGACACTGCAGCCATTTTTTGTCTGCTAGTGTATTAGATACGTAAAATAAATCTATAAAATTCAATTATTGATTCGGAAATTCGGTTTCCGTTTTTTTGTTTTTATTTTGTTTTCGTTTCGTGGGGTCAAAAATTCGAGTCATCTTTTTTTATCTGTTCGTTTGTTGCGTTCGGTCAAGGGCATCAGACTGCAGACGTTGTTTGATAACGACCTGCATCACTGATTTACGTTTTCAGCATCAGCTTGTGTTCGTGTTTGCTTGTATGTGTGAGAAAGTACGTGAGTGTGTGTGTGAGAGAGAGAGAGCTATTTTACTCTGCTTGAAATGTGAGCCAAAAAAAATGTACAATATGTGAAAGTAATGATGACTTTTAGATTCAATTCAAATTGACCTGTTTATTTTCACTTCGTGCAGAAAAGTTGTGCAAATAGACACGTCAAAGTTTTTAAATAGAACAAAAGACATTAAAAATATAAAGTTAAAAAAACAACTAAAAACCTATCTATACTTATCTCTTTTGAGCAAAATCAGTATTAATAATAATATTGGCAATGCCTTCTTTTCCGAAAATTAAGGATGAGTTCAGTGTTTTACATTACTATGCTAGCTCAGTTGTGACCTACATAGTTTGCTAATGTTACGCAGACAAAGCCATTATTATCTTCTTATCTTATTATATAATACAGACGTTACTTAAAAAAAGAAAGAAAGATGATTACGTCCTTCGCGTCATGCATTTAGTCATGAATGTTCGGCGGGGGATCTGTTTAAGTTATAGTTTCTTCTTCTGCGTCTGTCTATAACAATGGCCTTCCTTGTTGAGAAAATCAGTACTGAGGATTAGAATAACAACATCAATAAAGATGTGAAAACTTCCTTATGTCAAGATTAAAACTTAGGATAAAAAATTTAGCGCGAGAGTTTTCTAAAATAAGTGTCACGATTGAACGTGAAGCATTCAAAGGCGTAGATTACTTGTTGCATAAAAGAAAGAAAGAAAGCGATAACGTCCTGAGTCCCTAGCTTGGCCTCCACTTGACTACGTCCCTGATTGGAAAAATTAGAATTAATTTACCCTATAATAAAGTTAAATACACTAGGTCAACGTGACATGTGTCCTGGAGTCTTTATTTTCTCGGAATGTCGTCAGAGAGGTGATATTTTTAAACTTTTGTTTTCGCTAGTATTAATCATTGTTGTCTGATTAATTATTGCCAAGCGTATCAATCATGCTCACGTGTATCTATCAATGTCAAGTTTGTTAATCACTGTTACGTGCATCAAGCATTGTCGCTTATATCAGTCATTGCCAAGTGTATCAATCAATTTCACATGTATCAATCAATGTCACCCGTATCTATCAAATCACGCGTAACATTCAGTGCCACGCGTATCAATCAATGGCACGCGTATCAATGAATGACACGTGTATCAATCAATTTCAAATGTGTCAATAAATGCCAGGTGTATCAATAGCTATCAAGTGTATCAATCAATGTCACGTGTATTAATCAATTTCACGTGTATCAATCAATGTCACGCATATCAATGTCACGCTTATCTATCAAGTCAAGTGTAACAATCAGTTCCACGCGAAACAATTAATGCCAGATGTAACAATAGCTATCACGTGTATCAATCAATGTCACGTGTATCAAGTAAAGGTAGCCACCTTAGCTAACCCTTCTTCCCCGTCTGTTATACTTATATGAAATGAACTTATGAAATGACCATTGCAAGAGGAGATCAAAATGTATTCAAAAATTGAAAGTTATTTGCCTGTAATTTCCCCTTTACAATCCGTATCATTTCTTACAGTTTTTATTATACTTTGCACGCCATAGCATCTGATATTCGTGCGGAAAATATTGAAGCCTACATCTTTACCTGCATTACCAACGAAATAGATGACAATAGGTGAACACTTCGTCGGCCGCACTTGAGTTTGTGTGAAAACACAAACTCTCTTTGTTATAGAGTTGTTATTTTATTTCAAAATATTGCCAGATATTCTTATTTTCATTCTCTTACGTTTTTCTCTCGGTTCCATTATTTTGACCCCACGTTTCTCCTTGTTGCTTTCTCTTCTTTTACTCTTTGACTGAATTTTACTGTTTCAACAACGTACAAATTACTTTAAAAAAAACAACAAAGCTTCTATTGAGCGTACTTGTATCAGTTAGTTCGGATCAGTTATGTAATTAAATTTGTAATAGATCTAGAGTCCTAGACTAACAATAAATAAAAAGCATATATAAAAATTAAAAAAAAAGGGGGAACGACCTGAATTCAAAATCATGGCTCAAGCCTTGTCAAACTTTTTAAGCCAACGCTGTAACCACTCTGCTAGTGGAGAGCCTATAAACATGGAACATTGTATAGTTGTCTATTGTTTCTATAGTCTCGTCCTATTTTCATGTTGTGTTTACTTAGACTCAGACGACGACATACAAAGGAGACTAATTCAGCTTACACCACCACTTCAGTCAAGCACTAATTCTTTCCCTTGTTTGAGATACCAAACACATAATTAATTACCAATAATTAATTAACTAATGAGTTACCTTTTATCGATTCTTGTGTTGTCAAGTAAAAGAAATAATTGTGCAAAATTTCAGCTTCATCCTATAGTGGGTGTTGAAGAAATAACGTGTACAAACTTTTAACCAGACAGACAGACAGACAGAGTGAGTTGATGTAAGCTTTGTAATAAAAGGGAACTTAATTAAAAATATAAACAAAAGTGCAAAGTGCTATGATCAACTTTATTAAAATTCACTTTTGCGAACATTTCTAGGTAAGAGGCCAGGCTACGTCATCTCACCTAGGAAAAAGTCTTTGGCTGCTGCTAAGAAGGTAAACACACCTAAAGTCAAGATGCCCAAATGGTGCTTTAGGACAATAAATGCAGTTATACAGAGTAAGTAATAGCATTCATAACTAGCATGTGGTTGACTAATTAGCATTGTGGTTGACTTTAACCAGCACGTGGTTTATATTGTCTATCGCGTGGTTGATATTATCTAGCACATATAATTAATAGACTTAACATAGCAGCACATATAATTGGCTGCATAAAAAATTGTTTGATATAAACTTGTATTTATCAACCTAGTTTTAACATTAAATAATTCGTATAGTAGAATGACTTAATTATCTTTTGACTGTAACTAATAGTTTTAATAATAATTTGTATTAATAATGTTCGCTTTCTCGACTTAATACTTTAGACTCCCAGTGTGGCATTGGTCCGCAAAAGTACTTCAGCAACGGGCGCTGGGCAACTCTTCCCTGAAGGTGTCCATGTCTGTCGTTTCACCTTGCTTCTTGGACTTCTGATTACAGTTCTCTCTCATAACGCGTTTTTCTCTGGCGCATTTAAAGCTGTTTAATTACTGATCTAAGCTCTCCTTTTATATTATGCGCGTTTATTAACTGGTAAAGTTTTTTTTTTTAGGATTTTAGAAATTTTAACATGGGTTAAAAAGAAGCGCAGTTGCTGTGTGGTAAAGCCGGAGGGTCCCTGGTTCGAATTCTGGTGAAGATTGGGATTTTTATTTTGGAATCTTAGGGCGTCTCTGAGTCCACCCAGCTCTAATTGGTACCTGACATTAGTTGGGGAAAGTAAAGACGGTTTGTCGTTATGCTTGCCACGTGACACACTTATTAATCCGTGGGCCACAGAAGCAGACCTGCCTCATGGTCTGAAAGGCGAATTTTACTTCTACTTTTTTAAAAAAGCAAGTAACTTTGCGAGTTTGATTAAAACACATTTCTTAGAAATGGTAATTGAAAAATGTGTTATGTTGTACATATGAATTCATCTCTGTTTTCTTATTCCTTATGCTAGAGCAAATTCGTACAAGTGCTCCTTCTTCCCTAGTGCCATTAGAGAATGGTTGCCTAAATCAGCCAGGAAAAGCAACGGCTTTGCAGAGTTTAAGTCATTGATTACGAAGCATGACTAGATTGACACATACATTGCGTAGGACGTAATTGTCTTCTTTTTTTTTTGTTTTGCGTAACGTCTGAAATATATAAGATAAGATAATATAAGATAAGATGTTTGTATTTTATACTTTTAATGTATATAAAACAAACCTTGGTGAACATTGTGAGTAATATTATTGCAAAAATGATCAAAGACAATGTAAAAATAATGTTGAATTTTTTGTGTCTAACTAGTTTTATTAGTTTATATGTTATTGATCTACTTTTTATATAACCGCTGCATTCTGTCTCATTTCTCATCTGTCATATCATTGTACAAGAGTAGTGCCTCCTGCTGAGAGTGATTTTAACAAACATTTGGCATCAAAACTGGTATTAAACAAAAAGTGGGGGGGGGGGGGGGAAGGGGGGAATAGAATAATAGGCCTTTATACACCTTGGGTAAATTTATGGCTTCTTGTCTCAGGGGAAGTAACTGTTATACTTTAAAATTTCATATAGTGAAACCAGTCTGTCTGAAACTCTGGCGTCTGTTAGTTATTTGTTCTACTTAACTTATCTATTTATTTCTATGAAACAGTTACAGTGATGCGTGTAACTAAGTTATCAACAACCCCTGCCTACCATACTCTGTTATAGCCAATTTACTAATACAATTAACTATTATTAACCTATCGACTGACTTTATACCCCTGCAAGCCTCTTATTTTCGGCCTCACGCGAGATAAGAGAAAGTGGGCTCTGTTTTCTTCTTATCCTTGTTTCAAAGCCGGGGCACTGTGGGGGCTGGCTCCCTGGTGGCGTATAACTTGTGTAAATGTTCACCATATGGCGAGAATGCGCACGCTACACTAAAACAAGCAAAAGGAATGGGGTCAAGTCTTTTATCCCGACTCTCAAAACGATTTGAAATAGAGGTTCATAAAACAAAAACAAAGATTGTCGGCCAGACGAAAAATGATTTTCGGGAGTAAATGGTACGTCACGAAGGACAACTGGGTTTTGAGGTTTTGGCTGTTGTTGTTATGGTTTTTAAAATTTACATAAAAAAAATAAAAAATAAAAACAACTCTTATTATAAAACGCACGGAAACGTAAAAAAATAAAGACGAGATGGGTGTGCAAAGGTTGGAGTTCAAGTGGAATTTACAACCATAGCTTTTTTTTTTATTTTCTACTTTTTAGTGCTTTTTAATATAAGTGTTGTTGTTGTTTTTTTGTGAGTGTTTTTTTTTATTACTATGATTTATAATTTTGGTTGTTTTTTTTTTTTAAGGATACATCGGTTTTCGCTTTTGATACCGATTGTCTAGCTGTTTACATTCGTGGTATCCTTAGACTTTTTCACTTTTTTTCTTTTCGCCTCTTTTTGGGCTTTGCTTTTTTTTAGTATTTTGCTCTTGTTTTGGCTATTTTAAATTAAAAGAAAACAAAAAAAAACAAGGTTACAAAAATAGTTTGTGTGGAAACACAAACTCAAACTCGGAAGTGGTCCACCCAGACAGGTTTCAATATTTTCAAAAAGAGCATCAGAATGAAATTATATCAAAGACAAATGACAGAGAAGAATTCAGAAAGAAGGTTGACAGATCTTGTGTGGTACCCCAACGGTCCAGCAGACCAATGGATAGGTGAAAGTGAATGTGAAGTTAGATGTGAACCTGGCCCTAACTGATGTCTTATAATGAATATCTAATTGATCTAATTGTTTTGTAAAGGGTCAATCTCTTATTCAAATCCTGAAGAAAAAAACATTTTCGTGAAAAGATTTTTTTCTTTTTTAATTAAGTGTTCTATATTTATTATATATAGCTTCAGTTCGCGCAATAATATGAAAAACTACTTATTAATTTTGTATTAAATTATGTCCAACTTATATGCATATCAATAGATTTTTTTCTCTTTAAAAAAAAGTAAATGTGTGTGTGTGTGTGTAAATGTAGTAGTTAGTATGACAGAACTTACATAACTTAGCAATACAAATGTAAAAAAAAAAAAATTTGGACTAAAAATCTAAAACAGTTTGCATAAATGAGTTAAAAATATGATAAATGATCACTTCTAGTACTAAAGAGCCTCCCGTGTTTGTTACTATTAATAGTAAATAGTTGTAAAAGCAGTCTATTTTTATGAAAAAACTGCTTGCATAAGTGCATTAAAAAAAAAAAAGATTTTTCGCTTTCATAAAAAAAAAAAAATATCCTTGCATCAAAACTCTGAATGGTCTAAAATATTGTGATGTCGGATTTTCACTCTCTTTTCTAGTTTACGAGACGGATGGACAGACATTCCAAAAATTATTAACACCAATAATACATTTCTAGTCTTTTGCTAGTGTTGGTTCTTCGTGCTGGCCTGTAGTTATTGTAAGTCAATATATTTCCCGTGGCTACGCAGCCCCCATCTGTGACCTACATATTTTGCCACATCCAGGGCATTGTTAATTATTTTGTTTGGTATCGACCAAGGGAAAGAAATTGTACCTGATAAGTGATAAAAGATCTTAGCGCTTTGAGAAAGCTAAAAGCATAAAATTGCTCTAAGCAAAAACAATTGGTAAAAATTTCCAATCACGTAGATTTATTGTTAGTCTTACAGTCCTACAGACATGACGTGGAAACGAGCTATCGGTCTAAACTGCCCACAGGTTGCGACGTTGCAGGTCAGTGTACAGGCCATCAATGACGATTGGACTCGGTTCAGGACGCCTCATGTTCTCCGAGACAACGCGGGCTTTTTTGAGACTTGTCACAGAACTCAAATCCCTTTTCCATTTCAATTTTTTGGATTATTACCAGATGCATGATGGGAACTCTAAGCCTGCTCGGTAGGCGCTGTTAGCCCTCCCTGGTGGGCCAAGGAGTCAAAAATGGTGTTGCCAGTCACAGCTATGTGACTCGGTACCCACTGCATTATTACAGGTGTGCCATAGCGTTGGTTTATGACGAAAATTCGATAGCAATAATCTAACCACAAGGAAGATACAGCGTGAGTTTTTATAACCGTTGTAACAAGAGTTGTTGCTTATTTCACGAATTGTGTAATGTGTAGTGTGTACAAATTCAAATGTGTGTGTAGATGTTTGCTTCAACTGGCAAGTATTTTATATGAAAAATGTTGCTTTAAAATGTGTCTCCATTTCACTGATCACTGATTTCCATGACGCTGTGATACATCAATTAGATTACTCCTGACCATACTAACCAAGTTTCACGCCTGAGTGCACATCAAGTCCAGTAAACTGGTTAAGTAGGTCAGAAAAGAAAGTGTATATTAAGTCCTGGCCATATGACACCCTCGTTAATATACATCCTCTGTTTGGGACCCCTCAACTCAATAAAACATTAAGAACCTAGAACACACAAAAAATAGATCAGTGATATTTATAACAAACGAATATTTACATTTAAGTCACTGGTTAACATGCATGACTAGATGCATGACGCGTAGGACGTAATCATCTTCTTTTTAGAAGTAACGTCTGCATTATATAAGATAAGATAACTGTCGGACATATGACTTTAATATCATCTGCCCAAGATCTGAAAGGGATACTTTACTTTCTATCTAGTTCCCGAATACTATTGAACATTAGCAGTCAACAAAGACTAACGTCAACAAAGACTAACGTCAACAAAGACTAACGTCAACAAAGACTAACGTCATCTACACTTCCTGACATCCTCCTCTAATACGTCATCGCATCCATCAGAGCACCGAGTTGCACCAAGCAAAGAACAAATTCCTAAAGGGTTGCATTTTGAAAGTGACACTCATAGTCTACGTCACTAAGTTGGATAAAAATTTCATTCAAGACACTTTTCTTTAGTTTCAGATCAACAAGGTTACATCTTCAGTGGTCAGAAGGTTTATCGTGTTACGGAGGAGGGGATAGTTACTGGCTACCCCGTGCACACTGGTCACGAGTTTCCTGGTGCGCCTGTGCACGCAGATGTAGTCTTCCACATCCGCGACTTTAGGAGGACCTACTTTTTCAAAGGTAAATCAGTCTGCAACCAACCGTTGTTGTTTTTTTCCTTAAGTTGCTTTAGTAATGACGATTATTACATCCTAGTCCAGAGGCTTGTTTTTCTTTGTTTGCATCATCTTCTTATTTCTGGAACTGTTCCTTGAAGGAAGGTCTTTTCAACTTTTTAGAACACCAGTCACTGTAATAATCCTGTTTCTTATCTCTTTATTTGTGATGCGGTCTTTGTATGTGATATCTAGAATCTTTCTGTAGCATCTCAATTCCATAGCTAAGATCCTCCTCTCTAGTTCTGCAGTCAGCGTCCAAGATTCGCGGGCATATTAGAGGGTGGAAGTGACCCGGGAGAGCATCAGTCTGATTTTAGTGTCTAGGGCCATGTCTTTTTCTTTCCTTATAGTGGGTCGCCTCAGTCAGCAAGGAAAACCAACGAGTTGGCGGGTTTTAAGTCACTGATTAACATGCATGACCATATTGACACATAAAACGCGTAGGACGCAACTAACTTCTCCTTTAAAGTGACGTTGTATTTAATTCATAAGAAGAATATTTTTTTTTGGTATTATTTAACATCAATAAGAGTATAATGCAATTACTATTATTCTATGTTGCGTATTTTCAGGAAATGGGGTAGTATTATTGATCTACTGGATTGAGCTTACAATAAAGTCAAACCATAGACTATATATATACAGGACTGCCAAAACTAAGGGTAACTAAGCATAAGTTTCGTGCAACTCCAAAATGTAAGATGAGGTACTTCCGATATAAACTTATTTTATGACTTTCACGATGTTTGAATGATAATGCCAGCTTGGATAGTATATTTCTCTTTTCATCACATTTGACAATTTCTTTTTACATTGTATACTTTTAATATATATATATATTAATGGAGAATGAAGCCATTAAAAATTACAAGCAATAGTGTATTTATGACTAATTGAAAAATATGCATAAAACTTTCACATCTGTAAGTTATTAATTTTTTAAACTAATTAAATCCTAAATAACATCCAATTATTCTAAAAGCCATAAAAAAATTGATTGTTCAAATTTGTCTTCACCTAACAGAATTCTATAATCATTGTTCCTACTTCAATAAAAAATTAATTGTACACGTAGTAAACATGTAAACTTTGACCCAGTTAGAACACTATCTATGTAAATGCTCTTTTTTTAAGTCGGTAAACAGATTTTGTTCTTATAAAAATCTGGCTATGTCTATAGCACTGTTACCAAAATTATGACTAAGAAATAATTTGAACGTAGTGTTTATCTTTAGTGATGGTTTCTTTATATAGTAAACTAATTCACCGGAAGTCATTCTTCTAACACTACACTGCAACCAAGGACGCCTCGGTGTACGGGACTTATTTAATTGAATAATATAGGCGTGGTGCGCACAGTTGGCAGTTATGTATATATATAGTCTGTGGTCAAACATAGAGAATGTTCCCTTCACATTTTTAAAATTTTGACACGAAAATAAAAGTGGAGTGTGAAAAAGGGTTTACCCGTTCATCCGACATATTCATATTCTGTGATAATACTGTGAAAGCGGGGTTACCCGATTTATTAAAAGGTTCCGTTCCTTAATAAAGATACAATTAGGTGCTTAAAATCTATTTTTATGACCCTCTAATTGTCGGGGGACATTAAGCATACACTACGGTCTCGGTCATGATCTAAGAAACATTTATTCTAAGTTTTTCTCAAGATTGATCAAGCGGGTTTGATTTTATTCGGGACATACATGCATGCTCCTTGTTTTCAATTATATATATTAGATAATGAATTGTAAATTTTGCAACATCTTGTTACAATACTTTTGCATGGACGCCTACACATTTCTGTAATAAAAAGTTACATTTATATTTATTTTTAAGGTTTTTAAAGGGGTAACCATATTTGTCTGAGACTTCACCAACGTATTTATCCAATAACAAATGAAACTGGGTTATGTCCCAAGATGTCGTTAGTATCTGGCTTTCTTGGCCAAAGTTGAAAGCTATATAACTAACTATGGAGCTTAGCCCCATTAACTCCATTTAGCACATTAAAACTGACTTTGGTAGCTTAAGTGTTTCCTTGAACTTACTAAAGAGCATACCTGCCAGGTGAACAAACTTAACTAATTTCTTTCATAGGTACAAGCTATTTTCAACCCAACTCACCATTTATGTTTATCTATTTAACAGCTGCATGTTGTTTTTTTTAGTACAATTGTAAGTGTTTTTTTTTAAGTTTCTAAAAAACTTGAAATCGGTGAACTTGTGGCCTTGTTCATACGTTTAAATTATTGAGTAACTTGTTGTTTTTTTTCTCAAATCTAAAACAGTTCCATGAGTGGGACTATACAAAAATAAAAACACTATTGAAGAAATTTTTTCTCATTTCTTTTTCTGCTGATTTGGCAAAAAAAAAAAAATGGTGACTTTTTTTAAAAGCAATATTTCTGACATTTAATTATCGGCATCAGTGCCGCCTTCGGGGTATTACAGAATATGCAGGCGCTCAGAGTCTCAATCCTAGGAAGGACCTTAGCCAACTAAAAAAAATGACAATTAAGAAAAATAAAATAGGCATATTGAGTGTATAAAATGGGAGAAAATGTAAATCTTATCTTATAAAATACAGACGTTACTTCAAAAGAAAAAAAAAAAAAAATGATTAGGTCCAACGCGTGTCCCTAGGTCAATCTAGTTATGCATGTTAATCAATGACTTAAACTCTGCCAAGTCATTGGTCTTCCTGGCTGACTCAGGCAACTGAGGCAACCCATTCCATACTCTAATAGTACTAGAGGAGAAGGAGCGTTTTTAGAAATATTTTGTACAAACATTCGCATTTATCTTTGTGTCTTTCTGAGTATTTTATTAGGTTTTGTATTTGCATTTGAATGTTAATCAATGACTTAAACTCTGCCAAGTCATTGGTTTTCCTGGCTGACTCAGGCAACTGAGGCAACCCATTCCATACTCTAATAGTACTAGAGGAGAAGGAGCGTTTTTAGAAATATTTTGTACAAACATTCGCATTTATCTTTGTGTCTTTCTGAGTATTTTATTAGGTTTTGTATTTGCATTTGAATGTTAATCAATGACTTAAACTCTGCCAAGTCATTGGTTTTCCTGGCTGACTCAGGCAACTGAGGCAACCCATTCCATACTCTAATAGTACTAGAGGAGAAGGAGCGTTTTTAGAAATATTTTGTACAATGAATTTATCTTTGTGTCTTTCTGAGTATTTTATTAGGTTTTGTATTTGCATTTGAATACTGTGATTCCGTGTTTTAGTATAGTCCTAATTGCTACTTTCTTTTTATCTTATATCCTGAAGGCTTTCAAAATTAAATTAATATTATAGACGGTGCTAATTAAATATACAAGTGCTCTATTTCTTTCATCAAAAATATGTCTTGTTTTCGGATATACTTATTTGCAGAAATAATTGATTTAGAAAGCATTTAAAAGAGTCTTAGGGGACGTCATAGTATATCATGCTCTAAGCTTCAAATTGGCCTTCTTAAATCCGGCCCTAATAGAAATTACGTTTTCATATTACTTTTTAATAGATCTCATTGGTTAGTTTCTTAAAGATAATGGCCTTTAAAAAATTCATGAGATTGGTTTTGCATAGATGAAACATTCAAACCTAATGTAAATGTATAAATTTCCTTGTATTATCAACCATTTTACCGAAAGCCAGTGATTATTATTGGCTGCCTATTTACTGACATCCTTGCTAAAACCGGCAATGTTGTCAACTTGTTTTATTCTGCTTCCATCTCTATGTAAGTGTGTCTGTGTTTTATTTGTCGTTGTGGTGCTATATAGAAACAACAAGCAAGATATCAAAAATCCTTTTTTTAAAAGAACAAAACTTATCACAGTGGAAGAACTCCACATGTTGATGTTATTCACCTTATTTGATATATAAAAAAAAAAAATTAGCTAAAACGAATTCAATAATTAGTTAACTTTTTTTAAATTGATTCATGTTTTGTTAGATTATTTAAAGTTTCAACTTGGGAGAATGGGTGTAGGAGAATAAACATGCTCAATTATCGAATGGGACAAAAACCTACATATTTAGCCACATCTGTGAATACTGAAGGACTAACTTCCCTTGTTGGTATCAAACAAAGTTATTAATTCCAAGTAATATTAAATTATCTTTTTTTTTAAATTAATTTATGTCTTGTCTATGCCAAAACTTTTTTACCTGACAGACAGACAAAATAAGTTTATTAAAAAGAAACATACAATTGAAGAGGTTCCATTCGGTGACTAATAATTGGTGATTTTCATCTATTGCTTTTTCTTAGTGTATCCGGTGTACAGAAAATAGGAAATGTTGATTAAAAATAATTTGTACACTTTTTAAGCACTGTAAAAATCAATTTTTTAATCTCTTGAAGCATAATTAAGTTCCAAAGCTTATTTCAACTAACTCTGTCTGTCTCGTAAAAAGTGTGCACACGCTATTTCTCCCACACCCATTCTCGGTTCAAGCTGAAGCTTCGCCCAATTATTTATTGACATAGACAAGACATGAATCAATAAAGAAAGAAACTAATTAGTAACTAATAATTCAGTATTCACATATATGGCCAAAATTGTTGGGTTTAGTCCCCTAAATTTATTGTTGACGCTATTTTTACTTCGTTTTGATTATTAAATTGAGTGCAGTTATCTTTATTTAACGTCCAACGACATGAAGACCTATCTAAACTCACAGCAATGTGAGCATCCAAGGGAGCCTACTCAGCGAGAGGGCATTAGAAAAGTGTCTCTTCTATAGATAAATTAGTATAATTCTAGAAGTTAACAACTTGGCAATCTCCCCACATCTCTAACAAGACTAAAATAAAAATCTTTAAATCGAATGTCAAGGCGGTCTTACAGTATGGTTCTAAAAACATGGAGAACAATTGAAGCAACAACAATAAAAGTACAGACCTTCATCAACAGATGTCTGAGAAATATCTTAAGAATACACTGTTCTAACAAAATAGAAAACACCCAACTGTGGGAGATGGTTGGACATGGGAAATGTAGAGTTGTAGATCTTAGAGAGAAAGTGGAGATATATTAGCAGCACCACAAAAAAAACAAAAAAAAACGCCAACAACAGAGTTAAACAGTCTTTAGAGTAGAAACACACACACGCACTGCTCAAGACGCAGAGGAAGACTAAAAAGAACATGGCGATGCTGTGTACTAGATGAAGCCGAGAGGACAGGAAAAAGCTGGGAAGCGATTTAAAAACAAACTAGCAAAAGACCGTGGAGCGTGGCGTGCTTATCTTCTTCTTATATAATACAGACGTTACTTCAAAAAAGAAGATGATTACGTCCTACGAGTCATGGATTTAGTCATGCATATTAACCAATGACTTAAATTCTGCCAAGTCACTGGTTTTCCTGGCTAGCTCAGGCAACCCATTCCATGCTCTAATAGCACTAGGGAAGAAGGAGTATTTGTACAAATTTGTCCAAGCATATGGGACGAGGAATGTGCCTTTATCTTTGTGTCTTTCAGAGTATTTTATTAAATTTTGTTTTTGTATTTGAAGATTATGGTTCAGTGTTTTATGTATAATTGCTACTTTACTTTTGAGTCTTCTGTCCTGAAGGCTTTCTAAATTTAGTGATTTTACTATAGGTGTTACTCTAGTCAAATGTGAATATTCATTTTTTTTTATCTCACTGCTCTATTTTGTGTCTGTTCCAGTTTCTTAATGTTATCTTGAGTTGAGGGGTCCCAAACGGAGGATGCATATTCTATTATGGCCTAACCAAGGTTAAATAACATTTTAGTTTTATGTTTTTATTTGATTTATAGAAATTTCTTTTAATAAATCCTAATGCTTTGTTTGATTTTTTTATAGTTTCATCAATATGTGGATTCCATGACAGTTTTTCATTTATTATAACACCTAGGTATTTTGAGTTTTTAGTCTGTGTTACTGGTTTGCCATGAATAAGATAAGTGGAATTAATTTGTTTTAGTTTTTTTTGTTACTCTTAACAACTGACATTTTTCTGGGTGGAAAGACATGCTCCAATTTGATTCCCATTTCTGTAATTCATCTAATTCTCTTTGTAAAATATCTGTGTCTTGTTTTGTTTTTATTGTTCTATATATTATGCAATCGTCTGCAAATAATCTGACTTTTGTTCCTGAACTAATGCAATTTGGTAAATCATTTATGTAAATTAAAAATAGTAGTGGACCCAAGACTGTTCCTTGAGGTACACCTGAGTTTACTGTTATTGGTGTTGATTTAGAGCCATTTATTATTACAGTTTGTTCTCTCCCTATCAGAAAATCTTTAATCCACTGATGCAGTGGACCATCAATGCCAAAATATTTTAATTTTTTAGCAAACTATGGTGGTGAACTTTGTCAAAAGCCTTAGAAAAATCTAGTAAGATAGCATCTATTTGTTCACTATTATCTAAGCCTTTAGAAAAATCATCAATTAGTCCTATTAGTTGTGTTTCACATGATCTATATTTCCTAAAGTCATGTTGGTATGGTGTGAGGACATTTTGTTTGTCTAAGTGGTTTATGATGTTGCTACATATTATGTGTTCTAGGATTTTACATGTGATGCTGGTAAGTGATACTGGTCTGTAGTTTCCTAGGTCAGATTTTTCTCCTTTTTAAATAGGTGGGTGACATTAGCTTCTTTCCAGTCCCTTGGTACTCTGCCCTGGTTAAGTGAAGCCTGAAAGAGTATTTTGAACACTGGGGCTAGCTCATTGCTTAGTTCTTTGAGTAATCTAGCTGGAATACCATCAGGTCCAGACGCTTTATTTGGTTTGGTGTTGGCTAATAGTTTTTGAATTCCATTTTCTTGTACTACTATATCTTCTATGCTGTCTACTTGGTTCAAATTCAGTAATATGTCTTTGTCTCCTGGGGCTGAGAATGCTGATGCAAAATATTTGTTTAGGATGTTTGCTTTAGTTTCATTATCATTATGTATTATGTTATGTTCATCTTTTAATGGCGCAATGCCTGTTGTCTCCATTTTCTTAGACTTAATGTATGACCATAGGTTTTTGTTGTTATCTTTAGATATTACATTGTTTATGTATTCACTCTGCAGCTGTCTGCTTACTTTTTGGGTTAAGTGTTTGATTTTTATATACTTTTTGTAAACTCTTTCTGCCTTAGTTTCTTTAAATTTTCTATATAGGTTTTCCTTCTGTTTACAAAGCTTCTTTAGTCTATTATTAAACCAGCATTTATTTATTTTGTTTGACGTGTATTTAGTTGGTATATGATTTTCTATAATGCTTTTAAGATGGTTTTTAATGAAATTCCAGAGGTCATCGACTGGTTGGTTAATATTTTTTTCTAATAAGAATGTTTGTTGAAAGTTTAATGTAGCTTGGTGTAGTTGTGTTTGGTTACATTTATTCCAGAGTAAGATTTTTCTTTTGGGTTTTGAATTGGCTACTGCTTTTATCTGACTGTGTATTTTTATGATCTCATGGTCTGATAGACCAGGGATAATATCATAATCAACTACTAATCCAGGTCTGTTGGTTAAGAAGAGATCTAATGTGTTGTTTAAGGATGGCTGCCTGGTCGTGCGGTTTGCACGCTGAACTTTCGTTCAGATTTATCGATGGTCCCGGGTTCAAACCCTGCCCGCTTCCATCCCCCGTCGTCCTGCGGGAGGTTTGGACTAGGAAGTAATTATCTTCAACTCTGAAGGAACATCCGAAACATGTAAAACATTTTACAAAACAAACATTTTAATCTAGTTGGCTTTTTGATGATTTGATCTAAACTTAGGTTGTGTAAAGTTTCTATGAAAAGCTCATTTATGTCCTTAAGGTTTTGGTGTTTATCTATGGTTAGTATTTTCCAATTTATATCAGGTAGGTTAAAATCACCCATAATCCAAAAAACTGCATTTTTATTTGTCTCTTTAAGTGTAGTAATCTGATTACATAGTTCCTGCATGTATTCTAAACTAGAATTTGGTGTTCCGTAAATGCTGCCTATTATTAGGGATGTTGAGGTGGTATTAATTTTACAAAATGTTGATTCTATATTTTTTGAGTTAGTAAGGTAATTTCTTCTGCTATAAAGAGTGTTTTTTATTGTTAGAAGAACTCCTCCATGATTATCAGCCCTATCTTTTCTAAAAATTTCATAATTACTATTGAAAATTTCTGCATTATAAATTTTAGGATGTAGCCAAGTTTCTGTTCCTGCAATTATGTCTGGTTTCTCACATTCTAATAAAATTTCTAAGTCTGCTGTTTTGTTCCTAATACTTTGAAAATGTATTACTTAGGTTTTAAGGTATTTTGGTATTACTTCTTTAGTAGGTTTGTTTAGTGAGGCTGTTGTATTAATTTTAGTAGATTTAGGTTTAACAGAAGTGGATCTGGCTAGTGGTTTGTGAGTTTGGTTTGGGATGGTGTTTAGGATATTGTATGGGTTAGAAGTGTCTGCATCAAAGGAATCAAACAGTCCTGATGTAAACTGAGGTAACCCACACTGTACACAGTGCCATGATGCGTCTTTGTTGCCTAAGGCATAATACACAGGTGTATTCATATGGAGACATGATGCATGGTACCATTCATCGCAGGTGTCACATTGAATGGCTTTCTGTTTCATGGTGCATACTTTTTTGCAGATGTTGCATCTATCTTTAGATCTAGGCCCAGAATTTGATTTAATATTAACAGTGATAGGTATTTATTTCTGCTGTGTCTGATTGAGAACTTCCATTTGTGGTGGGTGATCTTCTTTAATGTTATGGATGTGTATGTTAGGTTATTTTTGAAGTTGCATTGATCTAGAGTGTGATGATTGTTTATGACTGTTGTTTCTTTTTTAAGTTTAGTGTTGACTAAGGTAGATCTAGTTCTATGTTCAGCTAGTGTGTATTTAGTAATTATTAGGATAAATAGCCAGAGCAATTTCATGATGACTGTTGTTGATTTTAAAGGTCTAGTCTAAATCTAGTTTAAGGTTTCTACCGAGGCCCCATGTCTCTAAGGTGATTGTGAGTTGACAGCTTTTTCAAGAGCATTCCTTCAAAAAAAAAAAACTATGCCTTTCAGCATAGTAAATAAACGTATACACACCTAGTTAGCTCAGTTGCTAATCTATAGTATTAAAATGCACCTTCTCTGAACTAGACTGTACTAATTAACAAACTGCCATGTTTCACCTGTAAATATAGTGTCAGTTAAATTCGTCTAAAAATGCATTTTATTTTTAAAATCTAGAATTGAGATATTGGGTATGGATCTTTTTTTTTTTTGGGGGGGTGGGGGGGGGTAAAGTTGTTTTTTTTAACGATCGGGGGGAAGGGTCGCTTGAGTTACATCTTACTTTTATTCATTACATGGCTTATATCAGCTTACACTTTGCACAATTATTCATTGGCATATCAAGACATGAATGAATATAAAAAAAAACAATAAGACAATTAATTACTGGTAATTATTTTGATTGATACAAATAAGGGAAATTAATACTTCAGTATTAACAGATATGGCTAATATTGTTGTGTTTTGTCCATTTAAATTATTGTTTACGTTATTTCTCTCTCAAACATTCTCCGAACAGTTGATACTTATAACATTTTTTTATATCGAATAAGGGAAATAACAAGTACATTATTGAGATATAGTTTTAATGGCGGAGTTCTTTCTCTTTAGATAAGCATTGTTTTTTTTAAAGGATTTAAATATTTTGTTTGTTTTTTGTTCACGGATGCCTCATCTTAAATGTGCCTTTATGAACAGGTAGCACACTATGGCGCTACACTAACTCCACTCTAGACCTGGGCTACCCACGAAACTCAAAAACGACGTTTATGGAAACGCCTCTGACAGCCTTGTCGACATACGATGCTAGAGGCAAAATTTTGGTTCTCTTCTTCGGGGTAACGTAAGATGTGTAACCTAATTAGACAGACACCTACTAGTCCTTGTTTTGTGTCTTTCTGAACGTATGAGGCTTAAGGCAGTAAATCCCTTGGAAAGGCAGATGACCCACATTTGCATAAAGCTTTTATCAACTCACACTGTTAGTCTGGCAAAAAGATTGTACACATTATTTCTCCCACACCCATTCTCGGATAATGTTAAAACGTTGCAAGAGTTATTTATTGACATAGACAAGACATAAATCAATAAAGAAATTAACCAATGGACCTCATTCACCAATCGTAAACAAACTACATTTAGGCACGTGATTCCCTATATCTCCTATACGACTTATGCAATCCATAAAGGCTGTTACGTGATACATATTTTTCATTGTTTTATCAATATTATGACGTGGCTAAATGTGTTTATTTACGATTGGTGAATGAGGTCCATTAGTCATCTAATGACTGGTAATTAATTGTTTTGTGCAAATACCAACAAGGGAAATTAATCCTCCAGTATTCACACATATGACTAAATATGTATGGTTTGGTTCCTTTAGATAATTGTACTCTCTATTTATCTAACATGCATTCTCGGATCAAGTTGAAACTTTAAACAAGTATTTATTGTACCTAACAAAACAGGAATTAACAAGCAAAATTAACCAGTTAGTTTAATAATTATTGGTAATAGATTATTTTGCTTGATTTCGAATAAGGACAATGACTTCTGCATTGCTGAGAGATATAGTTGTACGTGCGGAGTTATTCCCCTTATATAAGCTTTTTTTTTCTTCATAAAGGGGACTTGGCTTAGCTTCCAAACCGAGGGGTCGAATCCCGTGAAGACTGGGATTTTAAATCTCTGGATTTTTAGGAGCTTGGGAAGTAAAGTGGTTGGTCGCTGTGTCTGTCATATTGACTATAGAAAAAAATGTCTCCAGAGGTCGTAAGGTCTAAATGGGGTACATTTGACCAACTTTGAGTAAATGTTTCAATGCTCTTTACATACTTAGTGCACTCCTTCCACCTTGATCTCGTTGTATCCATTGTGCCGCCACTGTACTTTAAATTATATAAGGCTTGTCTTCGAGTCCGAAGATTAGTGAGGAGGGCAGTATTTCCCGTGGCTGCGCAGCCCCAGCTGTGACCTACATATTTTGCCACACATATCTAGGTAGTATAGTGTCAAATGACGCCTCACTTTCAAGGGAAGTTGATAACCGTCAGGCCACGGCCAGTAGCGCTTTTGGACGCCTTCAGGCAAGAGTTTGGCGGAACAAATCGCTCTGCCGGCCTACAAAAATCAATGTCTACCAGGCGGTAGTTCTCTCAACCCTTCTATATGGCTCTAAGACATTACACTATACAGAAAAAAACTATGACTTCTTGAGCGCTTCCACCAAAGATGCTTTGCGCTTCATCATGGACTTACGGTGGCAAGACCGCACTACTAACAGCGATGTCCTTGCGAACGCTGGTATGGACAGTATAGAGAGACTTCTTACGGTCCGACAGTTACGCTGGGCAGGGCACGTACCCGTTTGGGAGACGAACGTATGCCAAAGGCAGTCTTTTTTGGTGACGTAACAGGCGCCCCACGGAAACGCAATGTTAAGACCATAAGACTCGTTTGTTTGCTTGCTTCAGAACACAGGTAAAGTTCCCCTTTCAGACCATGAGGTCTATAGGGTAGATGATGTTTAGGTCATCTGTTTCTGTGGCCCACGGTTAACGAGAAGGGTGTCATGTGGCCAGCACAAATACCAACGGCCTTTACTTTCCCCAACTGAATTCAGGTATCCATTAGAGCTGGGTAGATTCAGGGGCGCACAAAAAATTCCGAAATTCAAAATTCCAGTTTTTACTGAGATTCGTACCCAGGACAACGGGGTTCGGAAGCCTAGCGCTTAACCACTTGGGCACTGCACCCCCTTCTATGATTATAAATATTTATAAATATGAATTATTCATGTCTTAATACAAAAATAAAAGATTGTTCTTTATTCTAATAACTCCATTTTTGTAAATATTTTTTTTACAGAAAACTTTAACATGGCGATGGAATCCTGTTTCTGAAACGATGAATGGAAATTATAATTTAATATCAATCCACTGGCGTCATGTACCCCCTCAGTTCGACGCTGTTGTTAATTGGTGGGACAATTACATTTATTTCTTTAAAAAGAGCAAGTAAGCAGAATGATATATTAACTAGTTGATCCCAATGGTGACGATACCCATAAAAAAATGTGTGACGCTAATAATAAACGAATGAAATTATCCATTTCTCCTGCTTTAAACTTACCAACAACTGACCTATATAATCTCTCTCTCTTTCTCTGTGCGTGTGATTTTGTGCTACCAACTCATTGGTAAATAAATAAATATAGCTTATAGCATGCTCAGAGCGTTACGGTCCAATCTCGTTTGTGGGGGGGGGGGGGGGGGAAGAGGGTATCTGGGAGAAGGTTTTCCGTGCTGCCTATAGGCGCTCAGTGAATACAACTGTGCTCAAGTCGGGTGCCGAACATCGAGCCCCCTTCATAGGTAGCCAATCCAAGCCATGTCAAGTGTACATGGCCTCTCGGCTAAGCAGAAAAATGATAAGGTTTTTAAAAAAATAATCTTCATATTTTCATGGTTGTTCAATAGAAACATTAACCAGAGCTATCGTTAGTTTCCCATTCATGTCGTGTATTTTTTATTCAATATTTTTTTTTTTGCTTGTTTCTGATAAACACACAGTGGACAAAAGACTGACCAATGTTGGGTACCCTTCTACTTTGTATTCTCAAACTACAGACTATGCCAATAAGAAGTATTAAATACAAACCTGTCCTTGTTTTAGAAAATGTTACCAAGCGCTAAATCTCTTTGATATAAAGTCCAGTAGGGAATCGGCGGCGTAGGGGCTATTATCCCGTCTGATCGCTGCTTTGTAGTGTGTTGCAGCTAGGTGGTGGTGTCGTTTCCAGGGTCATTGGTTCGGGCCTCGGTCAACGCTGTCCCCTATGTTCGTCACATTTTATTCACAACTTTCTCCGATTTTAAAACTTGGTCACTGCTTTTCTATGTTGAACAAAATGTAATTGAGATGCCCAGGCCGGCGACAGGGGTAAGGGCTTTTAAGTGAAAGAAACCTAATGAATGAAACAAATAACAAAACAATTGTGTCACTAATGGTATCCCCCTTTTTTTTTTCCTGAACGTAACCTACGCCCCCCTGAAAAGTTTGAATATTATTAGCGATATATGTTTACTTTATCGTAATTTTCCACAGGTACTATAAAGTGAATTTCTACACTAGAGAGCTACTTGCCAACTATCCAAAACCAACAGCCCCTTCATGGTTCAAAGGTGAATGCGGAGTAGCTCTGAAATAAAGTCATTTTATTGATGACACCTGTGTGTTACTATAATTTTTTACAAGCCTTTTATATCAACTCACTCTGTCTTTTTGTCTGTTTGGTGAAAAGTTTGAACATGTTATTTTTTCCACACCCATACTTAAAAAATAAACTAATCCTCCAGTAGTCATAGACATGGCTAAATATGTGGGGGTTTTGTCCTTGTAGATTATTGTACATATTATTTCTACCACAGCCATTCTTGGATCAAGTTTAAACTATACACAATTATTTATTGTACCTAAAAAAAACATGAATGAATAAAAAATCAACACTTAGCCAACTAATTATTTTGTTTGCTATCGAAAAGGGGAAAAAACTTCTACATTAATGTGAGAACGTTTAAATTGAGGAGTTATTCCCCTTTGATAAGCTTTTTTTTTTTTAAGTATTTTTATTTTACTTGTTTATGTAATCTATTAAGATATTTCCCATTTGTTTTGTAGAAAAAACAAAGTGCTATCATCACATAAACTTGCCGTCATTTTGATATAGTGTGCTTGTTGCTTGATATGAACTTGAATGAAAACTTTGATGATGTACACCCTTGACCATTTATAATATCATTCATAAACAATAAGTTTAGGCTACCTCGCCCGGGATGCGATGTGCTCCATCTCTCTCTGTAGCCCTCTAACGGAAAAGCCTTTGAGAAAACAAGGGCTATGCTGTCGTGATTGGTCTGAGCATCACGCTAGCAGTGAGGCCGAGTTCTCCAAATTGGGCCCCGCGCAGCCCAATTAACATTTAGCATATCACTATAAGTCATGGCTTTTGTCACAGGCTTTTAAAGATGTACGAATTAAAGGGTTGACATAATTATTATATCGTACGATTGACGTAAATTTAATTAAACCACTGACGCCTGTTACTAATTAATAAACGGTTGTAAAAATTGGCCCTCCCCCAATTTGTAAGGCCGGCCCTGCCTGCTAAAGAGCTCAACAGCTATCGCCCCATCCACAAAACATTCTTATAAGGGGAGACTTTTTTACAAAGCTTATACCAACCCACTCTGTCTGTCTGGTACAAATCTTGTACACGTTATTTCCTCCACTTGCCATTCTCGGATCAAGTTGAAATTTTGCATAAGTATTCATTGTCTATGACACCACATAATGAATCAAAAAATAATTATTATTTATTTTGTTTAATATAGAAAAGTGGGGTCGAGTCTCTGGACACAAAGTAATATGGTAGTAATTGTAAGGTTCTTACCCTTATATACCTCACTTTTAAACTCCTAAACCTCGACTAGCGTTTTGTAACTTTGATTTTTCATTTTGAACTAGAAGTAAAATCTTTGGTTTAATTACCAGTAATCTACATATTGTCTATTAGACATTTGAGGTGCTCACCAATAAATAAGCCTAGTTACCTTTATACCAAACATCCCTGTGCGTTTTATTTGTTTAATGTGCAATTTAAACATTTCTGCGAATTATTTGCTATTGAATGTTTTTTTTTAAATTTATTTCATATTTAGTCTGATAGTCTCGACAGTTTTATTGTTTAGATTTCTGCACGTCCTGACTACAGTGTACAAATTGTAACAAGATTTTCAACACGAAAGGTTTATATTTAATTCTGCACCAACTTCGCAAATGTACTGTTTAGCTGATTTCAATCAATGTACAACAGTAACTGTAATATAATTGAGAAACGCAACCACAACTATTGTCCTTAACGCCGTACTGTTTGGTGATGGAAACAGAGAATCAAATGAACATAGTTACACACTAGAAAATGCTCGAGCTCTTAAGTGGTATTGCCTAACTGAAAGTTATTTAGCGTGTGGGAAATAAAATTTGCTTGTGGTCGAAATCAGGTTCTCAACCTATTTAACTCCGCGACCCCTTAATACAATTTTTCCCTTTTTTTGTTGGTAATCTATATTGAAGAATCATACACTGAGTTATGATGCATTTTTATGGTGACTCATTCTGTACCAGACATTAAAATCCAGCAGCATCTGTGCAGCAATACAAATATTTTTCCAAGAGGTCTTTTACTTAACTTTGTCAATTACATCACGAGCTGCAGAGGTCATTTCAAGAAGTTGGCATAGAAACTAATCTTTATAATCGCTATTATGTATATATCTCAAGAAAACCAGTAATTGTGAAAAATTTACTACGCCTGTGAATTCATCAATCTGGGTGCCAATTATTGGAAATGGATAAGATATATTTCATGAATTACCTGATTGGTAATATCAGCAGACATGATAATTTTTTTTCCTTTGAGCAGTGTCATTAGATAATGAAAGGGCATTAAATTTAGATAAGAATTCGACGTCAATCGTAACTCGAGCAATGCCTTTGGCCCCTGGCAATATTAACTCTTGGCAAAGGTGTGAGGTTTCAGCTCTGGCAATTCTGAGAGCCACCAAATAAAAGGCTTCAAGGGGCTGCTATGTTTTAATTTTGCTACTTGCCACCCGAGTCAAGTCTGTATTTCTTGACTCTATCAGCCTTAAAAACTAAAATACTGGATGTCCTTATCAGCAAAACTCGGAGATTTGTTACGCCTCATACATATTGCATAGAGAACTTCATTCCAACTGACGCATTTGGCTCCCCCACTTTTTATTTTACTTTATTGAAGCTTGACGACCGTTTCATAATGTGTATGGTAATAATGTAATCTAAATAATATTCCTTTAATACGCCAATAGAAATGCCTCCACATACCAAGCATGGTACAAACACGTTAAAAACCTAAATTAAAAACGTTCGATAAAAAACATGACCTATAGAATTAGGGATAAGTGCAGTCAAGAATTTATTTGGATTCCTGTTATTAAAAACTAATAGGACTAATTGATGATTTTTCAAAAGGTTTAGATAATAGTGAACAAATAGATGCTATCTTACTAGATTTTTCCAAGGCTTTTGACAAAGTTCACCACCATAGTTTGCTTAAAAAATTAAAATATTTCGGCATTAACGGTCCACTGCATCAGTGGATTAAAGATTTTCTGATAGGGAGAGAACAAACTGTAATAATAAATGGCTCTAAATCAACACCAATAACAGTAAACTCAGGTGTACCTCAAGGAACAGTCTTGGGTCCACTACTATTTTTAATTTACATAAATGATTTACCAAATTGCATTAGTTCAGGAACAAAAGTCAGATTATTTGCAGACGATTGCATAATATATAGAACAATAAAAACAACACAAGACACAGATATTTTACAAAGAGAATTAGATGAATTACAGAAATGGGAATCAAATTGGAGCATGTCTTTCCACCCAGAAAAATGTCAGTTGTTAAGAGTAACAAAAAAACTAAAACAAATTAATTCCACTTATCTTATTCATGGCAAACCAGTAACACAGACTAAAAACTCAAAATACCTAGGTGTTATAATAAATGAAAAACTGTCATGGAATCCACATATTGATGAAACTATAAAAAAATCCAACAAAGCATTAGGGTTTATTAAAAGAAATTTCTATAAATCAAATAAGAACATAAAACTAAAATGTTATTTAACCTTGGTTAGGCCAATAATTGAATATGCATCCACCGTGTGGGACCCCTCAACTCAAGAAAACATTAAGAGACTGGAACAAACACAAAATAGAGCAGTGAGATTCATAACAAACGAATATTCACATTTGACTAGGGTAACACCATTAGTAAAATCACTAAATTTAGAAAGCCTTCAGGACAGAAGACTCAAAAGTAAAGTAGCAATTATACATAAAACACTGAACCATAATCTTCAAATACAAAAGCAAAATTTAATAAAATACTCTGCAAGACACAAAAAAAAGGCACATTTCTCGTCCCATATGCTAGGACAAATTTGTACAAATACTCCTTCTTCCCTAGTGCTATTAGAGCATGGAATGGGTTGCCTGAGCTAGCCAGAAAAACCAGTGACGTGGCAGAATTTAAGTCATTGGTTAATATGCATGACTAAATGCATGACGCGTAGGACGTAATCATCTTCTTTTTTGAAGTAACGTCTGTATTATATAAGATAAGATAAGATGCACAATTAAAAAGATCAGTAGTAAAAAATAATAATAATAACTCCCTGATTACGTCACAACTAGTGTCAACTACAAATCTATAAAGCATAATATTCTCCTCTTACTTCCCAGATACTTACACATAGATCTTTGTACACACAGACCACACACAAACATTTTGATGACTTCTAAAAATAAATGACATAAGATACAATAGATCTTTTTTTTAACTACTGGTGATAAATTAAATGCAATAAAACAATGATAAATAAAAAAAATTGCTTATTTGTTTTCTTTATGATACATCGTCCACTGTCCATATGCTGTTTTGTTTTGTTTAAGTTACAATTTAAATATAGGCAAAGAATTAAATATAGCCTACTGGTCAGCAAGTCAATTTTTATTCACTCATTAAATATTATGCTATCTAAAATTGACGGCCTATATATCTCAAGGTCTGAAAGGGGAACTTTACAATTTGGCGGGTGTCGGTAGTTGTAAATGCCTCATAGCTGTCGTCTACGGTGGGAATTAAAAGCCTGGCCCTAGCTGCTGGCACGAGTTGCACGGTCCGCGCGGGGCTCTGGCAGGGCTCGGGAAAGTATGGGAGGACCCGTCGTGGCCATTGACGCCGAGGCCGGACTGGTGTGCTCCCTGGTCGTGGCCGCTTGCGAGTCTTGGACGCTGACTGCAGACCTAGAGAGGAGGATCCTAGCAATGGAATCGAGATTCTACAGAGAGATCCTAGGTACCGCATCACAGGCGAAGAGATTGGAGACGGGGACGCTGGAGCGGTTGGACCCCACGATTACCTGCTGACTATTGTAAAAAAAACAAAAAAAAAACAACAACCGGTAATTAAAACTCTATGGCCATATTACAAGGTCTTTGGGACCTCCCTTCAAGTAACAATATCAGGGAAAAGAAGAAGAGGCAGACATAGAAAGCGATGGGAAGACAACATAAAATAATGGACGGGCCTGCCATTGAAAGAGGTTCTATCCAAGGCAAAAAGACATAGGAATGGAGAAAGACGGTTGACAAATCTTGTGTGGTGCCCCAACGGTCCAACAGACTAAGGGATAGATGAAGGCGAATGTGATAGTGACAAAAAAAGAAGTCTGAGAATTTTCTTGTTAACGATTTACAGCAGCGGTTCTCAACCTTTTAAGCTCGGCGACCCCTTTTTACAATTCTTCACTTTGCCGCGACCCCCCCCCTTTACATACACAGAGCAATAGAAGAGTAGACAATAACAATCCATATTTTCGATGGTCTTAGGCGACCCCTGGCAAATCGTCAATCGACCCCTAAAGGGGTCACGACCCACAGGTTGAGAACCCCTGATTTACAGGGTTACACAAGTTGTGATTTTCAGATCAAACAAACTTTTATAATCTGATCCCCAAATCTGCAGATCCCAGACTATATGTCTATCAGACCGCAGACTATATGTCTATCAGATCCCAGACTATATGTCTATCAGATCCCAGACTATATGTCTATCAGATCCCAGACTATATGTCTATCAGATTCCAGACTATATGTCTATCAGTTATCGTCCCTTCTGACTCAACAGATGTATGTATACGGGGACAAATGCTATGTGGGCAACAACATACCAACAGTCCCCCATGTGAGGAGAGGGGGCATCAGCTAGCTAGTGCCCGTTCTTCTTTTAGGTGCTTCCCCCCCCCCCCCCCCAACCATGATAGGTATCAAAGCAGTTTATGCCAGTCAGCCTTACAGCTCATATTATTGGAGAAAGAAGATCACATTAATATCTATAATCTTTCGTTTCGATATGCAGAAAAAGTCACAAAAATCTAATATATCTAAAACAACATTCCTTATTAGGCTATATAGCTGCAGAGGTCTGTAATATGTTTAAAACTTTACGAACTATATTTATATATTTACAACATAAATTTTGAATAGCTTTTTCTCTAAATAACGTAATCGAAATGACTGGCTGTAGACTAATCTAGGCATTGTTAAAATTGCATAGCGTGTGTGTGTGTTACTATAGGCCTATACTTCTAATTGGTGGGTCAGAGGAAACGAGAGGGCGGTTTGGAGAAGCTAGGTACGCTTCCAGACCCACCAGAAGAGCCGCAAACATACGAGAGTGCAAAAGCGAGGATTTGTAAAAGGATCAAGTCCAAGTGGTACGATAGCTGGTACCATTGTAGCATGGGACAGGAAATCTGGAAAGTTCTCAAACGCCCATCTAAAAAAGCCAGAAATTTACATGGAGTGTTTTTTCGTCCCATAGACGAATCTCATGCTTTACGTCGTTCGAACCGACATTAACATTAGCATGCATTTATTAGGTTCAGAGGGGTTGCCTCGGAGTCGTATTTGTGTCGGAAGGATACTAGTTCACTGCTGGAGGCGTACAGTTTTGATCGTATTTTAAAAATTTGCGTCTTACACAATTTGAAGATGTTCTGCACTCCACGACTTCCATCCTTCCTGTGCAGGTATAACCTTATGGTGGAGGACTTGGTGTGTAAACATCGAAATTTAGTTAGTAATTTTCTAGTGAGTCTGTCAATGTCATGTAGGTCGGTGTCAGTCCATTTGATGACACCGAACGTGTAAAGGAGTCATGGGATGGCCCAGCTATTTATTGCAGTGACGAGGTAACTGCCAGACAGCTTAGTGTTGAGAATTTTATTTACTCTTATCTTTCTTATATACTACAGACGTTACTTCAAAAAAAGATGATTACGTCCTACGCTTTGTTTATATTTAACAAGAAATCCTCTTTTAATTTTTATGGTTCATCTTGGCATTCTGGTTTATTCCAAGATATTTATAAAATTTATTAAAGGAGGCAGAGTTCAGTTCCTCGATGCCTTTATTACAATGCAATGTTAGTGTTGGCTGCCATGCCCTTTTAATGCTAACACGTATCCCAGGGGATGTATGGATATCATCGTCACTAAAGCTTTTTACCATTTTAATAAAGGTGTGTAACTTTTGCTCGGTTTCTGTATATATAATTGAAAATAAATTTTAAACAAGTAGATCTAGATCTGTAGCCTTTCAAGAAAATTGATTAAATCGACAGTAATTTTCTAAATAAAAAAAAAAGAGAGAATCGTTTTATGCCAGCGGTTCTCGACCTTTTTAGCTCGGCGACAACTTTTACTATTTCCAAGTGTGCGGCGACACCCAACACAAAGAAATCGTGTTATGACCGCAAACATTAAAGAGAAATTTTTTCTTTCTACATCTCTTATTAATGAGTTTACTAAACCCTTTCATTCTCTGGAACATCTTCATCTCTGTCATTGAATGGACTTCTTGCACGTGCAAGCAGCAAGTGGTTGTCAAATTTGGAAAGTATGATGAAATGTCGTCTGCATGCATTCCTTTTGCCAGGTTCAATGTCATTTTCCTCATATAAAGCAGATCAGATTGGCAACATGTATATATTGCTTTCGTCAAATTTTGTTGGTAAATTTGAAATTTCATTCGGATTTTTTTCAGACAAAACGAGGCATGTTGCATTTGGTCCTTTGTAGTGAATTTTTTATTTCTTCTTGTAATTCTTGAAGCAGTGTTTTCGTTACTAATATTAGTCAATTAATCATACAGTGAGTTCCAAATACTTTTGGTGACTCATTCTGTACCAAACGTTGGCATCCAGACCGGCTTACTAGCAAACTTGGAACACCATCTGTGCAGACACCACTAATAGTTTTCATTTAGATTTTTTGATTTTCCAAAAATGAATAAACATTTTTCTGATATAAATCTCATGTTTCAGTCGTTTCAAGTGGTTATCAAAAAAAAAACTCGTTTTTAAAATCGGCATCATTTATATACCTAATTGTACCTCTAGATTACTTAGAATCCATGTCGACAAAGCTCGGATGATAAGTATCGAAATAATGTAGCAGTCTGCATAGATTCGTCTTATAGAACTTCTTTACAAATGATGCGCTTTTGAATTGAATTTTCAATTTCTGCTTGAACTATTGAAGCAAAACCAAACCTTTAATAAAACAAAATATTTTCTGTTCTGGTATTCTTTTGTGGTAGATCCATTGTCATGGACTGTTCCATGATGGAAATAGTTCACTTTCATAACATGGACTATTAAACGAGAATCTATTATTAACTAATTCAATTTCGTCTCGACATTGCCATAGAAATACTTTGATTCTGCAACTGTAAATATATACATAATGCAACGACTAAATTGTTTGAAATTATTTTAATTTAGTTCTCTATGAGTGAATAACAATTTTAAAAAGTAACCTCCAATGGAAAAACTTTGTACAATATTAAGTTTTACACGTTAGAATAGACCAAAAAAAAAAACATGTTTTCGATGGTCTTAGGCGACCAGAGGCAAATCGTCATTCGACCCCCAAAGGGGTCGCGACCACAGGTTGAGAACCCCTGTTAAATGCACTATTTGGCGAATTTAAGAAACAAAACAAAAAAAAATCGATAGATCTAAATTTTATTGTGTATAGTATAGATATAGACCTAGACTACTTGTCTAGTTTTTTTTATCAGATCCTTAGCAATAGTAGAATATCTAGATCTAGATCTATTTATTAAATGTATATTTTAAATGTCTAGATTTAGAGTTCTAAATTCCTATAGGAGTCTAGGACTTACGACGAAATTTTTTACTGCTCATTTGGAAATTAAAAAAACAGTATCGGACATGTCCTAACTTGGCAACAGTAAAGTAACAATGAAAACAATGTTTTAACTTCGGCGTCAACATGTCACGAGTATGTAACAACAGAATATTAGATCTAGATGAGTAAATATATAGATTAGGTAGAATTATAGGTATGCCGAATTATATTCTAGACCTCTGCATTCCCATTAATCTTCAGACTCAAAGACAAGCCTTATTATTATAATAAAAAATATATAAACATAATAATAATGATTAATAATGTCGATTCTATTAATAATATTATTATTATTATATTCTAATGACTAATCTAATTGAGTAATTGACTATTCTAGATCTAAAAACACTTCAGATGACTTCACCTAGAATTTAATTTTTTATTTTAGAAAGCCTGTGTTACGTGTTGTGTAAACTAAGTTAAGTGTACACTTGTGTGACTTGTTAGTAAGTTGTTACTTATTGACTTGTAGACTAGTTGTAGAGCTAGAACTGTTACTATTCCTTCTATTCTAGACTCTAATGTCATTGTCAGTAATGTCTCTATGCTTTGTTTTTGTTTCCAATAAAGGCATTTATCTAACAGCTAAAGTAGTAAACTTTAGACTAGTAAAACTTAGTGTCTTGAAGCTAGTACTACTTAAAGGCTTTACTAAACCAGCCTTTCAACTTTGGCTTTACTAGGTTTAGACTATTTAAGTTTTACTTTAGTTTTAAATTTTAGTATTTTACCTTACGAAAGTCCTTATTATCTTATCTTATATAATACAGACTTTACTTCAAAAAAGAAGATGATTACGTCCTACGCGTCATGCATTTAGTCATGCATATTAACCAATGACTTAAATTCTGCCAAGTCACTGGTTTTTCTGGCTAGCTCAGGCAACCCATTCCATGCTCTAATAGCACTAGGGAAGAAGGAGTATTTGTACAAATTTGTCCTAGCTTATGGAACGAGGAATGTGCCTTTATTTCTGTGTCTTGCAGAGTATTTTATTAAATTTTGTTTTTGTATTTGAAGATTATGGTTCAGTGTTTTATGTATAATTGCTACTTTACTTTTGAGTCTTCTGTCCTGAAGGCTTTCTAAATTTAGTGATTTTACTAATGGTGTTACTCTAGTCAAATGTGAATATTCGTTTGTTATGAATCTCACTGCTCTATTTTGTGTTTGTTCCAGTTTCTTAATGTTTTCTTGAGTTGAGGGGTCCCAAACGGTGGATGCATATTCTATTATTGGCCTAACCAAAGTTAAATAACATTTTAGTTTTATGCTCTTATTTGATTTATAGAAATTTCTTTTAATAAACCCTAATGCTTTGTTGGATTATTTTATAGTTTCATCAATATGTGGATTCCATGACAGTTTTTCATTTATTATAACACCTAGGTATTTTGCGTTTTTAGTCTGTGTTACTGGTTTGCCATGATTAAAATAAGTGGAATTAATTTGTTTTAGCTTTTTTGTTACTCTTAACAACTGACATTTTTCTGGGTGGAAAGACATGCTCCAATTTGATTCCCATTTCTGTAATTCATCTAATTCTCTTTGTAAAATATCTGTGTCTTGTGTTGTTTTTATTGTTCTATATATTATGCAATCGTCTGCAAATAATCTGACTTTTGTTCCTGAACTAATGCAATTTGGTAAATCATTTATGTAAATTTAAAATAGTAGTGGACCCAAGACTGTTCCTTGAGGTATGCCTGAGTTTACTGTTATTGGTGTTGATTTAGAGCCATTTATTATTACAGTTTGTTCTCTCCCTATCAGAAAATCTTTAATCCACTGATGCAGTGGACCATGAATGCTGAAATATTTTAATTTTTTAAGCAAACTATGGTGGTGAACTTTGTCAAAAGCCTTGGAAAAATCTAGTAAGATAGCATCTATTTGTTCACTATTATCTAAACCTTTTGAAAAATCATCAGTTAGTCCTATTTAGTCCATTATTATATAGTTACTTATTTAAAACTTATTACTAGATCTAGAATAGAAGATATAGTAGTTACAAATGTCAAACATATAACTGCAAATGTCAACTGTATCATGCATTCCATTGAAATTATATTGAAATAAATGGAAAATGTCCAAGCACTTTTACTTCATATCTATTTCAAAATATTAAAGTGAGCATGCACCATTGATCATTCAATTAGCCTAAGTGTCCTTAAAGCTTAAATATAATGTAGATGCCTACCATAAGTTTCCCTGTGCATGATCTATCCTGATACATTCCTCTAGACTTTTTAAAGATCATCATCATCCAACTCCATTAGAGTGAGGGCTTGAATCCTCTCTTGCAAAAGCCCTGGACAGAAACCCTGCTGTCTTGCGTAGTGCATAAATGTCACCATACAGGTCGAGAATTTTGGGTTTCCCAGACCTGTCAAGACGGAGATCAGCAAGTCTGGGGCAGTCAAACAGAATATGAGGCACGGTTTCCTCTTCTTCCCCACAGCGGGGGCACAGTGAATCAAAATTTGGCCATAGCCGCTATAATAGCTTGCTCAGGCCTGGACAGCCTCCACCATGGGGAAGTCCGGTCAGGGTGCCTCATGCGCTCCCAGACTTCACAGGCTTTATGGGACTTGTCCCAGCACTCAAACCACTTTTCCATTTCTGTTTTTTGTATTATAGCCAGGGCTTGATGAAAGCTTACAGCCTGTTCAGTGGGTGGAATTTGCCCTCCCTGGTGGGCCAAAGAGTCTGCAATTGTGTTGCCAGTCACCCCTGTGTGACTCTGTACCCACTGCATTATTACATGGGTGTCATAGCGTTGTTTAATGTAATGTGAAGCCATGATGACAGTGTTGATATTGGGGGGCCAAAGATCAGAAACAATTAAAATTTTATTAACAATGGATTATGTATTTTCTTTTGTTTGATTTCTTTTATGCACATATCAACCATCTAAAACTATAGTTAGTCTATTATTGACTTTACTTTTTTTTTTACAGATGTGAATGGAGTAGATTAATTAACTATATATTTGACTATTTGAAACTTACTGTATAGTTTGTCTCCAGCAGTGTGTGTCATAATTTCTATTACCTACTGGTATTACTAACTTCCACTTGATGTTATAGTGTTCAATCACTCTACCATGGAAGCACATGAAGCAGTTTCCATTGAACCAATTAGGGCTAATGGAAGACTAAAACTAGTGGAGTCCTTGCAGAAAAAATGCTCTTCTCATCTTGAAAGTCCAATTCCTTCAAAAATGCTAATAGAGTCTGACGGCAATCAAACAGTGAACAGAAGACAGTACAGTTCTCTTGTCAGGTCTAGTTATGAGAAACTACAATCAGGCATCAAAGCTGAGGGGACTGTAAAGACAATTTCACATACTGGCAAACCCATTGCTGACCACTCTGATTCCAGTAACTCTATAGAAAGTGCTAAAAGCCATGAGGTCAGTCTATCTTCTGCTGATCAATATACGTTTAGGCAGCAGCTGGAGCATGATGGAAACAACAGGAAAAATAAAGGCTCACTGGCATGGCAAGACAAACAAATTAATGTAAGTATTTGTCAATATTTACCAGGAAAAATAAAGAACAAATGTTTGTAATCATAGCATTTTCCCCTTTGCTGCTCCTCGTCAATAGTGTTCTCAATGAGTGAATTTTATCAGGGTGGCTGCCTGGTCATGTGGTATGTGCTCCAGGCTGTTGTCTTGATGAGTTAAAACCCTGTCCACCACCATCCCCTGCTCTCTTGCTGGAGGCTTAGGCTAGCCCATAAAAAAAAACTTCATTCCTTCAGAAACATTCATATAAAAATTTTCAAGGCAGGATGCATTACTATTTTTAAATATTAGTATTTAACTTGCCCTCGTCAGTCAGTACTATTTCCTTCAGTACTGAATAGTGAATTACTTAAATCAGGTCTATACATTATTGTTGAACATTATACCGATTTGTAAAAACTTCACATTTTCAGTGTTTATTATTTTAGCATATAAACATCTTTATAATCATCTTTTCATTATTTCTCTCACTTAAGTGACTCCAATTATTGACTTTTCCTGTGAAAACTAGTAGGTATTTGAACCTTGACTTGATAAGACCTTTCTTTCTTAAAACTACTATATTTAATACTTCTTTTTGTTTCTGTCAGGGTTTTTTAAGAAGTCCACTAAGCTCTGCCAAAGCTCAACATTTTCTTGGTTATGACTGGATCGCATCTCTCCTGGAAAATGACTCCAATGTGATGGCTCAGAACGAAAGCTTCTTTCAGGATCTCAAAAGCTTTCGCAAGAAGTTTAAAGATGACTGCGTTGAAGAGAATTACAAAGAGTAGGTTACTATTACTAAAGTTACTATTATTTCTTTAGGAATCTTAGCCTACTTAAGTTATTTAGTAATTTTCTTTTCAAGATTTTATGCTTATTTCATTTTTTTTTTTTGTGTGTACCTTAGTTGACAAGTGTTTCACAACTCTAAACTTTATAATTAGGCTTACTTACTTAGACTTATGTTCTCCTGTGCCGTTCGGTGCATTGGGCTGCAAGCTGTCTTCACAGACATCTGTCACTGGCAATGTCTGAAGCCTCCTCCCACCTGGTGTCCACTGTTCTGAGGTCCTCCATGAAAGTGTGGTGCCAAGTTATTCGTCCCTGTATGCGCTTGCCTCCTATTTATTTCCATGTCATCACAACTCTTGGTATGCGTCGTTCGTTTTGTCTGAGAAAATGTCCCGCAAACCTCATGCGCTTTCTGTCACAACCTCACTAAGTGTTCGACCCCCTGTTTGACATAGGATTTCCTTGTGAGAAACCACATTGAGAGATATTTATTTTTTTTGTAAATTCCCCTTCACTCATCAGCATTTGCTTTCAGTTGTAGTGGATCCTTGAAATTAAAGCATTTTTTTTGGTCTGAATTGTTAAATTGTTTTGCTATTGTGAAACACCAGATTATAGGTTCCCGTGATATTTTTTATGGTAAGTGTGCCTTCAAGTCCCCTATCTCATCTCATCGGTCCCTTGACTTTCATCATAGGGGTTCTGTGACTAAATCCCTCCACTTTTCCCGGTCAGCAGCTGTTCTTAGCAGAATATCAAGAGAGGCCAGTCTAATCTGTTACATTGTCCATCCAGCTTTGTGAACTTAAATTTCTGAGAGCAAAAGAATTAAATCAGTCAAAAGCTTCATCCAGTCCTTATTAATAAATGTATTTTGAGCTTAAGTTAAGTTTAATGATGATTTTCGATAAATGTTTAGTTACAAAAATAATATTTTTTTTTACTGTTTCTAGAGAACCTCACAGGTTGATTGAAGTGGAGCCACAGATTGTGACAGAAACTCTGACTAAATCAAGTAAACTGTTTTAGCCTTCAGTTCATCGCCTTAGTGATAATATTATTTTAAAAAAAAACACTGATATGAAAATAATCACAAGATAAAACTTTAGTTTCTATTAAACAGATATTAAAGGAGAAGATGTAGTTTTATCAAATTTATTTTGTTATTATTATTTATAAAATGTGCACATAATTTAAATATCAAAACTAAAACAGTTTTAACTTAATTTCATCAAGACGTTGGTTAATGGTGGCAGTAACTCTTTGGAAATCATTCAGATAACTTGAAAAGATTGTTTTTTAAGTTCTTTTATTACTGTTATGTCCATTTTATAATCTACAATATCTTGCAACTTGTATCTACAAAATCTACTTATAAAACAGTTTGTGAAAAATAACTAAAAAATATTTTTAAAAGTGTAATAAATGACTAAAAAATAATATTTTAAAAAAATATTATTAATAATGAACCATTCCGCATTCTTGTTTTTAAGTTCTAAATTTGAATACTAGATTATAGATATTTGTTTTTCTGTGAGTTCAATCAAATATTTTTTTAAGTAAATATCTGTATGTCATTATCTTTAGTTCGCATAGCTTCATGGGAGATGGTTATATCAATAGGATTTTTATTTCAGAGTTAGAGGCCTTCACTGTAAATGAAAGACTGTTTACTGAAAATTTAGTTCAAAATAAAGAGAATACTACTCGAACTGCGAGAGACAGGCAACCAAAAAGTAGCAATGTGCGTCTTGCAAGGTAAAGTCAACAAAGAACTAGATATATTGCATTCACTTTATAATATTTTAGACTTGATTTATGCTGGACTTCTGTTAAAAAAGAAATTGATTTTTTTTTTAAACTAACTCATTGTATGTTATAATTTCAACATATGGCCAGAGTCTTCCGAAATTAGTCTTGTTGCATCAGTTTAAATATTGTAAATATCACAAACTGAAAATGTGTGAGCACCTCCAGGAAGTTGTGACTGACAACACCATTGCAGACTCCCTGGCCCGCCAAGAGGGGTTATTACAGAGGAGACTTTGAGTTTCCATCATTCTCTGGCAACAAGTCACAAAAAGCCAAGTGGAGTCTGGGAGCACATGAGTTGCCCTAAATGCACTTCCCCAAGGTGGAGGCTGCCCAGATTCTCGATTTCAACTTGTTTTATGTTATACGATTACTAAACAAATCAGCAGGTTTTCTATCTAGGACTTTTGCGAGAGAGGATTTGAACCTCTCAAGCCCTCACTCAAATGTTTGATGATGTTGATGATGATTGTTAATATTCCCGAAAGCCTTATGATATAGATTATTCAAAACAAGTTAAATTTGAAAATAAGCTCCCGTTACTGTCATAATAAAAATTTAACTATGAGAATTTATTTTACACTATTTAATAAATAAATATAAAATCATTATAATTTTTGGTATGACATGTCTTAATAAAGTATTGCATTAATGAGGACCTACTTTCTTGATTCTATAAATTATTTAGCAATTAAAATTTTTTAAAAATTGCTTTCAGAAAATGCTTAATAAACTCAGTCTGCTATTTAGCTGACTTACAAACCAATCTTTCAATTGGCCATTTGAAATTTGTCTAGTTTCACATACAAACCTTCCAAACTGCATGTCCTTGTAGTTTACATTTTACATAGATTCAATATGAATATAATGAACTCAATGAGTTTACATTTGTCTTTTTCAATCTTTAATGAAACTAGTGTCTTCATGCTTATACATTGTTCAACAATCTTGAATTCAACAGAGTCAGCATTCCACAGTCAGTGCTACAAGAATCCTACAAAGTAAAGCCCCATCGTCGAGGAAGTTTTGAATCATGTGATTCTTTTGCTCTCAGAGATGTAAGTTCACAAAAGGTCTTAGCTGCAAATGGGGAGGATAGAAAAAAGAAGTAAAAAATTCCTTTTAGCCTTTGGTTGATATGGGGCAGATGATGTAAAGCTCATCAAGTTCTATGATTAATGAGGGTGTCATGTTGCCAGCACAATGACCAACTGCCTTTTCTTGATCAACTAATGTCAGATACCCATTAGAGTTGGGTCGAGAGCATCTTAAAAACTTTGAAGTTTCTAGTTCTAGTGTTCATCAGGGTTCAAACTTAATACCTCCAAATTTGGAAGCTAATTGCTTTGCTAGCACACCATTCTTCATCCAGACTCTAACTATTTAAACATGCCTTCTATATTTACTAGAACCATTATTCAAAATCTGCCAAAAATCTATTTTTCAACTGTACTTATTTGCGCTGCTAAGTTATAATTTCCACACATTTAAAAATTTTTTTTTACATTATAACTGATATATAAATACCCAAATGTTGTCCAGCTTTATCTGTATTAAAGTTTTCTTTTAGAATTTTTTATCTTGGGGTGACTTTTTTTTTTTAAATAAATAAAAACATTTTTTAATCACTGCTTTTAAAGCAATATTGACTCATTTCTCATGGCAGGAAAACTTCAGATAATGTTAAAAACAGATATCTATAACTATTATATATAACAATTCAAAATGTAACTTTCAAAAAATCTCCCTATAGTTCTTATAATTTTTTGTTTATCAAAATTGTAACAATTATTGGTTTCCTTTTTTTGTTTATCTACTTTTATTGAACTAAATGAGATAACATTGTGAAAATTAAATTAAATAAGCAATACAAGAACTTCCTAAGTCTGTATATCAACTGAGTCAATGACAGCCATATTCTTTTCACTATGAAATAATTTGTTTTAAGAAAATTGGGTGATTAAATTAAGTTTTCTTTTGATGATCTTTTTTTTTTTTATCTAGCATTGCCTAATGGGATGGGAGAACTCCCAGCCAGCTATGATTCCTCACGCCAGATCTTTGGATTTGAGTTCAGAGATCACAGGTCACAAAGTGCCACATTCTGTTACAGTAAGTAACATGAGTTTTTGTTGTTTTTTGTTTTTCAGACATTTTCAAAACTAAATGATCAGCAGGGATAAAATTTCGTCTTAGAATACGTGAACAGGAAGAAGCAGGTCTGTCTTACAAAGATGGCTGCCTGGTTGTGCGATTTGCATGCTGGACTGTCGTTCCAATTTATTGATGGTCCTGGGTTCAAACCCTGTCTGCTCCCATTCCCCATCATCCTGCGGGAGGTTTGGATTAGGAAGTAAACTATCTTCAACTCTGAAGGAACATTTGAAACATGTGAAACAAACAAACAAACATAAATAACAAAACATTTTGCTAACAATTTTCTTTTTTCATTCAAACAATTATCTTTTCTTAAAAGTTAAAGATGATGCTGAAAAGAGAAGACAGTTATGTCCTGCACATGTCTATGTGTTTAATCTAGTTAATCAGAGACTTAAACTCTATTAAGTCATTGGTTTTTCTTGCTGATTTAGACTTAAAGGAAAGACCTAATTGCAATCAGAATACTTTGCAAACATTTTACATTGATGGTTATGGTGGAACTACACAATTTGTTTTGTCTTTCTCTACAAAACAAAATTGAGTTCAAAGTCATTAGATATAGAAATTTCCATTGTCTTACCTGTCTGGGACTACAGACGTAGTGCTATTTTTAAGCTTCAACTAGAATAATATTTACTTTAGTTTTTTGCTGAGCTGCACCATTCCTTTTCCTTGTTAGAGAAAAGTCTGAATAAATCAGACTGAACTTGGAAACATATTCTACATTGTTAAAAAAAATATTAAAACCAAAACCTTACACCAATTCATTCACAACTGGGTCTTTTCTCAGTAAATTGACTCTTAAGTTTTAGAAATAAAATTTAGAATGATATCCTTTAGTGAAAATATTTACAGGAAATTTAACATCATTGTACAAATAATGTTTTGGTTTTTACAAAGTTTATATCAACTGACTCTGTCTGTCTGGAAAACAAAAAGTTTGTACACATTATTTTGCCCACACCCAATCTCGGATCAAGTTGAAATTTCACACAATTATTTCTTGAACCTGACAAAACAAGAATTGATTTTAAAAAATTAACCAATTACTTAATTAACTATTGGTAACTAATTATTTTGTTTGGTATCTTGATGAGGTAAAGAAATTGTAGTTGACTGATGTGGCCATATAAGTCGAATTAGTTCCCTTTATGCTTTGCTTAAAAGTTTGAAACTAACAATAAATAACTATAAAAACCTTCTATTTTCATAAGCAATATGCTGGCAGTGTGGTTAGCATATTGGCCTGAGCAGGCTTTAGCCCTCAAGTTTGAATTCAAGTCATACAACTTTTTTTTTTTTTTTTTTAATAAAAGGCATTTTAAAAAGCCATCATGGTCACCTTAACTATTTCAGTGTGGTGTTACTCTCAGCGAGTAACTTTGCTTGCGCTGGTCAGTGCAGCATTATTCTCAGCGAGTAACTTGGTTTATAATATTTATTTCACTATCTTTATTATGCTAAACTTTTTTCTTTCTTTTTTTTTTTTATTTCTCGGATGCAGGAGTGATTGTTCTTTGTTTTGACAGTAAATTTAATGCAGTACCAACAGGTTTTAAAAGAAATAGACAAGATTATGTTACTGGTTCCTCTTTTTTAGTTTATTTCCCGGGACCCATAAAATGTAAATAATACAATCTCTTAGTTCATTTGTTCATCTTTTATGAAATTTATAGTGATAAAATGTGTTTAGTTCTGTAATTTTTCAGTATTTATGGATTAAATGTTTAATTAAAAGGTTAAATCTTTCAGTATATCAATTTCTTAATGAATTTTTAAAATATTTTCTTTTTCCGTACTTATTTTAAAATTAATGAACAAAAATTATTTGAATAATTAATAGATTTATTATACTTTTGTAGCCAATTCATTTTCCTTTAAATAAAATCAAATATGTTAGATTATTTTATAAAATAAAAAAGTTATAGTTGTTTTAGAAACTCTACCCCCGTTGAAAATTTGTGTTCGTTCTGGAAAACTCCATTTTTTAGATTTTTAGATCAAAATAATTTACACTGAAAGAGTTAACCCAGATACCCCTTCTTCCCCCACTATTTTCCCAACTGGTCCAGACATGTGATAGGATCATAGCGTTTTGAGAAAGCTAAAAGCATGAACGAAAATAATTGGTAAAAATATTTCTAATCGCACAGATTTATTATTGATTATTGAGATTTATTACAACTTTAATTACACGACTGATCCAGATTAATTGATACTATTACACTTATATAAGCTTTGATTTTTTAAAAGTATTTTTTCTATTTAAGACTCTGGAGGAAGTAGAAAAATTGTATGCTGAAAGACAGCCTATTTGTCCTAAAGAACTGTCTAGATGGAGAAAGCACTATTTGAATGCAGCCAAAAATATGCCCATCCCAGGATTGTTTCACTTGAAGCATTCCACAAAAGAAAATTTTAAACAGACCACAGATGACCTGCTGAATTCAACACATTTAATCTCATTTGAGATGGAAAAATTAAAGAAAGAAAGACAACTGGAGAAGTGGAGTGTTTAGCACAAGTCATGCTTAATAGATTTAAAAGATGTTTTAAGATTTATTTTTAAGTAGTGTTTAGAAGATATAAAAAGTGCTTGAAAGATATAAAATATTTTCAACATTTAAAAATAGTATTTAAAAAAAAAGATTTGAAAGAAGCTTTCAAAATTATGGTTGTTCAATATAGCCTTTTGGATTAATTGAAGTGTGTACAGAACAAATCAAACTATTTAAGTTAACCATATTTTCTTGTTATAAGTACATTCAAAATAGCATCTAAATGGCTAAAACGCTGCATGGTCATGTGACATGCACTCTGGCCTGTCATCTCATCCTCCAGGCTAGAATCTTGTCTGCCACTGTGATTAGACAGACATTAATTAGAAATAAGATGCTTATCTATTGAAATAGATATTTTCCTTTTGTTTAATGTCTTTAAAAAATCTTGCATTGTTTTCTGGTTAATTCTATTACCCCCCCCCCCCCCCCCCCCCCCCCCGGGTGTGATTAGTTTGACTTATTGTGCATAGTGACACTGTATATCTGAATATATCATTCACATTGGCTATTGTAATAAGTTATAACTTTATCAAATAACAGTTATGGTTGTCATGGATTTAACCTATTCTGCAAAGTTTGACATTGTGTACCTAGGTACATCAAAATGACTTGGTATATTGACATTGTAGGGTATATCTTGGTTTATCATTTAGGACATCCTAAGTGTCAGCAGTTTAGTTTGAACTGCCATTTTGCTCGGTTTAGATTGCATATCGCTTGGTTTGACTTCCAATTAAATCCATTGTATGTTGAATGCAGTACTTGTACTAATGGCTGAAATTACTGTATATTTAAAGCTTATCATTTATTTTTTGTCTTACTTTTTAACAAATAAATTGTTTTTTGTTTCATATTTTGTTAATTGCACAGTTTTTTGCATATGTGCATATGTTTACTGTATCCATGTCTGTGTACATAAATATTGTAGCAGCCAGTATAATTTCAACATCATTTCTGTAAAGATAGTTTCATGTAATTTACTGAATGAGTAACAAAAAAAAAACTATAACAAATAAAAAACTTTTCTTGCTCATTGTAAACCAGTTACACAGATAAAAAAACTCAAAATATCAAGATGTTGTAACAAGTTGTTGTAACAACTGATAAGCTATCGAATCCCTATGTTCAAGCACTTATTAAAAAAATCAAACAAAGCATTAGGATTAATTAAAATATTTTTTTACAAATCAAACAAGAACTTAAAACAACAATGTTATTTAACCTTAGTTAGGCCAACATATGCATACTCTGTTTTTGAGCCCTCAACTCAAGAAAGTCATTTTTAAAAACTGGAATAGACACAAAATAGAGCACTAGGACTTAGAACAAATGAATATTCCAATTTAATTAGATTAACAAACTGGAATAGACACAAAATAGAGCACTAGGACTTAGAACGAATGAATATTCCAATTTAATTAGATTAACAAACTGGAATAGACACAAAATAGAGCACTAGGACTTAGAACGAATGAATATTCCAATTTAATTAGATTAACAAACTGGAATAGACACAAAATAGAGCACTAGGACTTAGAACGAATGAATATTCCAATTTAATTAGATTAACAAACTGGAATAGACACAAAATAGAGCACTAGGACTTAGAACAAATGAATATTCCAATTTAATTAGATTAACACCTTTAGTAAAATCACTAAATTTAGAGACACTTCAGGACAGAAGACTAAAAAAGTAAAGTAGCAGTAATACATAAAACACTGAACCATAATTTATTTATGCAAATACTCACAGAGATAGAGGCACATTTTTATGCCATATGCTAGGATAAATTGTGTAATTCTTCCCTAGTGTCATTAGACTTAGAGCATGGAAAGGGTAGCCTGAATCAGCCAGGAAAGCCAGTGACTTAGCAGAGTTTGAATCTCTAATTAACATGCACGGCTAGATTGAGACTTGGATACACACAGGATGTAATTATCTTCTGTTTAGAAGGAGTGTCTGTAATTTATAAGAATAGATATTTCTGCTCAAAGCGCCATAAGTGCATTTTTGACTTGACCAACTATATTTAACTTAATAGGAAGATAATTACTTTCTACTTTAGCTTAATCATAAAACTCTTTATAAATGCTTTGAAAGTCTAATCATATTAGCTTATATTTCACTGATAACCTGACATTACTTTCTAAATTATTAATTGATCTGTAATTGTTTATTGTTGTCATTTATGTCTCCAAAATTAGTGATATTATTAATGGTATTAGTATAAAGTACCGGTAACCTAGCTGATATGTCTTCTCGGAATTGATTGGTGTTTTTTTTGTTTGGTAACTTTTGGTTCTCTCTATTTTCCATATATATGTCCCTTGTTTTTAACCTCATCTCAGTTTAAAGCAGTGTTAATAAAGGCTGATTGAAAGAAGAATAAACATTAGCGTGAGTTGAGTTTCATGAATGTTTATTATGTCACCATCTTGACCAAGGCTAACTCACTTGACACAAGGGACATTACTAGCCTAAACAAAGGGACATAAGACTTGTAATACATATCAACAAGCTCTAATGCTAAGAAACTTGATGCTGTCTAATGTAAAAGCTTTATCTTTATTATCATTAAGAGTTATCTCCTCTTTAATGATGCTATTCTGGTCTGTATTTTCTCCAAGCCACTATTGTCCTTGGTGACTACATTATTTACTTGTTCACTTTGAAACTGTCTGTGCTATTTACTTGGGTGAAAGTAGTGTATTTTATTTCCTGTCAAGTCCTTTTTTCACTCTTAAATACAGCGGAAATATTCTCACAATATCAGAAACAGCAAACCAGGATGAATGTGTTGTTTTAATGAACTTTTTCAAACTAAAATGGTTATTGTCATCTGAAAACAAAAACTGGACAGTATGTTAGACTATGATAAAAGATCTAGTCCTGGGTTTGTTGGGTTTAAGATTTAGTCAGAGTTTTGATGTTCTTCACTTTTTGTTTCAGGGATGAAACTATGTTATAGAGAATATTACTTTTGATAAGTAACATTTCAATCCAATCTCATGGTTAGATGCTTTCAAATCCATATAAAAAAAGGTAGACTATAATCTAATGCAAACTTCAAACTCCTCATGGTTTCAGAAAGTTGAACACTTTGACATTTCAAAAACAGCTCTAACAATTTTATCTTATCTTATATAATACAGAAGTTACTTCAAAAAAAAAGATGATTCTGTCCTATGCGTCATGGATGTTAACCAATGACTTAAATTCTGTCAAGTCACTGGTTCTCCTGGCTAGCTCTGGCAACCCATTCCAGAGGATGCATATTCTATTATTGGCCTAACCAAGGTTAAATAAAAAAATTTATTTATAGAAATTTCTTTTAATAAACCCTATTGCATAGTCTGATTTCTTGAAGGTTTCATCAATATGGGGATTCCATGACATTTTTTCATTTATTATAACACCTAGGTATTTTGCGTTTTTAGTCTGTTTTACTGGTTGGCCATGAATAAGATAAGTGGAATTAATTTGTTTTAGTTTTTTTGTTACTCTTAACAACTGACATTTTTCTGGGTGGAAAGACATGCTCCAGTTTGATTCCCATTTCTGTAATTCATCTAATTCTGTTTGTAAAATTTCTGTATCTTTTGTTGTTTTAATTGTTCTATATATTATGCAATCGTCTGCAAATACTCTAACTTTTGTTCTTGAACTAATGCAATTTGGTAAATCATTTATGTAAATTAAAAATAGTTGTGGACCTACGGGTGTTCCTTGAGATACACCTGATTTTACTGTTATTGGTGTTGATTTAGAGCTATTTATTATTACAGTTTATTCTCTCCCTATCAGAAAATCCTGAATCCATTGATGTAATGAACCAGCAATGCCAAAAGTTTAAGCAAACTATGGTGGTGAACTTTGTCAAAGACCTTGGAAAAATGTAATAAGATTGCATTTATTTGCTCATCACTATTATCTAAACCTATTGAAAAATTATCAATGAGTCCTATTAGTTGTGTTTCACATGATCTTTATTTCCTAAAGCCATGTTGGTATGGAGTAAGGACATTATGTTTGTCTAAATGGTATATGATGTTGCTACATATAATGTGTTCTAGGATTTTACATGCGATGCTGGTTAGTGATACTGGTCTGTAGTTTCCTGAGTCATAATTTTCGCCTTTTTTAAATAGGCGGGTGATATTAGGTTCTTTCCAGTCCTTTGGCACGCTGCCCTGGTTAAGAGATGCCTGAAAAAGTATTTTGAACACTGGGGCTAGCTCATTGCTTAGTTCTTTGAGTAATATAGCTGGAATACCATCAGGTCTAGATACTTTATTAGATTTGGTGTTGGCTAATAGTTTTTCTTGTACTTCTATATCTCCTCTGTTGTCTACTTGGTTCAAATTCAGTAATATGTCTTTGTCTCCTGGGGCTGAGAATGCTGATGCCAAGTATTTATTTAGGATGTTAGCTTTAGTTTAAATATGTTTTATTAATTTCCCCATCCCCAGACCAACCCTGTAATATAGTCTTATATGTTTTAGCAGTCTTCAAAACAATCTAAACATAGTCAGTGGGAAATGTAACATCAGAGTGACAGCACTTAGAAAACGACAGGCACTTGAAGTTAATAGAAACAAAGAGTAGCAGAAGCTTTTATTGTTCGGAGAAACGTGTTGGGTTAATTAGGATTTACATTCAAATGCAGACATGTCTTTGTGAACTTGATCCAATGCACTTAGGGCGTCTGAATGACTGATTGATTCAATGCACTTAGGGCATCTGAATGACTGATTGATTCAATGCGCTTATGGCGTCTGAATGACTGATTGATTCAATGTACTTAGGGCATCTGAATGACTGATTCATTCAATGCACTTAGGGCGTCTGAATGACTGATTGATTCAATGCTCTTAGGGCATCTGAATGTCTTATTGATTCAATGATTCATTTCATTTACTGCATCTTTGTGATTGATTTAATGCGTTATTGTGGCTGATTGATTCAATGCATTTACTGTGTCCTTTTGACTGATTGATTCAATCCATTTACTGCGTCTTTGTGGCTGAGTGATTCAATGCATTTATTGTGTCCTTGTGACTGATCGATTCAAAGCATGTACTGCAACTGATTGGGAAAGAAAATAAATAGAAAGAAATAAATAATCTTGCTTCTTTCTATGCTTTTATTGTTCCTGATGCTTTGAATCAATCAGTGGTTCCCAGCCTTTTTTCCTTAACGGAACACTTCGCACATTCTGAGTATTTAATGGAACACTTATCTTATTCTTCAAGAGAGGTTATTTCATGTGTGGCCTACTAAGTTAATTATTCCAGTAGTTAGTGGAAAACTATTCATGCCACGCGGAAGACTAGATTCTGTTGAACACTGTTTGAAAAACACTGCTTTAAATGTTTAATTAGATCTTTTAGCATTAATATTACTTTTACGATATGCCAAGGAACAAGTATTATCAAGATTTTGTGTCCGTGAGTTGTTGCGGTTTCATTTTATATTCATAACTATTTTTCTTTTCAAGAAATCAACTTTGCCTTTCGGCGATTGGTCCCTAGAGCTTTATGACTTCTCGAGATGTGCTATATGTAGACTCTTGACAGATGACTGTAATATGAAGCAGCATATCAATTTCGAGAGTGCTCGCTTGATGCGGGTTTTTTTTTCTGAAACCTGGCTCAATGATACAAGGTTCGACTCCTCGGCTTCTTCTTCTTCGTTCTTATTGTTATGTTGGAGTGTTCAGATGACTAGACCAATACATGAGATGAACTGCGCAGTGGTTTCCAAATCAGGGAGTTCTCCATAAAGTTTTCTTTCTGTTGGGGTGATTTGGGGCCAATGTCTTATACGGGCCTCTTGGTAAAGAGAGCAGTTTTGGAGGACGTGGTCGGCATTCTCTGGTGATACTCCACATGGGCAGATTTCACTGGTTCCAATTTTGAGCTTCCGGTACATGCGTTGTCGCATTCTGTTGTGTCCGGTCCTGAGTCGAAAGATTAGACGTTGGTCTTGTCGGGATAGCTTATAGTAAGCGTCATCTTTCTTGTGATCTGGATGAGAGCTCGTCCATTTCTCATTTATTTTATTAACAATTAATTTCTTCAATTCTTCTGGATAGAGTGCAGAGTTTATTAGTGAGTTAGTTCTCCCACTCTTGGCGAGTGTGTCAGCCTTTTCATTTCCTTCTGTTCTATATGAGCTGGGATCCATTGAATAACAGTTTTTTTGCTGTTGTTATTGAGCTTTGTAAGTGCTGTTCTGAGGTTTTTAATATAAGAGGAATCAGAGTTTTGCCAGCTTTGGAGGGTTGTTTTCGCATCGGTTAGAAAAACAATCTGTGTGGGGAACTTAGATGATATGCTAGCATGGTAGCAGCTAGTGCTAGTGCTTCCCTTTCTGCTCTGTGACTGTCAGAGAGCTCTCCAGTAGCAATGGATTTTTCTAGTTTTCCTACATCTGGCCATTCGATAAGTATTCCAGCTCCTCCATTTGTTGTGGCTTTATGGGATGAGCCATCCGTGTAAACTCTGATCCACTGATTGCTAGGATAATTGGTATGTAGAAAACAGTTCACTGTTTCCTTGAGCTCTGTTGGTCTGTAATCAGATTTTCTTTTTATGTTTTCAATATGGTCCCTTATAGTAGGAAGAGGGCTTTCGTCCCAGGGTGGAGATTCATTATAGTGTATCGAGGATTCCAGAGTAATTTTTTCAAGTTGGTGTTTCTTTTTTAGGTTAAGAGATTCCTGTATGAAATTGGTCCTTTTGAGACGGTTTTTTTGTGCCAGTGCCTCTCCATGGTTTCCAATTTAGCGAATTGGGAAAGGATTTTTATTTCTCTTCTTTCATCCAAAGAGATCAGGGCAGCGGTTTCCTCCATAGCTCTTATGGGTGTTGTTTTGATTGCTCCTGTCATTATCCTTGACCAATATTTGAACCTTGTCTATTTTTGTTAGGTTGGATTGGGCTGCTGAGCCCCATGCTGTGGCACCATATTCTAGTACAGGTCTTACGTAACTGGTATAGGTCTTTTTCAGGATGTTGTGATTAGCTCCCCAATATGTGCCAGCTAATTTTTTCTTTTTTTTTTCTTTTTTTCAAGAGGCATAGTCTCTGGATGCCTTTACTTTGTGTTTTATCTATTTGGCTTTTCCAGGTTAGTCTCGGGTCATAGGTGACTCCAAGATATGTAGGGCTGTCATTTTTTTCTAAAGCTTCCTTATCTAATGTTAATTTTATTGTTTGTTGTTTTGTTGACAGTTAGAATATGGTATATGTGGTCTTTATATATATATAAGAATAAATAAACAGTATTTCTCAGTATTTTCTAGCATTCTTCACTGCAGAAACGCCTGCTCCTGACAACTACAGCTCACAGGCGACTCGATATAAGAATTTAATTTATAGCATATATATATTATATTAGTGGCTGATTTTTTTACATTTTGTAATTTCTTATCTACAATACAAAAAGAAAGAATATTGCTTTGTCCGATGAGGAAAAGGAGATGGCATATATCGCCCCTCCCACCTTTTTCCTTTTTCATTTTATATTTACTAGTCATAAAAAGAACACACAAATATTAAATGGGGGATGTATTAAAGTCAAGCATGTTTGGATAAATTAAAAATAATAATAAGTTGTGCCTCAAAACAAGAACGACTACGGGTTGAGGGAGAGAGAAATTTGCTAACATACAGTTATATCATTAGGGTGTAATCAGACAGTTGGATAGCTCTCAAAAAAGCTGCGGGACAAACATTTGAGACTCGAAGAAAAGCCATTATAAAATTATTGAAGACAGGCGCAGAAGACGGAAAGAAAACTTAAATAGACCGCCACGCCAGGGGACAACGGCTTTGTCTGCAAGTGAGCTGGACAATATGCAGGTACAAGATTTGTACCAGACATATGGAGTTAATATAAGCTTTAAAAAGGAGTCTTATCTTATAAAAATGCAGACGTTACTTTAAAAAAAGAAGATGACTACGTCCTACGCGTTATGCATCTAATCATGCATGTTAACTAATGACTTAAATTCTGCCAAGTCACTGGTTTTCCTGGCTGGCTCAGGCAACCCATTCCATGCTCTATAATAGCACTAAAGAAGAAGGAGCATTTGTGCAAATTTTTTCACCAGCAATTGGAACAAGGAATGTGTCCATGTGATCAAACCACATTCCAATTAGGATCAATAAAGTAGTCTTAGTCTTATTGGAGATTTTCACGAAAAAAAAAACATGTCAAGGACGCTACATTGAACAACTAAATAACTAAGAATTATCCTATAATTTCAACACTACCTCAATGCGGGGCAGTTAACCTTCATATCAAATCCCTTATATTACCGCTAGTTAGTTACCCATTTGTTTTTTTTAAACACGTTTTAAATTATAGAGTAGACAACTAATGATTATTTCATATTGAAATTTTTCTGTGCAATCGAATGAAGAGCTTGGAACATTGTATTTCTGCAGTTCTAAGTGCACAAACTTTATCTTGTACCTTTTAAAAACACCTAGTTTACCAATACTTCTTTTATTTTGTACACCGGATACACCAAATTGCGAGCTATTTATAGTTTTCCATCATGTATGAAAAAGACTGCATGTTCAGAAAAGCTCTAGTGACCAATTTTACATAAGCAGACTGTCACAGATGAATGTGTGTATGTATGCATGGGCGTAGCCAGGATTTTTTTTCGGGGTGGGGGGGTTTGGGGGGATTTTTTTTCTTCCCGACCCCCCCCCCCCCGGGAAAAAAAAAAGTATGCATGCGTGTGTGTACATGATCTTTATTACATTCTGACCCTTCATAATTACGTTAGTGGAAAAATTGTAGATTCCCCGCCATTGGCAGCAATGGGGTCTGGGAGAGCGTCGCCAAGCACTATTTCTGGTATTGAAAGCCAACAAAATGAATATTCTGAGGTAAATTTTCCTGCTATTAAAAAGTTTTATTTCAAAAATCTAAAATGCTATTTTTACATTCTTACTGGCGCCAAGTTGTACTAGGATGTCATCGCAACCCTTAGTATGCGTACTTCATTTTGTCGGAAAACATGTAGGCAAACCTCATGTGGCGCTCTGTCACAACCTTACTAAGGTGTCGACTCCCAATTCTGCATAGGATATCCTTGATTTAGACCCGATCTCTATAACTGACTCCTAAAATTTGTCTTAGCCATCTTTGTTGAGCCACATTTAGTGTTTTTCAATTTCGGCAGATGACTATTCAATGCACTTTATTAATGAAGCCCCGCCACTGGTAGAAATGTGTAACCTCTCTTGAATACGCTCTTGGAATTAGGCGACTGTATTTTGCTTTAGATTTTATATCGAAAAGGGAAGTTTTATCGTCAAAATCATCTGCTGTGGATTTTAAACTAAAAAATTGTTGTTTTTTTCTGAATTCAAAACCCCATTTAGCTACGGTCTTAGAATTTGGTAACTGTAGTTTGCTTACAATAATATTGAAGATAGAAGTTTTCCATCTCAAAACTCTCTGTAGTGGGATTTTAAACTCAAAAACGATCTGGAGGGGTTTTAAACTTTTAAGAAAAGTCATCTGTAGGAGAGGGGTTTAAACTCAAAACCCCCAACTGGCTTGGCTACGCTCAAATAATTTTAGTGTGTAATTTGCTTTTTTATATTAAAGAGGTATTATTTTAGAATCAAACCCCGCTGAAAGGGGTTTAAACTCAAAACCCCTTCTGGCAACTCTCATAGCATTTTGAGTGCGTAATTTGCTTTTTTTTTATATTGAAGAGTTATTTTTTTTAGCTTCAAACTCCACTGGAGGGAGTTTAAACTCAAAACCCCTTTGACTACACTCATAGAATTATGAGTGTATAATTTGCTTTCTTTTTAATATTAAAGAGGTATTTTTTACCTTCAAACCCCGATTAAAGGGGTTAAAACGCTCATAATATTTTAAGTGCATAATTTACTTTTTTTTTTCACATTAAAGAAGCATTTTTAGCTTCAAACCCCGCTGAATGGAGGTTTAAACTCAAAACTGAGTCAAAACCCATTAATCTACGCTCATAGAATTTTGAGTGTGTAATTTGCTTTTTTTATATTGAATAGGGGAGGTTATAAAATCAAAATCTTCCTGACACTGTGGCTCTTGGACTTTGGGGGATTGTCGTTTCCTTTTTTTTTTTAGAAGAGAGGGATTGAACTGCAAAACTCAAAACCCCCTGATATGGGTTTTAAACTTACCCCCCCCCGGTAGGGGTTTTAAACTCAAAAACCCCTGGTAGGGGGTTTTAAACTCAAAACCCCTTAGCTGCGCTGTGACAAGTGATGGTATAGTATTAAAATGTCACCCAAAATAAACAAAATCAAAGCAAAAAATCAATTACTGAATTCCGATCCCCCCCTCCCCCCCCCCCCCCGTAGGGGGGAGGGATTTCATTTCGGGGAGGGGGGTTGAACCCCAAAATCCCCCCCCCCCCTGGCTACGCCCATGTATGTATTGTATAATCTATTTTTACAATCTGCGCGAATGACCGAAAGTGTGTTAGTTGTTAGACAGAGACCAGCTTGTGTGTGATATGCAGTAAAGCTGATTAAAGTTTATGTGTTTTGATCTAGTGGTTTCATTGTTTTATTTCGTTAACTAGAACTGAACCAGGGACACCTAGACGTCTCGAGACCTAAGGTAGATTCTATCGAGTTATTATTATAAATATAATAGGAAAGCTGTGACACAGTCCAACTTAGAGAAGTATGTACTAAACCGAAATAAATGTAATTTGCGCGATAATTTTATTTCCCCGTTTGCTAAACCCCCCCCCCCCCCAACCTACGTCTGCTCACGTTATCTTAAAATTTGTCTCCCTTTTTTAATTCAATTGTTATAAATTTATTTTATTTCGTTCTATCTCTTTCACTTTTTCATGCTTAATTACATTTTTAAAAAAAGGGTGTCGTATTTTTTTTTTATTTAAGAAAGAGGGAATATCATTTTGGAAGTCAAAATTGAATATAACGGATGCTATAGTAACACACAAGCAATCTGGAATGTTTCAGCACTTCGAGACTAAAGTACTTCTTCAAACACTTCAGATCAAGCGCGATTTCATTAATTGATCTAACATCTGGTCCATCATAATCAAATAGTTGCATTACAAAATAAATGGATTTTGAAAGAATAAAAAAAAATAGAAATAAAAAATACTAATTAAAAAAAAAAGGGATAGAATCGCTAATTATTGCCATCTATACGAAATTTAAAAGGTTTAGCTTCCTTTTTGCTATATGAAACAAAATTAATTAATAAGTACTAAATGATTTGCTAATCGGTTTATTTGTGGATTGATTCGTGTATTGTCATCGGTTATGAATAATCGTACAAAATTTCAACTTGATCCAAGAATGGGAAGTGAGAGAAAAAAAAATGCCAAAACGTAAAAAGGGGATTAAATTCATATATATATATCCACATCTCTCACAAAGTAGCTTATATTCTCCCTATTTCGATATAAAACAAATTAATCACCAAAAATTAATTAAATGATTAGTTCATTTTTATTGATACTTCTCTTGTCAGGTTCAATGAATAATTGGGCAAAGTTTACACTTCCTCAGAAAACGCGAAATCGGAAGAAGAACATGTTCACACTTTTTACCAGTCGGAGAGACAGACAGAGTGAGTTGATAACAGCTTTGTAAATATGACGAAACAATTTACATTTTTAAAAAGGTCTTAACTAAAGTTGAAATATACTTTTGTTATCAATGTTTTTATGATTCTGTCTTCTTGGACGTGATCAGGTCTATACGCCCCTATGAAATACACGCTAACAAAGATCTAGTTTGCCTCGACACAGTTTTTTTCTTTTTTTCAAATTGGTAGACTTATTTTAGCTAATTTGTACAGGAAAAGTTCTATAAAAAAATAAAATCTTACAAATTTTGGGAACTAATAATTCAAAAATACGGTCAAAATTTAATACATGAATATTCAGTGAATACTATAGAACGAAGAGAAGTCAGTTTTGCTTTACTCTTGTTCAGAAAAAAAAAAGACTGTTACGTAATGTACGCGTCAAGGTCTCAAGAGGTGCAAATAACTGTGTATTATGTATAGTTAACGACACTTTGAGGGACGCTACCTTTCCTATGGCCAATGACATTTTGAGGGCCCTATCTTTCACATGGTCAACTACACTAAAAGTGCCCCCAACTTTGATATAGTTAACGACAATTTGAGGGACGCTACCTTTCCAATGGTTAGCGACAATTTAATGGAATTATACAGAAGTATAGAAAAAGAAAAGAAAGCGATCTGGCGAAATGATGTGTGCGATATAAAGTAACCCAATTAAAAACGTATGGAAATTAGAAAAAATTAAAAAAACAACTTACTTAGACTTAGTTCCTCCCGCTCCGTTCGGCGCATTGGGCAGCAATGATCTGTCCTTGGCAATGTCCGAAGCCTCCTCCCACCTGGTGTCCACTGTTCTGAGGTCCTCCATGAAGGTGTGTCGCCAAGTAATACGAGGACGTCCCTGTTTGCGCTTTCCTCGTATTGGCCTCCATGTCATGACCAAAAAAAAAGAGGAAGCTACAAAAAAAAAATTGAAATAAACATAAATGTTTCAGATAAAGCTTGTAAGCCTTCTTTGTGCACATTTCCTAGCCAATATGCAAATTAACTAATTTGATCCGTTAATGTGCGGCAAGAGTTGTTCGCATTTTACCCAGTTCCCAAACTTTTTCCGTAACGGAACACTTCGCACTTCCTTTGCGTTTCTCTTGGAACATAGGGCCTCAGTAAAAACACGCCGCTCTCCACGGTCTCTTGCCAGGTTTTTTTATGGCTCGTTCCTGTCTCCTCGGGTTTTTTGTGTTGTTTTTTTTTGTCTTTTCCTGGGTTTTGTGCCCTGGGTATTCCACTGTTAGGCATGTTTAACTTTTTTCTAAGGGTGTGACCAATCCATCTCCACTTTCTCTCTGAGATCTGCACCTCTATATTTCGCTGTCCACCCATCTCCCACAGTTTGGTGTTTTCTATTTTGTCGTACCAGTGTATTTTTAGGATATTTCTCAGACATCTGTTGATGAAGGTCTGAACTTTTTTTTTATTGCTTCAGTTGTTCTCCATGTTTCAGAACCATATAGTAGGACAGCCTTGACATTAGAGTTCAAGATTCTTATTTTAGTCTTGTTAGACATGTGGGGAGATTTCCAGGTTGGTTTTAGCTGTGTCTGATGCTCACAATTGTACATCATGTGATATGTTCCTTCACGTACGTTTTGGCCGAATAGATGCTTAAGAAAGAGTAAGAATGTATTATGCAACATCCACGTAATCTGAAGGCCTCCTAACAAGGTGTCTAGAGAGTATGATCTTGAATATGGGTCAGTAGCCAGATGCTGATCACGCAGAGCGCCAATGTCCTCACCTGATTCTTTGAATTTGGTATGCACTTTAGGTTATAAGATATAAAACGATAATAATAATAAAAAGATAATTAATTGGTATGACATTATATTCAGCGTATTGCTTCTTCAACTGGAGGAATGAAGTTCCTCTAATCATTTATTGTTCCACAAATCTAACATCCTCTTTTGTTTTGTTAATTATTTAACATAATATTTATGACAGTACAACAGGAACACGTCAAGTTAACTAGACGAGTTTCTATAAGGAAGTGTGATAAACATAATATATTTTTGTCTTTAGTTTACAGGTAAAATTGTGACAAAATGAAACTGTAAAAAAAAATAGTATTGTATAACATTTTAAATTTACTTCGACAATCACTGAATAATTTTTTTTTAACCAAAAGGTATAGGAGCTAATGGAAAATTTTTAGAGATGTGGAGGTCCTGAAAGTTTCGTTGCAAGGTGGGGGCTCTCAAACTGTTGTTAACCGTAGAAAAGGTGGGGGCTCTCAAACTGTCGTTGACCGTAGGAAAGGTGGAGGCTCTCAAACTGTCGTTAACCGTAGGAAAGGTGGAGGCTCTCAAACTGTCATTGACCATAGGAAAGGTGAGGGCTCTCAAACTGTCGTTAACCGTAGGAAAGGTGGGGGCTCATCAACTGTCGTTAACCATATGAAAGCTGGGGGCTCTCAAACTGTCGTTAACCATAGAAAAGGTGGAGACTCTCAAACTGTCGTTAACCATAGAAAAGGTGGGGGCTCTCAAACTGTCGTTGACAATAGGAAAGGTGAGGGCTCTCATAGTGTCGTTAACCGTAGGAAAGGTGGGGGCTCTCAATCTGTCGTTGACCATAGGAAAGTTGGAGGCCACCAAACTGTCGTTGACAATAGGAAAGGTGAGGGCTCTCATAGTGTCGTTAACCGTAGGAAAGGTGGGGCCTCTCAAACTGTCGTTAACCATAGGAAAGGTGGGGGCTCTCAGTCTGTCGTTGACCATAGGAAAGTTGGAGGCCACCAAACTGTCGTTGACCATAGGAAAGGTGGGCCTCTCAAAGTGTCGTTAACCGTAGGAAAGGTGGAGGCTCTCAAACTGTCATTAACCGTAGGAAAGGTGGGGTTCTCAAAGTGTAGTTGACCATAGGCAAGGTGGGCGCTCTCAAAGTGTCGTTAACCGTAGAAAAAGTGGGAACCCTTTAATTGTAGTTGACCATTAGCAATGTGAGGGCCCTGTCACAGTCTCAGTTGAGATTGCTTGATTTAATGCTGACCTCAGGTTAAGAGGTTAAAAGACACGTGGAATTCCTGATGTAGAAAACAGGAAGTAGAATGAATAAAGTTGACTTTGAGTTTAGTCATGTCAGTCAAGTGGTATTCTTTGGACCGGGCAGTCAAGTAGTATCTTTTGGTCCGGGACGGACAGTAGCGACTTAGAAAGTCGAGTAGTAATTTCCGTTAGGTAGTAACTTTTGGGCAGTTAATGCCAGTGGTCTTTTTGAGACATGTATTTCTAGTAGTTATTCTGTACAGTGTTTCCCGCTGAGATGCTCTACTCTGGAGAGTTTTACGTATTGGATATATTTGATACTGCTGTTATGCGGATAGGATTATTTCATGTAGACTTATCAACGCCACGTCTCAAAACGTGCATTTACAGGCCCTGAACGTGTTATTGACTAAAGGAAAGATATGGGCCCCAAAAAAGAATATGGATCAGAAAATACAGAGTGATGAGGCCTAGAAAGTTTAGTAAAGCAAGCAAAGAATGTAAAGCACCCTAGAGACGTGACTTGAAGAATTCAAATGTAAAGAAAAGTAGACAGAGTAAAACCTAAACAGGAAAAGTAAAATTGAGAATTGCTTTTTTAAATTTGAAACTAAAACTGGTATTTTAAAAGAATTCTATGAAAACTCTGAATTCAATTTTCGCAAGAGAGATTTTTAACGATAGAAAATATCCCTGATGTAGGAAATCTTTCCCTTCCTAGTGTTCAGGCTTTCAGAAATATGCCTAAAAAATTTAACTGTTCTACGAATTGGTGTGCTTGTTGTAAAAAGCAATTGCTATGTAATTCAAATAGTTACAATATGTGGACGCAAAAAAAGTCCACCTAGCTCTAATGGGTACCTGATAATAGTTGGGGGAAAAGTCGTTATGCTGGCCACATGACATCCTCGTTGACAGTTGGCCACAGAAACAGATAACCTTTACATCATCTTCCCTGTAGATCCCAAGGTCTGAATGGATAACAGATAATCTAAACAATGACAAAGAAGCCATATTTAAAGAATACACATTTTTTATCAACAAGTGAAAGGGATTCAAATGTCATTTTACAATGCTGAAAGTGTAAAAAAAAATAATAATTAATAAAAATGTAGCAACTTTTTAAATAACTGACACTATCAACCTACGATTTTATAGTTATTTAAGTTGACACACCCGGAAAAAAATACTCATTACTCATGACTTATTCACGACTTCCTTTTAAATGTTTACACCAGGGCCGGATTCATGACAGTGCAAGGCTTTGCAGCCGCCAAGGGCTACATCCTTAGGGTGCATATTAGAGAGAGTCATCTCTTGCGGAAAAACTCTAAATATATAGGGTGTTTTTTTTAGTGTATCCTGGGTACAGAATAAAGGAAGTATTGATAAGTTAGGTATTTTTCTAAGTAAATTTTTTGGCACTATTTAGCATTGAAGAATTGAATTTTCTTAGTTCTTCCCCTTGAAGTTAATTTTTCTGTTTCATTTGGTTGGCAACATAAGAGTTCAGTTTAGCGTCCTTGACATTGCTTTATTGTATCAAGAAGACCTCCAATGAAATATAAGAGAATTATTATTATTATATAAGATAAGATAAGATAAGAGAATAAGGGAATAAAATTTAAATTTACATGAACTCAAATTTCTTTCTTACAAGTCTGGCATTCTTTACGATGTAAATTGCACTTATATTGAAGATTGAAGAAGGCAGGGAACTCTACACAAATCTTGCCCAGGGCTCAAATTACTAAAAAAAAAATCCGGCACTAATAGTGACGTGAATTAAAAAGTTGGCAACAGAACACAAGCGTGCACCGTTAGCAGTGTCAAAAGCTTAGTTTCATTTGTCACCTGGTAGGGTCGTATCTGTTTGGACATACGTCACAATGGACCCGGAACCAAACCATTAGGGCTGCCATTTCGGACGTCTTTATTTTGGAAGTTACGTCCCCCTGAAACTTGGGAAATTTTAGCAAAAGAAAAAAAATAATAAAAAGCCAGTTGCTTAACTTTTAAGAGACGTTCTTCCTTATCCGTAATTACATAAGGGGTCACCTTTTTTTAGGACCTTTCGACATACGGTGGCAGTTCGATGTAAAAATCTTCTGTTTCTGTGATGGACGGTTGATGAGAGTATCATGTGACCAGCACATCCTTAAAAATAACCCTAGGCACGGAAACCAAAAGAGTTACCACTTAGTCACTACAATTATAACATGAAAAATATTTTTAAAATCCTATTTAAAAAAAAAAAAAAAAAAACAACTCCAGACAGCACGTAGCTAAGGGGAAGAACTCCACGTTTACAACTATATCACTAAATAATGTAGAACTTATTTTTCTTATTCGATAGACAACAAAATAATAATTGGCTACTTTGATAATTTTGTAATTGATTCATGCTTTTTCCAGGGGCAATAAATAATTGTTTTAGTTTTCATCTTGATCCGAGAATGAGTGTGGAAGAAATCTTAGGGGACCAAACCCGACATATTTAGTTATATATGTGAATATTGAAGGATTTGTTTCCCTTGTTGGTATCAATCTAAATAATTAATTATCAGTAATTAATTGAGTGTTAACTTTTTTTTTATTCATGTCCAGTTCATAGCAAAGAATAATTGTGCAAAGCTTCAACTAGATCAGAGAATGGGTGTGGGGAAGATAACGAATACACACTTTTTACTAGACAGACAGACAGACAGAGTGACTTGATATAAACTGTTTAAAATTGAACGTATAATTTATAGGTTTCGTACAGTTCCGTTCACTATTTATGAAAAGGTCACGATGAAGCTAGAAGGGTAACATAAAAAAATGGACTGGCTTCTCTCTTGATATCCTGAAAAAAAATGGAGGGATTTGGTTACGCGAACTGTCATAGCACCCTATGATTGGAGCCGTTGGACAGAGGAGCTTATAGATTTATTTTAAACCGACTTCCAATGAATCGTTCACATAGTTTCTTAGTTTCAAGAATTATTTTTTTTATTGGCACTTATTACATTTGAATAGCTTCCAATGTATGTTATATAATAAATGTTTATACAGAGATCTAATTAATATTTGTTACTGTACAAAAAAATTAAAAGAAGACCTTCGCAAATTTGTAAGGCCTGACTACAAGACAAAGCTTTAACATGAGGCCAGACAACCCTCTCTAAAGGGCATCAAAGACTTACTATGAAGTTGCTGATACCACGTGACGAGAAATGAAGTGCCATCTTGCTCACCTGAGAAACTAGTCAATGTAAAAGCAAAGTACACGAAAAACAAAAAAAAACACACAAACTCGCAGATCAATAGCCGAGAGCAAGAGATAAAAAGGGGAGAGAAGCGATGTCGCTCCGAGTTGTATTGTTTTATTAAAAGGTAAGTTGACCATGATAATACCTACTTTATAACACTTCTATGTATTACTTTCCATTGAATCAAAATAATTTTAGTATACTTTGAATTTACGTCTTCAAATGTAGGACTGAAAACAGGTCAATTTATCCCCTCATAAAATATAAATAAGCGGAACAGAATATAAATGTTATATTTAAATCAGTTTCTTCAGATCACGTGAACGTAAAATATTTCATTCCCTTTTTTTTTTTCACTCACGAGATATCGAAAAGATATTCTAACCAACGGAGAAAAGAAATTTGTTTTCTTTGTTTTGTTAATAATTTTTGTATTCTAGTTTTTAATATTTTGTGATTAATAGGATTTAATCAAGTTAATTATAACAATACTAGTCGACCCGCTTTTTTGGCCCCACATTAATCCTAGGTGTAAATTATTAAATTAAACCATTTTATAACTTGTAGCAGATTTCCGCGACCTCCTGATTTACCAGGAGCTCCTGGAAATCTCCAGAAACTATTAAAATCTTTTAAAAACTCATAAAAATCTTCTGAAATATAGACGAAATTGTTATTATTATTCAATATGGGAAACGCCAATTCTACGTGCGAAAAAAAGCGGCTTTAAACAATACCCGTAATTGTGGAATCTGGTAGAGAGAGCTTCTCGCACCTCTAACTAATGAAGAATTTTTTGAAGTCAACAATTCTCGAAGATAGATTGAAACATTTGGTAATTCTTGCTACTAAGCTTGATCTATGTAGGAAAAAGGAAAAAGATTTTATTTGATATACTGTATGACTTCGCCAGTAGATCGTTTAAAAAAATATCCTTCCAACTATTAATGCTTAAATACAAATAATAATAATAATAATTATAATAATAATAATGTTTCTCGAAATTTTTTAAAACCATACGGAGAGTACAGAAAAGTAGTCATTCTTATGGATTGGCAAATGACTTTTAAGAGAAGTAAGAAGAGTCAAATTTTATTTTTGCTTAAAAAGTTGTTTCCCCTACTTAGATGTAACCGTAGCTTTATTAAAATATTTCTTTGTTTTATAAACATTCAACAGAAGCAGCTATAGTACTATACAATTGCATGTACATTTATTTATTTGTTTGCGTCTATGGTAGACACTTCATTAGAACGCATTATTTTTTTTATTTTGAAAATACGAATAAGCTGCTTGAATGTTAGTGTGCGTTTGTATTAATAGATAATTTCGTAAGGGCTAGATCTACAAATGTCTCTGTGTAGGTCTATATTTGTCAGTTATTTTGAATCAATACTAAATTCGTTCATATAATTTAGTATTGTTGACATTCAATTTGGACTGAGGCTTTTAAAATTTTACTGGATCCAATCATAAGTTTTCTTCCTACAGACTCATTCACAACTTATCTATCTCAGTTTTCTCCCTAGAAATTTATTCAAATCAATCATCTTTAGTTTTCTCTCAAGAGATTCATTCACATCTAATCATCTCTAGTTTACTCCCTTGAAATTCATTCATATATCTAATCATCTTTAATTTTCTCCCTAAAGATTCATTCACATCTAATCATCTTCAGTTTTCTCCCTAGAGATTCACTCACATCTAATCATCTTTATATTCCTTCCTAGAGATTCATTCACATCTAATCATCTTCAGTTTTCTCCCTAGAGATTCATTCACATCCAATCATCTTTATATTCCGTCCTAGAGATTCATTCACATCTAATTATCTTCAGTTTTCTTTCTAGAGATTCATTCACATCTAATCTTCTTTATATTCCTTCCTAGAGATTCATTCACATCCAATCATCTTTATATTCCGTCCTAGAGATTTTTTCACATCCAATTCAGTTTTTTTCCCCCAGAAACTCATTCCTTGTATCTTCTTTACAGCAGTGCACTACTCGGCGCAACAATTGTGGTTTCACACCATGGTTCAGGTTACACCAAATCTAACAGCAATCCTGACACTGTACTTCATATATACACTCCCAGCAAGCAACGCTAACATGGTAGCGGTCAATAGTAAGGTGAGTGGAATCAGAGTCTCTTCCTCTCGATGTGTAAAATTTCAGGTAAAGAGAGTAGGCTAATTAAATCCTTCCTCAGCTTATAAGGCGTATCAAAAAGGAAATCTATAGACTTGAGGGGTTTTCACGATACAGTTCAACACAATTTGTAACATTTTAAATATCTGGTTAAAATTATCTAAAGAAAAGCATATTTGGCAACAAAGAAGTTGTCAACTATGAAAACAAGCAAAACATAATACATTTTTTTTTAAAGAGTATTTAAGGGAAATAAGCGAATAATTACTGCCATAAATTGCAATACAATTTTTTTATTGATGTGTGTGTTGTCACTGACATAAATAAATGTGCAAAGTTTGAGCTTGATTAAAAAAAAAAGGGGGGAAGTGGGAGACAGAACGTGCTCAAGATTTGTACCAGACGACAGAGTTTTGTAATTACTTCGTGTGACAAGCTCAAGAGCGTTGAAATTTGATTTCGCCATGTAAAAATAAAATTATCATAAGCCTTTTAAATAAATTGCTTATTTACAATTCCTATATTCTGTACACCAGAAATACTAACGAGAAATGGATTTTTACAGCGCGTAGCAAGGTAGCCTACTTTATGAATTGAAGTAAGGAAGTTTGATTGTAGGACCCCCCCCCCCTTTTTCCTAAATTGAGTAGGACAAAAACAAATCTAGTTATCATGTTTGCATTAGTACATTTTAATAAAGACATTCCTAGGTAGTTACTACCTTGCAGAAAAAAATATCGTTAGATTTATGCACATGCCAAATACCGATGGTGCTATTAGATGTTTCGTATTAACAAACAAAAGTAGTAGTGTGCATTTTACAGCTTTGCAAATTTTGCATTAAAGAACAATATATGTGAGAAGTTGAAAACTGCTGAATATTTGCAAACATTTAATTTTGAGACCACCATGTATTAATTAGTGAGATTGAATTTCCATTTTTGAATTTCAATTTTATCTGTGGCTACGACATCAATGTACTAAAACTGAGTTTTTTTTCTGAGATTTATGTAGATTTATGTAGATTGCTGCTGAGCTGCCGACTTGTTTTGATTAACGTTCACACATTTGGACTTTACAATCTCTCATTTTTCCCCCTGACTTATGCAATGCTATTTAAAAACAGAAAGTAAAGTCTGCTAAAACCTTCAACTTCACCTATCCCTTAGCCTGTTGGAACTTTGGGGCACAACATAAGATCTGTTGACCGTCTTTGTCCATTCCTCTCTGTCTTTGGCCTTGGATAAAACCTTAAGCACATTAAAATATGAAAATCGCATGGTTTTATTTTTTTAGACATCATTTCTTAAATATACATATCTGTATATATGTAGCCCCTCATTCGTTTTCAAAGATGATCACATTTGTAATTTCATATGAATTCGAAGAAGGAAGTCCAATCCTGGCTTTAAAAACCTGGCCACACACAGGGCATGGGTAAATTGGGTCTACTACAGATAAGCCTGCTTTTTCTCTCAGCCTTTTGTTAGCTCTGCGTTCTTTCATGCTGGCCGCTCTCATTGCCTCGTATCTTGTGACTTGGACGCCTCACGGCTTCACGCCATGAGGAGCGTTCGAGCACGACTGTTTCCCAGCCGTTATTGTCAATATCGCACTCTTAGAGAGAGCTCTTAGGGTATTTCTGCACATTCATAGAGGTTCTAACAATTGAAGGAGATTAACGTATGATATGTCGTCAAAAGAGTCAACCTGATCTATTTTCTTAGACTTAGAAACATATTGAGAACAATCGTTCTCCTTTAAAACAAAAATAAACCATTTCTTTAAAAATGTTATTTTTTTAGCTTGTGTAATAAAAAAACGATAAATTTATTAATACAAATATTTTTTTAACATTATTTTTAAACGAATGTGCAAAATGTTTTTAAATTATACAGAAAACTGACGTCCCTTATAAAAAAAATTCTTCCCTTTGTCTTTTTTACTATTACTAGTGTATAGTGATAAAAGGGTGTGGTATAATTATCAAGAAAACTGCTTGCATTTTGAATACTAAAAAATTAAACGGTTCTCTTTCAGAAAACAAAACCAAGTAGACGTTGCAGTAGAGTCTTGCGAGATCTAAGATATAATGATATCGCTTTTTAATATTTTTTTCTAGTTTTAGAGATCTAAAACGTGCAGAAGACAGACAAACCACTTAAATCTAAATCGACTATTCCCCTTTCGGAGCCACTAGAAATAAACATTATACAAATATTGTTTCTAGTATTTTTTTTTATTCAACAATTAGAGTTGGAAGAAAACTAATACATAATAACAAGTCCTGTTGACCCAGACCAATTACTGTATAAATTCGTAATATAACTCATACATTTTGCCTATTATAGATTTACTCTGTAATTTGATAAAAAGTATGGCATATTTTTTTTCACCATAGACATAAATAAATATAGACTGGCCGAAGGAAGTAACTTCATGTAACTTGAAAACATGTATATCTATTGTATTCGGATTTCCGAATTATGAAAAATTGCATGATCTTCATTCTTAGAGATTTAAAAAAAACACTGAAAATAATGTAATAGGTGTGTGGCTGAAATAGATATGAATACTTAACTTTTATACTGCTCATAAATGCTGTATAATAAAGTACACAAAATTGCAAGTCACAAATTTTCGTTTCATAAAACTCTTTAATCGGCCAGTCTATATTTATTTTTGTCTTTGTTTTTCACCAATCAGATTATTGACATAGTTAATAGGGTATCTCCGATTAGAATACAGAGATTCGTTCATAAATTAGCTAATAAGTATTTACACACACACACAAAACAACGACTGGGGTGGACCTACAACGCTAAAAATAATTTCAACTTATAAAAATAAGGCTTATTTTTGCGTACGAACATTTTAAGGGCGAATGCCTTATTTCACGTGCGTGTCTCCTCATTCATAGATCTAATGTAAATTTTCCCTTTTAGACCTTGCGATCTATAGAGTAGATGATGCTTTTTCTATGGCCAACGGTTGACAGGTTATCATGGGGCCAGCACAACGACCAATTACCTTTACTTTCCCCAATTACAGTCAGGTAACCATTAGGGATGAATGGACTCAAAGGCGCCCTAACAATCCCGAAATACAAAATCCCAGTATTCAAGCCCAGCAGGGGCGGACTGGATGTCAAAATCGTTCCCGGCATTTCTTTACCATCCGGCCCATAATATGTATATCATAAAGTGGGCATCCAATTCTCTACCTTATAAAAATCATTACATTAAGTTTGATAAAGCAGCCCTTTCGGACCTTGCGATCTAGGGGCAGATGATGTAAAGGTTATATGTTTCTGTAAAGGTCATCTGTTTCTGCACAGGCTTTCTGTTTCTGCAAATGTCATCAATTTTTGTTTACGCGGTTTACGAGGGTATCATGTGGCCAGCACAAGGACCAACCACCTTCACTTTTCCCCAACTAATGTCAGGTACCCGTTAGAACTGGGTGAATTCCAAAATTAAAAATATCAGTCCTCACCAGGATTTAAACACAGGACCCCTCGGTTTGTAAGCCAAGCTTTTCCACTCAGTCATCCCGCCTCTTGTCTACGGGTGTAGGCTCAGCTTTAGTTCGGAAAAAGTGTTCGATTAAATTAGTATTACACTGTCGAGTCTGTACAAGATTTTTTATAACACGACGCTCAGAGTCACTTTTATAAGAGAAAACTCTAAAACCTTTAACAATTCAATACGTGCCGTAGTGGCGTCCGTTTCGGTGCCCCTACCGGCCCATTTTAGTATCGGCCCCGAAAGCCCATATAGCCAGTCCGCCCCTGGAGCCCAGGACCTCAGGTTCGGAAGCAAAGCGCTTAACCACTCAGCCACAAGCGCTCCCATTTCCATTTTAATATTTTTTGCAATATCCAGAAATTGTCTTTGTCTGATTTCGATCGAATGAATATGTTAATTAGTCAATATAAAACAAAGGTTGGACATTCTAACATTTACTAAGCAGACTCTTTGGAGGTTTAAGGTCATAAAGGTCAGTCAAAACAGAGTTACTTTCTCATTAAATCTTTCGTTGAGAGAGAGAGAGAGAGAGAGAATGGTCTAGATCTCACCCGACTACTAACGATATGTGATTTTGTAAATTAGGGCTCAACGAAAAACTAAGATATCAAAGTATAAGTGTATCCAGATTTTTCCAAAGTTTGTTTTTTTTAAACAAAAGATCTGCATTTACACAACCACATTTTAGATAGATTCCCCTTTCAGTTTGATCTATGGAATAGTATGTAGTAAACATAGGATCCCTTACCCGCCCTCCCTACCCTGCAGCTATATATATAGTTATATCAGCAGTGCAAGATTTATTTCTCTTTTTTGTAAATGAAACATATTTAACTAATAAAATAAACCTCTGATGTATGCTTGTTTAAGATAAGGATTGTGTAGTCCTCTAGCCGAATTAAAATTAATTTTTTTATTTTACTTGGAAAACTTAAAATGGTCAGATTAGAGTTTTCCAAGCATGTCCATTTAGCTAAGTAATTATTTTTCCCAAAGATATACATCAACTGTCAAATTTCTAGGAAAATCGTTAGAGCCGTTTTTAAGAACTGTGTCCAGCCACCCAAGTTCCACCCTTATTGCTGTTGTTTTTTTACCATATGAAGAGTTTGGAACCTAAAAAAGGCATTGTAATGACTTGAAAAAAAGATTATTAACTAATTTATTTGGTAAGGTAATGAGACACTGAAAACCTACATTAAATGCCATTTCTGTGTGTGAATGTTGTTCGTATTTGCATCTGTATTGTTATTGTTACAGTAGTTACACTGGTCAATGGTAGTCAAACCGAATTTCTATTTTTTTTTTTAATCAATCAAAATTATCTTATCTTTTCTTCCAGCAGCTTCCAAGGACGTTGGAAAGAGATCTCCGGGGTGCCAGCTTCCAACGAGAATTCCACAGACAAATCAACCTGCTGCACGCGCTGGGACAGAAGCTTTCGGAGAAAGTCAACAAGTTGCGGGAAGAAGAACAAAGCCAGCAGGAAAGGCCGACAACTACGTCCACCAAGTTTTGGTGTTTTTTCAATGTTGTCGCCTGCTACTGATGATACCTTTTCACAATTTGGTGTTCATTTTAGGATTAAAACACAAAGTCACGTGCACATTTACATAGCAGTGCACAATATTTAAAATTCGTTTTTTTCTTAGTTTATTTACTTATCTAAATTTAAAAAAAAAAAAAAAACTTACATTGAGTGAAGGGGCAGAACCGTTCAATCGCTGCCATATCTCTCAATACAAGTTTCTCCTTTTTTCTATAAACAAAATTTGATTACCCCCTAATTAATTAATTGGTTAATTTTTACTTTTATTTGAGTCATGTGTTGTATTCGATAAAGAATAATTGTCCGAAATTTCAACTCGATTCGAGAATGGGAAGTGGGAGAAAAACGTGTAAAAGAATTCACCCAGACAGACAGACAGACAGATGGAGTGAGTTAATATAAGCTTCTTTAAAAAAATATTCATAGCGGCTATTTTCTTGTTTTATAAGTTTGTTGCAATTGAAAACATATGTGTGATAGATTCGGAAATGCATTAGTTATGAGCCATATTTATTTTAATGTTACTGACTGTCAGGTCTTAAGATTTTCTTTACTAAATTATGAAATAGTCTAGGTATTAAAAGTAATATTAATTGCAATGTGTGTGTGTTATAATTAATTTATAATTTATTATTACTTTTAGTCCCGAAGCTCAGCCCAACAGACACACCCAGTTGTACATCAATTAATAGACGATGTGTATGATGATTTAAATTAAACTATAAATTTAATTCAGTGAGATTTAAACAATGAAATGACGTATGACCAATGGTAATGATAAATGAATACAGTACATATAGTATGATATGAAAAATTACTAAATGATAGTCTAGTTCCATTCACTACTGAATTATTACTTCAAATACAATGATAACCACCTTGTAATAGAGTGTCCGTCAGCAATGTTCTCACAATATATCAATCCAAGACAAAGATTCTGTAAACTGTTCAAGGTAACATAAGTATCTTCTAGCCAGGACGAATGTTCACCCACGATGAAGAATCAAAGTTCAGAGTAGTACCAAAACTCACAACGTCACAATGTAACACCAAGTCTGGATATAGAAAACCTCAATCTGAAATCAGGAACCTCAGATTCGAAACCCAAAACATGAAACCTCAGACGAAAACCCTATAGAAAGACAAATAAAAGATTCTTCTAATCCTCTAATCTTTTGATCTAATTACAAAATGCGAATGCGACCGAATACATAAGTAAGAATAACTTTATAATGTGAAATAAAACTCATCCTAAACAGGGGTCAAGATAATCCTTCAAGAATATATACCAAGGCCAACGATAAGGCTATCCAATGCCAAAGACTCAAGGAGCATTCTAGAACTCAAAGGATACAGCCTGCTTCAGTCGAGCAATATGGCGTGAGTGCACCAAACGACCAACAAGAGAAATTTGAAGTCATATGAAAATTTACGACGGCGCAACAAGGGGAGAACACTAATACTGCACAAGAAAAAAAAAATAGCACAAATGACGTCATCGCCTATTGATGAAAGCGGCGCTATTAGATAGTGAACCTTTTTGCTATACAACTAAATAATTCGTTGCGACACTGACTGACTGACATGCTTGCTTTTCATAAGTTGTTGCACTTATTGTTAACTAGCCGGATATGTCCTGCGGCCCTTAGTTTGGCTATTACTATCTACTGGACTGAATTTAGATCTATATCAAACCTGAAGAATGTTCCCTTGATATTTTATTTTATTTTGCCATGAAAATAAAAGTCGACTATAAAAATGGGTAAACCCGTTCAGCCGACATATTGATATCCAATATAAAAATGGGTAAACCCGTTCAGCCGACATATTGATATCCAATATAAAAATGGGTAAACCCGTTCAGCCGACATATTGATATCCAATATAAAAATGGGTAAACCCGTTCAGCCGACATATTGATATCCAATATAAAAATGGGTAAACCCGTTCAGCCGACATATTGATATCCAATATAAAAATTCTGTGAAAACGGGTTTACACGATTTTTTAAAAATGTACGTTATTTAATAGAGATACAATAGGTACTTTTTGTCTATTTTTAGGGCCCTCCGGTTGTGGGATGGACATTGAAAATAAACTTAGGTCTCGGCCATGGTCTAAAGAATTTTTATGCCACTTTTCATTAAGATTGTTCAGACTGCTTTGATTTTTATTCGGGACATACATACATAGTATATATATATATATAGGCTAAATACGCCTTACTTTCTGCTTTATATATTTAGATAATAATAAAAAAAAAAAAATACTTTAAAAAAAACAAAGCTTATGCGACGTGCAACTGTGTTTATTAATTTGGATCAGTCATTTAATTAAATTTATAATAGATCAAAAGCAACAATATATCTCAGCGATTAGAAATTTTTTTTACTAATTGTTTTTGTTAAGTGCTATTTCATGCTTTTAGCTTTCTCATTACACACACTCAATAGTTGAGATGATTGGCTCATGAATTTTCTAAATTAAATTAGACTTGGGGATATTGTGTAGTGGTTAATCCTATCTTGGGAGTATCAACTGTATCCTACATAGATCTTACACTAATCTATCTACTTCTAAGTTAAGATAAGCTACAAGTTCTGTAATAATTATTTTTTTTTTGGCTTGCTTTTTAAATCGATGCATTTTTTTGAAATAGTAAAAAAAATGTACCCTGTAGTCTGCTACTCAACGAAATAACTCTGGGAGGAAGGGAGGGAAATAAGTGTGTTCAGTGAAGCGTAACCTGGGATTGTTGACGTAAAATGCGTATGGGGCAAGCTGACACAAAGTGGGTCTCTCATCCAAACGTCAGAAAGATGTCACAAGAAGCCAGGAATCGGTTTACATGTAGGCCTGTAGACATTGAATTAATTTGTTATATAATTTCAAGTGACAAAAACATAATGTATATATATAAATATATACATTAAATGTCGTTCACGGCATGTTATTGAAGACCAATTACGTCCACTTTAAGGGACTGTCCTTGAGTCCGAAGCTTAGAAAAATGAAGGTGGTATTTGTGTGACTACTTTGACCCGCTAGTATTAGTTCTATATAAGAGATCTATTTCGTAATAGGATTAAAAATGGTGTGATCTTTTTTTTTTTCTTGGAGTGATGTCCTGAAGCAAGGTTCTGAAAGGATTTCATTTTGTATTTCGGTTGTAACTATTTTAAACATCGACATTGTATTTTAAACCAATTCATATACACAGTTGACGAATATAGGTTAGTATTGGTTTCAGTCATTAGTTTTACGTAACATGATATGTCGGTAGATATTTTGTTGATACCTAGATTCAGTCATTGTGCTTGACATTGTCACATGTAGGTGCTTGATCGCTTCTTATTTCGCCGTGTCGCACTTGCGTGGGTGTAGATGTTTTCATGTTTCAAGCTAAGAGGCAAAAAGGACAGTGGCCAGCAAAAAATTTTAAAAAAAAAAAAAAGAAAAAAAAATCAGTCAAGACAAATTAAAACGAACCAGGCAATTGTGTGATAAACTTAAAATCTACCAGTACTTGAGTGTAATAGCTTATTTTTTCAAAGCGAGTTCGATGTTCAGAGGAAATGAGATTGTATCAGAGGCGGATTTCAGGGATCGTGAGTGGGGTAACCGCCTCAGATCCCGTAACTGGGAAAGGGGGCCCCCGATGTAGGATATTCCCTTCTTTGCCGTCCCCTTCCTACCAAACCAGTTCTAATAGACGAGAACTAAATCACTGTAGGCATATTATTTTATATTATATTATATTATATTATATTATATTATTTTTTATTATATTATATTTTATTATATTATATTTTATTATATTATAACATATAAAACTTGAAATAACGTGAAAATCTTTTCAAGTTGGCAATCTGGAGTCGTCTGCCCAACCAAGACAGCTGTCGACAGTGCCGTTCATCATTAACACTGCATAGCCACCAACCAATCGCTAACTTTTCCATCATCACGATAGAAACACACACACACAAAATCCATAACAAACACATTCTTTCATGGTATTGAAAAATCTATTACCAGTATCTACGTAAGGCACTATGGTTTGTAACTATAATAAGGCCTACAGCATTACAGACGATCAAGCCCGTTAGCCCAATGTAGTATGGTATATATAGTCTACACCAGTGATTCCCAAAGTGGTCTATATAGACCCCCAGGGGTCTACGAAGACTTCCAAGGGGTCTACGAAAGTTAAAACGGGAATTGGGGGTCTATGAGATGTGCTCGGGGGTCTACGATAAAGAATCTCAATTCAGCATGTCGTGACTTTAATTTTGACAACTGGATTTTTTTCATCCACACATTTATGATTTGTGCATTAGGAAATCATTATCCTGCTGATTAAATGAAACAATGTTTTATTTAATTTAATAACTATATTTAAATAGTGTAGTTTTATCTAGTTATAAATTTAACAAAAAGAAATGTAGACTGTACAGCGTTAAGTATTTGAAATTGAACTTCATAACTTCCTTGTCAAACAAGCGAGTGTTAATGTGCCTTTTTTATTTTGCTATGAAACCAATTAAGCTGGAGGATCATTTGAAGTGATGCCACCCTGATAAAAAGATAAAACTTTGCAAATCTTTTAAACACTCAAAGATAAAGCTCAGGATACACTCACAAAATCTCTCATTGACCTGACATTGAGAAGTTGATGATTATAGTAAAATACTGAAAACCTCACACGATATTGATTTTTACCAGACGTTGAAGAAATTGTGAAAACTCTTACACAAACTTATTTCATTAAAACAATTTCATGTTTGGGTTTTGTGGCCAGTGTCTTGTTTTGGACCTCTTTATGAAGAATGCAATTTTGAAGTCATGGTAGGCATTCTTTTGTGACACTCCAAAAGGGCAAATTTCAATGGTCCCAATTTTTAGCTTCCGGAACATACGTTTTCTTATTATACTGTGTACGGTTCTGATGTGAACAATTATAGGTGTTCCTATTGAGATAGTTTATAACAGGTGTCATCTTTCTTGTATATCGAAGAAGAGCAGGCAAAGTGACCACCGAACGTCAGTCCAGGCATCATGAGTTGTTTTATTTAGGAGGCATCAAAGTTTGTCAAGCTTGGAAGGAATTTTTTTCTTATTGGTCACGAAAAAAATGTAACTGTTTGGTGAACTTGGCTGATTGGCTAGCATGGTAGCTGTTAGCTCCAGTGCTCTAATTTCTTCTCTCTGGTTGGCATAGAGCTCATTAGTTACAATGAACTTAATTTTTAAATTATTTATTCTCCATTTGGCCATTAAATGAGTATTCCAGCTCCTCCGTTTGTAGTGGCTTTCTGAGAACCATCCATGCAAACTCTGACCCATTGGTTGTTAGGGCAATGGATTTGTAGAAGAGTTCACTAAATTCTTGAGCTCTGTTGGAATATAGTCAAATATTTAATTCTTCTTATGTAAGTCTTTGCAAACGACATATTTCTGCAAACAACATATTTCTCTATACAGCTGACTGAATCAAACTTGTCTGGTAATGATGTATTTTTTTATTCAAATTATTATGGCTCAAGAAATCCATGAAAAAGCTGCTCTTTGTGAAAACTTTTACTGTGATACTTAAGGCACATTAATATTTAATGTTTTGAAGAACTACTTCATAGAACAACTAATCCGTATATGAAAAATAATCTCCGTAGCAACGGATGGTGAGCTTGCAAGCCTTTAAAACCAAATGTTTCCAATGTGTTTAGTGATTGTATGGTGTACGTGTTAACTAGTAAATAATGGGTTTTAATTTGAATTTTGTTAACAGAGTTATTTAAAAAAAAGATTTAGCTTAAAATGTAGTTTTAAATTACTTTTTCACTCCTCGTGTCACTGGTTAGAAATTATTTTAAACAAAATTTGTAATTTGAAATTGATGAATTTTAAAAAATTCAATATAACTTCAGCAGGGGGTCTACGGAAAACTAAAAAACATGACAAGGGGTCTATGAGACAAAAAAGTTTGGGAACCACTGGTCTACACTTTCGTCCCCCGGGCCCGCTTATGACACTCGCCCGGGGCCCCGTTTTCTGCTAAGGTCGCCTCTGATCGGGTCATTTCCTGCCACGAAGCGAGAAATAATTTGTATTTAATGTTTCAGTAAATACATACCTAGAGTTAGTGTTCGTGATTTGACATTGTTACACCGTGTACGTTTTAACAAAACAACGGACCATAGTTAACTGCTAAGAAGAACAGCAGACGTAGCGAGCTCATTAAGTAATAAGACTTGACTTGGATAGTTGGCTCCATATTATTTTATAATGTGTTTGTTATTTTTTAAAGTAATTAGTAAGAAAATCAAAATCGACCAACGGCAGACAATAGTTTTGTCTGTGCTGTTTGTGGCAAAATATGTAGGTCACAGCTGGGCCACGGGAAATACTGCATTCCACATTAATCTTCGTACTCGAATACTAGCCTCGATATTAGCAGGCCCTAGTTCCTATTAGTATCAAGTATAAAGCTAAGCCAACTTTTAATAAATAACTGCACATACTCTTCATGATAAACCACGGATCAAAACTGAATATTTGCAATGGAGTTGATGTCCTGATACCAAACTCTACAGGGCACCCGCTTGTGCGCAAAAGTGTTTATGAGTGGCAATTAGGTTACTACTAGGTGTTACTCTGGAGATTTTTACGATGGACTAGACAATGCTAAGGATGCTTATATGAACTTTACTATTATCAACTAAACAAAAAAAAAAAGAATTGAGCTATAACTCTAACATCTTTAGTAAAATCACTAAATTTAGAAAGCCTTTAGGATAGACTTAAAAGTAAAGTAGCAATTATACATATAACACTGAAGATTATATTTAATAAAAATACTCAGAAAGACACTAAGATAAAGGCACATCCTTCGCTCCATATGCTAGGACAAATTTGTACAAATACTCCTTCTTCCCTAGCGCTATTAGAGCATGGAATGGTTGCCTGAGCCAGCCAGGAAAACCAGTGACTTGGCAGAATTTCGGTCATTGGTTAATATGCATGACTAAATGCATGACGCGTAGGACGTAATCATTTTCTTTCTTGGAGTAACGTCTTTATCATATAAGATAAGACATTTCATTGCGTAGCATTTGATCTTTGCATCAAGTCTCCTTTTACAAGTAGTTATTTGAACATTTGTTTTTAAATAAGCTTAAAATCATAGAGTCTAAAGTCATAAAATTTGACGTCATAAAGTGAAAGTCTAGTGCGTCCTCCATATTGAAATGTGTGCAACAGACGAAAGTGCTTAGATAATTTGATTCTGCAGTGCCAAATAGTGCACAAAATTTATGACACATCTTTAAAAACAAAAATTTTGTTTCAACGCTTATGTTAATTTGTACACCGGTTACACCAATAGTTTTTACGCCATTACATGTCAATTTCCCATAAGCAATTGTTTGTTTGTTCTTGTTACGAAACGAGGCAAGTTGGTGTCCATTGCTCTATGGTACGTTTTCAAGTAAATTTTCTTTAAAAAGGAAATAGTTTCATAAGTTGCTCTTGTGCTACGGAATAGTGACGCGGGTGATTCACTACAGATTTTGAAACTTAACCTTTTCTAAGTTTCTGTTTTTTTTTAGTTTTCATATTTTTGCTTAATGAACATTTCTTAAAACACTATTATGTACAATCAAGGGGGATAAGCACTACAATGCTGATACTGAACTAACCCTTCTCTTGTCAGTTCTACTAGGGCTGTAAGTAAGACATACACTATACGACATCCACCATTCACGCTGGCGCATTGTTGAGAAGGATTACAGTACTGGCCAAGGAAGATGTTTCCCTATCAAGTGGCTACCATCGGTCTCCTCAGCCCATTATACATACAAGGTACTGTTTTAATATATTGAGATAAATGTGTATATATTTACATTTAATTTGAACAATATGTCACAGATATGGATTGAATGGGGTGCACTGGGGACAGTGGCGTATTTAAGGGTGGGAGGGAGGGACGATCCCCTCACACTCAAAAAGTATGAATTCGACGTTGGCTTAGGTGATAGTTTCTAACAATGCTCAATGTGTCAACCCCACTCAAAAAACAACAACTCTAAATCCGACGTTGGCTGAGGTGATAGTTTCTAACAATACTCAAGGTGTGTGAATAAACAAAATGCCTAATACGAGTTTCGAACCCTTGCCCTTGACTTTGCTACTGTTGAGGTCTGTGACCACCCATTTCCATGCAAGTACTTTGTTCCATGCTTTGACAAGGGGCGAGGTAGCAAAGTAGTAGAGCCCTTGGCTTCAAAAGTCAGAGGTCCCGTAAAAGACTGGGATTAAAAAAAGCGCCCTTTTGTCCACCTCTGACTCACATTAGGGGTTCAAAATTGGTTGATCGTTGTGCTGGCCACATAGCCAACGACCATAGTAACCAATGAGCTGCCCCCCCCCCACCCCCCCCCCCCCCTAGATCGTAATGTCTGAAAGAGGAGCATAAAAACTTACCTTACCAGGCTATACAATCATGTAGCTTAAACTGCAACCGTCTGAGTAGTTTATATTATTCAAAGTGTGTGCTACAACATTTTAATTACAAATTGTTTTACAGATAAGTCAATCCTCCGAAATGATATTAGATAAGACAGAGAAACACAGAAAGATACTAGATTTTTTAATGTTTAAATGTCTTTATTTCGTGATTTATTGAGGCTTCAATGATATGTCTGTATTAACCAAATGAGGTTGGGAATTGTTTTGGTCTACAAGAGAGATAATTAGCTTATAATATATATTCTTGCGAGTGATACGACCACATAGCCATGCTACTGCCGAGTGCAAGTGAAAACGGCGAAAGGATAACTTAAACTGTTTATGTTTACTTAAACCGCTATGTCTGCTCTGAATGTGTCAAAATATGTAGGTCACAGCTAGGACTTTCTAGACACGTGGTATACTGTACTATTCCTTACTCTTGGACTCAAAAATAAGTCTTATTAGGTCATAAGAATTCAAGAACTATTGGACGACCCGCGTTTTTTGGTGGGGAAAAAGGAAGCTCGTAATTTATCTAAGATAATATGGTTAGGGTTAGATTAATAATAATTAATAATTAATTACCACTATTTAATTTATTAAGGGTGCGCGGTGGCTGTGTGATTAAGCGCTTGGCTTCCGAACCTTGGGTCCTGTGTTCGAATCTCGCTGATTCTGAATTTCGCGATTTTAAGGGCGTCTCTGAGTCCACCCAACTCTAATGGATACCTGACTTAAGTCTGGGAAATTAAAGGCGGTTGGTCGATGTGCTGGCCGAATGACACCCATGTCAGCCAAAGAAACATATGACCGTAACATCATCGCAAGGTTTTAAAGGGTTAATTCACTTTTGTATCAAGGTCTTAAAGGGTTAATTTACTTTTGTATCAAGGTCTTAAAGGGTTAATTTTCTTTTGTATTAAGGTCTTAAAGGGTTAATTTACGTTTGTATCAAGATCTTAAAGGGTTAATTTACTTTTGTATCAAGGTCTTAAAGGGTCAATTTACTTTTGTTACAAGGTCTTAAAGGGTTAATTTACTTTTGTATCAAGGTCTTAAAGGGTTAATTTACGTTTGTATCAAGGTCTTAAAAGGCTAATTTACTTTTATATTAAGGTCTTAAAGGGTTAATTTACTTTTGTATCAAGGTCTTAAAGGGTTAATTTACTTTTGTATCAAGGTCTCAAAGGGTTAATTTACGTTTGTATCAAGGTCTTAAAAGGTTAATTTACTTTTTTATCAAGGTCTTAAAGGGTTAATTTACTTTTGTATCAAGATCTTAAAGGGTTAATTTACTTTTGTATCAAGGTCTTAAAGGGTTAATTTACTTTTGTATCAAGGTCTTAAAGGGTTAATTTACTTTTGTATCAAGGTCTCAAAGGGTTAATTTACGTTTGTATCAAGGTCTAAAAAGGTTAATTTACTTTTTTATCAAGGTCTTAAAGGGTTAATTTACTTTTGTATCAAGGTCTTAAAGGGTTAATTTACTTTTGTATCAAGGTCTTAAAGGGTTAATTTACTTTTGTATCAATTCTCAAAGGGTTAATTTACTTTTGTATCAAGGTCTTAAAGGGTTAATTTACTTTAAATTTAATTATTAAAATTTAATTTTTGACGGATTCGTGTTTTGTTAATTACAATGAGTAATTGTGTAAAGTTTCAACCTGATCCGAGATTGCCAAGTGGAAGAAATGACTTGTATACAAATTGTACCAGACCGACAGAGTGAGTTGATATACTCTTTGTAAAAAAAAAAAGAAGTGGGAGAGGGTTAATCAACAGAAACGTGTCTGAGGAGAGGCGAAAATTAAACAGGAAGGCGGGTAGAGGGATGATGGTGGCAAGGGGTTGTGAAACATGATTATTAAAATACAAAGTCTGAGGCTGAAACTACAGTAAGCGGACATGACGTAACAATTCATTAATTGCAAATAGTTCTTCAGCATTGAAAATGAATTTAATGGTAGCTTCCACGCGCATCTTCTGATTGGTTACGTTCGTTAGTCGATCAGGAGACGGGAGTGGAAGTGTGAAACTTTGTTAAAAAACATTTTAATTTGAGGGGGGGGGGGGAAGAAATTTAAAAAAAAACTGATGTATTTTTAAAAAAAGGAAAATTATTTACCCCTCCCATTCCCCACACACTGAATAGTCATAGTAGCGCCCATGTATAAATCTGATCAGAGTAATGAAAACTCTGGTAATATGGATTAAGACTTGTAAACACTAACAGACAATAGTCTAGACTAGAATCTATCTTTTTTGAAGTAACGTCTGTATTAGATAAAATAAGAAGATAAGATCTAGTTAGAGATATGATATTGATATTGTGAATGAATAAATTGTACAATATACATGTGTTGTCGCAAAACAATTGTAGCTGTCCAGTTTATGATATTTGCATACAACTGTTCGCAAAATGTTCCTGAACGTCAGTTTATTTATTTGTTTAACTTAATTGAATGAATACATGAGGGATAACCACTGACATGTGTTCAAAATATAGGACCTATCAAATTTATTTTTTAGATTATTATATTTGAATGATTTCAGCGTGGGGCCAATTAGAAAGTACACTTTCCCAAAAGATATACATAAACTGCCAAATTAGTAGGAAAATTGTTAGAGTCGTTCTCCACATTCGTACCCGCCATGGCAGGTGTTATATTTTATGTTCCGCCCATGAACCAGGCAGTTGTTATGCTTTAGGTTCCGCCCATGAATTTGCAAGCTTATAAAATGAATAGTGAAAAACAAAAGGAATGCACTAGTAAAAAGGTTCCTATTGTTTTAAGAACAACAAGCTGTAAAATTAGGCTGGCGAGTGACCAAAGTTTCTTAACAAAAATTTGGTTTAATTTTTATAGTTATTTTTATATTGCAAACAAAAAGAAATTATTTCAGTGATAAAGGCGGCCCTTCGCTGGTACGAAAGGTAATCAAACACTGTATCGCGCTTAACACAGTTTGATGTTCATATTTTCAGCACCGCAAAAAAAAGATAGAAGATTTACCGTATTTTTAAACATTTTTTTTTACCTATAGTCTTGGATGCTCCATTCACGGTAGTCTAAGGAGCGATCCCTTTTTTTAAATGTGCTATCCCTGGCGTGACGAATAGGCTCATCGAATGGATGCCAGGCCTCGCTGCTCAACAAGACGCGATGACCAATGAATTACAGCATTAGTGAACGCTGGTCTTAGAGGCTTGGGTACCTCGTGGTGATTATCTATAGGGGCGATGTTCTCATGTTGGACGCACAAACACATGATGACACACTGACATGTTTGTTTGTTGACTTGGTTCTCTATCTCAGATACAGTTGCACATTTTAAGGCATTCTATCTTGTAGTGCACTACTTTAACCTTAGAAAGTGTAGAGGTTTATGAAAGTATTTTTACAAAGCTTATATTAGCTCATTCTGGTTGTCTGTCTGTCTGGTAAAAAGTGTGTACACGTTATTTCTCTAATACCCTTTCTCGGAGCAAGTTGAAACTTTGCACAATTATTCACTGGCGTAGACAAGACATGAGTCCACAAAAAATGATTAGTCAATTACTGGAATTAATTGTTTGTTTGATAGCAACAAGGGAAATAAATCCTTCAGTATTCACATAGATAGGTTTAGTCCCCTTAAATATTTGTTAACGTTATTTCTGCCACATGCATTCTCCGATCAAGTTGATACTTTAACCAATTTGTTATTGCACTTAACAAAACATGAATGAATTTTAAAAACAAAAATTAATTATTGGAAATTATTTTTTATATCGAATAAGGGAAATAAATTCTACATTATTGATAGATATAGTTGTAAGAACGGAGTTCTTCCCCTTGGATAAGCTTTGTTGTTCTTTTTAAAGATATTTTTTTTAGATTTTGCTTGCTATCATTTTACAATTCTTGGCTTTCAATGATGTCAAGTGTCCAGTTTAACTTTATCAAGATTTAAATACTCACAGCTGGGGTTAGTCCCCCCCCCTCCCAGACACAGGGTCTAATCAGGTGTTGTCAGCATCACTCTATTCTCGACATCTAAAAACTTAAACACTCGACCAAATTGTTTGGTGTTCAGAAGCAAGACCTTTGACGTGATATATTTGATGAGCAGTATAGTGTATTATTGATCAGTGGAATTAGTGTGTTTAAACTTTTTCACTAGCAATTAGTGTCGACGTGGTGTAATGATTATAGCACTTGAAAAAAGTAACAAATAGGTCTAGATCAAGTCCTAATTATGAAGCCTTGGATTTTGCTTTGTTATAGATCTATAACTCTAAGATGTTGGTTTGTTTTTATCAGTTTCTTCTGAGACAAAGATTATAAGATACTATCCCTAACCTTCCTCGGTATAGCGGGGGGGGATGGTGGCGTGCAGGGTTCGAACCCCGGGATATTTAAACGACAGTTCATTGCGTATACCATTGTTTCTTCTTTTTGGTGAAATGTCGAAACGTTATTTGTAGACTCTGGATCATGAAACATTCATCAAGTACAGTCGTGCTTTCGAGAAATATGAATTTAACTTTGTTGTTGATTTAGATATAGACACTGGAAAGTTTTAATTCATTGCGCATTTTTCGGTCTTAATTTGTGTGTTTTTCTATTTTATTTGGGTCCACCCTACTCACTTTGACTAGTGTCTCCCAATTCGCTTCGCCTAGGGCCTCAAATTATCTAGGGCCGGCCCTGCCTGACGTTTGTGCTTACTTAGACTTAGGTCCTAATGTGCCGTTTGGCACATTGCGCGGCAAGCCGTCTCCACAAAGATCTATCACTGGCAATGTCTGAAGCCTCCTCCCATCTGGTGTCCACTGTTCTGAGGTCCACCGTGAAGGTGTGGCGCCAAGTTATGCGAGGACGTCCTTGTTTGCGCTTTCCTCGTATTGGCCTCCATGTCATGGACGTTGACCGCGAGCCATAGAAGATGACCATTACCTCATCTGCCCTATAGATCGTTAGGTCTAAAAGAAGAATTTTTTTTTAAATGTAGCATGTTATGTATTATTACCTGTATTCTTTAAAAGAAAATCACAATTGTCAAATAGAGCCAATGGGATGAAACGTTTGTAAGGTATTTTAGAATGAAAAGAATTATTTTATAGTGTAAGATTATAAAGAATTTAAAAAAAAACACCGCATTTTTATATGCTATGTATATAGGCTACATGCATACAGACTCACAGTGGAAAGCTGTATTATATAAGATAGGATAATCAAATATGTTAAGAAATATCTTGTTTTCAATGTCCTTAAATCTGGCCATCTTAAACAAAAAATATATTTTGATAACTTAATTCTTCTCTAGCTAACATAACACAGCCACCCCCTACCCTACACAGTCTGCCCCCATGGCGTCTGCTGTTAATTGCGCGTGACTTTAAGCTTGAAATTAGCATGTAAATTGGCCGTTCCCCTATCTCAAAGCCATTAGCATAGCGTTCTAGGCACGGTCGGTGGGAGATGCCAACCGTGACCAATCGGGATTCCTTGCTTGAATATTCAATTTATTCTTTAAGCTGAAAAGTAGAAGCGAGTAACTAAAAAAAATAGGGCCTATGTAGGGGAGAAAACCACTAGTGATTCTCCTATAGCAGCACTGAGGTCCCCTGCATGCACCCCTGTGTACAAGCATGCAATCATTTCTGCTCTAGGACTAGCGGCTAATTAACAAATTATTTCGTTAAATCAATCCTCAACGGAAATTTATATTTCTAATTGATTTATAATAAACCTTGAATCCACCGGAACTACAAATAATGATAAGACGACGGCTAAGATTTATTTCGTCTAATTATTAGTTTTCCATTTTTAGCGATTTCCGTTAAGAGAAGCTGCTACCAATTCTGTGCTTTTCTGTCTGTCAGTCCGTTTGTTTGTTCATCTGTCTTATACGTTGTGGTATCAAAAACAAAATGTGCTATTTAAAATCGCATGTTACCATGTCTATTTTTGGTCTTCTGAAAGCGAACATTTGTTTTTTAAAATTACAATTGCATTTTTTTATCATCGCTTGCAGTTGGCAGGTTCAAGATTCAATAAGTCAATAAAAAAAAAACACCTTTAAAAACACACGTACAACACTTTTAAAAACACCTTTCTAAAAGAGCACCTTTTAAAAAACACCCTCTAAAACACCTTAAAAACATATAAAAACACTTTTTAAAAAACAACTTTTAAAAAAACAACACCTTTTTAAAAAAAAAAAAAAAAAACTCCTTTTAAAAAATTTTGTTTTACTTTCAATGTTGTGCAAGGTTCGGACGTTCCTTCAGAGTTTGGGGACAAAGTCCTGGTCCAAATCTTAGGACCAGAAATGGCAGGGGACATGGTGCGAACTGGGAACCCTTGTGATGTCAGTCCGAAGCGCCTGCCCCACAATATATATATCTATCCTACAGTCGTGTGATCATAAAGTGGCTCCAATCCATTCTCTTGGATACCTAGCTCAAAGTAAACACAAAAGTCATTCATCTTTCAATAATGTTTCTCGAGTCAAACAGTGTGGGCGCCTTGGACACAATTAAATTAATTCCCAGGCAATATTACTTGTGTCTTCTCACTTAGCCCAGTAGTTTATACCACTCAGTTAATTGAGACATATTTGCTATTTTTTTTTTTTTTAACAAGCCATATCAACTCTATCTGGTCAAAAATTTGTACACGTTATTTCTCCCACACCCAATCTCGATCAAGCTAAAATTTAAAAAAAAACAATTCCTTTTAAAAATCTTACTTTACTTTCTTTGTTGTGCAAGGTTAAGACGATTTTGTTTTTTACCTGACAAAACAAGATTCAATATTTTAAAAAAAATCAATTATTGGTAGCTAACTATTATAAATGATATCGAACAAGGGAAAGAAATTGTATTTAATTGATGTGGTGGTATAAGTCGAATTAGTCCCCTTTAGAAGTAATCAATTAATTTTATTTTATAAAGAAAAAATGGGTAAAACCTTGCACTATTGAGAAATGCGGCGTAATTTAAAACAAGTTTTGTTTAAAATATTTTTTATTTTGCTTGTTTGAATTATGATTTAAAATAATATTGTTTAGAAGTTGATTGAGCACAGGGCTGTTGTTACCAACATTCTGCCCACGACAGGGCTCGACCGCCGACCAAACGCTTTTCGGCCTATCGATTCTTAAGCACAGGGTGAAGCCACAGATGCTTGGTTCTATTTTAGTTGATGTATCGTTCTTTGCGGTCTCTAAGTTATGTAATAAGTAAGTCTAACAGCCTTCAAACAATAAGTTAAGTAAACTTACGGAGTGCAAGAGTTTAGTTCTCGACGCTCGTCATTATCAGATGGCACGTAATTTATGGGTCAGAACGTACAGTATGCCATGGCCATGGGCGATTTTGTCATTTGGTCCGTCCCTGCAGATATGTACCCAATGGATTTTCTGCTCCGTGCGTGTTATCTAGTTAAGCTTTGTCTGCATTAAGTGCAGTAAAAGAAACGGGTCGCAGCTGGATTTGCGTGGCATCTTTAATCTTCGGAATCGTCTGCATTTCCAGAAAGACACAAAGTTACGATTGGTATATTTAATATATTGTTGTAACTCTAAGGCAGGCAACTCAACGAGGTTCTACAGTAAATTAACAAGTGTGTTTATTTACCAGGACAAACACATAACAGCCTTCTGCATTCCAAGAGTCTTGTTACTAATTCTACCAGTCCTTTCACCAGCAACCTGAATTCGGACCAACCACAGCCTTCCCCACTTTGCTCCGGTCCCTACTACAGGCAGCACAAAGGGCCCCTCCTTTGCTTCCACCAATTCTGACTCTTCACAATCGCTTGATATCCTGTTCTTTCATCTATCTTAGCGCCTTCATGTTCTGGTTCAATAGTGCGCTAGTGCGCACCACAAGCACTGGTGCAAGGCAGGGTGACAACAATATATAGAAAGCAAATTGTAAGGAGTATGTATGCATGCATGTATGTATATGTCCCGAATAAAAATCGAAACCGTTTGACCAATCTTGATAAAATTTGGCATGAATGTTTCTTAAATCATTGTCTAGACCTTAGTGTAGGCTACCTATGTTTAATGTCCCTCCCACAATCAGAGGGAGCTAAATAAAAAAAATTAATCTAATTTTATTTTTATTTAAAAAAAAATTCTTTTTGCAAATTTGGTAAACCTGTTTTCAAACACAATTTTTATTTTCGTGGAAAAATAAATTTTAAAAAATGCGAAGGGAACATTCCCTATATCTAACATATCCAGTATGTTACGTTATTAATATCCAAACTAGGGCCTGCTAGCCAATGGCATCAGGCTAGTCGTGCTAATATTTAGTGATTTCCTAGAGTACAAAACTTGGTTGAATTTCTCGCCAGTAAATACAGCGAGGCTAATTATCTCCCTTGTCGACCGAAATCCCACCTTTATTTAAAAGAACACAAACATATTAATGAAGTCTCAATAGATCATGTAGAGATCAAGGCGTATACACTTTTAAAAATCTTTTTTTAAGTGTAGACTTAGTTAAGTCGTGTGACTTCGAGACTCTCCGCGCAAGAAGAGACAGCTCTCAATTGGCCAATCAGTTTCATTAATTAATTTATCAACCAGCCTTCTATCCCTGCATGGACTCGGCTTCGCTACGTGACCTATCAAAAGCCGTACAATAATAAAGCAACTCTTGATTGACTGTAGCAGACCAGTTATCTTTCCCTTGCTTTCTTTGGACCCAAACACACTGCACAATTTTTTAAGTACATTAATATATCCCGGGGGGGGGCGGAGACTATAGAGGTGGGGGGTGTTGATATAAGATGTTCAACTTTAAGAAAATGGCATTGTTTTGATAATGACGCACGAAGTTCATCCAAGAGGATTTCAAATTTAAAAGTGTCCGTAAATCTCAATTCTAACTGGCCTAACGGAATATTATAAACAGGTTGTGATTATACTGTCTGTTTTATATGCATTTTATTGTTGAAGTGTTGAAAAAAAAACGGTCAGGAAGAAAAGGAATTATCCCAGAGTAAATGAGGTCGAGCCTCGCTTGTTGATGGACTTTACCATGATGGAGCAAGAAGCGTTAATGAAAGGTAACCCCAGTCATATAGCACCAAGAGTTGTCTCTACACATTGTTTGTACACAAAACATAGCATAGAATAGATAAGTACAGATATAGAATAGATAAGTATAGGCACTAGATGGATAATGATAACCACCGACGACTGTTGTGTAACCGTTATTTGCGATGCCAATAAAGCTTTTTTTTGTGTGCTGCCTGTCACGCAACATCAAAATCTATTGGTTTAGTATTTTAGCACAATCACAGCTAGAACTGCGTAGGCAACGTGTGAGATATTGAATCATTTCTAATCTTCGGACTCGAAGACAAACCTTATATATGTAGATAAAGGCGCATTCCTCGTTCAATATGCTAGGACAAATTTGCACAAGTGCTCCTTCTTCCCTAGGGCTATTAGAGCATGGCATGGGTTGCCTGTGCCAGCCAGGAAAACCAATGACTTGGCAGAATTTAAGTCATTGGTTAATATGCATGACTAGATGCATGACGCGTAGGTAGTAATCATCTTCTTTTTTGAAGTAACGTCTGTATTATATAAGATATGATTTTAACTACATTTGTTGAAATTCGCGTAATGATTATACACCAGTTTCTAGTCATACTCAGACTGCGATTATATAGATTTTCGATAGTCTTTCGAATATAGTTCCGTTTAATCCCCCTTTTATGAGAAAATCGCATAATTCCTCTTAAGTTAAAAATAAAAGGATAAACACAAACGCAACTCATCATGGTCGGGATTTGAACTCGGGCCTCTTGATAGGCAACCATGTGGACTATACCAATCAGCATTACATCCCACTGATAACCAGATTCCTCAATTAAACTTTTTAAATGTACACCGACAACATCTCGGTCCCATCTTTTAAGTTAAACACAGGTCAATGGAACGACAGATGCGGGGTGGCTGAGCGATAAAGTACTTGGCTTCCGAAAATGGTGGTCCCGGGTTCGAATCCTGGTGACGAATGGGATATTTAATTTCGGGATCTTTGGACGCCTCTGAGCCCACCCAGTTCTTCAAAATAACCGACATTAATTTGGGGAAAAGTAAAGGCGGTTGATCGTTGTGCTGGCCCCTTGACACCCTCCACAATGATTAATTGTTGGCGACAAAGTTTGTATTTCGCTCAAATAGGCCTAACTACTATCGCGACGACCTGACGTAGTTCTGATGGAGCGGGTGGCCGTTGTCTTCCAAGATTTTTTCGAGTTTCCTCAGACACTTTTGTTCAAAAAGTTTCTTTAAATGTTGTAATTATTTTTTTTTTTTTTTTGCATTTCCGGACAAAATTCATACGTTGAAAGACCTTTTTGACCAATGCACAGTGACTATAAGAAAGAGAATTAAGAAAGCAGCGTACAATGAATCCCATGTATATATGTTATCATAATCATCATCATAATCATCTTTATCATCATCATAATCATCATAATAATCATCATCATAATCATCGTCATCATCATCATCATCATCATCATCATCATCATCATCATCATCATCATCATCATCATAATTATAATCATCATCTTTATCATCTTTACTATCATCATTCTCATCACTATCATCATCATCCTTGGCTTGTGGTGTAGGGCGTACTGTGACAGTTCGCGCAACAAAAATCTTTCCACTTTTTTCCGGCCATCAGTTGTCAGCCTCTAGATCATTTTTGTTTTCGCGTTGCAAAACTAGACCTTTCTTTGAACGACCGTTAGGGTCGCCGGCTCCTTCTTTTTCCTCAGAGGGGGGTTTTGACCCCCTCGAAACCTTTTTCCCATGTTTGGGTATAGCAGTAAGGCAGCAGAGGTTCGAATTCAGTTTTCCTTCTACTTGGTGGGTTGCAAGCCAAGGCTAATGAGTCTCTTCTGCCCAATGCTTACTTGTTTAGGCGCCAGTCGCTCGCCTTCGCACCTTCTCCTGTTAGTGAAAGGAGAATTTCATGCACCAAATATTTGAGCCACACGTGAAAGATCAAGAAATACACACATTTCCAATATGTTCGTTTATTCTAGAAATACATATTGATTGTACTTTAAATTGGTTTAAATTTGAAATTTATCAATAAAAATTGAAATGTAGATTTAAATTACTTTTTTACTTTTCGACTCGCTACAGTTAGAAATGGAGTTGAAGAATTAGCAAAAATGCAATATTATAAGTTAGCAAGGGGTCTACGAGACAAAAAAGTTTAAATATAGGATATTAAAAATTTGTATTTTTGCGTACATAATGTGTTGTTTGTGTGCACAATTTCTAAAAAAAAAAGAATGTAAGTTTGTGCATGTACAGAAAGAGGAAACTCTATAACTCTTTAATTTATTATGGCAGCTGGGTTAGGTTTGAAAGCCAAAATTACGTTTTTAGATGCATTTAGTTACAGTTAGTCATGGACTTCAGCGATAAAGTCAAAGGGAGTAATGTTCTCCAAGTCCTGCTTAACACCAATGTCGTTCCAGGTCCTCCATTCAGTTCACTGGTATCACACATGACGTCAATTAGCCCCTGACAGTTCAGACTCCCATGGATCTACAACAGTCCTTCGTCCTAGTATCAACATGGATGGCTGCCTGGTCGTGCGGTTTGCGCGCTGAACTGTCGTTCAGATTTATCGATGGTCCCGGGTTCAAACCCTGCCCGCTCCCATCCCCCGTCGTCCTGCGGGAGGTTTGGACTAGGAAGTAAACTATCTTCAACTCTGAAGGAACATCCGAAACATGTCAAACATTTGACAAACATGTCTTCTACTACTCGTGTTGAACGGTGCTATGATGCGCGCCATCAGTATCGGGCAGGAGCGAAGTTACAACAATATGTCAAAGCTCAAATTCATTTCGCATTTTTCTCAACTCGTAACTCTGCTAAAAACAAATATTTGTTCCATATTCATCGAGCTGTATCTACCGGTATCTACTTTTTACGATACCTCTATTCAATTCGTAACTTCTTGGAAACTTCAAAAATCTGAGTGGGTGGACATTGATCTCAAAAAACGGCTCTAACCATTTTCCTTTAAATTTAACAGTTGATGTAGATCGCTGATAAAGGAATTAAGGGATTCTTTTTTTTTCATTAATCATAAGACGTAATCTATCTATCCATTTTTAAAAAAAAGGGTATAGGGAACTTTTTGAGAAAATGTATTTGATTTAATATATTGATGAAAAGGATATAGGGAACTTTTTGAGAAAATGTATTTGATTTAATATATTGATGAAAAGCGTTTGGGGTTGAACCTCCTGCTACAACAAACACTTAAATCCATACTAATAGAGACTATGCAGGTGCAGATAATAATAATAATAATAATAATAATCTTTATTGTCCGTATGGAAATTTGTCTTACAATTTGTGCCATACACCAAACAAAAAACATTATAACTAGTGATATCCTCCATTGTGCTCGCCTGTACTTTCAAGCTACGGGATATTTGAATCGCCTTAACAGGGAGGGGGGGGGGGAGCTAAAATGTTACATAGATTTTGAATCTAACATTGATTAGAGATTAAGAGCAATTTTTAATGCACCATTCATTAGAGATTAAGAGCAAAACAATCGCTCTAGAAGTTATAGAAAGGAGGTATTGTCTTTTTTTTTCTAAAGCACAATGTTTGTCTTTGCCTTTCTTTTATATTTGTCATATATTTGTCATATATTTGTCATATATTTGTCATATATTTGTCATATATTTGTCATATATTTGTCATATATTTGTCATATATTTGTCATATATTTGTCTTTTCTTCTCCTCGATTTGGCCGCCACGAATCGCAGCCAGTAACCGCCGACAATGATTTGACTTTATAGTAGATCTGACTGTTAGAAACATACATTTGTCTTTTTGTGTTTCATAGGTCAAGGTCGCGTGAATCAACTGGGTGGTGTATTCATCAATGGGAGACCACTGCCGAATCATATTCGGTTAAAAATTGTAGAGCTGGCCTCCCAGGGTGTTCGCCCCTGCGTCATCAGTCGACAACTGAGAGTCTCCCACGGGTGAGTCATTTGTAATACTTCGATAACATAAAAGGAAAGCTAATTCAGAAGAGGGCGTCAGATGTTTCTTAATCTTATTTTGTAATACGTGCACCCTGTGATTTGAAACAGCACTTTTTAAAAGCGACAAATATTGTTATAACCCCGCCATGCACACCGCCATCCAAGATAGTGCAGCAGGTGCGCACTATTAGTGACTAGACTAGGAAGGATGTTGACATTAGAGAGAAGAGAGAACGATTTCCGCCCAAGTCTAGAGCCAATATGAAGATGCTGTGCTCAAGGCAGATGTCATGTGTGTTTGTCATGTTTCCATGTAAATAAACATCTATATCTCGTTGAGTTACCTCCCTTAGGTTATTTCAAAAAAAAAAAATATATATATATATATACCTGTGTTAAGGTATATTTGTTGCAATGTTATTAAAACTATAACTTTTATTCTAGTGATTGAGCTAGATCTAGTGATTTGAGGGCTTGTATGATTGTTATGTTGACATATGAATTTGTACTAGATCTACAAGGCAGTCGAGGCAGCAATTTTTTTCTCCATCCATTTTAAATATTTCAACCTGAATTGCATTAGAGCCAGGTGCTTTGTGTTTTTTTGAGATTAGATATTGCTGTTTCAATTTCCTCAAATGTTGGTGGGTCGTCGAGCTCCTCTCTCATAGTTTTCTGGGGGACATTTGCCCTCGATTCCTCCGATACGTGTCTTTTATCATAAAATAGCATACTGTAGCGCTTTAGTATGTCCGCCTTGCTAGTTAATAGGGTAGAACCATCGGAGGACCTTAGCAGCGCTGTAGTCTGGTAAGTTGGGCCATAGGCACATGGGAGCGACTCATAGAAAGAGCGTGTGTCACCAGTGTCAGCATGTCTCTGCATGTTTACGACAGCTCAAGCCACCTGTTACGTTTTGTTATATAAAGAGACTCTTTTAACAATATATCAACTCAAAACGACAACGCCATAATTTATAATTAATTTAATCTTCATGAACACTATAAACACTGTTTAGTTTCCATTCCTCCATTTCGGTCCCCTCCCTCCATTCAACAGGCATTCGCACCGTTTTACATTGACACTAACCTGCGCACGTAACACCCCCATTTAGTTTTTGGTTCCCTGACCTTTGACTGCAGAGTGTGACCAGAAGCTCTATAGAGAGATCTGGCTGCGTTGTCATTAGGGTTCGCAAGAACAGAGCGATAGTATTTGTGCTTATTCTTTAACAGTTCTTGAATTGCGGTATTGTTCTCATCAAACCAGTCTCTGTTAGGTTTACTGCAGTGTCCCACGACTTTGGTTGTCACGTCCGGAAGTATCGCTTTTAGCTGGCTCCAGTTACTCACTGAATCATCATTCTGGGGCTTTTGGAGATCAGCCTCGAGCAGTACACTGAAGCGCTCTTGTACGTCAACTAGCCTTTCGACATGTAGCTTCTTTGCCCTAGGCAGGCCACCTTGTTTTACCATCTTGATGTTGATGTTCAGCTTCGTCTGGACAAGACGATGGTCCGTGTAACAGTCGGCACTCGGCATTATTCTAGTGTGCGTCACATCCCCGACATCACACTGTCTCACTATAATGTAATCCAACAGGTACCAATAAACATAACATGCCGCAAGAGGAGGATCTTAAACTCTGAATTCTGTATATCCCATCAATACTTACACCAGATAGATCAAAATTTCATTTGTGAAATTCAACCATTTATCTAATATATAAAACGGAAAGTAAAGTATATCATATGTATGCATGTATGCATGCATGTATGTATGTATGTATGTATGTATGTATGTATATATGTATGTATGTATGTATGTATGTCCCGCATAGAAATCAAAACCGTTTGACCAATATTGTTAAAACTTGAAATAAATGTTCCTTATATTATGTCAGAGACCGCAGTGTATTGTTATAACCTAGCCATGCACACGCCATCCAAGATAGTGCAGAAGGTGCGCACTAGAGACTAGACAGAGAAGGATGTGTATGTATGTATGTATGTATGCATGTATGTATGTATGTATGTATGTATGTATGTATGTATGTATGTATGTATGTATGTATGCATGTATGTATGTATGTATGTATGTATGTATGTATGTATGTATGTCCCGCATAGAAATCAAAACTGTTTGACCAATATAGTTAAAACTTGAAATAAATGTTCCTTATATTATGTCAGAGACCGTAGTATATTGTTATAACCTTGCCATACACAACGCCATCCAAGAAAGTGCAGAATGTGCGCACTAGACTGAAAAGTATTTGACATTAGAGAGAAGATTGTAATAGACACACTAAAACAACATGAGCTTCAATAAACACAAAGATTTTATTAGTCTCTATTTATGTTCTTTACTCCAGCCACTTGTTCTCTAAACTGACTTCCTTTTACCCACAGTCCTGACACACTGCTGTCCACTCAACCATGTACACTCAAGGTCCACTGGTCATTTCATACACAGGCACACACACTGCACTACCAGCCATTCAAAACACATACACTTACTATTACAAAGAGAACGAAGCTCCGCCCATGTCTAGAGCTAATGAAGATGCTGTGCTCAAGGTGTAGCTGGGGTGGTGGAGGGCGTGTCCAAATTTGAAAATCCCCAGGGCCCCCACTTGAGGGTTACCCCCAAATGAGTGTCAAAATTATTTTTAACATTAAATATTAAGCCAATGCCATGATATGTTGCTATTCATGTTGTTATTTAAATCAGTGACCATATAGCATGTGTTCCGCACATTAGACATATACATTTATTTAGTACATTATCTCATTTCATGATGTCAAATGTCAAAATGCAGGGGCCCCTAAAGAGGCTAAGCTCCCGGGGCCCCAAATCCCTTGCGACGCATACTGCTGGCACAGTGCCGCACTGCGATAATTTGATCACTGTAAACCTACTTTTGGCCCAACCTGTTGATTGATTTTATTTATCCAATCCTATTTGCTTGATCGAACCGAAATGAAATATCTGAACAGTCTAAAGAGAAAATAAAATGAGAAAGAGTTTAAATAAAAGCAAATGATTGACCAGTATTAAATATCTTGTAAGTCCTTCGAAATAAGAAATACATTTTCAAAAATAAAAATATTTTTACTTCATTCCCACACATAAGTTGTCATTTTTAGTTCATTTCACAAAGATAGAGACACATTTCTTATTCCATACGCTAGAACAAATCCATACAAGTGCTCCTTCTTCCTTAGTGCCATTAGAGAATGAAATGGTTTGCCTGAATCCGCCAGGAAAACCAACGACTTAGCAGAATTTAAGTCATTGATTTACATGCATGACTAGATTGACACATGAAATGCGTAGGACATAATTATCTTCTTTATTTTATAAGACCTCTGTAATATATAAGATAACATATGATAAGATAAGATGTGTATTTCAGTGTCAAAGTGGAAGACTGAGGCTAGTTCAATGACGCTGGCAGTAAAAGGCTATTGTTTAAAAAGAAAAAAAAAAAAAAAAAACATCTAAAGAACACATATGAATAGTGAACAAATAGATGCTATCTTACTAGATTTTTCTAAGGCTTTTGACAAAGTTCACTACCATAGTTTGCTTAAAAAATTAAAATATTTTGGCATTACACTGCATTCATTTCACAAAGATGTCCACTACATCAGTGGATTAAAGATTTTCTGATAGGGAGAGAACAAACTGTAATAATAAATGGCTCTAAATCAACACCGATAACAGTAAACTCAGGTGTACTTGAAAAACAGTCTTGGGTCCACTACTATTTTTAATTTACATAAATGATTTACCAAATTACATTACTTCAGGAACAAAAGTCAGATTATTTGCAGACGATTGCATAATATATATAGAACAATAAAAACAACACAAAACACAGATATTTTACAAAGAGAATTAGATGAATTACAGAAATGGGAATCAAATTGCAGCATGAGAGTAACAAAAAAACTAAAACAAATTAATTCCACTTATCTTATTCATGGCAAACCAGTAACACAGACTAAAAACGCAAAATACCTAGGTGTTATAATAAATGAAAAACTGTCATGGAATCCACATATTGATGAAACTATAAAAAAATCCAACAAAGCATTAGGGTTTATTAAAAGAAATTTCTATAAATCAAATAAGAACATAACACTAAAATGTTATTTAACTTTGGTTAGGCCAATAATAGAATATGCATCCTCCGTTTGGGATCCCTCAACTCAAGAAAACATTAAGAAAGTGGAACAGACACAAAGTAGAGCAGTGAGATTCATAACAAATGAATATTCACATTTGACTAGAGTAACATCTTTAGTAAAATCACTAAATTTAGAAAGCCTTCAGGACAGAAGACTCAAAAGTAGCAATTATACTTTAACACTGAACCATAATCTTCAAATACAAAAACAAAATTTTATAAAATACTCTGAAAGACACAAAAATAAAGGCACATTCCTCGTCCCATATGCTAGGACAAATTTGTACAAATACTCCTTCTTCCCTAGTGCTATTAGAGCATGGAATGGGTTGCCTGAGCTAGCCAGGAAAACCAGTGACTTGGCAGAATTTAAGTCATTGGTTAATATGCATGACTAAATGCATGACGCGTAGGACGTAATCATCTTCTTTTTTGAAGTAACGTCTGTATTATATAAGATAAGAAGATAAGATGAATATGAATTAATAAATATTTCCTTAAAACGACTTCTCCATTCTTTCAAAGATTAAATGTTAAACTTCTCATGTTATTTCAAATAGATGCGTGTCCAAGATACTCCAACGTTATCAAGAAACGGGCAGCATTAGACCCGGCGTGATAGGGGGCAGCAAACCAAGGGTGGCGACTCCTGAGGTGGAGGAGAAGATTGAGGAATACAAGAGAGACAATCCAGGCGTGTTCAGCTGGGAAATACGAGACAAACTCCTGAAGGTGGGAACAAGGAACGTGAGTATACATGAGAGTATGTCTTTTTGTGGTCATTCTCTATGTTGTAGTCATTTCCCAATATTTTAGTCATTCTCTGTAATGTGATCATTTTTAAAAATAGGCAAGGTAAGAATATTTAAGCATGCTAGTAGAGAGTGTATTTCTCTTGTCTTCTATTTTATTCTTCTTTTTCTTCTTCCCCTTTCAATCTCTCTTTTCTCTCTCTCTCTCTCTCTCTCTTTTCTCTCTCTCTCTTTTCTCTCTCTCTCTCTTTTCTCTCTCTCTCTCTCTTTTCTCTCTCTCTCTCTCTTTTCTCTCTCTCTCTCTCTTTTCTCTCTCTCTCTCTCTCTCTCTCTCTCTCTCTCACTTGTTATAACGTAATGTTGTGGGTATATTGAGAAAACTACTAAGACTCATTGGCGAATCCAGGGAAGGGGGCAGACCACCTTCCTTTTAGTAAAGAAATCACACAATTTGTGTACGAATTTATAAGTTATGTTAATAATATATACTATTTATTTATATTTCAACCTATTTTTAGATTATTTCCCCCCCCCCTCTAGTATGTTGGCCGATTCGGTGGGGTGGGGAGGTGGCGAACGCATCTATCCCGCTCTCCCCCCCCCCCCGACCATAATTTTTACAGCTTGTTAACAGAATCAATTAGATATCTATATAATTAAAACTTGTTATTGATAGTTTAACCAACCTTTATATTATATCTCTCTTGTTAGCCGATGGGGGGGGGGGGGCGAATACATCTACACATATGCTGCATGCGCATTTATGCTTAGTGTTAGGGTTTACTGGGCATAAGGGTTAGGGTTTGAAAAAAAAATCGCCCCCCCCCCCCACTCCAAAGTTCTGGATCCGCTAGGGCTAAGGGTTGTATGCATTTTGAAATAGGCAATACATTTCTTACTTTCAATATGACATAGAATTATATATTAGATTAGATTACATTTGAGTAGACAGACAGACAGACAGACAGACAGGCAGGCAGGCAGATAGATAGATAGATAGATAGATAGATAGATAGATAGATAGATAGATAGATAGATAGATAGATAGATAGATAGATAGATAGAGAGATAGATAGATAGATAGATAGATAGATAGATAGATAGATAGATAGATAGATAGATAGATAAATAGATAGATAGATAGATAGATTCCAAAGCTGAACCATAAGATTCGATTGTCTCTTAGTCATAAACCACACCTTCAGTTGTAAACACGGGCATGTCGGTCATCTCCCTTAGAATACTATAACCACTGCTTACATTGGGTCATATTTTGATTACAATATTTGAAATGTCTGTTGCTGTTTGTTTTTTTAAGTATTTCCTATACAAAGTGACCCATGCCATAATCTCACATGTTATTGCCAGGATGGAATTTGTGACCGCAACTCGGTGCCCAGTGTCAGTTCTATCTCTCGTGTACTCAGGAGTCGGTCAGTCAGAGGAGATGAGGAGGAATTGGGTAGACTGCCCATGTACCACAGTGAGCAGAAATTTGGGGGGCAGTCGGTAGCCAGTACTGATAAAGATGGTGAGTAGAGTAGGTTAAGCAGTATACGTACAGAGTGTCCATCAGTACGTGTTTGTATGTTTATATATCTATATGTGTAGGAATAAATGAATGTGTGCAGTTGTGTAAACTAGCATGTGTGTGTATATTTGTATATCTCTATGTGTGTCAATTAGTATGTATATGTATTTGTGTGACCTGTGAGATTATATGAGCCATCATCTTCAGAAGGATTCCTTGATCTTTCATCATCCTGAATGATTACTTGATCTACCATCATCCTGAATGATTACTTGATCTACCATTATCCTGAATGATTACTTGATCTCCCATCATCCTGAATGATTACTTGATCTACCATCATCCTGAATGATTACTTAGCTTCCCATCCAATGATTACTTAATCTCCCATCACCCTGAATGATTAATTAATTTCCAATCATCCCGAATGATTACTTGATATCCCATCATCCTGAATGATTACTTGATCTCCCATCATCCTGAATGATTACTTGATCTCCCATCATCCTGAATGATTACTTGATCTTCCATCGAATGATTACTTGATCTCCCATCATCATGAATGATTACTTGATCTATCATCATCATAAATTATTACTAGATTTCTCATTTACTGAATAAGTAGTGTTGCCATTTACTGATTGATCGAACATTTACTAAGTCGTTAAATCGGTGTCTGAGCGATAAAGCGCTTGGCTTCCAAACCGGGGTATCCGGTACGAATCCTGGTGATTTTTAATCTCGGGATCTCTGGGCGCTTATGAGTACACCCAGCTCTAATCGGTACCTGGCATTACTTGGGGAAAGTAAGGGCGGTTTGTCGCAGTGCTGGCACCATGACACACTGCGCGATAACTATTTTCCAAAGAAACAGATGACCTTTAACAGACCTCATGGTCTGAAAGGGGAAAATTGTGAATAGATTAGTGATGGAGAGACACAAGAAGTACAGGCTCTCGGAGTATGTGAGCTTAACAAGAAAATACCAAAAAAAAAATACTTTTTTTAAATATATTGTAGTAACTCCAGTAGCGGAACGAAAGGGTTAAATGTATGTGCGGCCTACTGATACAAACGACTCAGGCCACGCAAGTACACGCAAATATGACCAGTATTATGGTCATGTGACCGAAAGTCTTCAAGGTCGAGAGACAATGTTTAAAGAAAGGGCAGTTGAGTCCAGGACGCAAGGCAGCAAGGACGGTGTGATACAAAGTCAGTCCTCGAAAATGTAGCTGTACAAGTCTAGAAGTAGACAGAGAAAGACTTGTAGTGTTTAGTTAGGCAGTTCTATTGTGTTAAAGCATTTGAATTTGATGTAGCCAATTGTGTTGAATTGGCTCTTCAAGTTTTTGTCATTAAACCGCCACATTGTTACTTGAAGATCTTGTTGTTGTATTAGATGTGCTGTGTTGTATTTAGCAGTGTTTACAAAAGGCCTGATAGAGAAGATCGTAACAATATATAAAGTAAGCGTGAGCTAGTGAGTCAATCCTGTGCACTCCCAAGGGTGCATAGGGCAGTAACCACACCTCTCCACCGAACTCTGTTTTGAGCAGCTTTCTTCATCTGTTCCCATGTCATTCCAGTACCCTACGCCTCACTGATGACTGACCTCTTCCAGGTTTACTTGGGTCTGCCCACTTTACTCTTTCCTTGTGGGTTCCAATCAAGTGCCTGCCTTGCAACATTGGTAGCTGGTTTTCGCATGGTGTGTCCTATCCAGCTAAAGTAAGCGTACTTGTATCAATCAGTCTGGATCAGTCATGTAATTAAATTTGTAATAGATCTAGATTAACAATAGAAAAACATTTATTAAAAATTTTTAAAGGGCGAACGACCGAAATTCGATTTCATGGCTTAAGCCTTCTCAGGCTTCTCAAGCCAAAACGGTAACCACTCTACTAGCGGAGATACTCTGAAGTACTAAAATAGTATAGTTATTTATTGTTTATTTAGTCACATCCAATTATTCATGCGGTGTTCACAAAGACTCAGACGACGCCCTATAAAGGGGACTACTCCAGCTTATACCACCACTTCAGTCAAGTACAATTTCTTCCTTTGTTCTAGATACAAAAAAAAATAATTAATTACCAATAACTATATAACCATTTTTTTAAATATTGATTCTTGTGTTTTGAGGTAAGAAAAATAAATGTGCGAAATTTCAGCTTGATTCGAAATCGGGTGTGGAAAAAGTCACGTGTACAATCTTTTTGACCAGACATACAGAGTGAGTTAATATGTTATGTAAAAAAAAGTTACAAGAATTTCTGTAGTTGGACTTCTAAAATAAGTAGAGTGTTAGGCACCTAGTTTATAGTATTAGTTATTTAGCGACGCACCATAGAAGACGTATATTGAACGGGACTAGTGACGCTTGGGATATTTTGGGTTAGAGACCGGAAAATCAGTTAGCGATAGGATTCTCTAGGGTAAAGACGTGTTCTATTTGACAGAGACTTTTACTTTTCTTGGAATAAATATAGTATGAACTGTCCCTCAGTGTTGACCACATCTCTTGACTCGTTACATCCATCGTCTTGTTTAGTCTGTAGTGTTGACCAACTACACTGAATACACCCGAACAATAAAACTCAAACGCTTGCAGAGTAATTGATTGAAATTCAAGTCATCTAGAGTTGACCTCAAGACAGCTTAAACAAGGACAGCACAAGAGTTTTTATTGTGCCACTTAATGTCGTAAAAGACCTTATTTTGATGCTAAATTAATAATGTCGAAAAAGATTTGAATTTATCAAGAACGTGTATGCATGTGACTGCGAGAGATTATTTGACAAAGGGGGTACTTTTTTTGTCAACATGAAAATCACGCCAGATTGATTGGCCCCCATGGGGTGTAATCCACCCTCTGAAACGTCAACCGGGAAAGTGATACCCAAGGATACCTTTGATTCCCCCGCTACAGGGGCAGAAGTCCTTGGTTGTTATTTATTTTTGTTGTTTTTTTTTAAATTAAGCTAAGTTTTTTTTTCAAAACGTGGAAATATACATGTGTTAAAATGTAAGTCAGTATTGCTTATTAAATAAAACACTGAAGGTTAAAGGGCAGATTGATACTAAGGTAATACTAACACTAAGACTGCATCACTGATGATAATACAGTGATGTATATATATTGTTCCTTTTTAATATTTTACACAGGCTCTATGGACCATATATGGAATATATACTGTGATAATTTGGTTCTTAAATTTCTTTAAAAGATGGTAATAATGTCATACTTAAACTGCATAAAAACTTATGTTGAAAGCATTTGCATTTTTCGTTTCACATTAGTTTGCATTACACATAACCTTGTATAGAAAAGCATTTAAACAAGACAAACATAAAAATATATTCTTTTCAAAAGAAAGCTTATTTGAAGGGAAGAACCGTAAAATCACTGTCATTTCTCTCTTAGCCCTCCCACGTGTACTTAACTCTCTCACGAAACGAAAAGTTTGAGCTTAGCCTTTTTGAAAGGTCAAGGTCTTTAGTTACTACTTTTACAAAGTTTTATATGTTTCGGATGCTCCTTCAGAGTTGAAGATAATCTACTTTCTAGGCCAAACCTGCCGCAGGACGACGGGGAGGGTAGGAATGAGACGACCGAGCCACAGGCCAGCGCGCATAGCACGTGACCAGGCAGCCATGAAATTGGTTGAAGCCCAACACTGCTGTGGCAAATAATGCTAAGTTTCTTATGGGTGTTTGTCAAGGATTGGCCTCTTTAGTCACACAAGAAGCTGCAAAGGGAAAAGAGCGTCTCTCGAGGCGTAAAATGCTAAAAGACATAAGCTGTTTTAAACTTTAAATATATATAGGGGCCTATATATAAAGATATATCATGGGCGTAGCAAGACGCATAGGACGTAATCATCTTCTCTTTTAAAATAACTACTGTATTATATAAGATAAGTATAAGATAAAAGACCACAGGCTGGGATGACAAGATGAGAAAATATGTTTGTCAAATTGGAATCAGTTCTTTTTATTTTCATAGGCTACAGCATTAGTTGTGGTTCCGCATCTTTGTTATTGCGAGAAGTGGTAATGGTTTCAAGCGCACCATTACCTCTAAAATGCTTCCGATGCATTGCGTCTCAAACAGCCTCTGTCAATTAATACAGCTACTGGCGGTGACGTGTGATCGTATCCCGTAAGTCATTGTATGTGGACTCGTATGACGTAATTATCTTCTTGTTTGAAGTAACGCCTGTAATCTCTAGCATAAGAGTCGGAAGCAAGACTGGTCGTGCTTACTCCCGATATGTGGACGTAATAGAACAGGACCTCATGGCAGTGGAGGTAGACATCGATGTTGGCTACTGGGAAAACAAAGCTGTAGACCAAACGATGTGAAGAGACATGGTGACAAAGAAAAAAATATGGACAGAGAAAAAGCAGTTCTATAAGAGTATCAATCGAGAAATCGCTGTCCCTCTAGCACCAGAACGAATACCACCTTAACCTTCGTTATATGTTAAAAAAAAAAGTAAAATTCCCCTTTCAGACCTAGAGGTCTATAAGGCAGATGATGTAAAGGTCATCTGTTTCTGTGGCCTACGGTTAACGAGGGTATCATGTGGCCAGCACAACGACCAACCGCCTTTACTTTCCCCAACTAATGTCAGGTACCCATTAGAGCTGGGTGGACTCAGAGGCGCCGAAGATCCCGAAATTAAAAATCCCAGTCTTCACCAGGATTCGAACCTCGGTCCCCGGTTCGGAAGCCAAGCGCTTCTCTCGAGAAAGAGGCCAACAATGTTTTAATTGAGTCTATCAATAAAAAAGAAAAAAAATACAAATAAGTTTCCCTTTCAGACCTTACAATTTATAGGGCAGATGATGTAAAGGTCATTTCTTTCTTTGGCCGACGGTTAACGAGCAGGGTGTCATGTAGCCAGCACAACGACCAACCGCCTTTACTTTCCCAAACTAAAGTCAGGACTCAGAACCGCTCTAAAAATCCAGAAGTTCAAAATATATGTCTTCAGCTTCGATACCCAGTGCCCCAAGTTCGGAAGCCAAGCGTTTAACTACTCAGCCACCACTATCGATAGTTGTTACAAATCCCAAAATACGCGCATTAGAGATTTTTATCTATGGGGAAAAATATAAAGTGCTGGCTTTTTTTCAAAATTTTTTCATTTTTTGGTTCAATTGTTTTTCGTTTAGTTGGCAGCTTAAGTTCAATCAAGCCTTTTAAACATTGTTTAGTTACTGTATCGCAGAATTCCCAATAGGAATTATTTTGCAATTTGAATTCCAATGTTAGACTAAATGGTTCTAGAAATGATCTTTGTAATAGGAATGAAACAGTGGTAATGTTTCATTGCTGAGGGTGGGTTTTTTTTTCATCTTTTCCTAATAATTTTTGTATTCCTGAACTTCGCTACTAATCTTTGTTATTTTTTCTACCATCAATTTCCCTCCATTGCTCGCTACATTTGTCATAATTTGCTTAAAAATCGTTTTCGACCATATTACCTTGTTATACTATGAATTGCTTACTTCTTACTGTTTAACTGCCACAATCGCCAAGTTTCTCTCTCCGTAATACACTAGTTCTCGTTGTGTTCACAGATCTATCAGATTGCGATTCAGAGCCGGGCATAGAACTGAAACGTAAGCAGAGGCGGAGCCGGACCTCCTTCACCAGCGAACAGTTGGAGGACCTGGAGCGAGCCTTTGAGCGAACCCACTACCCGGACATCTACACCCGTGAAGAGCTTGCCCAGAGAACCAAGTTGACGGAAGCCAGGGTCCAGGTAATCACTATTTATGTTCAGCGTTCTATTTTCCGCCAGTAGCGTAACTAGGTGGAGGGAGATTGTGGGATCATCCGCTGATGGTACGGTTCGATGAAGAGTCAGTTTTTTATTCTTTGCTTTGATAGAGTCTAGTCCACAAAGCTCCAGTGGTTTTTTCAAGCTTGCGGCGGATTTGTGAAGAATTCAAAAAGTCATTTTTTCACTCCGATTGTAGGCATACAAACTCATTTGAGAGAGTTACAAGCAATAGAAAAAAAAAAGAAATATTTTTTAAATCAAAGCTTATCAATGGGGAAATAATCGCTAACTACTACCATTTATTTGAAAATTACAGGCTTAGCTCCTTTAACAAAATTAATCAATTAGTACTAAATGATTAACTAGTAGGTTAATTTTTTTAGATTTAATCATGTATAGTTTTTGACCATGAAAAATTATGCAAATTTTCAACTTGATCCCAGAATGGGAAGTGGGAGAAAAATACGTGTCAAAACTTAGTAAGGGGAGTAAATCCATATATATATATATATATATCCACATCTCCGATTAATTATTCCCCTTAATTTGAAATCAAACAAAATAATTAATCCCCAATAATAAATTAACTAGGCGTTTAATATTTTTGATTGATTCATGCCTTGTCAGGTGCAATAAATAATTGTACACAATTTAAACTTGATCCGAGAATGGGAAATGGGGAAAAAAATTATACTAGATAGGCATAGTGACTTGATATAGGTTTTGTAAAAAGAGAGATAAATAGGGACAGAGAGAGTGAGACAGATCTAGAGAACGGAAGAAAGAAAGAGAGATTGCTTTAATGACCTATGTATGAAAATCTACTATATATTTGTTGTTGTTAGGTTTGGTTCAGCAACAGGAGAGCTCGTTGGAGAAAACAGGTTGGCAGCAACCAGCTCTCGGCCATCAACACTTTCTTACAGCTGCCACAGAGTGGGTCCCACAGTGTCCACTCCATGAATTCGGCCACGGTGATGACCCAGCCTGTACACACTGACCAGGTATCCATGGGCTCTGTGCCTGGACCAGCACCCATTCAGCCACAGTCAATGCTCCAGTCTTCACTGCCCACTTGCACCCCGCCCTCTGCGTTCATGTTCAGCGATGCCAACTACTCTTTACCATCAGCGCCAGGTCGGTGTGTCACTGTAATAGCATCGCTAAGATTGGGTTTTAACATTAGGTCTATCTCTTGGATTGGGTTTTGACATTAGGTCTATCCCTTATGTAAGTTTTTAAAATTAGGTCGACGTTATGTGTTGGCTTTAGCTTTAGGTCTATTATTATATGACTTTAGCAATATTCCTATAATGTGATTTTAGCAGTAGATCAACTTTTATGTTTGCTTTAGAGGGAGTTCTATCTATTTGCTAACATCATCTCTATCTGTTATGTTGAGATTAACTTAAGACTTTACTGTTATACTAAGTTTAACTTTAGATCAATTTGTTAAGTTGAGCTTAACTTTATGTCTAGGCTATCTGTTGTTTTTTTTTAGTTTAACATTAGGTCTATCTGTGATATTGACATTAACCAATATGAAAAACCATATAAAGTAGGCCTATTTGTTTTAAAATACTCGAGAAAAAGTCATAGTTTGAATAGACATGTATTTCTCCTTTCTCAGAAAGTTTCTGGCCACACAGGCCACAGCTGAGTTCTCTGCATCAAGCGTTCACCCCCTCCTTCAAAGCACCTGACGTCACCTACAACGGACTTATGGACTCCTACCTTTCCCACGCGGCGCAGGTAAGTTATGGCTCTAATATCGTTCGGTGAAAAAACCCATCTCTGAGTAAAATCCTTCTTTTAGGTTGACGTTCATACCTGGGGGTAATCAATGTACTAGTGTTACGTGCGCAGCATAGTGTGAATGTGGACTGGTGCGAACGCGTGTTGAAAGGGAAGATAGAGGGGTTTTAGAAATGGAGTCATGTAAACGAAGATAATAAATGAAAAACTGTCATGGAATCCACATATTGATGAAACTATTAAAAAATCAAACAAAGCATTAGGGTTTATTAAAAGAAATTTCTACAAATCAAATAAGAACATAAAACTAAAATGGCCAATAATAGAATATGCATCCTCTGTTTGGGACCCCTCAACTCAAGAAAATATTAAGAAACTGGAACACACACAAAATAGAGCAGTGAGATTCATAACAAAGAATATTCACATTTGACTAGAGTAACATCTTTAGTAAAATCACTAAATTTAGAAAGCCTTCAGGACAGAAGACTCAAAAGTAAAGTAGCAATTATACATAAAACACTGAACTATAATCTTCAAATACAAAAACAAAATTTAATAAAATACTCTGAAAGACACAAAGATAAAGGCATATTCCTCATCCCATATGCTTGGACAAATTTGTAGGCCTACAAATACTCCTTCTTCCCTAGTGCTATTAGAGCATGGAATGGGTTGCCTGAGCTAACCAGGAAAACCAGTGACATGGCAGAATTTAAGTCATTGGTTAATATGCATGACTGAATGCATGACGCGTAAGACGTAATCATCTTCTTTTTTGAAGTAACGTCTGTATTATATAAGATAAGATAAGATGTAATAGACATATTGTTATTTGTTGCATTATTTGTTGTACCAAGATTATATTGTTATGTACTATACATACGAGTCTGTTTGGTGCATGATTAAGAGTCTCATTTGCTCGTAACAACTAGTATCATTAATGCACTAGTATTATGGACTCCTGCTTTCAACAGCAACGCAATTTATTGGATTGTTCTCGTTGATCTTGACGTCGCGACTGTTTTTTGTTGTTTTTTGCTCTGATCAATTAATTATTCTCATTTGTACTGAGACTATGCATTAAAATGTGACAGATAATCAAGGAAGACATGCACACATTTAGAAAATTCACATTAGGTTTTATCTCCCTTCATTTGTCCCTCACTCTCCCCTTTTAGTGTATTCAAGGACTCGTAGTGGTGTAACAACTCAAGTGTTTAGGAAAAAAAAGTATTTGCATCACTCTTAGCACTTGTATCCTTCTTAGCACATGTATTTCTCTTAGCACTTGTATCACTCTTAGCACTTGTATCACTCTTAGCACTTGTATCACTCTTAGCACTTGTATTTCTCTAAGCACTTGTATCACTCTTAGCACTTGTATCACTCTTAGCGCATGTATCTCTCTTAGCACATGTATCCCTCTTAGCCCTTGTATTTCTCTAATCACTTGTATCACTCTTAGCACTTTTATCACTCTTAACACATGTATCACTCTTAGCACTTGTATTTCTCTAAGCACTTGTATCACTCTTAGCACTTGTATCACTCTTAGCGCATGTATCACTCTTAGCACATGTATCCCTCTTAGCCCTTGTATTTCTCTAATCACTTGTATCACTCTTAGCACTTTTATCACTCTTAACACATGTATCACTCTTAGCACATTTATCACTCTTAGCACATGTATTTCCCTTAGTACTTGTATCACTCTTAGCACTTGTATATCTCTTAGCCCTTGTATCACTCTTAGCCCATGTATTTCTCTTAGCACTTGTATCACTCTTAGTACATGTATCACTCGCATCATTTGTCCCGTGTGTAAATCCGAAACAGATTAAAGCAGCAAATGTCTTGACACACTTCATAGTCGGCTCAAACTTGCGTGTACCGCCCACCCCTGTGGATAAATCCTAGATTCAATCAACGAGGAACAACAATTTTTAATTCCCTTAGCATTAGGTAGCCAGAAGTCATCCGGTTCTTGCCCTTGGCTTGGGGTGTTCCAAGGGCCTTTTTCTTTTTTAAATAATAGGCCTAATATCAAAAAGGAAATTATTACAAATCTTGGTAGATTATTTCGTATAAATATATTAGCGTGAGATTATGATTTTTTTTTTTATTCCACTATTTCAACAAAACATATCGCAATATAAAAAAAAGAACTGTGGTAGAGATTTTATTTGGAAAACTAAAATTCTAATTGAATCGAGCCCCGAAGGGAGACTATCATAATTTTGTATATTCCTGCCGTACAAAGTCATGAATAAAAAGCCAAATATATATTTAGAGATTACAAAGTTTTAGTTAAGTAAAGGGAGAGAACCACTGGAATGTTTATATCCGGTTTTTCTGAATAAAACAAAGTTAATTATTTACCAATAATTGATGAACTACTTGTTTTTTTTTTCATGGATTCATTAAATGTCACGAATTATGTGCCCTCACAGACCTATATATATATATATATAAATATATTATACCTAGACTGGGAAACGGAAACAAATTCTTATCCGATAATGATCATAAAGACTTGAAGTACCTACCGTATACGTATCTAAAGTGTAAAGGATCTCTGCAAACTGATCTTCCATATTTAACCTCTTCAATTATTTATCATAATGCTGGTTTTCGATCCGAATTGAGGTAACACCGAACTTAATGCTGGACCAGATAATACCACGAAAGGCCAGCAAACGATAAAAGCAATCGACGCGTATGTTGATCAACAAATAGGTTCAATACTCAAGAAGTTAACCGTCGAATGTCATCTATTATTATCCGTCTATACAGGACCGGTCCTAACAAATGAGGGGCCCTATGCGAAACTGATTGCGCGGGCCTAGTCTGGGTGGGAATAAGGATAATACTTGAAAATTAAGATTTTGTATTAGAAAATAAATTCGACTTTGAATTTTATTCATTCTTTACTAAGTGCAAAATTGCGATCAAATTAACTTTACTTTACGAACCTTGCAACTTGTTGCATATTTTTATGCCAGTGACCATAAAAGTAAATAAAGTATTGGAACGTCCGATAAAGGTGAAAATTCTCCCGAATTTTTCATTTTATTATCGGAAAGATGACAATGCCTATTTTCTTTTATCGCGAGTAGGATTGGCTTTTTTCGCAATTAATGACACACACAAATGACAATTTTGTCTATTTTTCAGGAAATCTGTATGAGTTTTCAGTAGATTTTAATAAATTAAGATTTTCAGGAAGTTTTCGTATATATTTTGCAATCTAATAATTACACCTAGAATTAGCGCGGGTCCTATGAAAACGCGGGGCCCACTGCGACCGCATAGGTTGCAGTGGCCTAAGACCGGCCCTGCGTCTATATAATGCTTCTTATTTCTACTGTGATAAGAAAAGCGTCTTGTTTTTATAGTCTCCTAGAGTGTTCTGTCTTTTTAAGAAACTTTACGTCATCGTCGCTAAGTAAAAACTTCTCCCCTATTCCCTAAACAAATAACTAATTCTTAATCGTGCCATAATCTATATTTCTTTCTATCTGTCTGTCTGTTTATCCATCTATTTACCTATCTATGCATTTCTAGAGCTTCATCTATAAAACTATTTAATCTTTAGAATTACTTTTTGTCATGTGACGCACGTGTCAAGGTCCGGTATGAAGTATAAGCAGAATGTTTACTTTCACTTTGATGTCGCGAACATTCAAGTTTTTTTGTTTTTTTTGACAGGAGATCGGATAATGAAAGGGAGTTATTAAGAAATGAAACGTTTTTAATGTATTTCCTGTTCTTTATGTTTCTATTTAAAACCTGTAATAAGGGGAGACCGGCATCTATAAAAGTCCTTCAGTTAATAAGTTCCAAGCTTCATGTTAAACACTTTTGTTAATCTATTATTTAAATAATGTTATACTATAGTGTGTGTTGATAGTATGGATTTAATTTTTTTTTCTTCTTGTCAAATAAAAGTGTTTTATTTTGTAAAGCGGATTTCTGTTATTTTCATTTTATTTATTATCTTCCATCAGCAGGTTCCGTCCTATACCACGCTGTCCAGCTCCAACTATACCACCACCTGGTCACCGACAATGACCACACAGCTCACTCCTCTCAATACTTACCACCCCACGACGTACCAGTATGATGTCACCAGGTCACAGTTCATGGCCAACACTAGTGAGTACAATGCCATTAAGATCGATTATAGTAACACCTAATTAAAGTCTAATAGTATAAATCAGTGACGCCAAATCTATGGCTCAAACGCTCATATCCGGCCGTTTCGTTGTGCTATCCGGCCATACCGTAGTGCTATCCTGCCATGACGATGTGCTATCCGGCCATAACGTAGTGCTATCCTGCCGTGACCATGTGCTATCCTGCAACCATGCTTGACCATGCTTGGGTATCTGGGAGAATGCGTTCGTGCTTCTTTTACAAGTAATTTTGAAAAAAGTATCTCTGCTCAGGTTATGATTGATAAGTAGCCTATGATAAAAACTAACTTGACAATTTTTCATTGAAAAAGTGGTATGTTTTTTTTATGAAAAAAAAATGCTTGCATATTTAATTTTAAAAATTAAACAGTTCGTTTGCAGAAAAAAAAAACAAGTAGCCTTTGCACCAGAACTTTGCAAGATCTAAAATATGTAATCTAATTTTCAATCTCTTTTCAAGTTTCTGTGATCTCAACTGGACGGACAGACGAACGGACAGACAGACACACAAAACTAATAGCTCTTTTCCCCTTTCGGGTGCGGCTTAAAAAAAAAAGGTTTTTCTGCCACCCGCTTGCCCCCTCCCCAACTTTCACTTTCTGTTTATAACCTGAACAACGACTGACTTACTCGTGATTACACCAGAATCTGTTGAACCTATGCAGACAAATTATACCGTCATATGGTTACATCAGAATCTGTTGAACCTATGCAGACAAATTATACCTTCATATTGTTTACATCAGAATCTGTTGAACCTATGTAGACAAATTATACCTTCATATGGTTACATCAGAATCTGTTGAACCTATGCAGACAAATTATACCGTCATATGGTTACATCAGAATCTGTTGAACCTATGCAGACAAATTATACCTTCATATTGTTTACATCAGAATCTGTTGAACCTATGTAGACAAATTATACCTTCATATGGTTACATCAGAATCTGTTGAACCTATGCAGACAACTTAACCGTCGTATGGTTACATCAGAATCTGTTGAACCTATACAGACAACTTAACCGTTATAAGGTTACATCAGAATCTGTTGAACCTATACAGATCAGAATCAAAATATCAGAATCTACACACACGCACACACACCGAGACCATTCGTTATAACAGGCCTCCACATTGACCTCCCACGTCGCAGCCCGTGGGCATAGGAGACCAATAGCTCGTTGTCACGCCGTAGAGACCTGCGCATGGTAAAAAGCTATTGGTCCACGCTGCCCACAGGTTTCTATGTTGCAGGTCAGTGTTCAGGCCTTCTAGCATTGCTCTATCACTCCCTATAACTTACCGTAAAAAGAAGCTAAAGTAAATCAGAAAGTTCCTTAGCCGTTTCAGAAAAGTAGTTTGCCCATGTTGCCACCTAATGTATTTGTATTTGTGTGTTAGAATCTAGTTGTAAGCAAAATCTTTTCATGAATTTTGTGTTTTCAGACAATTATGACAAGTGTCAAGCTGATGATAGTTTGTCTTCTCTTCGCTTTAAGTCACGTGACCACTCCAATATGTTGGGCCTGCTCCAGGCTGACCAGCTACGTCAGCACAACCCGTTCCAAGTCATGTGACCAGCTACATCAACGAGACAGGTTCCGACTCATGTGACCTGCTACATCAACGAGACAGGTTTCGAGGAATGTGACCAGCTACATCAACAAGACAGGTTTCGAGTCATGTGACCGACTACGTCAACACAATCCATTCCAAGTCATGTGACCAGCTACATCAACAAGACAGGTTTCGAGTCATGTGACCACCTACGTCAACACAATTCGTTAGAAGTCATGTGACGAACAACATTAGCACAACTTGTTTCAATTCATGTGACCAACTAAGTCAACACAACCCGTTTTGAGTCGCGTGACCAACCAAGTCAACACAGTCCGTTTCAAGTCATGTGACCAAATACGTCAACACAGCCCGTTCCGAGACACGCGGCTAGCTACGTCATGCAACCCGTTTCAAGTCATGTAACCTACGCAGCGATGCTGTCCGAATACAGCTTTCCACGAATGAGCTTATCTGCGATGCCTTTATGGAAATATCTGCGTCATTTCTGTTTGCATTCAAATGAAGTCTGCCAAGACTCTTTTGGAAATAACTGCGTCAGTCCCAACGTTCCCTAGCACAAAATATTTTATGAACTGTAAAGAAGACAAATAAAAAATATATCCCGACATGGTTGACTTAATAGTGAACGACTGGTGGTTAAGTTATTGGCTTTCAAACCGAGAAGGTTCGGGTTTTGAATGTTGGTGAAGACTGGGATTTCGTATTTAAGGATTTTTAGGGCGACCATGGAAACAGGGTGATCTCTACATCATCTGGCTACATTTCTATCACAAATGTATACTTTTTTATTAGCTTTTATTAGTATCAGTTCAAGATGAGTTTTTCTATATTTTTCTCCCACGCGAAATTTTTTTGTGATTACTTCCCTTTGACTATTATGATAGCTTCCCTTTGTTTTAACCCATCATGCTCAAACTGCAGCTTCTATGCTTCTCCTTGGCTTTTTATTATTTGTTTTAACCCATCGTATTCAAACTGCAGCTTGTTTATAAAATACTCAGAAAGACAAAGATAAAGGCTCATTTTTTATTTCATATGTTAGGAAGAACCTCTTCACTAGTGTCATTAGAGCATTAACGGGTTGCCTGAATCAGACAGGAAAACATGTGACTTAACACAGATTAAGTCACAAAATGGCATGCACGACTGGATTAGCACATGGCTGTAATTATATATTCTGTTTTGAAGAGGACGTCTGTCATTTATAATATCAGGAGAAAATTATTTACCCTGGAGAGGACGTTTTACGAAGACATTGCAAAGGTGTAAATCAAATTAATTAGTAATATATAGTCAATTGTAACTAAAAAATTGAACTATTCTTTAGATCAGTGGTTCCCAAATTTTTGTCTCGTAGACCCCTTGGAAGTCTTCGTAGACCCCTGGGGTTCTATATAGACCACTTTGGGAATCACTGCTTTAGATATTCGGTGTTTCATGTTTATATTATGCAATTGTATATATAACTTTGTACTATATACCTTGGTTATATCATTTTACTTTCATCAATGTGTAAATATACATAAATCTTTTAAATATATTCTATTTATTTCAATCTTTCACGCAGCTGTGTGTTACATTGTGTTGGAGTGTGTGTGTGTTACGTTGTGTGAGACTGTGTGTGTTGTTTTGTGTGCGTATGTGTGCATGTCGTCATGTCGAGTGGGAACATGTCATGTTTCTAATTTAAATCTGACCAGGACCGAATTCAGACTTAATCCCTTTTTTTTTTAGTGATATGTGTCCCCTTGTAAACAACATAAATCAAATTACCCTTTGCTTTTTCTTCAAAATGATTAAAAGTATCACTGGAAACATTTTTTGGGAACCATAATCTATAAGTTGTGTTGCCTATAAATGTAGGTAAATCCATCACTAAATATGAATATAGTCAAGTAGTTACACTATAAATGAAATCAACACTGTAATACTCAATATTGTTTTATAATAAATAATGATATATGCAATTATAAATAAATGAAATAAATAAATACATTTGAAGACCGCATCACAAACGAAGAGATTAGAGACAGGGTTACTGCAGCGATAGACCCCTTGATGACCTGCTAACTATTGTAGAACGTAAGCTAAAATCTATGGCCATATTACAAGGTCTTCGGGGCTCGCAAAGACCTTCCTTCAGGGAACAGCACCAGGAAAAATAAGAATATCCAGGGCAAGCATAACCATTGTCCACAGGTACATAATAGCCTCTCCCTAACTTCAGTTTGATACCAGACTAATCTATGACTTTTTTTAAGAAGCAGAAATTCATTAGAAAACATTATACAACATGGATAACTGGTCTTGAGGTTTGTGCGCTGGACTGTCGTTCGGAGTTATCGTGGGTTCAAACCCTCCCCGCTCCTTTAAACGTTAGAAGAAAAAAAAAACGATGTTCACACATTTTTTTAATCAATGAAATAAAAACCAAATCAAAGTTGATTGCTTTGAAATACATCTAAAACAAGGTTTCAAAGATAGATCGTCTGGTCACATGAACTTCACGTTGGCCCTCAAAGTGGTCCATCCAGGCAGGTAAAAAGGCAGGTTTCAATATTTTCCGAAGAATATCACATTTAAATTCTATCCGAAGTGGTCCACCCAGGCAGGTTTCAATATTTTCAGAAAGAATATCAGAATGAAATTCTATCAATGGCAAATGACAAAGAAGAATGGAGAAAGAAGGTTAACAGATCTTATCTTATATAATACAGACGTTACTTCAATCAAAGATCTTGTGTGGTGCCTAAGCGGTCCAGCAGACCAAGGGACAGGTGAATGTGAAGTTAGATGTGAACCTGGCCTAACTGATGTCTTATAATGAATATCTAATTTGTTTTGTAAAGGGTCAATCACTTATACAAAGCCTCAAGAAAAAACAAACTTTTCCGTAAAAAAAATAATTAAAAAATCCTTTTTCTTTAAAGAATACCTCAGCTTTTTAGCTTTTGAAGTCAGTTGTCGAGCTGTTTACATCCTAAGAATCCTTGGGCTTTTGCCTCTTTTCTTTGCCTCTTTTTTGGGCTCTGTCTCTTTTTTTTGGGGGGGGGGGGGGGCTATTGGCCTCTTCATTTGTTTGTTTTTTTTCAAAAAAAAAAATAATTTATTAGTAAAGGTACAAATTAAATAGTTACAGTTTAAAATACAATGATTACAAACATGTAAAAGGAAATAATTACATTAAGGTTGTCATAACATTTTATCGTTTTAAATTGCTTTCTACAGGTCACATGATCACATGACATTCTGACATTCTTCCAAATAGCACAATATGACTATTTTTTTAAAATACAAAGTACTTCAAACATATATAGTGAGAATGTTGACAGTTGATAGTGCTGTGAAGTGCTAATGAAGCGGTATTGATACATTACATGATATTAAAATATGTTACACATTTGAACTATTTTTTAAACCTCTTGGTTACATTTTTTTCACTTTGTCTCCATTGCTTAGGGTTTTTTGATCTTGTAATGTTTGCTACGTTAACCAAATTCTTTTTAATAAATTTTATTATAAATAAATAAATAAATATATATATATATATATATATACTCATAAGTACATATGTGGATTTATTCCCCTTATTAGGTTTTGACTTCCAAGTCTCGGATTAAGTTGAAATTGTGTGTAATTATTCATACTCGATGACAATAAATGAATCAATTTAAAAAAAAAACTATCAGATAATCATTAGTACTAGTTAATCAAATTTTGTTTATATAGCAGAACGGGAGCAAAACCTCGTAATTTTCAGACAGATGGCAGTTATTAACAGTTCTTTCCCTCGATAAGCTTTGTTTTTAAAAAGTTTTGTTTTTTGTATTGCTTGTTTTCTATAGAATTGCTCACCCGTACAGCAGTAAGGTCTTTTTTTTACTTTTCTATCTTAGAGATGAAACCTAACCAATAGAGTGTTCCCACTTCTGTTCAAAATAATAATAATAATAATCTTTTATTATCCGTACGGAAATTTGTCTTACAATTTGTGCATTACAACAAACAAAAAACATTATAATTTAGAACTATAACAAACCAAAATGTACATTCACACCAGACTCACTCATAATTTACATCTTTTTATAATCTTTTTTGCTTTATTATAGATGTTTGTCTCAAACAGCTGCCCAAAAATGACAGAATCGAAAATGAGGCTAATTATAATTTTCATCTCCAGAGACGAACTGTCGTCAACAATATCATTCATTGGTTTGAAATTATTTCCATTAAGTAAAAAACTGGTTATAGTAGATTGCTAATGGATAAAGCATGCTCAGGACATGCTGACGGATGTTGAGTCCACACTAATACGCTATTTTTCCAAAGCTTAAGAACTCCAAATTGTGTCATGCCAATCCCTTTGAGAAACTATGAAAGCGTGTCCAGACATAGAAATTTACTATCCCTTGAGCTCAAATATGCGCTGGGGCAAATATTGTTGCAACTGTCAGTCCCAATAGTGGGCGTCATGATGGAATACTCCGGCACTGAAATGTTTTTCATTTTAAATCATTCTGAATATTATGATGTCTTGTACCAAGCAAGTTTTATAAATTATCTACTAAATTTTTTTTTTAATTCAATGGTGCTGCAGGAACTAAGACCCTTTCTTCTATTTGTTATTTGTTTTTTCAACAGTTTATTGATTTAAACAGATTTTTTTTTTATTGCTTGTGTTTTGATATCATTAGCAAACTTAAAGACTTGGCGCTACTAATTGTAACTCGGCCGAGTTCACTGACCTAATTCAATTAACCTATTCAAAGAATATGGCCGACGTAGAGTATATTTATAAGCTCTAAAACGCTCTCTCTTTCTCTCTCTCTCTCTCTCATTTCCTCTTATATATTTCCTCTTTCTCTCTTTCTCTATTTCATTTTCTCTTTAACTATTTTCTATATTCCTCCCATCTGTCTCTCTCTCTTTTATTACCTCTTTTTATTATCTTCTCTATTTCCTCTCTCTCTCTCTCTTGTTGATTTCCTCTTTTTTACTGTTCTCTATTTCATCACTGTCTCTCTCACTCTCGTTCATTTCTTCTCCCTCTCTCTATCTCTCTCTCTCTCTCTCTCTCAATTCCTCTTTTTACTATTTTCTCTATTTCCTCTTTCTTTCTCTCTCTCTCTCTCTTTCATTTCCTCTTTCTACTATTTTCTCTATTTCCCTCTCTCTCTCTCTCTCTCTTTCCCTAAATCAAAGTCTCTCTCTTACCCTCTCTGCCTTTCTCTTTAATAATATCTCCCTCACTCAATCACGCTCACCCCGGATGGTCTAGCAGTCACGCTGGGGCCACTTTGGACTAATGTGTGAGTACTTCGTAATTTCTTGTTAATTTATCTTTGTAAAATTATAAAACCTCATTTACGACTTCAGAAAAAAAATAATCTTGAAATAGAAAACATCAGAAGTTTCAGTAATTAAACTCTAATTATTTTCTAAATGAACCCTTCCCGTATCACAAATAAAGTTATTAATTTGTTGGGGGGGGGGGTTTTGTCTTGTTTTTTTAATGTAGACCGATATCCACCTAAAAAAAAAAAAAAAAAGCCTGTTAATTTCAGAGGCTGCATTGTAATCTTTTGCGTTTCTATTTGTAGCGCAAGCTTTAGTAAACTCCACCCCAGAATTTTCGCGAAACTGATGAAGGTTCTATTCACAATAGTGGCCATTGTGTCTGCTTATAAAATAACGGAGAAGGTCCTTTTTAACTCTTTCTCTCCGTAATTATTTACCACATTCTGGTGGAATCAACGTTGGTATCGTCAGTTAGGAGAGAAAGAGTTAAGCGTTGTTCTCTCACCGAACATCTTAAAATGACAACACTACCTGACTGCCGCAGGGGCGTTGGGATTATCTATTAACAAAACACGGAAGTCTATAACAGTGGCTCGTGCAAAGAAGAAAAACAATACACTAAAAAAAAATACAAAAGTAGAACGAATTGATTGTCGCCCTTGTTTAACCGAATGAAAGTAAAAATTGAGTACATCTATTCATTGATTGTCACCCTTGTTTAACCGAATGAAAGTAAAAATTGAGTACATCTATTCATTGATTGTCAAACTTGAGTCCACTGACCACCGCTATTGTGTATTCTTTTGTGCAGTAGGCCAAACGTCTATTTTCTTTGTAGATTGCTGTTTGGCTGCAGCGTTACTATCAACCAAATGTTTTCCTGTGTGTTAAGCAGACATTTTGAGAGCAGAAGATCAGTATCAGTGGTACTATTTGGAAAAACGTTCGCTTTAAGAAATTTGGTTTTTCCCAGTGTTCTAGATTGTGGTTTCAAGTCGTTACCGTGTTCTCGATTGTTGATTTCGTTAAAGGAGTTACCAGTTTTTTTTTCCAAAAGCCTAATTAAGTGTAATTAAGAAATGGAAAATCCCTTCATGTATTTTTTTTGTGTGTTTCCATGGTATTTCTAATTGGCCGTCATAGTGATACTAAATATCGATTCGTTGATTTACTTTAAAAGGGTACATATTTTGACTGATTTCAATAATTGCGCATGCAGATCAACAATTGGTCTAGTTGCTGACCTAAAATTATTACCAACAAATTTAGAATTTAAAAAATGATCCTTAAAATCTATTGGAATAAAAATTACTTTAATTCTTACCGAAATGTGTTAGACCAATGATGGTTGATGTAGGGGTAGTTTAAATGGTAGCTATTTGAGTTGTGCGCTCTTGGACTAAAAATAGATTGATGTGTCATACTGACATGGTTGATTTCATTTAGTGAGCATCATGCCAGCGGATGCCCTGCCAGTAGTGGTCATCAACTATCTACTGCTAGAGCATACCCTCGGGCTTCTACTGATCCGGCCCTTCGTTAACGTCAACATCACCATCACCGCCCCCACCCACAACTTCTGGCCTTGGATCCCCATCTTCGAGCCCGCCACTGCCAATAATTCGACTAAGGACTTTTTGCAGATACCATCCCATAATTTCTGGCCTTGGATACCAGTCGACTCTGACGACTTCTTTAAGGTAATGTTCATTTTATTTTATTTTTTTTTTGGTTCTCATTTTGTGGACTTTAATGAGTGGATGAGTGACAAAAACCGATTGGCTGCCTATCAAGGGGCTTGAGTTCGAATCCCGACTCGAAGAAATATGTGTTTGCTGAACGCCTAACGGCAGCATGGAATCCCTCTCCCATATGTCCACCAGAGAGATCGGACCAGTGCGCACTAAACATGCATTATACAAAAGTAATTATCTTATATTATGTTACAGATGTTACTTCAAAAATAAAAGGTGATTACGTACTTCGCGCGTTCAAGGTCAATCTAGTCATACATGTGACTTATATTCTGCCAGGCAACCCATTCCGTGTATCAGGTGGGTTTTCAGCTTGTTGATCTAGGGGTAGACATAAGTTCATAGAATTCCCTGGTTCCGCCCCACTTCAACAGTATAAACCAAAGCAAAGAGTAATAGTATTTAAAAATAGGGCTTACTAAACATCGACTAAATGTCATTCAACTGAACAACAATTGTTCAACATGAACAATATTAATAATTAAAAAGATAAGTTAACTTACATGAGTTAACTACAAGAGTGTACGTCGTTCATCAATTTAATGAATGAATGAATATTATGACCTGAATGATGAATATGTACACAACAATAAGTTACAATGTCAAATACAAGTTAAGCAAGTCATTTAATCTAACTAAACTGTTCGGACTGGCCTCGCGATGGCCACAAGCCAATGCCAAGGGTGATAGTCAAGTAACGATCAAGCTTGACCCTCACAGAGTCCCAAACCTGCGTTCCTGAACAAGAAAAATATACATTCTTTGTGACCGTCATTCACAAGATCATAGGGCCTACGAATTTAGAGCTACACCACGAAGAATATATATATAGCTTTTATATAGCGCTACTTTCATGCTTATAGCGCTTTGGGGGTATCTAGGAATTGGTTTTCCGTGCTGCCTTTAGGCGCTCAGTAAACACAACTCTGCCCGAGTCGGGTGTCGAACCTGCCAAGCCAAGCCAAGTTCAAGCGCACTTAGCCTTTCGACCAGCCAAGTTCAAGCGCACTTAGCCTTTCGACCAGCCAAGTTCAAGCGCACTTAGCCTTTCGACCACGCTTCCCACTAAAGTAACATAAACTAACTTACCCAAATACCGGGGAAGAAAAGCAACAAAAGAAAGCTCCTACAAAGATCCTCCCTCAGCAAAAACACAACAGAAGCAATAAAGCAATGACATCAACATGGCGAGTCCTTAGGAACTAGCGCACAAACATTATTGTGCATATAAGAAAACATCACACAAGAAGCAACTCTAGATGCGCACGACAACTTGATCTAATAGCATTAGGGAAGAAGGAGCATTAGTAAACATTTGTCCTAGCATATGGAACAATGAATTTGCCTTTATCTTTGTGTCTTTCTGAGTATTTTATTATGTTTTGTTTTTGTATTTGAAGATTATAGTTGAGTGTTTTATGTTTAATTGCTACTTTAAACAAGTAGTTTTTATATATTTCTTAATGTGCTTTATATTTAAATTTCACTTGTAACGAAAAGAAAATTATACTTTTACCATTAATATCGAGTCATTACTAGTTCTAATAAAAGTTTACAATCTCTTGTTCCAATGTAAAATAAAAATTAAAATAAAGCTCTATCGCAGCACAGAGAAATTCATAAGATCTTATAACAGTCATTACAGTAGCTCTCGTATATGACAACTCGCGTGACAAGATTCCCATAGCAACCAACCGAATAAGAAAGAAAACACAATAATGATATAAATATAATTTAGCGAGTAAATTCACAAGTAATTGACAGGACAGTAGACATCCTGCTTGAGTACATCAGGCGGACACACCGTATACCATATCCTTAATTTACTAATTTGCATTATTCGTCATATCCTGTCCACGTGAGCTTCATGTGATACAAACATAGACTTAGACTTAGGTCCTCCCGCGCCGTTCGGCGCATTGGGCGTCAAGCTGTCTCCACAAAGATCTGTCACTGGCAATGTCTGAACCCTCCTCCCACGTGGTGTCCGCTGTTCTGAGGTCCTCCATGAAGGTGTGGCGCCAAGTTATACGAGGACGTCTCTGTTTGCGCTTTCCTCGTATTGGCTTCCATGTCATCGCAACTCTTGGTATGCGTAGTTCATTTTGTCGGAGAATATGTCCCACAAACCTCTGAGTCCACCCAGCTCTAATGGGTACCTGACTTTGGGGAAAAGTAAAGGCGGTTGGCCGTTGTGCTGGCCACATGACACCCTAGTTAGGCCACAGAAACAGATGACCTTACACATCATCTGCCCAATAGACCACAAGGTCTGAAAGGGGAACCTTACTTTACTTTTACGATATAAGGAACACCTCTAGAACAGTTATTTATAAATGAATAATAGAGTGATGATTATTAGCTTTTATATATTAGAACTTCTAAATGGATTCAAATAAGTACGATTCAAATATGTCTAATAATAACATGGTTCAAGAAATACTAACAACGACAAGGAAGTTTCAATTTAATAAATTGTCATCACACACAAATCCGTGAATAGAAAGATAATGAAAGCTAGCCACAAATTATTAGCCTCAGTTCACAATCCTAAATATCGCTCCACGCGAAAAGTCTTTGCAGAAAGTCAACAACTAAACATTGGACAAACATCTTTGTAAGTCTTTGTTATAGTTATCTTATCTTATCTTATATAATATAGACGTTACTTCAAAAAAGAAGATGATTACATCCTACGCGTCTTGCATTTTATCATGCATATTAACCAATGACTTAAATTCTGCCAAGTCACTGGTTTTCCTGGCTAGCTCAGGCAACCCATTCCATGCTCTAATAGCACCAGGGAAGAAGGAGCATTTGTACAAATTTGTCCTAGCATGTGGAACGAGGAAGGTGCCTTTATCTTTGTGTCTTTCGGAGTATTTTATTAAATTTTGTTTTTGTATTTGAAGATTATGGTTCAGTGTTTTATGTAATAATTGCTACTTTACTTTTGAGTCTTCTGTCCTGAAGGCTTTCTAAATTTAATGATTTTACTAAAGGTGTTACTCTAGTCAAATGTGAATATTTGTTTGTTATGAATCTCACTCCTCTATTTTGTGTCTGTTCCACTTTCTTAATGTTTTCTTATGTTGAGGGGTCCCAAACAGAGGATGCATATTCTATTATTGGCCTAACTAAGGTTAAATAACATTTTAGTTTTGTTCCTATTTGATTTATAAAAGTTTCTTTTAATAAACCCTATTGCTTTTTTGAATTTTTTGATAGCTTCATCAATATTGGGATCCCATGACAGTTTTTCATTTATTATAACACCTTGGTATTTTGCGTTTTTAGTCTATGTTATGAATAAGATAAGTGGAATTAATTTGTTTTAGTTTTTTTTTGTTACTCTTAACAACTGACATTTTTCTGGGTGGAAAGACATGCTCCAATTTGATTCCCATTTCTGTAATATGTAAAGATCTATATTGTCTTTAAATTTTTGACTACTTTGTGTGTGTGTTTCAGAGAAATGATACTAAAGACTACTTTGAACTCCCAACACACAATTTCTGGCCGTTCATCCCTATCTCAGAAGGGAACCAGACCGTTGAGCCAACAGTTCCACCGAAGGTGCCTTGGCCACCTAGCACGAATAGTAAGTCAAAAAATTAAATAGTCTTTAAAACAAAAGTTTGGATTTAGATCAGTTCATGTAAATCTGGTCTTTTCGATCATAGTAAGATACTTTTAAGTCTACTTCATATTGTTAATAGTGTATAACTCGCTAATTGTAGATTTACTCTGCAATATTAGCATGCCCACATGGCTATGAAAACGAAACGAAGTTTTTTTTAGAATTCTTCTCTCCCTTTCATACAAAAAAAAAACAACAACAAGAGTATTGGCCTGGCCACACAATATTGTTGTATTTCTAACACAGCAATCATACGTTCAATCTTTATGAACAACTACCGCACACTTCCGAGCTTTCTATCTCTCTCTCTCTCTCTCTTTCTTTCTGTCGTTCTCTTTCTCTCTGTCACTCACACTCTTACTCTTTCTTTCACTTTCTTTTTTTCTCTCTCTCTCTCTCTCTTTTTCTTTAGCTATTTTTTCTCTCTATCTCTTTCTATTTCTTTCTTTCTATCATTTTTTTTCTCTCTTTGTGTGTGTGTGTCTCTCTCTCTTTTCGTTCAATCCTGACGACCTATATAAGAATAGCATTTGTTGCTCCTCCCCCCCCCCCAAACACCCAAATTGTAGGCCCGATGTTAAAAACTTCTTTCTGAGAATATATTTCGAATTATATTGACCAGTGATGTCGCCTACTGCCATTTCATGCTCGTGCCGTAAACTATCCAATCAGAGTCGAAGCTTCTGCCCACATTGGAAGAAACCAGCATGTTCAAGAATATATATATATATATATATATATATATATATATATATATATCCCCCATATATATATATATTGACAAAACAGGCAAAACATTTTTAAAACTTTTTTTTTTTCAATCAAAGGGGAAAAACTCAGCCCTTACAATTATATGACTCAAGAATGTAGAGGTTATTTCCCTTTCTCCATTCCCACAAAAAAAATTATTACCAATAATGAATTGACTAATTGGTTTTTGTTTTTTTTTTATGTTGTTTTTTTTAATTGATTCATGTTTTGTTAGGTAAATAAATAATTGCTTAAAGTTTCAACTTGATCCGAGAATTGGTTTGGTAGAAATGACGTGTACAATTATTGTAGAGGACATATCATAGCATATTTAACCATATCGGTGAATATTGAATGATTAATTTTCCTTGTTGGCATCAAACAAAGCAAAAGAATTAACCATTAATTAATTGAATAATTTTTTTGTTGTTGTTTTTTTAATTGATCGAAGTAAAGTCTACGCCAATGAATACTTGTGCAAAGTTTCAACTTGATCCGAGAATGGGATGGGTGTGGTAGAAATAATGTTTTTAAACTTTTTACCAGCCAGACAGTGTTGATGTAAGCATATAAGTTGGACATAATTTAAAGCAACAATTAATATGTTGTTTTTCATATTATTGCGTGAACTGCAGCGTTCTACCGCACAATTCTTTTTTTTTTTTTATGAAAATGTTTTCTTGAGGATTTGAATAAGAGATTGACCTTTAGCAAAAACAATTAGATCAATTAGATATTCATTATAAGAAATCAGTTAGGCCAGGTTCACATCTAACTACACATTTACTTTCACCTATCTTTTGCTCTGCTTGACCGCTGGGGTACCACACAAGATATATCAACCTTCTTTCTCCATTCTTCTCTGTCATTTGTCTTTGACATAATTTCATTTGATGTTCATTCTGAAAATATTAAAACCTTTTTACCTGCCTGGGAGGACCACTTCGGGGGCCGATTTTGAGTTTGTGTTTCCACACAAACTGTTTTTGAAACCTTGTTTAGAGGTGGATTGAAAATGTCGCTATTGTTGACCATGCTGAAATTGAATTAACCCTTTTATTTCTCAACTAGTGGAAAATGGTTATGTCTGCGCTGAGTGTGGCAAATATGTAGGTGGCAGCACTCGCAGCTGGGCTACTTTACTTTTTTTATTGGAAATACTGCATTGCTGGACTTATATAATACGGACGTTAATTCATACAAGATTGTCACGTCCTACGCGTCATGCATCTAGTCATGCATATTAACCAATGACTTAAATTCTGCCAAGTCATTGGTTTTCCTGGCTAGCTCAGGCAACCCATTCCATACTCTAATAGCACTAGGGAAGAAGGAGCATTTGTACACATTTGTCCCAGCATATGGGATGAGGAATGTGCCTTTATCTTTGTGTTTTTCGAAGTATTTTATTAAATTTTGTTTTTGTATTTTAATATCCTGAAGACTTTCTAAATTTAGTGATTTTACTTAAGGTGGTACTCTAGTCAAATGTGAACATTCGTTAGTTATGAATCTCACTGCTCTATTTTGTGTCTGTTCCAGTTTCTTAATGTTTTCTTGAGTTGAGGGGTCCCAAACAGAGGATGCATATTCTATTATTGGCCTAACCAAGGTTAAATAACATTTCAGTTTTATGTTCTTAGTTAATTTATAGAAATTTCTTTTAATAAACCTTAATGCTTTTATTTTTTTGGGTAAATTTTTGGTAAAAATTTGGTAAATCATTTATGTAAATTAAAAATAGTAGTGGACCTTAGACTGTTCCTTGAGGTACGCCTGAGTTATTGCTGTTGATTTAGAGCCATTTGTTATTGCAGTTTGATCTCTCCCAAGTATAAAATCCTCATTAATCCTCGGACTCGAAGACAATCCTTTTTTTTTTTTTTTATATGATTTTTAATAGTATTTTCGATGATCTTTTTTGTTTTCAATTAAGGAAACTTCAGCCTTTGCGCTATTCAATTCTAGTTTTGTAATCATAGGAATCCTTGGGGCTATTTTCTTTGCCGCTTTTATGGGCTTTACATATATATTTATTTATTTAATTTATGTATTACTTTTATTGAAATATTTTTCGATGATCTCTATTGACGAGTTTGTTAATTTCATTAATACACTGGCTCGAGCAAAGAACATATAGTTAAATTTATCTTTAATCTAAAATTTTAGTTCTATAAATGGTTGTTACCAGTTGAAATAAATTATGTCTATTACTGATCAGGATACAACTATGGTGAGGTGATGTACAAGTCCATATTGTTTTTCGAAGTCCAACGCTCTGGATGGCTCCCTGAGCATAGAAAAATTAAATGGCGAGGTCATTCTGCAGTGGAAGACCACGGTTCAGATGGAGTAGACTTGTCAGGAGGATGGTACGACTGTAAGTTATATTATTTATTCGAAAACAATTATAATCATATTCCTCAGCTCTGGAAGAAAAGCGTGCCATACGAAAAATGACCGGCTCCTCTACCACCAAAGCAAATGTCACTTTAACCTGCGGAATAGGTGGACATGGTAATGGTAATGGTTTTAAGCCCATCATTACCTACAAAATCATTACCTATAAAATGCTTCCAATGGCACGCGTCTCAAATAGCCTCTGACAACCAGTCAAACTCATGTCTTTCACGTGTAGTTCAAATATTGAGCTACCACTGACAGGAGAAGGGGGCAGAGGCAAATTACTGGCGCCTAAACCAGCAAGCTTCGGGCAGAATGAGCTCGTTAGTCTTGGCTACCCATCGTTTAGTACAAGTTAAGTGCAAAGTTAATGATTGCATTCATATGTTTATGAAATGCATTGAACAATTCATATATAAACCTATTTAGAGAGAAACGAATACCTGTCAGTATCTTTATACGTATTTTTTTAGTCTGTTTATTGTTACTTTTTGTCTGGATGACTCCAATTGTTATGGAGTGTGTGTGTGCGTTTCTATGGTGACGGTGGGAAGAATTAGCGTTTGGTTGTGGCATCGTCGTCACGTGGTCTTAGTCAGGGGAGACGACTCCAGAACGTGACACTGAAAGGTTGTGTTACTGTAGTGAGTTAGATCTTGTTAAAAATGTTATTACTAAATTAAATCTAGTACATTTATTTCATCAAAAGTCGTTTTGGTCTGTAATATAAATAAAGTTATATTTACTATCGTTTACAATGAAGTTATTCAAATTATTTGAAGTTTTATAAGTTGATATATCACTCCTACAACGGTTTAGTTGTCTACCAGCAGTTTGGTGATACGAGTCAACGAGAGGGGATAACACCAATTGACCTCTGTTTTGAATGACTCTTCAATGTTTTATTCGCGAGAATTACCAGTGTGTAATGTGTAATGCGTCTCAAATAGCCTCTGACAACCAGACCAACTCCTGGCCTTCATGTGTGGCTCAGATATTGAGTCCGGCGGAACTGTTCTCACTAACAGGAGAAGGGGCAAAGGCGAGTAACTTGCGCCTTAACCAGTAAGCTTCGGGCTGGAGGGGCTCGTTAGCCATGGCTGGCTACCCACCTAGGAGAAGGAAAACTCTGAATCCAAACCTCTGTTGCCTTGCAGCTATACTCAATCATGGGAAAGGCTTCGAAAGTCAATCCTAAGGAAAAATCAGGAGCTAGCGACCCTAAGGGAGTTTGCAGCACCCAGTGCTAAATCTGGCAGAACCTGCGACGCCGCTGACCCCAACTGCCGTTCCTTTGACACATTTCCATGAGATGAACCATAGTCGCTTCGCGACTGAAGGAGGTCATATATAATGTGTATATAGAAGTAAGTAGCCTGTAAATTGTAAAAGGAGGCCATGTTATTGACTTAAGTACTGTTTGGTGTAAGTAGAGGCCATGTTATTGACTTAAGTACTATTTGGTGTAAGTGGAGGCCATGTTATTGACTTAAGTACTGTTTGATTCCAGAGGAGGCCATGTTATGGACTTAAGTACTGTTTGGTGTAAGTGGAGGCCATGTTATTGACTTAATTACTGTTTGGTTCCAGAGGAGGCCATGTTATTGACTTAAGTACTGTTTGGTGTAAGTGGAGGCCATGTTATTAACTTAATTACTGTTTGGTTCCAGAGGAGGCCATGTTATTGTCTTAAGTACTGTTTGGTGTAAGTAGAGGCCATGTTATTGACTTAAGTACTATTTGGTGTAAGTGGAGGCCATGTTATTGACCTAAGTACTGTTTGGTGTAAGTGGAGGCCATGTTATTGAACTAAGTACTGTTTGGTGTAAGCGGAGGCCATGTTATTGACCTAAGTACTGTTTGGTGTAAGTGGAGGCCATGTTATTGACCTAAGTACTGTTTGGTGTAAGTGGAGGCCATGTTATTGACCTAAGTACTGTTTGGTGTAAGTGGAGGCCATGTTATTGACTTAATTACTGTTTGGTTCCAGAGGAGGCCATGTTATTGACTTAAGTACTGTTTGGTGTAAGTGGAGGCCATGTTATTAACTTAATTACTGTTTGGTTCCAGAGGAGGCCATGTTATTGTCTTAAGTACTGTTTGGTGTAAGTAGAGGCCATGTTATTGACTTAAGTACTATTTGGTGTAAGTGGAGGCCATGTTATTGACTTAAGTACTGTTTGATTCCAGAGGAGGCCATGTTATTGACTTAAGTACTGTTTGGTGTAAGTGGAGGCCATGTTATTGACTTAATTACTGTTTGGTTCCAGAGGAGGCCATGTTATTGACTTAAGTACTGTTTGGTGTAAGTGGAGACCATGTTATTGACCTAAGTACTGTTTGGTGTAAGTGGAGGCCATGTTATTGAACTAAGTACTGTTTGGTGTAAGCGGAGGCCATGTTATTGACCTAAGTACTGTTTGGTGTAAGTGGAGGCCATGTTATTGACCTAAGTACTGTTTGGTGTAAGTGGAGGCCATGTTATTGACCTAAGTACTGTTTGTTGTAAGTGGAGGCCATGTTATTGACCTAAGTACTGTTTGGTCTAATATCAGATAATGTTGTCAAAAAATCCTTTTCATCTATCCACTTTAAGTGGGGCCAGTGCCAGTGTGGCTAGAAACCCTCTATATCAGCGGTTCTCAACCTTTTAGGCTAGCGACCCCTTTTTACAATCTCCCACTCAGCCGCGACCCCCCCCCCCCGCACACACACACACAGCAATAGAAGAATGGACAAAAACAATTCATTTTGTCGATGGTCTTAGGCGACCCCTGGCAAAGCGTCAATCGACCCCCAAAGGGGTCGCGATCCACAGGTTGAGAACCCCTGCTCTATATTTACTAAGACTATCGTCAATTAGAGAGAGTCGGTAATGACGCAAGAAGTGAGGAACTAGAGATTATAGAGAATATGAGAATCAGCTAATGAGTTGATACATGTACAGCCGTATACATCCAGAAGACCATTGAGATAAAGGATGAGTGCAATATTCCACGTGACCAAGAAAACCCCGTTGCGACCTACTTATTTTGATACATCTGATGTAGACACAGCAGTAGTCCGCCGATGGTCTATTTAAGTGCTCTTTTCGTCGTCTGCACCCCCTCCCTATACCTTCGTGAGAGCTCTCCAGCTGTTCCTTTTAGAAGCCCTCTGCCGCCATCTGTTTTCCTCTTTATGGCGCCTAATTTGTTCTTCATAGCACACCAACGTGGAACATTTAGCTCTTTCTAAAAAAATTATATATATATATATATATGCTAAGTATCAAATATCCATAATGTACATTTATTAAATACGCTCCTGGAAGCATGCGTAACTTTAAATATGATATATTTTTAGCTGTTTTAAAATTACAAAATAAGCGCGAATTTTTTTTTTCAGCGGGGGATTACGTGAAATTTGGCTTACCCATGGCCTCGGCGACGACCTTGCTTCTCTGGGGCCTTGTGGAGTATCCTGACTCCTACAAGTCGTCTGGCCTCCTGGACGACATGAGAGACTGTGTTCGCTGGCCGCTGGACTACTTTATCAAGGCACACCCACAAAAATATGTATTCTACGGGCAGGTGAGATTTTAAGTATGTATTCTATTGCAGATTCCTCATACAGGGAGGCAAATCCATAAATAGCCAGCTTTTTTGGTGTATCCGGTGTAGAATTGGGGAAACACTGCAAGGCATCCAGCATGCGCGAGGTATTTTTATAGTGACAAGGAATTTTACAGACCAAAACCACAAAATAACAACCACAGAGTTTGTTTTGTCTGAGACGACATTAGTTAGCAGACGACGGTAGGTGAATGGCTTATGATAGTCGTCTTAAAATATGACCAAACTATCTTATTTCTAATGAAGCCTCATAATCCTGCAGTGGTGTGCGGACTATTCACGAGCTACAATTTACGCTAAATAACGACTATTCACGAATGGCATCGATTTTTCACTCGATGTGATTACTTTTTCTTTCGAGTACAGGTAAACCAATAAAATGATCACTCATACCGCCAAACGATAAATTAGAACTTGTGCAATCATGTTTGTACTATGCATGGTCATGTGGTATGTTCTCTGGACTGTCTTTCGGTGGTCCTGGGTTCGAACTCTGCCCCATGCCCGCTGCCATACCCTGTCGTCCTGTGGGTGGTTAATATTATCCATTATCTTCTAATCCAGCGATTCTCAACCTTTTTAACTCGGTGACCCCTTTTTACAACCCCCCACTCTGTCGCAACCTTCCCCCGACACACACATACAGCAATAGAAGAGTAGGCAATAACAATCCATATTTCCGATGGCCTTAGGCGACCCCTGGTAAATGGTCAATCGACCACCCAAAGGGGTCGCGACCCCCAGGTTGAGAACCCCTGTTCTAATCAGAAGGAATATCCAAAACATGCACACTTCTCAACATGAACACTTTGAAAATCTGAGAAACATAGGATGTTATGCTATGCATGTTTAGCATAACATCCTATGTTTCTCAGATTTTCAAAGTGTTCACTTCCTTAGATTACTTAGTGAATTTCTTGTTGTTTTTTGTTAGCTATAGGTCGTGTAGTGTCGAGGCCGTTCGTTACAGAAGGCCTCACCACTGACCTGCAACGTCATAACCTGAGGGCACATTAAACCAATAGCTCGTTTCCACGTCAAAGGTCTGCACAACGTGGCAATAAACTATAGATCTACACTACTCTAAACTGCCCACAGTTTGTGACTTTGCAGGTCAGTGTTCAGGCCTTTTATAACGACTGGTCTCGGTTGTATGCACTGCGGACTGTCGTCACGATAGTCTCGAGTTCAAACCTTGTCCGCGCCACCCCCCGTCTCCTGCCGTCCTGCTATTGAGTTGGGCTAGGACGTAATAATGTTTATTTCTAAAGGAACTTCTGAAACTTTAAAGTCAACTTACAATCACTTTTGCCTTGTTATTTGTTATTTTTTCAAAACTAATATTAACTCTGTCTGGATGAAATCATGTGCACGTTATTTTTTCCACTTCCAATTCTCGGATCAAGTTGAAACTTCGCAAAATTATTTAGCGTCCTTGACAGCACGTGAATCAAAAAAATAAAATAATAAAACGGTTAATCAATTAATTAGTCCTAATTATTGTATTTTGTTTTATATAGATATGTACTAAGCTAAGGCGACTTTTTTTTTTTGGCTAAAAAAAAGTCATTTTTATAGGCAATTGTATAGCTCAGTGGTTAATGTGTCGGCCTTCCATCATGGACCCGAATTAAAATTTGAGAATTTTTTTTTACATAGCGTTTGAACAAACAGCTATGAAACCTTCTCCCAGACACCGTCTACTCAATCTGGTCCAAATCTGGTCCACTAAAGTCATTGGACCAAAATATTTGATACAATGTCACTCAGTATAAGCTTTGTTTTTAAACATATTTTTAAAATATGTTTTATTTGTTTCCAGTGCTTTTAAATCCAATGCATCGTTTGTTATTAATTATAAATAATACTGTAATTGTTTGCTGTCTGTTCAGGTGGGTGACCCGTATTTAGACCACACCTACTGGGGCAGACCGGAAGACATGGATATGGAGAGACCCGCCTACAAATTGACTCCGGAAGCGCCTGGAAGTGACGTCATTGCAGAGACAGCCGCTGCTATGGCAGCCGGCTACATGGCTTTTATGGTAGTAGGTATGTAACCCAGAGATCCGCTATACAGCCTTCAAACGAGGTGCCCAGCAGGGGCGGACTGGGTATCAAAATCGGCCCGGGCATTACCATATAAACCGGCCCACAAATGGCGTGTCATATATTTTCTGTGGGGGGATTTTTACCCCACTCGCTATTTATATATATATAAGAGTGTGTGTCTATATGTAATTAATCTTCATTACATTCTGATCTTTCATTCTTTCAAACGTTTTTTCTACCCTAGAATACTCTCTTCCTATAATTAGTGGAAAGACAGTACACATCGCCAAAGGGCAGCTAGAAAGTCCGGTGAAGCGCTGTGAGCTCCCCTCAGTGGGGTCCGGGGCAAGGCCCCGGAACCGAGCATTATTTCTGTTATTTTTATATTAAGGTTTAAAAATGCATATTCTGGGGTATCTGCAGTGCAATAAGCCTGCTACTCTTCCGCTAAAAAAATTCATAAACCAAATCTGCTATTCAATGGAGTCTAGCGACTGGAAGAAAATGGTAAAATGCTTTAGTTTTTGTATTGGAGGGGGAAGGGAAACCGCAAAGCCCCTTTTGGCTACGCTCATGAAACTTGGAAACTGTAATTTGCTTACGTTGGCTGCACTGGGGCAGTAGGTAAAGTTTCCCTTTCAGACAATGAAGTCTGAGGCAAGTGATGGTTTGAAGACCCTCCCCTCCCGGCTACGCCCATGTGTTATATTATAGGTGTAAGGTGTGGTGAAATAGTATTCGTTTATGTTTGTGTAACGTCGTGAGAATGTGTTCACAACATTGATTTAGTGTGCTACTATCCAAGTCTCTTTCGTCAGTTCATGTGTCGTTCTAGTTTAATAAAGCCTTGTTTTAGGTTACTCTTCAGTGTTCCTTTATTTCTTATTACAATTTATTAAACTAGAAATTTTCAATTCTATGGATCTATGTGTCTCGTGTATCTTATTTGGATTTTCGTTCAACACTATTCTCAGTCTGTAAGTAAAAATTGTAATACAAATGGAGCGTCTATTTAGGCCAAAAGAGCTAGACATAGAGCCTAGCACGCCATCGGCTGCCGAGAAGTGGCTGCACTGGCTCAGAACATTTGAGAATTTCATCTCCTCAGTCTCTCATTGCGAGATTGACAAAAAGAAATTACTTGAAAACTATGTTTCTTCGAGTGTATTTCAGTACACTAAATCTAGAAAATATTCTATGCCTGACTCCAAATTCATTCAAACTGAAATCAAGAGACTTCTATCTCACAAAATTATTGAACCTTCCACGTCCCCGTGGAGGGCTCAAATAATTGTAACAACGAATGAAAGGCACAAAAAGAGAACGGTTATCGACTATAGTCAAACCATCAATCGATTCACTTACCTCGACGCGTACCCCGTGCCAAAAGTTGATGAACTGGTGCAGGAAATATCTAAATACTCAATATACAGTACATTTGACCTCAAAAGCGCTTACCACCAGATACCTATCAGGGATGATGAAAAGCAGTACACGGCGTTCGAGGCTTGCGGAAAGCTTTATCAGTTTTCCCGTCTTCCTTTTGGAGTGACAAACGGAGTTGCTGCATTTCAAAGGACGATCAACACAATAATTGAGGAGGAAGGGCTACAGGATACGTTCGCTTACGTGGATAACGTTACCATCTGCGGACGTGACTCCAGTAGCCACGACCAGAATCTACAGAGATTTCTCAACGCCGCTAAAAAGTACGGTATCACATTCAACGATGATAAAAGTGCTATTGCGACTGATAAAGTATGCCTCCTAGGCTACGAAATCTCACAAGGGCAATTAAGACCAGACCCCGAAAGATTTCAAGCGTTGAGAAATCTACCTCCACCACAAGACATGAAATCACAAAAGCGGGTGATTGGACTACTGTCCTATTATTCTCAATGGATCTCAAATTTCTCCAACAAGATCCATTTATTGGTGAACAACAAAACCTTTCCTCTCCCTGAACAAGTACAGGAAGCTTTAAAACAACTAAAACATGAACTTGAAAACGCTGTTGTGTCGACGATAGATTATAATCGACCACTAATAGTCGAAACAGATGCCTCTGACATCGCGATCGCCGCCACTCTTAATCAAGACGGCCGTCCTGTCGCCTTCTTTTCAAGAACACTCACTAATAGTGAACGCAGACACTCTGCAGTTGAAAAGGAAGCATACGCTATCGTAGAAGCCCTGAGAAAATGGCAACATTACCTTATCAGTAGACCCTTCACATTGTTTACAGATCAACGCTCAGTGTCCTTTATGTTTGACCAGCAAAACAAGGGCAAGATCAAAAACGAAAAGATACAAAGATGGCGATTGGAGCTTAGTTGTTTCCAATATGACGTCGTATATCGATCCGGGAAACAAAACGCTGCGGCGGATACCTTTTCAAGAAACCACTTTGCGTCAGCAATGACTGGAGAAGACCTCAAACTGTTACACAACAACCTCTGCCACCCAGGGGTCACGAGACTCCTCCATTTCGTTCGGACTAAGAACTTACCTTTTTCCTGCGAGGACGTCCGCAAAGTGGTAAACCAATGTAAAACTTGCGCTGAACTGAAGCCTAGATTCTTTAAACAGTTTTCAGGCACCCTCATCAAGGCTACCCAACCATTTCAGAGAGTAAGCATCGATTTTAAGGGTCTCACCCCCCGCCGGACATGTTGGCGGGAAGGGGAACCCGTAAGTCACCCATTTCAGGCGGTGAAAAGGAGCTTTGTTCGCTTTTTTGCTGGCCTTAGAGTTCCAAGTGCGACGCACAACTCTACTAGACAATTTCAGATGGTAAAACTATACGATCAGCTGGGTTACTCGATAATGTGGGTGGGTATCATACAAGAGGAAGTGGAGATCCTTCGTTGCTCCCTTTGTCTGACCATCCAGAGACGTGAGTAGCGATACACTAACGGGTGATATATTGTCTTGAGTTCCTAAATAAGTTTAATGTCTCTATACCTTAGTTTTTGCCTAAGAAATTTAGCAGAATTTCTAATTAAATCTGCCAAGTAAATCAACTAAATATGAACAGTGATAGTAAAGTAAGCGCTACACTTTTATACTGATCTCTCCTACATATGCTAACATACAAGAGAGTTTTAAAAAATAGTAAAAGGGCAATAACAGCAAAAATTACTGCACTGACAGTATCTATCTGAATGTCTAATATTAATAGATTTTGAATTGTATATTATGGAGTGCCTGTGCGTGTTTTTAATGGTTGATCAGTTGTGGTGTAATCATAAATAAAACTATAGCAGACGAGTTTATAAGTAGGGGTGAACTTCTAATAAGTGTAGGTATCTTATCTTCCTATCTTATATGTTACAGACGTTACTTCAATTACTTCTTACCCATTTCGTGTGTCTATCTAGTCATGCATGTTAATCAATGACTTAAACTCTGCGAGTTAGTGTTCCTGGCTGATTCAGGCAACCCACTCCATTCTCTAATGGCACTAGGGAAGAAGGAGAACTTGTACGAATTAGTTCTAACGTATGGAATAAGTAATGTGCCTCTATCTTTGTGTCTTTCTGAGCATTTCATTAGGTTTTGTTTTTCTATTTGTAAAGATGGTTTAGTGTTTTATGTATCATAGCTACTTTACATTGTATCCTTCTGCCCTGAAGTGTCTTTAAGTTTAGTGATTTTACTCATGGTTTTACTCTAATCAAATTGGAATATTCGTTTGAATATTCGTTCGTTTGCTATATAAAAGGTAATGCCAGAGACAATGATAGTGTGTATACGTATTGTAGTTATGAAAAGAGTTTTGTTATATTTCAACTGTCCAACAACTTCTGATTCTACATACATCTGTATTGCAATTAAAAGTTGTATATATTGCCATATATTTAGTTTTTTGTTTTACAAGAAGTTTGTTCAGATTGTTTCTAAGTAGCTATAATAAGGCTTGTCTTCTACTCCGAAGATTAGTGAGGAATGCAGTATTTCACGTGGCTACGCAGCCCCAGCTGTGACCTACATATTTTGCCACATCCAGGGCGAGCATAACCATTGTCCACCGGTGGTCGATTTAGATTTTCTTTTCGCCGTCTGCGTCTGTCCTCGGCAGCGGATTTTCTTTTGGTCTCAAATGTGTATCCCGCGGCCTTTGTAGCTATAATACTCCTACAAAGATTAGTTGGACTTTCTGGGGCTACAACCAAACAACAACAATGTAGCGTATGGCTAAGTAATACTGAATAATTGAAAAATGAATGAAATTACTATTTATTCACTAAGAAGGCGATTTAATTAGTTGTTTTTTTTTATACCTGTTGTGTTTAGATCCAGCTTATGCCAAATTACTTCTGAAGCATGCGCAAGAACTTTTTGAGTTTGCTGAGAACTTCAGAGGCGCCTACTCTGAGAGTATAGAGAGCGCTGCAGAGTTTTACGGGTAAAAAATGTTGAATTTTTTTTTAATAAATGAAATAATTTAAAGATCAGATAACTGGGCATGGCTTCTTCTATCATGAGAGTTAATGGACGTGTCTAGAAGATTTGCGTTTATTTCAACATTTAGGAATGTGGAAAGTGTGGATTATTAGCATACACCACTTAACTACCTCATCAATGGGTTTGGGTTCAAGTCGCGATGAAAACTTTCAGACCTTTCGATCTATGCAGGCGTATCCTAACCCTAACTCTAACCCTAAGTCTTGCTTATTTTTTCTCATCCAACTTATAAGATACAGACGTTGAGTAATATAACAAGACGATTACGTCCTACGCTTGACCCTAGGTCAATCTAGTCACGTATAATCAACCAATGACGTAAAATTCCGCTAAGTTCTTTGTAACTGAGTCTGCTTCTGACAACATTCATGCTCTAAATAAGCCAAACATAGAGTTGAAGCTAGATGCTGAAACAAATGTGATACATACATATATTAAACATAAATGAATAGCAGCAGGGTTCTAACGTTCGTAAAAAACGTGGTGCTGCTATGTTTAATATATGTATGTATCTAAATAAGCTAAAATGATAAAGCTACTTTCATGCCATATTTTGGCCGCTCTCTGCAATTATTATAAGTCTCTCTCCATGAGCAGCTTCCCTCGTGTTAAGATCATCAAGTTTAAACAATGTCTGAACGACGTTAACCTTAACTAAACGCTACGTTTTTCTCGTATGTGGGTTGTTTTTTTTTTGTTTTTTTTTTTGGGCAATGTAATATCTGCTACTGAATAAAACACAATGATATTTGTGGGTAGGAAGATAGCTATAGCCTAATAGCCCTTGTTACGTCTTCATATTAGATGAAACTCTTTAGACATGAAAACGACAAATCACCGTTTATAAATACTTTAATCTTTATTAACACTGAAAACACTTTCTTGGTCATATTCCTCCATTTTGGTTTCTTGCCACTTTCAACACGCATTCGCACCATTTCACATTTACACTAAGATGCGCACGTTTTCACATTTACACTAAGATGCGCACGTAACACCCCCCCTGTTTGACAAGTTTGATGTACATCGAACGTCCAAAATACAAATCACCACATATCTTATCAGCCTATTCCAAGTTAAAAAAAAAATAATCTAAATTCTCTGTAACATAGGGAACCATAATGTAATACAAACCAAAATCATACACAATGACATATTAATAATAATACACTTCTAACATTAGATTAACATATAACATTTATATTCCCCAGTTGTGACAGTAACCATCACAATACTAATTGTTATTATGAAAAATTGACTCATATATATCTATACATATCTCTATGGAATCATGCAGATTTCGTTTATACCACTCCCCGCCTATAATTCAATCCAAATCTATATCTGCTCACAAATCATTGTTGTGTACACCCACAATTGAACAATTCTCTATTGAATATCTACTACACTCCGTGCCAGAATTTACCAATGTACACAATAAAATAGCTTAATTCTTAACAGAATGTCAATAGTCATGTTATACTCTACACAATCTCCACAACCTTTAAGTACAGCGTGATAATGTATCTGCCACAACATTTTCTTTCCCTGGTATTGTCTTGATCTCAAATTTATAGTCCATCAGTTGTAATGCCCACCTAGCAATTCTATTATTACCACATTTATTTAAATTAATGAATGCCAACGGAGCATGATCAGTCCATAATTGAAATTTAGCCCCCATCAGATAAAAACTTAGCTTTGTTATGCACCACACTATTGCCAGCCCCTCTTTTTCAATAGTTGCATAGTTTAACTCTGCAAGGGTTAGTTTCCTGCTTACATAAAAAACAGGATGTGCAATTCCACTATACTCTTGCATCAAACAGCCCCCTATAGCTATGGATGAAGCATCCGTTGCCAAAATAAATTCTCTAGTACTATCGGGCAATTTTAATATTGGTTTTTCAGAAAACACCCTCTTAATCTTGTCTAGCGATCTTTGACATTGTTCAGACCAAACTATAGTGTTAGATTTCCCTTTCTTTGTAAGATTTGTAAGAGGTTCAATCATTTCTGCAAAATTTGGAACAAATTTTCTATAAAAATTGCAAAGACCTAAAAGACTTCTAATTTGTTTTTTTGTTTTTGGTATACTAATATCCATTATTTTTTTAACTGTTTCTTCCAGTGGTGTAATTGATTCATTTTTTATCTTGTATCCCAAAAAAGGAATTTCACTAAGTCCAATTTTTATTTTTGTTGGTTTTAATGTCAAATTGTTTTTCTTGATAATAGCAAATATCTCTCCTAGACTCTGTAAGTGTTCGTTCCAATCCTCACTAAAGATGCAGATGTCATCTAAATAGCAAATTGTGTCTCTTCTGTGGCCCAGTATCTTTGCCATCATCCTGTTAAAAGTGGCTGGGGCATTTACCAAGCCAAAACTCATCACATTCCACTGATAGACGCCGAACGGTGTCTTAAATGCGGATAGTGGTTTAGCCTCTGCCTTTAGAGGTACTTGCCAGTATCCTCTAGAAAGGTCCAACGTAGTGAAAATTTTTGCTTTTTTCAATTTAGTAAACATTTCCTCCGCCTGTGGCATTGGGAATGGGTCAAATTCTGTAACTTTATTTAGTTGACGGTAATCCACACACAGTCTAATGTTGCCACATTTTTTTTTAACCAGCACAACTGGTGCAGCACATGACGAATTAGATGGCTCTATCACTCCCAATTTAAGTAGTTCATCTATTTCTTTCTGTAACGCTTCTCTATGATGCAATGGTACAGCATATTGTGGTAGTTTATTTGGAACTCTACCTGTTAATTTGATATCATGTTCTATGATATTCGTTCTTCCTGGTAAATCTGTAAAAATATTCTTAAAATCTTCTAATAATGTTGTTACTTCCTTAGTTCTGTCCGACGAGATTCCCGTCACTTCCACATCTTTCCATGTTTGACTGACATCAGTTGAAATTGTTTCTATGTGTCCCAATCTTTCCTCTGTCTCAGAGTCTACACTTACGGATGCACCTATGACCAATGGGTCTTCTTTACTGCTTTTTTCACTTTTTTGTTGCGACCTAAATTCTTTTAGCATATCCACATGAAATATTTTCAGCCTTGAATCAATTTTAATTTCATAATCCACATCACTAATTTTCCTTGTTACCTTATAAGGACCCAACCATTTCGTGAATAGTACATTCTCCTTATCCTTTAGTAATACTAAAACATCTTGACCTACTTCTAGTTTGGTCAATTTCCTGTGTTCATTCACCCTAGACTGTGTTAGTTCATTTTTGTCAAGCACATGTTTGCTCGCTTCTTCGCAAGCCTTTATTACTTTTTTTCTGGTTTCTGTCACTATATCGTAACTTTCTTTATTTCCAACATGTTCTTGTGGGAGTATTAGTTCTTTTAGAATTGCCATTGGGCCTCTTGGATTTCCTCCATAAATCATCTGAAATGGCGAAAACCCCGTGGTTTCGTTACGGCTCTCTCTGTACGCAAAAAGAATTGAGGGTAAGGCCACATCCCATTCTTTGGGATTGTCATCTGCTACTTTCGATAACGCCTTCTTTAACGTACAGTTAAAACGTTCACAAATACCGTTGCTCTGCGAGTGGTACGGGGCTGTAAACCTTTGCCGAATTCCAAACATTTTCAAAAATGTTGTCGTTAGTTGACAGTGGAACTGTGTGCCCCTATCTGACAGTACCTCTTCAGGAAATCCAAACCGTGTAAATAATGTATATAACGCTTGAACTATATCACTGGCTTCAATTCTTTTTAGTGGAATAGCTTCTGGCCATCTTGAGCACACGTCTATCACAGTTAGAATATATCGATGACCCCTATTTGATATCACCGGCATGGGTCCAATCAAATCAATCGCAATCTTCCTAAATGGCCTTTCTGGTATATCTACCTTTTGTAATGGAGCTCTGATTTTTTTAGTGCCTTTCATTTGACAAACTTTGCACGACAACACATAATTTTTTATGTCTTTACTAATAGATGGCCAATAAAAGTCCCTAAATATTCTTTGTTTCGTTTTGTGAATTCCCATGTGGCCTGCATATGCTTCATCATGCCCATTCTTCAATATGACATTTCTAAATTCAGCTGGTACAACAACCTGTATAATTTTGCTTCCTTGTGACTCAATTTCTCTTACCAAAATTCCTCTTTCTATATAAAATTTTCCTCCTCTACCTCCTTTCTGGGCCAACTGACGCGTCTCTGGGTCATTTTTTTGTTCTGTAATAAACCTTTCCTTGTTGAATACTACATTATTAAGTTCTAATGTTTTTGTGTTTTCTAATAATCCTTCTTCTTTTTCGTTCTTATCTGGTAACTGAAATAATTTTTCCAAATCTCCTGCATCCAGGTCCTTACATTTGGATCGAGTTATACTCATTCCAAAACACTTCTTCCAATTTCCCATATCCTTTTCATTGCAATTCTTTATACCTGGAATATTTCCAATAATCAAATCAATATGAGCATGGTCTATTACACATGCATCCACAATTCCAGTAAAATATGGTGTATCAATTTTAATTCTAGCAACTGGTAATTGTACCGTCTTCCCATCAAACATCACACAATTCCTGGTTTTGCCGGTATAGTCTTGTTCTTCTACTAATTTCTTATTAACACCCACTATTGTACTGCCTGAATCTCGTATCGTCCTTGCTATTTTGTTTCTCACGAAGGTCTCAAAATACTCAAGGCTTCCGGCACATGTTAACATTGACAGGCTTTGATCTCTTCGATCTCTTACTCCGCCGAATCGTCCCTGTACATTTCTTTGGTATCGACCTCGGTTACTATAAAACTGGCCTTGTCTACTACCAATTTGGTTCCTTCCTTGCCCTCTAAACCTATTTTGTTCATCATATCTAAATCGTCTGCCGTTGTTTATGTAGTTGTCTCGTGTATCTCTTGTTCTGTTAAATGCAACTATTTCTTCTATGTCACTGCCTCTGGATAGTTTCTTATCGGGATGACCCACCTTATAGGCCCTTATCAGTCTTACTATGTCTTCTATGGATTTTGGTTTCCTCTCCAACAAAAATATTTTTAATTCCTCCTGACACTCATAAATTGCTTTGTCAATCATTAGAAATGTCTTTAGACCATCAAATGTCTTTTCTATTTTAGCGGTTTCAGTCCAATTTTCAAAACTACTGGTCATTCTGTCCAAGAATGTCTGTGGGTCATCATTTGTTTCGATCGCACAGTTAACAAATTGTTCACGGTAGTACGCCTCTGTTTTTCCGTACGTTCGCAGTAATTGTTCTTTCACCACGCTATAGTTGCTCTGGTTCATGCATATCTTTGATGGAACCTCTGCTACAAATGACTTTGATAATAAGAATGACCATTTGTCTTCGGGGTATTCCAGTTCTCTCATTTCAATTTCAAATTTCTTCAAAAAAATGTCTATGTCCATTTTAGCTTCTTCAAATATCGCACCTTTATATTTTGCTAGTTTATTCCCTGTAGTGTCACTCTTTCTTTTATCACTTTCTTTTTCTTGGTTTGTTTTTAACTTTTTCTCTGCTGTCTCTTTTTCAAACGCTAATCTTTCTCTTTCAATGGCAACTAATTCATTTTTCTTTTCCCTTTCAATTGCTACTATCTCCTTATCCTTTTCTCTTTCTCTTTTGTCCTCCTTATCTAATCTCTCCTTTTCTTTTTCTCTTTCCATCGCTAATCTCTCCTTTTCTTTGTCTCTTTCCATCGCTAATCTCTCCTTTTCTTTTTCTCTTTCTCTTTTGTCCTCCTTATCTAATCTCTCCTTTTCTTTTTCTCTTTCCATCGCTAATCTCTCCTTTTCTTTGTCCCTTTCCATCGCTAATCTCTCCCTCTCCATTAACCTTTCTTGTACGTATTTTCTTAGTTCTGCCCCTTCCAGCTCCAACAACCTTCCCTCTTCCTTCAACGCTGCTACCTCAGCCTTGTCCGCCATAGTCTATTTCTAATAATATCGACTCGAATGTTCTCCTGTCTCTAGATCTAGACTTTACTATCTCTACTGTCTGTTGACAGGAGATCCACTGTGTATAGAGGGATATGTGGGTTTTACCTTTTACGTTGGGCGCCACTTGTTACGTCTTCATATTAGATGAAACTCTTTAGACATGAAAACGACAAATCACCGTTTATAAATACTTTAATCTTTATTAACACTGAAAACACTTTCTTGGTCATATTCCTCCATTTTGGTTTCTTGCCACTTTCAACACGCATTCGCACCATTTCACATTTACACTAAGATGCGCACGTTTTCACATTTACACTAAGATGCGCACGTAACAGCCCTATTATACAATACTTGAATGTAATAACTGATGATTTGTCATGCTCGGATGCCTTTAAAATGTTGTCTTGTCTCCCTTGAGGTCTTCCAACGATGAGGACGAACTGGCCTGGGCCGCTGCCTGGCTGTATCAAGCCACCAACAACAAGGCCTACATCAAGAAAGCAGAGTACTGGTACAAGCTTGCCCCGGAATGCTGGGCACAGAGTTGGGCGGACAAAACCTGCGGTACTCCTGTAGGTTGTAGGTTTTAGTTTGCTATTCGAAGAATGTAGTTTAAATCATTGTATGTATTTTTCTTTTTTTTTATGTTATAGGAAAGGTTTATAATTACCTCACTTGTTTTTGTATGAATGCCTTGTAGACTGTTTTATCTTGAAGATTGTTTTAATGATTGTCATGTAGACAGTTTTATCTGATTGTCTTCAAGACAGTTTTTTGTAATTGTCATGTGGGTTGTTTTATATGATTGTCTTGTAGGTATTTTGTATGATTGTCTAGAAGACCGTTTTGTATGATTGTCTTGTAGGTGTGTTGTATGATTGTCTTATAAAACGTTTTGTGTGATTGTCATGTAAACTTTCGGTATGAATGTTATGTAGCCTATTTGTATTCTCCAATGTTAATTTTTTTTTTTCATATTGATTCTAAGGATATCTTTTGAAGATTTCATTTGATTTGTAAGCTACTGATTAAATCCAGAGGTCTTGTAGAGGAAATGAAGTGGATTTGCCACTTACCAACTTGTAAAGCTGAAATAAATAATAATGTAATGTTAAATTATTTGCCTCAACTTAAACCCTACATTATGATTCCTTGTATCTATGGATTCTGTGCTAATGTTTGACCTCTTCTCTGGTAGAGGTTGCGATAAGATAAAACGAAGTGGATTTTCTACTTACCAACTTTTACCAGTTTTTTAAAGTGGGATGTAGTTTTAAATTAGTTGCTTTAAGCTTAACGCTATATTACAATTTCTTGAGTCTATGCTAATATTTGACCTCTGACATCATAGCTACCGTTGTGTCCAGTTCAATGCATCTTTATTGTGTCCAGGTCTTGTTATACAAGTTAACTAAGGACAAGAAATATCTGTTGGACATTGAGAGGATGTTCTACCACTGGCTGCCTGGAGGGACCATTCACTACACACCCAAAGGCTTAGCCTACAAGGATGGTTGGGGGACACTACGCTACACAGGTAGAACTGAAAGTTTAATTAGACAAGTGACCTTATCTATGGATATAATGTACTCTAGAGAATTCTATATAAGGCCTCGAGTTCGTAATTTGACGCTAACTTTTACACGTCACAAATCTAACATACTGTTTCGTTTCATAGTACATAACCGTTATCTTAAAGGGAAGTAAGTACTTTACGATTATTTTGTATTTGAGAATTTAAAATTCGCAGTTGTCTCCATTGCGTAATCGTCTAGCTGGCATTCTGTTTCGATTCTAGTTTATATTTAAATTATGTTCATATTTATCCGGAAATATTAGATTGCTGTGCTGTATGGTCTTTCGATTTTAGCCACAAGCTCCAGGAGATCGAATTTTAAATCAGTAATCAATCTTTGTGATATTTTAACACATTGTCCTATGGTTAGTTTTGACTTATACACAATTTTTTTTTCCACTAGCTGACAATTTAACTCATACTAAACATATAAAAATGATAAGGATTATTTAATATAACTACACCCCACAACCCTTGATAAAGCTGACTCTATAGTTCATTCAGTACGTTGTCTCCTTAGAATGCCTTAGATAGAGATCCAATACCTAGTCATACATGCAAAGGCACCATCTTCAAAATTATTTTGCCTCAATAAATATATTTAATAACTTCAGTGTCTGTCACTCGCACGGTTCAAGAACTTTATCTATTAACTATAACTTTATAACTATTACTTTATTAAATAAAACATTTTATTAGTTGCCTCAGTGATGGCCTGATCGCTTCGGGTTGTCGTCTTGGTGGTTTCGGGTTAGAACCCAGTGAGTATTCCCTCCCCCCCCCCCCCCCCCCCAGCCGTTAATTAGAAGGTTTGGACTATGACGTCACATTCCTCTTTTTTTCAGGGGATCGTACGAAATGTATAAAACAAAACAATAAAAAATGTTGTTTGTTTTACTGGAGATAACGTGCACCATTCTGGAATGGGGTGTACGTGCACCATTCTGGAATAGGGTGTTTATTTATTTTACTTGTTCATGCCATTCTTTATATTTCGTGTCCTGACACTAGCTAGAGTTTTTATTTTTTTTTTGTAAATTTCTGATGATTTTGAGAATTTAATGTACAATTCAATTTTGTTTTTACAAAGCTTTTATCAACTCACAGTGTCTGTCTGGTAACAATTTTTAACACGTTATTTCTCCCACTTTCCAGTCTCGGATCAAGTTGAAACTTTGCACAATTATTCATTGTTCCTAACAGTAATTAGTTTTAAAAACAACAATTAGTTCATTAATATAAATAGAGTCGTATATTAATTTTGTTTGAAATCGTAAAGGGAAAAAAGTCTTACAGTATTTAGATATATGATGTAAATGTGTAATTATTACCCTTATATAAGCTTTGTGTTGTTGTTGGTTTTTTTTTCTTATTTTGTTTGTGTGTTTAACACAATCATTTACATCGCAATGTGAAATCAGCTTTTAAAGACTGATAAGAGTTGGACATTGGAACTTAGTTGACATGGAACTATTATTAGATCCACCCAATACCTATGCTACATATTTAATGAGCAGTAGTAGCTCACGGTCTTAATGACTAGCTTATCGTTAGCATGCGATGATAGTCGATGATACTTTTACATTAATGATTCTCTCTCTCTCATTCTCATTGTTCTCTTTCTTTCTCTTTCTATACCGCTATTTCTATCATTCTCTCATTATTTTTTTCTCGCTCTCTCTCCTTCTTTCAATTTCTCTATATTTCTATCTTCCTTTCTCTCTTCCTCTCTCTGTTCACTTTATTTCTCTCTTTTCATCTTCGCTAGGTTTTTCTTTCTATTTCTTTATCTTTATCGTTTATTCTGTTCTTTTCTCTCTCTCTCTCACTCTCTCTCTCTCTCTCACTCTCTTTCTCTCACTATTTCTCTCTCTCTCTCTCTCTCTCTCTCACTATCTCTCTTACTCGCCACATTATTCATCTATTCACTCTGAAATCTTTAATGTTCTTTGTTACTATTTGTTTCTTTAAATTCACATTTTTTCTACCAGACATTACATTTGGTTACAGACTTGACGTTAAGAAATACGAAACTAAATTTATCTTAGTCTTTGCAGATTTTGATGAGATAAAAAACAAGAAGTTCAATAATTCCTATGCGTTTCCATGCGTAAATCTAGTCGTGCATGTTCATAAGAGACTTAAACTCTAATTAGTCATTGTTTTTTCTGGCTGTTTCAAGCAACTCGTCTCTATGCTACAATTACAAAAGCATAATAATAAGAATAATAATAAGGCTTGTCTTCGAGTCCGAAGATTAATCAGGAATGCAGTATTTTCAGTGGCTACGCAGACCCAGCTGTGACCTACATATTTTGCCACATCCAGGGCAAGCATAACCATTGTCCGCAGTTGGTCGATTTAGTTTTTCTTTTTGCCGTCTACGCTGTATGCCGCGGCCTTTGGGAGTGACTTCCACCTATCTCGTTCTGAGGCCGCATGCCACCAGGTGCTCTCTTCTATGTCAGCCAGGGCAAGTTGGCGCCTAAGCTGGTAGTCCAAGCACGGTTGCGGCGCTTCCGATTAAGGCCATGACTCCATATAAAGTAAAGTTCCCCTTTCAGACCTTGTGGTCTATGCGGCAGATGATGTAAAGGTCATCTGTTTCTGTGGCCTAGGTCAACAAGGGTGTCATGTGGCCAGCACAACGACCAACCGCCTTTACTTTTCCATGACATTAATGACTCCATGTGCAGCTGATTAGACCAGACCGAAAGGGCGCTTGGTGGCAACTCAGTCGTGCGGAACAGGCCGTCCTAGCCAATTTCCTAGTCGGGCACTGTCCAATAGGTGCTTACTTCGGACGGTTCTAGGAGAGTTACGACACACGGTGCCGCCATTGCGTCCAGGACGCAGAAACGATAGACCAGATTCTTTACGAATGTCGCGTTCTACATGAAGGACGATCGAGACAGGGATTTGATAGAGAGAGAACTGGTTCGTGTGCGGCATTAGGGCTGTCCTTGTACGGGGACAAGGCGACCTTAAAATTCACTGCCAGCTTCCTTTCACGTACTCTATGGGAGTAATTCTCAGCATGGTTCGTTACCAATTGGGTTTCTGATATGGAATACGATATGTAAAGGAATGGTACTCAAGGGCAGTCAAGGGAATACCATATTCTAGCTCTAAATTTCTACGGACAAGATTTGTTTGTAAAATGTTTTCGGATATTCCTTCAGAGTTTAAGATAATTTACTTCCTAGTTCAAACCTCCCTTAGGACGACGGGGGATGGCAGTGGGCAGAGTATGAACCCGGGACCATCGACAAGTCTGAATGACAGTCCAGCGCGCATACCGCACAACCAGGATGACAGTCTTCTGAAAGAAGACCACAAATAAGATGGATTAAAGATGTAGAACCAATATACACAACCTGTGTAGTGTAGTGCGTAGTGTACTGTGTACTATAGTGCGTAGTGTACTGTGTGGTGTACTGTTCAATATACATAAATAATGAACACCATGGCTTGGAAAGAGTGGCAAGAGGAGTTTCATTTACACATATCTAAGATTTGTTACATCTACAGTAGCGCCTTCTTTCTCTCCATAGCGCTAGTCGTTGACTTGCAGTATCATACTGCATATAAACTGCTAAACCGTTGTAGGCGTGATATATCTTAACTAATAAACTTTAAATGAATTCAGTAACTTCTTTGTGAACAATACTAAATATAACGTTTATTATAATATAATATATATATATATATATATATAATGATATGAGATAAAGTAAATGTACTAGACTTGAGTTATAATATTTTTTAACAAAATCTAGCTTACTACAATAGCACAAACCTTTCAGTCTCAAGTTCTGGAGTCGTCTCCCCTAACAAAGACCAAATGACGGCAATGCCACCTGTGTTGCATCATTCACAACCATTTGCTAACCTCTTTCCACCGTCACCAAAGAAACACACACACACACACTCACTCCCTAATAGCCAGTAAATGCTTTATATATTCTTTGACTTGACTGACAAGTTTTAAATGCTTCATCGGAAACTAAGACTATTGCTTCCTATCCCAAACCCCTTGCTGGTATGGTCTACTAAAGCGTAAAGCACACGGACAGACAATGTATATCAACAATCAAAGTTCGAATATATCATGAAAATCTTTTTTGTAGCAAAAATCGAAAAATATTGATAATAATTATTTTTAAAAAAAATAGCTAATACTATAGCATTTAAAAAAAGGGGTAGGGCGACCTGAGTTCGAAATCAAGACTTAGGTCTCCTCAAGCCAACATTCTAATTACTTTGCTAGGGATGTGCTTTTGACTATAGAAGATTGCATAGTTATGTTTTCTTTGTTTCAAACTTACTTTAAAGCGGTGACTTAGAAACGGGGACTAATTCAGCTTATACCATCACTTCAGTCAAGTACAATTTCTTTCCCTTGTTCTAGATAACAAACAAAATAATTAATTCCCAATAAGTAATAAAGTAATTGTTGTTGTTGTTTTTTATTATTAATTCTTGTGTTGTTAGGTAAAGAAATAATTGCGCAAAATTTCAGCCTGATGCGAAATTGGTTGTCGGAAAAATAACGTGTACAAACTTTTTACCAGACAGAGTGAGTTGATATAAGCTTTGTAACAAACAAAAAAATTAACACTATATCGGATGTTTGAACCATTTATGGACTGCAGTTCTATTGACCTTCTCTATCTCTAGCAAACATGGCCTTCCTTTCTTTGGTGGCAGCCGATTTAAACGTCCAGAAAAAGGCCTACAGGCAATGGGCTAAGCAGCAGATCCACTACATGCTTGGAGACGCTGGGCGTAGCTACGTCATAGGTTTTGGTCAAGATCCACCAACCAGGCCGCATCATGCTTCAAGGTAAGAATCTGGAATGGGTAGATTAGGCTCTAATAAGTAGCTTGATTTGCTAGTTTGTCTTTTATGCAAGTACGTTGAATCTAATCTATTGCTACGGCCCTGGGTAAGCGCCCTACCGTATGATACAAGACGACATTGGTGGATGCTATATGCTTGAATCAGGAACTCCTGATATGTTAATATAATTGACATAAGTTATTTGTGTATTGAGTTCGTTGACTCAACCTTAAAATTGAATTCACTGATGGCAGATTGCCAACTCTGATTCATGGATTCACTGATTCATAGATTCATTGATTCATAGATTCAATGTCAAAGTAGTGACGCTTCACGGCTACTTGACATTTTTGAGGGGTTATAGATCCACCATTCGCTTTTCCGGCAATATTAGAAATAATAGAACCACAAATGCTGGTTTTATTGTAGGTCTAATTATTTATCAAGATGTTCTTACAAAATGTAAAGATTGTTCTAGAATATATTTTAGAAAAAAAAACTATAATTTTCCAATAATAGCAATGTACCGATTGATCTGTTGCCACTTGTGCACTTTTGTGTCATCAAATATTGCGTTCAATTATAGTATTCAAGTGTGAGGATGTAGGATAACTGCCTGGTCGTGCGGTATGCGTTCGGTCGTTTCGATGTTCCCGGGTTCAAACCCTGCCCGCTGCCATTCCCCGTCCTCCTGCGGGAGGTTTGGACTAGGAAGTAGATTATCTTCAGCTCTGAAGGAACATTCGAAGCATGTAAAACATTTTTAGGATGTTTTATTACCCCCCCCCCCCAAAAAAAAAAAAAAAAAAAAAACTGGAAATCTAAAAATCTAGACCATGTAGATGGAGTTTTAAATGATAACATGCCAATGCCCTAACACTAATAGTGTTAGATTACACGTTTAGGTAGAAGGGGAGGTGGGGGGAGGGGAGGAACGCCCTGCGGAATCAAAGACATTTTATCACATGACTTAATCTCATCAGCTCTTGTCGCCCTGCGCCCCACGACTGTAGCTGGGCAGACTACAACAAGCCCGGACCCAATTCGCACACTTTATACGGGGCGCTGGTCGGAGGACCGGGGCGCAACGACGAATATGTGGACTCCCGAGACGATTACATACACAATGAGGTGGGCTGCGAATACAACGGCGGCTTCCAGTCCGCTGTAGCAGGTGAGTGTCTCTGACTGAAAGAGTAGGTAAAATATAATTTAGTCGATACTCAGTTCTAGATCACAGAACAGAGTTATAATAGAAACTGTCATGTAATATTTTGTTTCAGTATTACCTTTGTTTCTTTTTTCTCTCCCTGTCACTTTCCCTATCTCTCTCTCTCTCTCTCTTGTCTCTCTCTCTCTTTCCCTGTCTCTCTGTCTCTTACTTTTTAACGTCTTGTAAGAGTTAGATTCTGAAAGCAGTGGGGCCTATGTATAAAAGTTATGGTTTACAAATGGAAACCTTGTCTATTTATCTCTCTGATTTACTACAACAACAAAAAATTGCAAGGATCTTATGTAACAGATACATAAACAAAAAGTAAACTATTGTTGTAGGATTAGACTCTCATTTACATTATTATTTTATATATATTATTACGTCGTTTGTATATCGTGTCTTCTACGCTTCTAAACATACACAGTGCCTTATGTTTCATTCTATATTGAATACATTCTAGGGGGAAAATAGTACCTGTACTTAAGAGAGGTACTATTTTTTATATGTTGACTTTTAAAAGTAAAGTTACTTTCAGTCTTTGCGATCTATGTGCAGAAGATGTAAAAGTTATCTGTTTCCATGGCCCATAATTAACGAGGATGTCATGTGAACAGCACAACGACCAACCTGCTTTACTTTTCCAATTGTCAAGTGACCTTTAGAGTTGGGTGGACTCAAGAGTTTTCTATAAAAAAAAAATACCGAAATTCAAAGTCCTAGTCTTCACTGAGATTCCAATTCGAGAACCCTTGGTTCGGAAGCCAAGCGCATTACCATTCAGCGACCAAGCCCCACGTGTTGTCTTAAGCTTATCAGCTCGAGTTGAAATTAAGAAAAAAAAAATTCATGCATCAGGATTGAACTTGAGCCCCTCTCCTCTCAGTTAGTTAGCCAGGTGGTTTAGGCCCCACATCCCACGGACAAGATCCCAACGTTCTCGGGTTCCAAAGAGTGAGTCAGACTGGGTGTCATGTTTATGTTGTCCGGATTTCCTCTTTAGTTATGTCTTAGTTACATGTAGCCTTTACAACCACTTCTATTTCATTGTTACATGTAGCCTTTACAACTACTTGTACTTCATTGTTACATGTAGCCTTTACAACCACTTGTACCTCATTGTTACATGTAGCCTTTACAATCACTTCTAAGTCATTGTTACATGTAGCCTTTACAGCCACTTGTACTTCATTGTTACATGTAGCCTTTACAACCACTTGTACCTCATTGTTACATGTAGCCTTTACAATCAAGTGTACCTTATTGTTACATGTAGCCTTTACAATCACTTCTATCTCATTGTTACATGTAGCCTTTACAATCACTTGTACCTTATTATTACATGTAGCCTTTACAATCACTTGTACCTTATTGTTACATGTACCCTTTACAACCACTTGTACCTTATTGTTACATGTAGCCTTTACAATCACTTGTACTTCATTGTTACATGTAGCCTTTACAACCACTTGTACCTTATTGTTACATGTAGCCTTTACAATAACTTCTATGTCATTGTTACATGTAGCCTTTACAACCACTTGTACCTCATTGTTACATGTAGCCTTCACAACCACGTCTATTTCGTTGTTACATGTAGCCTTTACAACCACTTGTTTACATGTAGCCTTCACAACCACTTGTTTACATGTAGCCTTCACAGCCACTTGTACCTCATTGTTACATGTAGCCTTTACTACCACTTGTACTTCATTGTTACATGTAGCCTTTACAACCACTTGTTTACATGTAGCCTTCACAACCACTTGTTTACATGTAGCCTTCACAACCACTTGTACCTCATTGTTACATGTAGCCTTTACAACCACTTCTATATCATTGTTACATGTAGCCTTTACAACTACTTGTACCTGATTGTTACATGTAGCCTTCACAACCACGTCTATTTCGTTGTTACATTTAGCCGTTACAACCACTTCTATATCATTGTTATATGTAGCCTTTACGAACCAATTTTTTTTTCACTGTTACTTGTAGCCATTAAAACCTTTGTAAATATGTAAAGCTTCTGTTTTGTTTTACACCTGTAGCTTTACGTAACCTGGAGTTGTCACCCTCGTGATGAGATGTGAAGCATAAAACCTTTCTATGGAACAATATTGTACCTCAAACCCTGACATGTAACAGAATGACACCTTGAGCCTGGACATGTAACAGTCTAATAGTTTTGAACCTGGACCTACAGCTACACTCGGAGCATAGTCCAGTTACAAATGTAGATTAAAAACATGTTACATTAAATTAATTAGATGACAAGAGAAGACAGAATAGGATTACCGATATTTTTTTACTATCCTTGTATGAATAAGACTAATCTCTGAGATAAATGTATATTAATTATATTGGTAATTGTTAGTTGTTGAATTGTAATTGTAATTGTTGAATATCACTAATAACATATTGCAGATTTGCATCCAAATGGCTGATGTGTATGAATCGCTAGCTATTTTTGGGTTATTCTAGCGTACAGAATATAGGCAGTGTTGATCAAACTTGTATTTAAAAATGTATACGATAATCATGTGCAAATTATAGCATTGTAGTATCAAGCTTTTAAGCCTTTTCGCTTGTACAGTACAGTAGTTTTTATTTTTCGGTTGGCAGCAGGATATTTCAATACAGCGTCAATGATATTTTTTCGTTTAGCTATCTAATAGTCAGTCTCTCCTAATCATCTTTAAATTTTATTTCATTGTATCTCTTTTCGTTACTTTATATCGCCTCCACATTTCTGCATATAGCTTTCTCTTCTTTTTCTATGTTAGCGTAATTCATTACTTAAATAACGTGCACAATTATTTTAAAATCAAAGCCATAACAAAGGGGAGACATTTATCTTTAAAGTGTAACGTGAAACTTGAGAAGTAATCATTGGGGGAATTACTGTGTTTAAAAGTTACAAATTCTTTGAAAAGGAACGGCAATTTTTTTGTTATTTTTACAATGCTTATTTCAACTCTGTCTGTTCGTTTGTCTGTTACAATTTTTGTTCACGTGTGTTGTTACCTGTCGTTGATTTGTAGCACCAAACTGCTGGTATAGACAACGAGACCGTTGTTGACGTAATGTATTTCAACTATTCACCTTGGTTAGGCCAATAATAGAATATGCATCCTCTGTTTGGGACCCCTCAACTCAAGAAAACATTAAGAAACTGGAACAGACACAAAATAGAGCAGTGAGATTCATAACTAACGAATATTCCCATTTGACTAGAATAACACCTTTAGTAAAATCACTAAATTTAGAAAGCCTTCAGGACAGAAGACTTAAAGTAAAGTCGGAAATTATACATAAAACACTGTACCATAATCTTCAAAATATAAAAACAAAATTTAATAAAATACTATGAAAGACACAAAGATAAAGGCACATTTTTCATCCCATATGCTAGGACAAATTTGTACAAATACTCCTTCTTCCCTAGTGCTATTAGAGCATGGAATGGGTTGCCTGAGCTAGCCAGGAAAACCAGTGATTTGGCAGAATTTAAGTCATCGGTTAATATGCATGAGGCGTAGGACGTAATCATCTTTTTTGAAGTAACGTCTGTATTATATAAGATTATCTTACTAAAACTTGAAATAACTTAAAAACGTTCCTTGCGAACAATACTAAATTACTATTTACAATAAAACAAAATCAATTTGATAAGACATAAAATAAATGTACTAGACTTTCCGTAATAATATTCTTTACACTATTCACTACAATAGACCAGCTTTTCAGTCTCACGTTCTGAAGTCGTCTCTTCGTAGTCACGACAGCGCCACCTATGTTGCATCATTCACAACCAATCGTTAATCTCTTACCACCATCACCATAGAAACACACATGCGCACACACACACTCTATAACAAACTTATTTCTGCCATCTCTTACTCTCGAATCAAGTTGAAACTTTACACAATTAACTCTCTCCGTAATTATTTACCAATTTTGGTGGAATCAACGCTGGTATCGTCATCTAGGAGAGAAAGAGTTAATTCACTTTTACTAACAAAACGTGAATCAATCCAAACATAAGAGGTATTTTTTTGCTTGATATCAAAAAAGGGAAAATTAAACTTACAGTATTGAGAAGCATGTTTTATGTAAAGTTTTTCCCCTTAGTTGACGTTTGTTTGTTTTGTTAGTTTTTTTTTTAAATTTTGCATGTTATTCATTTATTCTTATTTGGTTTCATGTGAAAACTTGACAGGAGAATGTATTATTATTGAGCTGTAGATGGCGTAATTAGAAGCAACTCTTTCAGATTGTGGGGAGAACTGAAAGAGAGGAAGAAAGACTTAGAAAAAAGAAAGGTTTTCGTGTGTTTGTGTGTGGGTGTGTGAAAGTGAGACTTTAATGTATACAACATGTCACTGTACTTACGATTTATTACTGTTTGAAGTTCATTATGACATAATTGGATTTTTTTTAGTCAACAGCTAATGTTCAGATTGACAAGAATACATATGATTTAAACAAAGGTATGCAGTGTTGTCTTTTCTAGTTTCTACACACACCTCGACACTGCACGTAGTGTGGTGATTTTAATAATAATTTACATAATGGGGGGTGAAATCCAAATCTTTAGTCCATGTGTTGAAAAAAAGTTCTTAAAGAAAAAAATAAACCCTGACTATAAACTGTTCATTTCTAGCTAGTTTTTTGGACAAAATAAAATCGAGTCTCTACTAAAACCTAGAAGTAGATTCAGATTAATTATTTTAAAAAAAGGTCGATCAGAGTCCACCTACGAGTTTATGTAAAAACTCCTTTTATAACTTGAAACTTTAAAAGATGTAGGCTAATTGTTACACATTTTCTTCGGCTCCATTGCGGTTTATATATTTGACTTCTATTGGCAGACATGTTTGACCATTTGAGAAAGCTTAAAACAGTGTCGCGTGACAAAAGCCTGGTGCCTGTGATTTGAGGTCGTTTGTCGTATTCTTCCACTGTGCTCTTATTTACCGCTGGTTGTTGTGTGTGCCCTTTCCTTCTTGTGTCGGACACAGGTAGATTGTTGGCATTGGAGATAAGCCTCGTAAATGACTACGCGTCCTGACAAGTTTTGTATAAGGCCAACAGAATGTAATGTAAGCCTAACATATCGATCTAACATTGATTTATTGGAAATAGGCGATAATATGCAAGTCTATATTTATTTCTGTAAACTATTTGCCAATTGCCAAAATATCAAGCCTCCATTTATTTTATTTAGGGGGGGGGGGGGGGGCAGACGACAGTTGAAATGTTAAACCATATAGAGTAATTTATACTATTCAAACACCTATAGGCCAAAATCTCAAAGTTTGACTTTGACAGCGCATTATTTGATAATGGTTTGACATAGAAAAGGTAAAGAAGTATCTTAATCTTCTTTAGTTTAAGGAGAATAAGGATAACTACTTATATCTGTTTTTTTTTTTTTTTTTTTTTATTTACCCCTAACCTATATTTGTTATTTTATTTAAGGTCAAAGAGGCCATGTGTCTTCATTTAATTCAAATTTTTTCAGACTTTATTTGATTCCAAACACCAAAAAAAATGAAATAATAAAGATGTTTTCAAATTATGCATAAATACGAACACAAAAATAAAAATTTGAACACACTTATTCTCTCAAAATTAGGTCACTGGGATAGTAACCTTCACCTAAACTTTTAGACTTATTTTATGTTTGCATCATTAGATGTGTGTTAAAATTTGGTGTTTTTTTTTTTTGTTTGTTTTTTTGTTTATTCATTTAATAAATTTGTAATACAGATGATCTCTTGTAGTATAGTTAAGGGTAGGATAGCTGAATCATCTATATTCTCTTGGGGGAGCTACCACCTTCTAACAAGCGCGTCCCCAGGTGGCGGAGAGGGGAAAGTCTCTTAGATATAAGGGTTAGCTGTGAATAGCAAATAAACAGCCGCGGACCAACTGGTTTGCAGTCATGGAGGATGAGGTGAAGTATTCCAGTGGTTAGAGTATTTACTAAAAACATCTCAGAAATCCAAGGAAATGATTGCAAAAAGCGAGTATAGGGCGCTCTAACTCTAAACCCGGGTAGATGAAGCTCGTTAGCTAGGGATAGCAGTTCATCTAGGAGAGAAAACACGAAAATAAACATCTACTGTCTTGCAGATGATCTTGGATAATCAAAGGCCATAGAAGCACACCCAGAAAGAAAAGAGGCTGAAGTAGGAGTCAATGGACCTCCTGGCGCATAACACATTAACACGCAACTTCATCTGAGAACGAAGAAGAAGAAGAAGAAATCTATATTCTCTCTATATAAATCTAGATCTATCTAGTAGGTCTAGATCTAGGCATTTAACTTCATTCAATGTACCAAGCTCACTCCAAACATTTGCCCTTTTCTTTTCTATTTTAAAAAAAAATCAACAAAGAAACAAATATAATATTAGATCATTAACATTGATGTCTAAAAAATTGGTGGTTTGGAATAAATTTTGGTATTACATTTTTTTTTGTATGGCATCAAACAACTTGGCTTATGAATCAAATCAGCTCCAAAAACAGAATACATTTTGGCGGACTCATTAACATAGACCAAAAAATATAGTCTTAACCCTGACTTATGATTCTTTTTTCTTTCATAAAAAGACAGCTAAATTGCAGGAAATTGGGTCAGAATCATTGGAAAATGGACACGCACATTATACAGCGCGCGCTAGTTTCATATTAAATATCAAAATAAAGATGTAACGGTCACAACAACAGCGAGTTGTACGAATTCATATAATGTCCAGAATAAATAAATTATTTCATTAAAAAAATGTATGCCATTAGAATGATATGAATGTAAAAAAAAAAAATCCTAATTTTGATACTTTTTCTAACCACGCCAATATACAACGCAGAATGGGTTTGGAGGCCAAGGGGTTAATGTAGAAGATCTATGCAACTCAAGAAAACATTAAGAAATTGGAACAGGCACAAAATAGAGCAGTGAGATTCATAACTAACGAATGCTCACAATTGATTAAAGTAACATCTTTAGTAAAATCACTAAATTTAGAAAGCCTTTAGGTTAGAAGACTTAAAAGTAAAGTAGCAATCATACATAAAACACTGAACCAAAATCTTCAGATACAAAAACAAAACCTAATAAAATATTCAGAAAAACACAAAGATAAAGGCAGATTCCTCGTTCCATATGCTAGGACAAATATGTAGAAATGCTCATTCCCTATTTTATCAACCGCCCCTCCCCCTTTTTTAATACTGTATATTCTGTTATTCTTTCTGAAACTACATACACATACACAAACTCACACACAATGCTGAGACAGTATTGTTTTCTAATTCTATCCGTAGCGTACGAGTTGCATGGCTTTCATTTGATAAAGCTATCCGCCATTTATTTGTTTTACCATAGTTGGTAACACTATAAGCAATTCACTTAGTGTTTCCAAAGCTGGCAACACTTTGGAACTGAAGAAAATACATGTAAAAAAAAGGGATTGTCAAGGCCGGCCTTAAGCATAAGCAAACTAGGTATTCGCCAAGTGCTTCGATTTGTTGGGGGACTCGAGCAGGACTCTCTAACACTTTTGTTAGAAAAGAAATAGCCAAACTTGTCCTCAATGTTATTGTTGGGTTTACTTTTTTGCTCTAAATTGCATACTTTTATTTATTTTATTTTTTTGGTGTATATTTTTTTTCTATTTCATTTGGGGGCCACTAAAATCTCTTCGCCTAGGGCTCCAATCATCTAAGGCTGGCCCTGCTTAAAGGCTGCGCCTCCCTCACTCGGGGGGAAGGGTTGTTTCGGATGGTTCATCACAAATGAAGATTATGACATCCTAGTCCAAGCTTCCTGTGATTGGACGCTGGTAGGGTTTGAACTCGGGAACATCGAGACGATGGTCCATACCATACGACCATGCGGCATGCTACAAAAATCTAGCTTTTTTTTTTTGGTATAACAACCCAGCGTTATGTCAAAACTATTTCATTATTTTGTTACATTTACCCATGGCCGGTCTTAGGCCACTGCAGCCTATGCGGTCACATTGGGCCCCGCGCTTTCATAGGCCCCGCGCTAATTTTAGGTGTAATTATTAAATTGCAAAATAGATACGAAAAATTCCTGGAAATCTCCTGAATTTATTAAAATCTCCTGAAAACTCATAAAAGTCTCCTGAAAAATATACAAAATTGTCATTTGTGGGCGTCATTTATTGCGGAAAACGCCAATCCTAACACGCGATAAAAGAAAAAAGGCATTGTCAGCTTTCAAATAATAAAATGTAATAATCAGGTGAATTTTCACCTTTATCGGAAGCTACAATACTTTATTTACTTTTATAGTCACTGGCATATAGATATGCCATAGGTTGCAAGGTTCGTAAAGTAAAGTTAATTTGATCGCAATTTGTACTTAGTAAAGCCGAGTTTTTTTTTTCTAATACAAAATCTTAATTTTCACTTATTATCCTTATTCCCACCCAGATTAGGCCCCGCGTAATCAGTTTCGCATAGGGCCCCGCAAATTGTTAGGACCGGCCCTGCATTTACCCCTTCATCGTGTTCTCGATAAAAAAATAAATCCTCAATGACGCCATGAGAGTTGTAACCCCTCCCCCCTTCCTCAGCAGCCAGCCTGTTGCGCTCCTGCTTTTAATCCAGTTTTTAAAACTCTGCTATGTGCCAAATAGATACACCCCAACCTGCTCCCGCCACACGCACGCACACACAGCCACCTGTATTTAGAGTGATCATTTCGTCAATGGTTAACCTGTCGTCTGTGACGCTATCGATCTGTATTTATCTAACCTTGTCTCCTTAGCGCTCGGACAATTAGAGATCGATCAAAACAAAATCGATTACCGATATATTATTATTGGTTTTGGATTTTTTATTTTTCTTTCTAGAATAATAAATAAAGTTTGAATGAATAATTTACACCTTCATAAATTCTCAATAGTGAATATATGCTACATATAGAAATAAATAAATGGGCATATGGGCATAGTAGTAATTAGAATAGGCATATGGGCATAGTAGTAATTAAAATAGGCATATGGGCATAGTAGTAATTAAAATAGGCATATGGGCATAGTAGTAATTAATTATTTTGTTGTATATAGCAGAAAGTAATTAGCGGTTCATGCATATTAATCATATAACTGGATTAATCTAGGAACAAGCGTAAGGTGTAATCATCTTCTTTTTTAAAGTAACGCTTATATTTCATAAGATGTATAATTTATATTTCATAAGGAAAAAAAAGTCAAAATGTAATAAAAGTTTCCCTTTTAGACCTTGTGATCTATAGGGCAGATGGTGTAAAAGTCTTTTTTTTTTTTTCTCTCATTTCCCATGCTCGGATCAAGTTGAAACTTACCACAATTATTCATTGCTCATGACAAGACATGAAATAACCAGAAAGATTAATCAATGAGTTAATTAATTATTGGCGATCCATTATTTTGTTTGATATCGAAATAAGGGGAATAAATGCTGCTTAATGAGAGATGTGGGTGTATATATGAATTTAATCCCCTTGTTACATTTTGACGCCGAGAGGACATGAGAGAGCTGGGAAGCCATTAAAAAACTAACAAGAGACCGTGGAGAGTTGCGTGTTTTACTGAGGCCCTATGTTCCATGAGGAACTTAAAAGAAAGGTTAGAATTATCACATTGGACACGTTATTTCTCTCACTTCCCATTCTCGGATCAAGTTGAAATTTTGCACAATTATTCCTAGTCGATGAGAATACACGAATCAATAAAAAAAAACCAACAATTAGTTAATTAATTAGAATTAATTAATTGTATGTATTTATATTGCAGAAAGGGAGCAAAACCCTGCCATTTTCAGATGTATGGCAGTAATAAGCGGTTCTTTTACTTATATAAGATTTTTATTTTAAAAAATCTTTTTTTTGTTTCTTTGCTTGTTTGTTTTCTCGTCTCTGGTGTCCTGAAATGGTGTCACTGTTGTCAATTGTGAATATTTGTTTGTTATTCATCAAGGCTCACCAAAGGTCCCTAACGGTCAACCAGTACATTTTTGTTGTGCAGCAGAAATTCTTGATATAATGAAGGCAATAAGTGAAACGAGATTCAGCAAAAGGTTTTTTTTCTTTTAGATGTTTCAGACTTGGTTTGTTTCATTCAACGAGTTAGGCATTCCAGGGTGATCACCATTGAAAACAGAAATCTAATTGGCAGCATCTAGGTTCATATAATATAAAGATTTTGAAAAGCTATGCAGATATGGCAGGGCATTACTGATGCCTATAAATAGCGGACAGTGTTCGTATTCTTTTTAAAATAAAATATTAAATCATTCGCTTTTGAAATTATCCTAACTTGTAAAACTGCTGATTTAAACATTTAGACTATTGGTTTGTGTTGTTTTGTCAATGTCAGTTGGTTTTTTTCTTTTATTGTAGCGCTGAAGGAAATAATAGATCTACACTCATTCAAACGCAAACAATAAAACGCCCAATCTATTTATTTATTCAAGAGACTCGTGTTCAAATCCAGCCATCGGCCAGGCGAATGTGTCTAAAAAAAGCACGCCACACAAAACCACTGGCTGTGTCGAGTCAAACGGCCTGCCCTAACGACAACACAGTATCCAACAACAAAAGATTCGCGCCAGTCAGCTTTCTTAGTTGGGTCCTGTTGACAATCCGTCACCCACAGTAACCGCGTCGTGGGCCTACGTCGCGGTGCATACTGGGTACGGCGTATATAAGGGTATGCTGGAACTGACCGTGTTAGTTTCAGGTGGTCTTACTTAGATCGAAACGACAGACATTTTTTTTACATACCAGCCTTTACATTAAATCCATTATATCAAAATGCGTGAGATCGTACATCTTCAGGCTGGACAATGTGGTAACCAGATCGGTGCCAAGGTAAGGCTATATATATTTAGCTTGTGTATTTTTTAATATTTTAAATCTACAGCATAAAAGAGTAGCCTATGTGACATAGAAATAAATCTATTACCTTTCTTATCGAACAGGTATATTTTATTGTGACTTAAGTAGACCTTTAAAAGTACCGTAGATCTTAATTGAGAATAACTAGTTCATAAATACAGTACGTCTATCTTGGTAGATTTATTTAATACGTAGATTTTTTAGTGTTAATTATGGGGTTCGATTGCTTTGTTGTGGCGATGTGTGACTAAGTTTGAATCGATACTGCCACCGGTAACATGTCCGTACCTGTAGCCTTTGCCTAGCAACGGTGTGTGAGTCAGACATTTTTTTTCCTCACTTCGATCTTAGCCGTTGTGTGCAGTGGGTTTAAGTTTTACGGCTACATCTAGATCTAGACTGACACGAACACACGTATTGTATGAATACGCGTGTCACAGATTGACTGTGACTTTCTTTGCGAAATAAAACGGAGTTTGATATTCGATTAGATGGTTTTCCCACCCCAAACTCTTAGCAGGGATAGGCCTATCTCAGATCTACAGCAGCGTTAGTTCTGAGACTTCATTTTCCTAAATTATAAGATCTGTTATAAACATTTCACTCTCATCCATATAAGACCAAAAAATATATATATAAGTCTAGTTCGACTCCTTCTTCACCAATCACCAAGAAGAATACAAAGTCATTAATTAGTTTTAAACTATTTGTATGTATATTAAAACTTGAGATGATATTTTCTTCGTGTAAACTACTGGTTGCTATGGGTAAATAAACATATGCGGTGATGATTGCTAAGGGCTTATTACATATGGTTACTAAGTGACAGACTACAAAGTCGAATGCTTGTTTTTGAAAAGTAAATCAAACATTAAAACATTTTTATATTGTTTCTTCTAAATGTTATGATGTTGTTGTTTTTGTAATTTAAACCAATGGTTGCTAAGGACTAAAGCCCCTTTGTGTATCATCTATATACCTATATGACACTCAAGGTTGCTAAGGATAAAAACCCCTTTGTGTGTCATCTATATACCTATATGACACTTAAGGTTGCTAAGGATAAAAACCCCTTTGTGTGTCATCTATATACCTATATGACACTCAAGGTTGCTAAGGATAAAAACCCCTTTGTGTGTCATCTATATACCTATATGACACTTAAGGTTGCTAAGGATAAAAACCCCTTTGTGTGTCATCTATATACCTATATGACACTCAAGGTTGCTAAGGGCTAAAGCCCATTTGTGTGTCATTTATATACCTACATGACACTCAAGGTTGCTAAGGACTAAAGTCCCTTTGTGTGTCATCTATATACTTATATGACACTCAAGGTTGCTAAGGGCTAAAGCCCCTTTTTGTCATTTATATACCTATATGACACTCAAGGTTGCTAAAGACTGAAGGCCTACGAGCATGTCAAGTTTATGTTTTGTTTTTTATATTTCAAACTTACTGTTTCTGATTTTTATACAAATATTTCTAAATAAAACTTTTGGAAAACATTCTATTGACTGGCAGAGGTAACATTAGATGTTATAGAAATAAAAACTAATGTTGGCTAAGGGTGGTTATACTAATTTATTTTAATTGATTATCTACATGCAAGAGTTTTGGTTCTTAATTTTGAAAAAAAAATGACTTGATTTTATTCACGTCTGCTTCTTAGTTCTGGGAGGTAATCTCCGACGAACACGGCATTGACCCAACCGGCACATACCATGGTGACAGTGACCTCCAACTTGAGAGAATCAACGTGTACTACAATGAGGCCACAGGTGGCAAATACGTGCCCCGTGCAGTCTTGGTGGACCTCGAACCTGGCACCATGGACAGTGTCCGATCTGGACCCTTCGGACAGATCTTCCGCCCAGACAACTTCGTCTTTGGGCAGTCAGGTGCTGGCAACAACTGGGCCAAAGGTCACTACACAGAGGGGGCTGAATTGGTCGACTCAGTCCTTGATGTCGTCAGAAAGGAGGCTGAAGGATGCGATTGTCTTCAGGGTAAGGCATTGTTAACATTCCCTTCGTGCAGAGTTTATTCAAACAAACACAAACCAAAAGAAGCGTACAGAATAAAAATATAGGAATTCGGATAGATAAAATCTACACTCTCACGCAATAAAAGGGTTACATTTACACGTTAGCAAGCCAGAAAGTAGGATATTAACAACCCAATGATAAATAGGGCCTATAGATACACATAATTGCACACATTGAAAAGAAAGACTGGTTAATTACACACATACTGCCTAAATATCCCAAATACATAAGCAAACAACACACACAACAATGTGAATAAGATGTGTGTTGTTTTCAATGAAAATTTGATTTTAAAGAGTTTTGCATGTGTTTCAGGATTCCAACTCACACACTCACTCGGTGGTGGCACTGGGTCAGGCATGGGAACACTCCTCATCAGCAAAATCCGTGAGGAATACCCAGACAGAATCATGAACACCTTCTCCGTTGTCCCATCCCCCAAAGTAAGTCATATTCAAATTATACTTACCTAAATAGTTTCAATTAAGTTATGTGTTCTATTAAAACTAATCAAAATCTCATTAACAATAATGAATTATACATTAAACATGTTGCATAAGATGGTTTTCATTTGTGTTTTGTAAAGAGTTGTTATTTATCAAGAAAGATAAGCTTATGAACCTTTGTGAGGATATGTTGAGTCCAAAGTCCTAAACAGTTTAGTTTCTCTCTCTCTCTCTCTGTAGGTATCAGACACAGTCGTTGAGCCCTACAACGCTACCCTCTCAGTCCACCAGCTTGTAGAGAACACAGATGAGACATACTGCATTGACAATGAAGCCCTGTATGACATCTGCTTCCGTACCCTCAAGCTGACCACCCCCACCTACGGTGACCTCAACCACCTCGTCAGCGCCACCATGTCTGGCGTGACCACCTGCCTCAGGTTCCCCGGCCAGTTGAACGCTGACTTGAGAAAGCTGGCAGTCAACATGGTGCCTTTCCCCCGTCTCCACTTCTTCATGCCAGGGTTCGCTCCCCTCACATCCAGAGGCAGCCAACAGTACAGGGCCCTGACCGTCCCCGAGCTGACCCAGCAGATGTTCGACGCCAAGAACATGATGGCTGCTTGTGACCCACGTCACGGCCGCTACCTCACCGTGGCCGCCATCTTCAGAGGTCGCATGTCCATGAAGGAGGTGGATGAGCAGATGTTGAACGTCCAGAACAAGAACTCCTCCTACTTTGTGGAATGGATCCCCAACAATGTCAAGACAGCCGTCTGCGACATCCCACCACGTGGTCTTAAGGTAAGTCATGGGAAATGGTTAGGAGCTTATGTCTGTACTTCAAATACAAAAACAAAACCTAATAAGTTACCCAGAGAGACACAAAGATAATGGCACATTCCTTGTTACATATGCTAGGACAAATTTGTGCAAATGCTCCCTTTTCCCTAGTGCTATTAGAGCAGCCAGGAAAACCAATGACTTAGCAGAATTTAAGTAATTAGTTAACATGCATGGCTATATTGATCTAGAACACGCGCAGGATGTAATCATCTTCTTTTTTTGAAGTAACGTCTGTATAATGTAAGATAAGATATAAAGAATTGAATAGGTATTTGTATGACGTTCTTACTTGTAGACAAACTAACTGTATGCATAGCATAAAAGAAGTTTATAGTATAGAGTTATGCCATTGAAAATATTTATTTTAAAAAAAATTGGAGGGGGTAGAGAACTTAAGATACTGACTTAACAAAACAAAAGAATTTTCTGACCACCCCCCCGCCCCTTTTTTCTTTTACATCTCACTTCCTTTTAGTTGTTTCCAGAGGTTGTAAAGTCTATGTTTTAAATGTTGATACATATTAGGTATTATTCAATAGGAATAGACACAGGACTTTTGAAGTGAATTTAAAATCGTTTAAAAGAACACTTTTCTGCTAATAAATGAGAGATTAATTCGTTTGTTCCCGTTCACTTTCTGTTCCATCTTTTTTTCTCGTCTGCATTATTCTGACCTTCAGAAGACAAAGTATAGAATGATTGAAGCAAGTTTTATGATTTAGACATTTTAGTTTGAATGTGTTGCATCACTGACATTGATGCTTGTGTCTGTTAGTACATATAAACTGAATTTAATAACGCTAACAAGCCAAAACAACGAATTGTCTTCATCTACTACGACCTAATACGCAATGTTAAGTCTCTTGTCCTCTAGTGACAACGTAAATTTTAAATACTTCCTCTACATAATGCTTTGTCTGTCTTCACAGATGAGCTCAACCTTCATCGGAAACAGCACTGCCATCCAGGAGCTGTTCAAGAGAGTCTCCGAGCAGTTCACCGCCATGTTCCGTCGTAAGGCTTTCCTCCACTGGTACACTGGTGAGGGCATGGACGAGATGGAATTCACTGAAGCCGAGTCCAACATGAACGACTTGGTCTCAGAGTACCAGCAATACCAGGATGCCACAGCCGAGGAGGAGGGAGAATTCGAAGAGGAGGAAGGAGAGGAAGAGGCATAAACTCATCTGTGGAAATGAAAGAAAGTAACTAATGTAATGTCTGAAGATCTTGGCACGGTTATGCTCTAAGACCAAACCTCCTGAAACTAAATAGAGAAAATCAAATGATTTATGAAATCCACTAATTGGGCGGAAAGCTTGTGTGTTTATAGTTATATTTATTAGGCTCAATACAATACCACATAAAAGAACAATACCCTCCAAAATCATGTTTATTTTTAAACAACATCCTAAAAGAAATTGAACTTTTTTTTTTGGTCATCAAATTGTACTTAAAATTTTATTTTATTTTAAAACATGTTTTAAATGTTGACAACTCAGAAATGTAAATTTGTATTTGAAAAAAAAAATGTACTTGATATTTATTTTGTACTTCAAATAATTTCGATTGTTTGAGCAATAAAAATGTTTTATATAAATTTTTCGTACTTTCTTATTCAATCTTATCAAGTGTCTGTGCTGGTAACTGTTGTTTTTTTTTTTGTTTTTTTTAAAACCTATCTGTAAAAATACGGCCATTCCTTTTTAATATTTTCCGGTGACTCTTGGCTTTTGAAGAACTAATCAAATTTGGCTTACTTGTGTTTCTATCACTGAGAAAAAAGTATGTAGTTTTCAAAAGGGGTACAGTTGAATTACTTAGACTTAGAACTTAGGTCCTCCCACGCCGTTCGGCGCATTGGGCGGCAAGCTGTCTCCATAAAGATCTGTCACTGGCAATGTCTGAAGCCTCCTCCCACCTGGTGTCCACTGTTCTGAGGTCCTCCATGAAGGTGTGTCGTAATACGAGGACGTCCCTGTTTGCGCTTTCCTCGTTTTGGCTTCCATGTTATCGCAACTCTTGGTGTGCGTAATTCATTTTGACGTAGAACATGTCCCGCAAACCTCATGCGACGCTCAGTCACAACCTCACTAAGTGTTCGACTCCCAGTTCGGCATGGGATTTCCCTATTTGAGACCCGATCTGTGTAACTGACACCCAAAATCCGTCTCAGCCATCTCTGTTGAGCCACATTTAGTCTTTTCTCAATTTTGACAGATGACTTTCATGTCTCACATGCATATGTAGCAGTTGGAATGACGATTGTGTTGAGAAGGTGTATTTTTGTCTCGAGTCCAATGGCTTGGCTAGTCCAAATAGGCTGCAGCCTTTGGAAAATGCTCCCTGCCTTTCCTATTCGGCACGCTACATCATGGTAAGCATCTCCATCATTTGTTATGATGCTGCCAAGGTACGTGAACTTGTCCAGCTCTTCAAGCTTTGACTCGCCAAGTCTGACGGGGACACCCTTTGACTTATATCCCACTCGCATAATTTTAGTCTTATCCAAGTTTATGCGGAGGCCAATTTTGGGTGCCTCTCTGTCTAGGCTCTCCGTCATTTCTTGAATGCATTTATTTGTAGCCCCGAGTAGTGCAACATCATCAGCAAAGTCCAAGTCCGTCAATCGGAGTTGTTCATGCCATGGAATACCAAAGGCAGTCTGGTTCATTGCTCTCCTCATTATGTAGTCGATGGCTAGGAGGAAAAGGAAGAGAAATAAGATGTACCCCTGTCTCGATTGTAAAAAACTCTGTTGTTCCCTCTCCTGTTTTAATGAAGCAGCTAGACCAGTGATTCCCAAAGTGGTCTATATAGACCCCCAGGGGTCTACGAAGACTTCCAAGGGGTCTACGAAAGGGAAAACTTAAATTGGGGGTCTATGAGATGTCCACAGGGGTCTACGATAATAGAGTTCATTTAAACATGTCGTGACTTTAACTTAACATTAAATTATTGTAATTCTTACACTAATATATGATTTGAGCCCGAGTTAATCCTTTAAATATTTATCCTTCTATTCAAACGAAAAATTGTTGTATCTAATTTCAATACTTATTTAAATAGCTTCATTTTGTCTACATGTAACTTATGTTTAACAATAAGAATGTAGACTGAACAGCGTTGATTATTTAAAATTGGGATTTATTCTTTTCTTGTCAAACAAGCGGTTGCCTAAGTGCCTTTTTTAAAACGATATGAAACCAATACACTGAAGGATCATTTGAGACAATACCACCCTGACAAAAAAGAAAAAGATTTTTTTAAACTTTCGAACACTCTAAGTTCAGAATAGACCCAAAAAATCTCTCTTACACATCATATAGAGAAGATAACGGTTTGTGAGAGTCTTACAATATCTCTTTACTTATAGCAAAATACGGAAAATACTATAGGTAAAACATTGATTTTACCAGCCGTTGTAGTTTTAAAAACTGTTTTACACAAGCCTACATCTGATATTATTAATCAAATTTCTTTAAGTAACAATACAGTTCATTAAAAGCTTCTTATGTAATTCTTTGCAAACGACATATATACAGTTTGGGGTTAGCGTCGTCGCAGGCTCTGACAGGGTGTTGCGCTGTGTACTGCAAACTGCCTAAGGGTCGCCGGATCCTTATTTTTAACAGGGTTTGACCCACGAAACCTTTCCCATGTTCGGGTATAGCTGCAAGGCAGCACAGTTTGAATTCTGTTTTCCTTCTGCTAGGTAGGCTGCAAGCCTAGGCTAATGAGCCCTTCCTGCCGAAAGCTGACTGGCTTAGGTGCTCACTAAGTACTCACCTTAACCCCTCCCCTGTTAGTGAAGGCAGTTCCAAACGTGAAAGATCAAGACATACACGAGAAACCGCACTTTGCGAAAACTTTTTACAATGATACATAAGGCTAATTAATAAATTGATTGATTAATATTTAATGTTTGAAGACTACTTCATAGAACAACATCCTATATATGAAACATTAATCCGTAGCAACGGATAATGCATGTGCAAACAAAAACAAACATTTCCAGTGTGTTAGGTGATTCCAGTAATAAATATAAACTGTTATTTTAATTAGGTTGAATTTAGTCTGCCTCAATCAAAAATAATTAGATCTCTATAGCATAATCATACTTAATGTGTAACTTTAAATTAAGTTTTTCACACTTTAACTCACGACAGTTAGAAATTTGTTTTAAACATTTTTTGATGAATTTGCAAAATTCAATACAAACTAAGTAGGGGGTCTACTGAAAACCAAAAAACATGGCAAGGGGTCTACGAGACAAAAACGTTTGGGAACCACTGAACTAGACTGACTGATCTGGATAAATTTTTCTGGGATACCGTATTCTCTATTTTCCATAGTGATTCTCGGTGGACACTATCAAACGCTTTTTTGAAGTCCACGAAACTGATCGTTAGCCGTTGTTGGTACTCAAGACTTTGTTCTATGATATTTCGTAGAACGAAAATCTGCTCTGTCCATGATCTGCCTCTTCGGAAGCCTGCTTGTTCTTCTCTGAGCCTTTCATCTACAGACTGTTGAAGCCGTCTCAGCACAACAGTGCCCGGGACAGAGAGGAGAGTAATGCCCCTCCAGTTGTTGCAGTCTGCCAAGTTGCCCTTTTTTTGGAAGCTTTACAAGTTGAATTATTGACTTTTAATTTTTTACATCAAATACTTGATTTTTATTTTTTTACTTTCGTTTTAGACGGGTAGGTGATAAAGAGTTAATATTCAGTTGTAGTTTTGTAGCTTCAATCAGCTAGTACAACCAAACCAATGTAGAACTTGAAACAAACTTACGACAGACTTCTTTGATATCAAAACTAAACCTAAATTTTATTTATAACTATACACAGATTCAACTTGAAATTAGAATTTAAGTATGTAGAAATACAAATGAAATAATTTAAACAAAGGGATCTAACTCACTTAGAAAATATACGTCCCTTCTGTCTCACGTCTCTTGAAAGTCTCCTCTTTCTTCAACTTGAATTACGCCAGACCATCCGAGGTTTCATTAGAGACTCTTCAGCCTATGCAACCAAAACCATCCGCTCTACTTTCATCAAAATTAAATCAGAATCACGCATATTTTCCATAACAGAATGTAAAGCGTAATAAAAAAAATAGACTAACATGCATACGTTCTTATTTAGAAAGTCATTTCCGATCGCCTATTATTATTATTATTAATTTACTCTTAATGTATCTGTTCTTAATTTGCTAAAAGTCTGATACTGTAGTTCAAATTTGTAAGTATTATTTCATTAAAAGTAAAAAAAAAAGTAAAGTTCCCTTTGAGACCTTGCGATCTATAGGGGCTCCACGAATTGCGCGGGGCCCAGTCTGGGTAGGGATAATGATAATAAGTGAAAATTAAGATTTTGTGTTAGAAAATTAATTAGACTTTAAATTTTGTTCATCTTTACTAAGGACAAAATCACAATCAAATTAACTTTACGAGCCTTGCGTGTAGCGAAGTCATACAGTATATCACCAAAATTCGGTTTCCTACATAGATCACGCTCAATAGCAAGAATTACCAAATTGTTCAATCTATCTTCGTGAATTGTTGACCTGAGGTAATTCTTGATTAGTCTGAGGCACGAAAAGTTTTTTTCACACCCAGTCCGCCCTGGGCCTATGAAAGAGCAACTTTACATATTCTAAGATCACCGTTGTTATCCAAGGAGCGTTATTAATACCAAGTTTCATTAAGATTGGTCAAACGGTTTTGATTTCTATAAAGGACATATATACACACATACATAAATACTCCTTACATTATACTTTATATATTTGATTATTTTAAAACATCATAGTCTAATTTTTCATAGAAAACAAATCATTTAAAGGAATTATGTGTCAGCGTCTTAATATTTTGTAAATGTTGCGAACTTTCAGTATCGCTGTCAGGGCAGGATTAGGCTTAGGCAAACTAGGAAGCCGCCTAGAGCTAGAGCCTTCGATTGCTGGGGGCCTCAGTTAAAGAATTATTTTTTTTAAAGCAAAAATGCGAAACATGGATCAAATCTTAGCAGAACGCTATAGCTCTATGTCTACTAGCCTAGCTCTAAATGTCTATTAGAGCAATGATGCAATGTTTAGTCACAAACGTTTAGATCTACTTGTTACACTACATACGTTGGAAGACCATTGTTTCATCCTTGTGGTGAAATGTCGTAACGTTATTTCTAGTCACGTGATCATGAATCGTTCATGAAGCACATTCGTACTATCGGCACCATATATATTTGTTGATTTAAATATAGATACATGAGGGTTCATTGCGTATTTTTCGGTTTTAATTTCTTTTTTCTATTTCATTTGGGGCCACCCTATTCACTTCGTCCAGGGCCTTCAATTAACAAAGGCCGGCCCTATCGCTGTTATAATAGTGTTGTTGTTTTTACGTAATATCATAGAAAATAATTTATTTAGATAGTTTTAAAAAATGAATACATTTTAAGTGTATTTACAAATTATAAATACACACACATGATAAGTAAGTAAGATTAACACGTGAATAATAATAATTTAATTTATAGAGCGCTGTTAACAAATAAAATGTAAGCTCAAGGCGCTGTGATAACATTACAAACATAAACACGAGAGCTAAAACGACAAACTAATCTAAAAATAAGTTTTGAACAGATAGTTCTTAATGTTCTTCTTGAATGAAGTGTAGCATGTTGTCTGTCTGAGATCAATGTGGAGTGAGTTCCAAACCTTTGGTCCGTGTAGGCCTACTGTAAAAGCCTGCAGATCGTAGCTTTGTAAGGAGAAACGTGGCATCACTTATCTTATCTTATCTTATATATGAGCAGGCCAGGCAGGCGCGAGTGGGAGACCTATTCTATTCTGCTCAACATTAAAGTATTTAACAGTAGGCAGATGTTAGCGCTACTGGGTGGGCTCAATCTGTGCACCTCGGTATGGTGACCAAGGGGCTAGAGTCGCCTAAGTAACCAGACAACTAATTATACTAACCTAAACTAAATGAAAGCAAGATAACGAAACTTTAGGATAAATAAACAAAACGGAACTTTATTTACATTTTAAAAATCAATAATAAAATACATACACTAACCACTACAACTAACTAAAACCTTCTAAATCTACACAAACACACTACAATAAACTAGTCTAGATCTACAATATTCTACTACTACAACCAACTCATAATTAACACTAAAACAAGAACACCTTAGTCTTAGTACCTTACTATTAGTATTCACTAAGAATAGAAACAGACTATAACTAAGTCTACTAAGTTTTGACTAAGGCTACACTACAAAAACAAAATAACACTAGATTCTAGATCTACAGCAAGAGGTTACAGCAGAGTAGTAGCAGTTATAATCAGCAGTTAAAAACAGCAGTGTAATTGCAGCAGTAATATTCAGTAGCTTAAAACAGCAGTAACAATAGCCTGCAATACATAAATGCAGAGCTATAAATACAAAATCATATATTCTATTAGATCTAGAACATGAACAACATATTTATATCAGGCTAAGCTGGTCCCGCCATTTTCAGTACAGCATATTGGGAACAGCTGTCAACTCTTTTGAAAAATATTCCAAAAACTAAATTAAGATATATCTAGCATATTTACACATAGTGTGACATAGATCTAATAAAAGAAAATATAAAATTGTTATACACTTACAGGCCGTCCCAGGTACAGAAAGGAAAATATTAAAAACGATTACTAGCATTTAAGATCACCAAGACCTCTAGTCACACAGACAAAGATGCTGTACTGACCGTACACTGGTCAACTGTCCACTCAACTGTTTTAAAACAGCTTGGCATCACTTTTTATACACCCCACCCTAACCTACACAAAAAGCGGAAGTACAAATAATAAATTTGGCACTAGCCTATAAAAAATAGAATACATAAAAATATAGCTCTGGGAGCGCAAGCTCAAATATATAATACAGACGTTACTTCAAAAAAGAAGAGGATAACATCCTACGCGTCATGCATTCAGTCGTGCATATTAACCAATGACTTAAATTCTGCCAAGTCACTGGTTTTCCTGGCTAGCTCAGGCAACCCATTCCGTGCTCTAATAGCACTAGAGAAGAAGGATTACTTGTACAAATTTGTCCTAGCATATGGGATGAGGAATGTGCCTTTATCTTTGTGTTTTTCAGAGTATTTTATTAAATTTTGTTTTTGTATTTGAAGATTATGGTTCAGTGTTTTATGTATAGTTGCTACTTTACTTTTAAGTCTTCTGTCCTAAAGGCTTTCTAAATTTAGTGATTTAACTAATGGTGTTACTCTAGTCAAATGTGAATATTCGTTAATTATGAATCTCACTGCTCTATTTTGTGTCTGTTCCAGTTTCTTATTGTTCTCTTGAGTTGAGGGGTCCCAAACAGAGTATGCATATTCTATTATTATGTTCTTATTTGATTTATAGAAATTTCTTCTAATAAACCCTAAAGCTTTGTTTGATTTTTTGATAATTTGATCAATATGGGGATTCCATGACAGTTTATCATTTATTATAACACCTAGAAGCATGGAGTCCATGGAGCGCAGTGTTCCCTGATGGACATATGCGTAGGACGTAATTACCTTCCCTTTTGAAGGAACGTCTGTAATTTATAAGATATCATTGTGAATGAGCATTTTATAAAGTAGGCCTAAACATACCTCAAAGCTTTTGGACTGACTAAACAAACCCAATGCCTTGTCACTTTGTGACTAATCATTATTATAAATCTAAAATTAAGATACGAGCAAACCCGAGGTGGAGAGGTTCCCAAATTATTTGTTGATATATTGAGCACAAAATTGTGTTAAGCATGACCTAGTTGGCCACTTATCGACTTGATGGGACCAAAACTGGAACAGCTATGTCGATGGACGTACCAATTCATCAGCCTACTATAAATAACTTCCTCATTCATGCTCTATTAAGGAAGTAACGAACATTTTTCTTTAGTCCAAGAGGGCGAGAGAGAGGCGACTGAACCTGGTCCTACTTTCAATAGCAGTTCAAACAACAAAAAAAAGGTCGATGACAAACTGCATTCAACGGTCATGCGCTGTTGTGGACAGACGTAGGTATGCACTTAATGAAATGTTCAAACTATGACAAATAGTATTTTGTACTTAGGCCTAAACGAGTTCTTATTTGTAACCAGTTTCTTTAAGCATGACTCACTTTCAGAACGAGGTCAATGTGGGCTGAGAGGCTTAAACCGCTTGGCCACCTAACAAGGAGGCTTAGCTACCTATCAAGGGGACTCGAGTTCTGCACCCTACTCGAGCAGAGTTGTGTTACTGAGCGTCAAAAGGCAGTATGGAAAACCTGTTCCCAGATACCCCCTCCTCCCCACTGGTCCATTACAAGAGATTGGACATTAACGCACAGAGCATGTTAGGTTATATATTGATTTTATAGTAAAACTAACCAAATAGATCTATATTTGCGTAATTAACATAAATCAGTGATGCTCAAAATACGTCCCGCGGTGATGTGGTTCCATCCTGCCCGTCGAATCGTTGGCACAAAATGTTAAAAATTTCCATCTCTCAAAAAAAAAAAATAAATAAATAAATTGATATACGTATCTTTACCAACGTTAGGCCCTCACTTTTCTCTGATTCCATGGATTGGTACCAAGACCTTTAACGTGTGTACTTTTATGAAATGGGAGAGCTGAAGAGACTGCAAGTGGGCTATGAATTTAGAATCTACCAGGAAAAGTGAATGGATCTTTACTTTTTTTTTTTTTTTTTGTGTGTGGATAATATTATTAATATTTGATTTGTAAAGAAAGTGTACATGTTTTAAAAACAACAACATATAAATGGCATTATAAAACAAACATAGACATAAATAAATATAGACTGGAAAAAGGAAATAACTTCATGTAACTTGAAAACATGTATATCTATTGTTGTCGGATTTCCGAATTCTGAAAAGTTCCATGATCTTCAGTCTTAGAGATTAAACAAAACTACACTACTGTATAATAAAGTACACAAAATTGCAAGTCACAAATTTTCGTTTCATAAAACTCTTTTATCGGCCAGTCTATGTTTATTTATGTCTATGAAAACAAATATGACGCCATTCTACTTGTGAGCTGTGAATAAAGATGGTTAAACAACTAAGAGATTGCGGAGAATCGATGAGAATATTGACCAAAATGAGAAAACAAAAATGAGTCGATGGTATAGGTAGCTATAATGATATTCAGATTTTAAGTAGAGACGTCAAGCGATTTTCCGACGCATAAAGTTAGGCCTAAAGATAAACTTCAAATATATTCCATTAATCAATGTAAGTAACAGAGTCACAGGTTTGTAATAGAATTGTTTCAGGTCAATTTCATTTCGTTTTTGTACCTTTTCGTTCATGTGGCCCGCGACACGAGTGTTGGAAATTAAAATGGCCCGTATGTTGAATTAGGTAATCATCTTCTTTTTTGAAGCAACGTCTGTTTTATAAAAGATAAGATAAGGTTGGGCATCAATGCCATTAATCAGCGGTTCTCATCCTTTTAAGCTCGGCGACCCCTTTTTACAACTCCCACTCTGCCGCGACCCCCACCCCCCGCACACACACGCAGCAATAGAGGAATAGACAAAAACAATAAACTTTTTCGATGGTCTTTGGCGACCCCTGGCAAATCGTTAATCGACTTCAGGTCGACAGGTTGAGAACCCCTGCCATAAATGATTCTGCCCGTGAAAAAAAAATTGGCTCATGGGAACAAAGTGTTGGCCTCCCCTGATCTATATAAATCAGAGGCCACAGATGAAATCACATACCTATATATATATATATATATATATATATATTTTAAATATCATTTTTTTATTGATATAATGTACCGGCTCTTTTGATTTTATTTCTGCAGTGTGGTGTACACTGAAAGTCGGTACTAACTTATTGTTTACACTTCATATAAAATATTATTTTAAAATATGGATAGACCTAGTGACACTAATCCGAAACCAGTGACATCTTTTTTTAACTTTGCAGATGTTAATGATTTCTCACAGGTGAGATAACATACTGTAACATAGATCTAATAAATGAGGAATCGTGATAGAATAGATAAATCATGACAGCCTCAGGCTGGCTCAGGCTCAGATAGGTGGCAGTGACAGATCTAGAAAAATAGAATCTAGATCTAAATTCTAGATTTACTAGATTAATTCTACTATCTCTACTATCAGAACTTATCATTATTATTATTATTATTATACTTTATAGATAATTTCTATTTCTTATTTTCTAGAGATCTAATGATAATCTTAAATCTAGTCCTATAAAAATTACTTAGGCTATATTATATCATCACATAGCTAGACTATTTGTCACAATAATTATAATAATAATGACAGTGACAGTATTAATTATTAAATTACAATTACAGAATTAGATTTTATTAGATCTACTAAATAAATGAATTTAACAGATACTGAGATAAATTCTAAAATGATTTTGATTATTGTCAATATTACTTATTATTTATTTATTACTAGATCTACTACTAGACAATGTTATGAATATAAATAATGATCTAAATCTAATCTAGCCTACTAGTCAGGCCTAGTCATACAACATAAGTCTCTAGCACTGTACTCTAGTAAAGATTCTAGGGTCACAGCAATTTAATAAACAACTACCAAATTACTGTATTACAATTTACATAAACTCTTAGTCTAAGTTATTAGTTAGATCTAAAATCTAATCTTAGTCTTAGTTACTAGTATAGTAGTAGATTCTAGAATAATCTAGATCTAGAACTAGAGAAGTCATTTTTCTAAGAATAAGTAGATCTAGATCTAGTAAGTACAGTCAGTGTTGACTTGTTTTTTTTTTTAAGTTTTTATTGGATTTAGTTCACAGTACATGTTTTCTCATGTAAAAAATTGTTTAAAAATTTTAAATAGATCTAGTAATAGTGTTAGGTGGTTATACAAATTATACATAATATATAAATTTGCCTTCTAGTTCTATCTCATTGGTCGTATGTATTTAATAGATTTATTTTATTTAAAGGGTTTGGTTTGTGAAAACTAACTAAGTAAATTATGAATGTTAGATCTAAAAGTTATGTTGAACAAAAGACTTTAAAATCAATATTTCCAACAAAACCAAATGTTTGAATGGTAGGCGAGAGAAATCCACTAGTTGGTTGTTTACAAGTTAACTTGAACTGGAAATAGCTTTTGCACCTATCATCATTGTATGCCCAGTTGAGTAACAATAGCCATCTCGAAAGACAATTGCATAATTTTTTGTAAAGCCAATAAGCACAATACACAGCATGAATTAAAAAATTAAAGCAATATTGCAAACATTTTCTGTTTCAGCACTCACTCAGAGCTGTTTTGCAAGCAACCAAGAGTTCCAACGATTTACCTATAGGGGATGACTTTGACTTTTATTCTACTTTCCGAGCAGTCAGAGATGTTTTGGATATTGAAGGTCAAAGAATCTTGACACTGTATGTAGCCTATATCGATTTTAGCTTTACAATTAAGCGTAAAAAGATATATATATTATTTATATGCATTTTTTTTAAGTTTGAAAGCTCTATTTTTACTAGAAGAAATTTTCTGGTTGATTTAAAATATGACATTTAGAGTGTTAAAAAAGAATAGTATTGTAGTTATATATTTTCAACCATTTATTTGTTATTTATAAATATTTTGTTTGTTTATGTTTTAAGGTTGCAGCGACTGCTTCGACACCAGAATGTGAAGGGAAATTTATCTCACGGTGATGTGTTAGAACTTGAAGAGCAGTTTGATGTATTGATGGATGCTAATGATCAGATTTTAGAGCGGGCTGTAAGTTTTCTTAGGAATAGCTTTTATATATATATATGTATATTATTAGCCATTTGAATGGGAAAATTACTTTCAAAAAGTTTTAAATGTGTTTGTAAAAAAATGACATCAATTGGGTTTTGAATTGTATTTATCTTCAGTAAAATTGTGCTAAAACAAGGTTTGAAATTGTGTTTTTATATTTTTAAAAAAAGAAAGAAAGAAAGCATAAGGTGGCTCATGTTTCAGTCTTATAGGCTAAGATACAAAAGTATATAGGAGGGAGCACTATTATAATCTTTTCCATACTCTAGTAAGATTTTGATATACATAAAAATATTTTGTAGTTATGCTTATCTTTAAAAAATGTATAATTATCTTTCCAATCAGGGAATTCTTCTTGATGAAGCATCAGGAATCGGCAAAGAACAAGCTCAACTCATCATAGCAGCAACTTCAAATACAACCACAAAAACTTCTAGTTGGAACAAAAAAGTATTGGAATAGTTCTTATATTGATCTAGTTTAATGTTACTGTTTGTATTCTTATATTGATCTAGTTTAATCTTACTGTATTTATTCTTATATTGATCTAGTTTAATCTTACTGTTTGCATTCAAACTTCTGACCCTAATCATGTGTTAGGAATCAGAATTTTGTTTCAAAGTCTATTTGTAAGTAAATTACCCCTTTCAGACCTTGTAATCTATGGGGCAGATCAATTTCTGTGGTCCATAATTAATAAGGGTGTCATGTGGCCATCACAATGACCAATCTTTACTTTATCTTACAGAAACATAACCTAATAAAATACTCTTGAAGATATAAATAAATTTCTTGTGGTGAATGCTAAAGAAAATTTGGATAGGAATTTTTATCTTCTTACTAGCTATTAAAACAAGGAACAAATTGCCTGAATCAGGCAGGATATCAATAACTTAACCTCTAGTTAACACAAACAACTTCTCTGTTTTTTTAAGTTAATTTTCATGAAGGGCAATCTGTAATTTAAAATGACTGCTTCCAGATGATTATCCAGTAGCTTCTTTCAGATACCATTATAACCAGACTGACATCCAGGGGCTAGTCACACAGCAAAGTGTTATCAATAACCTGCCAATGACCGATTGCGAATTTCAGATTTGTCTTTTTTATTTTAATGTACAATTTTATTTTAGTCAGTAGAAAGTTAGAAAATGGAATCTAGTCAAAATAGTTGACATAATTGTTATTTAGTCTCTTGATAACAATATCCAATCCTACGTTAATTTAAATGCATTATTATCCTGCCTATAGTAATTGACAAGAAAGTGTATAACCTGCCTATATTAATTGACAAGAAAGTGTCTAACCACTCTATAGTTATTGACAAGAAAGTGTCTAACCTGCCTTTAGTTATTGACAAGAAAATGTCTGTCCTGCCTATAGTAGTTGACAATAAACTGTAATTGCCAATGGTAATAGAGATAAAATGCATTTCCTTCCTATTCCAGCCAACTACTGACACCAGCAAGACCAGTGCAGCTTATCGTCTGATGACTGCTAGAAACATTCAAAGACCACAGTTGAGTTTTAAAGATAAGATCGATAATACCAATCTGCCATACAAACCTCAGATCAGAGTAAAGCCACATGCCCTTAAATCTTTAGAAGGTAACATTCAAGTTATTAACATGTTTGAGTAATACCAACTCATAATTTATATTTTTATTTTATTCACGTCTGCAGTTTATTCTGTGTTGTAGTGCTTAAGTCTTCTTCTAGGTTCTTGATATTTAAAAAAAAAACAAAAAAACATTAAGTGGTAAAGTAAGTGGTAGTTGTGTTCACCCCGTGAGACCCTTGTTAACAATTGGTCAGAAGCAGGCAAGCTTAACTTGATTTGCTTTGTAAATCACTAGCTCTGGTATGGACATTTTTTAGGGTGCTGTCATTTTGTGACAAATTAAATGCTGAATCTGTCCTAGTTTTAAGGTCCTACAATAGAAACAATAAATAAAATGATGAAAAGTCACTGTCGAATAATTCTCTTTTTTTTCTTTAGAAAGTTTACAGCTGCCTGAAAATGTCAGTTTTGAGGATACAGAAGATCCTCAATTTAAGTAAGTTGTCAACATCCTCACTTAAATACAAAACAATCACAATAATTTAACTACAGTAGAATGTTGACTCAAATTAGGTTTCTGAAAAAAAAAAATTTTAATGGTGAAAATACACACTGGGAAAAAACTCATTAGAATCCTTGTACCATTCACTGTTTTTGTTCTGTAATTTAAATTTTTTTGGTATCAATTATTTTAATTATTGTTTCATAAAACATTGAAAAATTATAATTACTTTTGATTATAAGATACATAAGCAACTAAATTACTAAATAATATGAAGCTTTTTTTTTAATAGTTTTCATTTAGCACCATATTCCTAGAATTAATGTCCATTTTGTTTTTGGGGTTATTAATATTATTTCTTATTAAGTTAAACTAAGTAAATTAGCTGTTGGAAGTTTATGAGATATATAAGCAAGTAAAGTACTAAATAATTTGAAGCTTTTTTTTTTTCATCTAGCATTATATGAAATTATATCTGTGTGTGTAACTTGTTATTGAGGAATAAAGTTTTATTACAATTATAGGCTAATGTTGGTATTTTGACACATTTTTTATTTTGCTATAAATTCTGCAGTTACCCACATCCATATTCCTATGAGCTGGAATCTTTTAGTCCAAAGCAAACTTTGTTAGAGCCAGTGGTTCCCAAGGTTGGTGTCTTATTTCTTAAACTGTCAGCTTAGAAAAAATAATGGCGTTATGATGCATACTTGTTGCCTATAATATGGCAGCTCTCATCACACCTGTCCCTTGATTTCGTCGTAGGGGTGCTGTGACATTTGGCATAGCCAAATCCCTCCACTGAAGATGCTGAAATAAGTTTTTATTTCTTTAATTGATAAATTAAAAATATAGCGAAATAATGGGCAGTCCTGATCAGAGCATGAACCAGAGACTCTTTGACTCACCATTGCTGCCTAGCAGAACCAGCCAGATTCCACCCCAAAAAAGTAGTGTTCTCCAGTGCTGCACTTTGCTAACATTCACTTAACGCTATTACCATAAAATATTGCACCTTTGTGCTGCCATTTATGAATCATTTATGGTTTCAGCACTGAGAATTGTATTTAATTCTGTACATTTTTGATGTGTTATAAAAGCATTAATATTTTTGTAGTCTTAGTTAGGAGTTAGTGATAATAAAGTACATATTTTGTTGGACTGTTTTTCTATATAGCTAAAAGAAAATGTATTTTGTTATAAACAGGAACCAGAGCCACTGGATATGACACCATTGTTAGTGATCGATACCAAAAGTCATTTGCTAGAAATGTTAGATCATCTTAAAACACAATCAGAAATAGCAGTTGATCTAGAGCACCATTCTTATCGTACTTTCCAGGTAAACTTTAAAAATATTTTCTCACGTAATATGTCTCCTTCTGTTTTAGAAGACAATGGATTCGTCCAGATAAATCACTGGTTTTAGTTTCTTCTTGAGTCTGGGCAGAATCTGATATGATTAATCAAGCTGATTCTGGAGTGGCAAAGTTTGCTACAGTTTGTGCATGTGTGCAGCTGTTTTAGTGCTAATTGATAGTGCAGTTCTTTTGTCTAAGGCCGCTTTGTTTCTTTTGCTCTTGAGGTTCATACCAGCACACACAGTCTCCATGCTGTCTGATTTTGTGCTATTTCCTTTTATACTTTCATGGATGCATGTAGTTCTCATATCTCACAGACATCTCTATAGGTTAGTGTTGGGCAGCCCTTAGTCTGATCTTGATTGGAGAAAGCAGATGCACATTATGCATTACAGGCAGCACAAGTAAAGCTTTTTAATCTACGCTCTTTATGCATGTATGTTGATCAGCTCTCACTGCCATCAATATAAAGGCGTAATTGACTAGAATTTTGGTTGCTGTGGTCAATTAGGCATTTTCCCAGACAAGTTTGCAGTTTTGCCATTGCTATAGAACCCATAGTTTTTCTTTTCTTTATTACTGGGGACTAAACAAATATGTATATTGTATATGTATATATGCTTTGTGACAGTATGACATATTAAAAATACCTTTTAGAAATTAATTCCTTTTTCTCGTTTATTTGCTAGAAATTCTGAAAATAAATAATGGTCATACACTCAATACCATGTTTGTTTGTCATAATATTTTGTGCATGCTCTGCTACTTCTTAATTAATAATTTGACCAATTTAAGGAAACAAGTTTAGATATAACACAATGTTGTTTTTAATTATTTTTTATTCTAACCAGCTAAACCTATGGCAAGGAACAAGATTTTACACCATGAAAAAAGCTTTGATTATATTTTTTTTTAATGTTGAATTGAAAATGCTTTACAGGGTTTAACATGTTTGATGCAAATATCTACCAGACAAAAGGATTACATCATAGACACATTAGCATTACGGAATGATCTTTATTTAATAAATGATGTCTTCACAGATCCCAGTATCACTAAGGTTAGAGTCCATATTTATAAATAGTTACATATATCATATAAGCTTTTTATCAAACTATCTTTTTAAAGCAAGTAATTTACCTTTTATTAAGAAAAATATCTTTTACTTAGAATTTATTTTAACATTTTATTGAGAAGTCTTTAAAACCTTTTTTAAGGTTAAGTTACTGGTCTTATTTAGTCATAGGCCCCTAAATTTTAACATAAACCTGACTTGTTTGGCATCATCATGCTTAACAACTTTCCATTGATTTATATTATATTTTTAAAAAAAACTAAATGGGAATATCTTTGATTTTGGAAGATTAAGGAGGAGTGCAGTGTTTTACATGACTATTGTTATGCTTCAATCAAAAATATTCTATCTCATGCGAGTTCACACAGCTGCTCGGCTTTTCAGACGCTCTTCAAATAACTGAATAATGCTTAGCAAACATTTAAAGCATTTATTTAAAAGGGAAAAATGGTCATTGAGTCTTCTTTTTATGGCATCTCTATTCTCCTTCCTTCTAGCGTCTCTAAACATGGCATATTTCCTGTCTAATTCTATCTACTCTTTTGGTCTCAAGATTAATACTCAAAAATACTATTATTATATTATTATAGCTTTTATATAGCGCTACTTTCATGCTTAAAGCATGCTCAGAGCGCTTTGGTCCAATCTCATTTGTGAACCAGTGGGGGGAGGGGGTATCTAGGAGTTGGTTTTCCGTGCTGCCTTTAGGCGCTCAGTAAACGCAACTCTGCCCGAGTCGGGTGTCGAACCTCAAGCCCCCTTCTAGGTAGCCAAGACAAGCCAAGTTCAAGCACACTTAGCCTCTCGACCACACTTCCCATTATAAATATATATCATAACACTATGCAAACCCAGTTGTGACCTGCTTATCTTTCCACACCTGATTCAGAGAATGCCACTGTTCCCTATGTGTCTATTTAAGTTTGTCTTCTACAAGGGCTTAACTAAATATGGATATTCATATATTCACTTTGTGACCATTACAATGACCAACCATCTATATATTCCTAATACATACCAATCACACAATAAAGCTGAGTAGACTCAAGAGACAAACTTGATGTTCATGTGGCTTTAATTTTCATCCCTTTATTCAAGGGTCACTTGACCATCCATTGCCTTTTACTGTTTCATAATAGTTTCATTATAACCTTAAGTGAATCAAAATCAATGTCAGGACTGACAATCCTTCAGAATTACCAAACAATTTTTATCACCTGCCTAATACTTTCTTTCATCACTTGATTTCATCACTTGATTTCATTACTTGATTTCATCACTTGATTTCATTACTTGATTTCATTACTTGATTTCATCACTTGATTTCACCACTTGATTTCATTACTTGATTTCATCACTTGATTGCTTTTGAAGGTGTTCCATGGTGCAGACTCTGACATCCAGTGGCTGCAGCGGGACTTTGGTGTTTATGTGGTCAACATGTTTGATACTGGACAAGCAGCAAGAGTCTTGGGGTTTTCAAGGTTTTCTTTGGCCCATCTCATGATGAATTACTGTCACATTGAGGCAGACAAACAGTTTCAGTTGGCTGATTGGAGAATCAGGTATCATCTCAGTGGTTTATTTATAAAATGTGTATACACTTTATTTGCTGGACGAACTGTCGATGGTACTTTATCCTCAAAATGAAGATTATAAACATTAATTGGATCAAAAATATGTTTTGTAAATAAGAAATATCCCAATTTTTTATTTCCACTTTTTTCTAAACAATATTTTCTTCCTGGCTAGTAAAAAGAAAAAAAGTTCCTTTGTAGGAACACTTAGGTGCACCATAAACTATGTATATATGTGTGTATACATAACAAATTTTTGCTTTGCATCAGTCAGGAAGAATAAATTAATAAAATAGGTTCACATTGATAGTTTTTCTTGTGCCTGCTATTTTAACACATTTTCATTAATCTAACATTACACTGGGTAGAAACTCTCTTAGTAAAAGAAAAAAAAGAAAGTTTCCCCTTCGGACCTTGTGCTCTATGGTGCAGATGATGTAAAGGTCATCTGTGTCTGTGGCCCATGGTTAATGAGAGTGTCATGTGGCCTGCACAACAACCTACTGTCTTTACTTTTCCCGGCTAATATAAAGCTGGGTGGGCTCAGAGACGCCCTAATGATCCCGAAATTAAAATCCCATTCTTCACCAGAATTTGAACCCAGAGCCCTGAGTTTGGAAGCTAAGCCCTTTACCACTCAGCCACCACACCTCCTATAAACTCTCGTAGTTGCCTTAAAATTTGTTTTGGATGGTTGCTGCACCACACATGACAATCTCTCTCACCATTCCTGTCTGTATTTTGTCAAGATGAGAGTCTCTTTAAGTTGCAGGCCTGTCCATTCTTTGACATTATCTAGTGTCTGCCCCTCTTTCTTTTTCCCTGGCACTATTTCCTGTAGAAAGGCCTTAGCGATCCCTGTGGTTGGTGTGTCATGTAAAAGCTAGTCTATAAATGTATAGAACATTAAGTGTAAATTATGAAGAATACATTTTTTTTTTTGATTTCCTGTGATCAAGTTTCAAAATAATTTTCACAGACCATTACCTGCAGAACTCATCAATTATGCAAGGGAGGACACTCATTATCTTTTGTACATATATGACATGATGAAAAATCAACTTCTAGAACGTGGCAATGCCCAGAAAAATTTGTTGATGTCAGTCTATGAACGAAGCAAAAATGTAGCTGCAAAGGTTTGTGGTTATTTTATGAAATGTTAGATGCACCTACACAAGGACCATTGGCTTTTTGCTCAAATTTGCTATGTGTACATTAATGTTAACATTTACTATTTTCTTTGTTTATTTATTTACAACATTTCTGGCATCTTTTTTGGTTGATGTAGGCTTATAAACTATACATTTGAGTTACTTTAAGAAATTTATTCTAAGTTTGGCCAAATTTTATTTCATACATTGGAATCAACTTCAGTATATCATATTCATTGTAAAACAAAACAAAGACATATAAATCATTAGTGTTGAAGTTAGGTGGATTCAAATTGTGACCTCTGCAACATAAACATGGCGACTTGCGATTGCTTCCTCTTAAGTCCTTTTTTCAGACCTTGCAGATCTATGGGGAAGATGATGTAAATGTCATCTGTTTCTATGAATGTCATCTGTTTTTATGGCGAATGATTAATGAGCAGGGGGATGTCATGTTGCCAGCTTAACTCTTTCTCTCCGTAATTATCTACCACATTCTGGTGGAATCAACGCTGGTATCGTCAGTTAGGAGAGAAAGAGTTAACTTGCAAACTGCCTTTACCTTTCCCCAACTAATGCCAGTTACGCAGTAGAGCTTGGTAAACTCAGGGTCATGTTTAAAATCCAGAAATTAAAAATCCCAGTCTTCACCGAGATTCAATCCCTGGATCTCTTGATTCAGAAGCCAAGTGTTTTACCACTCAGCTATGACTCCCATCACTTCTTGTGATTACTTAGCATTGTATAAATGTAAACTTCAGGGGTTTTTTCTCTTTATTATAAATTTGTTTGTTGTTATTGTTTTTTAATTAAACATTTAACAATTGGATATCTTTTACTTGTTATTAAATCTAATTATAGACAAAGCCATGTATCGAAATCCTTAGAATTTAAACTTTCATTGAATTGATTAAACAATTTAAAATCTTGTCCGCGTTTCTTACTTCATCTCATCATTTTGTATTGCAATGTTATTGACCATGTCAACTAGTTTTTCAATAAAAATTTCAATACTGCTAATAATACATTTTATACATTAAAATATGTTCATAACCAGAAATATTGTGACAACAATTGTTTTGGTTTGGTCACTAGATTTATCAAAAGCCTATTTTCACACCTCATGATTACCTGGAGCTGTACAAGAAAAGTAAAAAAGTTTTCAACAACCAACAGATGACTGCCCTGAAGGAAGTGTATGCATGGAGGGATGGCATGGCTCGCGTGGAAGATGAAAGCTATGGGTAGGTTTTGAATTTATTATACATTGTATAGGGTGGCACAGCTTATGTGAAGGGTAACAGATATAAGTAGTTTTTGAAAGAGTAAACATTTAGTAGGGAGTCCAAGATTATGTGTACTCTCGCTGTTGCTAAGTTATTTATGCTATCATCCAGCATAGCCATAATAACATTTTTAGTGGCATTTTCAAGCACCTGTTGCTCCAGATTTGTTATCACATTCTTAAACAATGAATATGTTCTATTCATCTTCAGCTATGTGTTACCTAACCACATGTTGCTCCAGATTGCTGAGATTTTACCAAGAGAAAGACAAGGTGTACTGGCCTGTTGTAATCCTATCCCACCTCTTGTTCGACAGAATCTCATTGAGCTGCATAACATTATTTTACAAGCCAGAGAACTGGCTCCCACTAAGGTATACTTTATTGATATATAGATCCAAAGTGAGAGTTGTCAATATTTATATATTTAGATCCATTTGAATTCCACTAAGTACACTTTGTCGATCGTCATTTTTATATATAGATCTTCCTCCCCCGCATAAGAACAATTTACAATTTTTTCAACTAAGAACAGGACACACACCACTATTAAATTACCACCTGAACAAAATAAACTCCACACAACTCCCCCTCTGCAGACACTGCGCCTACCCCTTTGAAACCATATCCTCTTTAAATGCCCCTCCCTAATCCACCTTAGCAGACCCTACTTCCACTACACGGCAGTGCTGAACAACTGAAGAAAACAGCACACTTTTTTTCCTTGGCACAGTCTGCAAAAGAGCTCACAGCTCAGCAGCAATAAAGCTGGCTAGAAGAAGAAGAATATATAGATCCATTTCACTCCCACTAAGGTACACTTTGTCATTATTTATATATAGATTCATTTGGCTTCCACTACAGTACACTTTGTCAATATTTATATATAGATTCATTTGGCTCCCACTAAGGTAAACTTAGTCATTATTTATATATAAATCCATTTGGATCCCACTAGCGGACACTTTGTCAAAATTTTTATATATTGAGTTGCATAACATTTTTTTAGGAGCCAGAGAACTGGCTCCTACTAAGATACACTTTGTCTATATTAATTAATATGGGGATCTTGTGTCCTGTAAGTCATTAAAAGTACTTGAGTACTTGCTTTATGTATATTTAATTGGTTGGAAGTGTTTAGGAAGACTGTCAATTTTGTATTTCAGTACTTACTTTATAAAGATTCAGATGGGGGATTATAATGTGTCTGGAAGTTAGAGACTTGAAGTAGATGAGTGCTTGATTAAATGAATCTTGCTTCTATTAATGACAAATGGTTGGAGTGTGAAATTTTCAGCTTGGAATAATACACTTTAATGATCCACTGTTGTGAATGGCAATCCTGACATTCTCATCCTACTACTTAGTGTAGCAGCATCCCAAACTTAAGTCCACCCATCTACAGGATGGCATCACTTAGGATAAATTATCTCTGTAAGATGGTGCTAATGTAATATACTTGTTTTACAACTTGATATTAAAGAAAGAGTGTTTTACTAGATTAGGTCTAAATCATACTGCTTTCCTAAAACACCAGCTTCATATACTTGCACTGGTAAATATAACCAAGATCATCCCATTATATACACTAATATTATCTCCTCATTAACTTTCGGACTCAAAGACAATCCTTATTATTATTATCACCATGTCCTGATTACTGGGCAATAGCATTTTTAGATTTGTTAGATTATTAAATTTAATTTTAATATACTTACTTTTAAGATTGAAAAAGTACCTGAAGTGGACCAACAGACGACAAAGATTCCAACTTTTGAGTCTAACAATCTGCTTTCTTGTCCTCATGATAAATCACATGCAGATCTACACACTGCTGATATAGAGAAAAGAATTATGGGTAAATTTTTAACTATTTGATTTGATTTGATTTTTATTTGTACATTTATAATGATGAACTGCCACACTTAGGGAAAAAACATCAACGTCGACAATAGTTAGTAAAAAGAGATTACCTAAAATAGGTTACATAGCACAAAGAAGTTGCCCGAGATAGCATATATTGATAATGTTATAGACATCCATAGGCCTTTACGTTTTGTTACACTAACATGGTATTGCAGAGTGAAATAATAATAGATCACTTAAAAGCCATAAATGTCTAGAGTCAGAATGTTTCTGTTATGTTGTCTTATTATGAGGAAAGAGTCCTTGTAATCACAACAAATTTCCATAAGGATCAATAAAGCAGTCTTAGTTTTAGTCGTCTTGCAGTGTGGTATGCTCTTTAGACCATAACATGATCAGAGTTTGTACCCAGCTTGTCAACTTTCTCTGCCATCTGCAGAATGTTTAGTCTTCTAATAATTCTCATTCTTGAATCATATTAATGTCCTGCATCTTTAACTTTTCATTTCTATGATTTTTCCTTAGGGTTGACTCCCAAAGCCTTTTCCTTATTTGGGTATAGCCACACAGCAGATATTTGGATTCAGTTTTCCTTTTCCTGGTTAGACACCATTTGGTTGCCTTTGCCCCTTCTCTTGTCAGTGATAACAGTTCCGCTGGACCCAATATCTAAGCCACATGGGAAAGTCAGGAGTTGGACTGGCTTTTGAGATCCATGCCATGGGAGGCATTTTGTAGGTAGTGGAGTGCTTATATCCATTACAACATCCAGAAATAACATTCTTATAGAGAACCATGATGATTTTATTAGCACTAACAATAATTACTGCAGTGCAAATTTCAGACTTGACAACTATAGTTAAGAATTCTCTTGAATGTTCCAAAAATGGCTAAAGCAATAAAGAGTGGACAACTTGAGATTTGGAATTTTGTTGATTGTTTCAGATGCACAATATTAACAAGCTTAGATAGCTCTATGTAAGACTTCTGTTTCTTATTTCAGAAACTGGATTAATCACAAGTTCCTTACAGGTCACAGCTGATCACCTGACATCAGTTATTTTAAAGCCAATGCCTGTCATCACTGCTTTGGCTTCCAAGTCATATAAAGTAAGTCATTTGTCTAGAAAAAAGATAATTATCATTTCAGCATAAGCATTCATCTTGGTGCTGTGTTAATGTGTTCACCATGATAACTTACTGTGTTCACCATGATAACTTACTGTGTTCAACATGATAACTTACTGCGTTCAACATGATAACTTACTGTGTTCAATATGATAACTTACTGCGTTCAACATGATAACTTACTGTGTTCAACATGATAACTTACTGTGTACAACATTATAACTCTTCTCATGGTGGCCAGAAGCCTTCCTCATTAGCATATCAAGAGGCATGCATGTTCTATCTCTTTGTAAAAAGTACTTTTTTGGCTATTCTGTCTGCATTTTCTTTCAAAATTCATCCAAAATCATTAGGATGGCTGCCTGGTCATGCGGTTTGCGCGCTGGACTGTCGTTCAAATTTATCGATGGTCCCAGGTTCAAACCCTGCCCGCTCCCATCCCCCATCGTCCTGCGGGAGGTTTGGACTAGGAAGTAATTATCTTCAACTCTGAAGTAACATTCGAAATGTAAAACATTTTACAAACAAACAAATATTATATATTCATATATCAATATACTTTTTTGTAATCAAAAATTAATTTCTGATTATTTCAAACTTGGTCTGCGTTTTGCCTTTACCTTCTACTGAAAACTTTCTGCCTGCAGAATCGTTGTAAAGCACACACATTTTTTTTCTTTAATGTATATATAGAAAACTCAACCAACAGTTCTAAACTCTTTTTTTTTTTTTTTTTTAATTCATAATCTGTTTTTGTTTTTGCAAGTTGTTATATTCTGTATAAATGTTCTTCTGCTTGTTTTTTCATCTAATTACTTGAATAAATCTTAACTCATATTTGTGGCATTCTCTTTTAAAAGGTGGATGGCAAGTTACATCAATTAGTCAAAGATATTGAGGCCAGTTTTGTCAATCCCTTCTTAAAGGTAAGGAAGTTGACATTAAAGTATGCAAATAAATTGTGTTTTACGCAACCTACACACTAAATCTTGATTGAGCCTAAACTGAAACATGGACACATGAAATCTTGATTCAGCCTAAACTGAAACATGGACACACTAAATCTTGATTCAGCCTAAACTGAAACATGGACACACTAAATCTTGATTCAGCCTAAGCTGGAACATGGACACGTGAAATCTTGATTCAGCCTAAACTGAATTATGGACACACTAAATCTTGATTCAGCCTAAACTGAAACATTGACACATGAAATCTTGATTCAGCCTAAGCTGGAACATGGACACACTAAATCTTGATTCAGCCTAAGCTGGAACATGGACACACTAAATCTTGATTCAGCCTAAGCTGGAACATGGACACATGAAATCTTGATTCAGCCTAAGCTGGAACATGGACACATGAAATCTTGATTCAGCCTAAACTGAAACATTGACACATGAAATCTTGATTCAGCCTAAACTGAAACATGGACACACTAAATCTTGATTCAGCCTAAACTGAAACATGGACACACTAAATCTTGATTCAGCCTAAACTGAAACATTGACACATGAAATCTTGATTCAGCCTAAACTGAAACATGGACACACTAAATCTTGATTCAGCCTAAGCTGGAACATGGACACATGAAATCTTGATTCAGCCTAAACTGAAACATGGACACATGAAATCTTGATTCAGCCTAAACTGAAACATTGACACATGAAATCTTGATTCAGCCTAAACTGAAACATGGACACACTAAATCTTGATTCAGCCTAAACTGAAACATTGACACATGAAATCTTGATTCAGCCTAAACTGAAACATGGACACACTAAATCTTGATTCAGCCTAAGCTGGAACATGGACACATGAAATCTTGATTCAGCCTAAACTGAAACATGGACACACTAAATCTTGATTCAGCCTAAACTGAAACATTGACACATGAAATCTTGATTCAGCCTAAGCTGGAACATGGACACACTAAATCTTGATTCAGCCCAAGCTGGAACATGGACACATGAAATCTTGATTCAGCCTAAACTGAAACATGGACACACTAAATCTTGATTCAGTCTAAACTGAAACATTGACACATGAAATCTTGATTCAGCCTAAACTGGAACATGGACACACTAAATCTTGATTCAGCCTAAACTGAAACATTGACACACTAAATTTTGATTCAGCCTAAACTGAAACATTGACACACTAAATTTTGATTCATATAATAAATATATGACCACTCTAGTTGGAGAGAGGCGGTGACCAAGAAGCTATGGACAGCTCTGGAAGAAAAGCGTGCCATACGAAAAATGGCCGGCTCCTCTACTACCAAAGCAAAAGCCACCTTAACCTGCGATATATGTGGACGGTAGTGTCTCTTGAAAATAGGGCACCACAGTCACATGAAAAATTGTTTGAGATGAATTATAGTTGTTCTACAGCTAAAGGAGGCCAACTATAAATATTGCTATTAATATGATGAGCAACAGAACAAAATAAAATTCAGAAAAAGATGGTTTCAGTCATTTTTTTTGTTACATGTTCTTTTTGGTCTTCCTCTACAACACCATGTTCTTTTAGGTCTTCCTCTGTATCACCATGTTCTTTTAGGTCTTCCTCTGTATCACCATGTTCTTTTAGGTCTTCCTCTGCATCACCATGTTCTTTTAGGTCTTCCTCTGTATCACCATGTTCTTTTAGGTCTTCCTCTGTATCACCATGTTCTTTTAGGTCTTCCTCTGCATCACCATGTTCTTTTAGGTATTCCTCTGCATCACCATGTTCTTTTAGGTCTTCCTCTGTATCACCATTTTCTCTTAGGTCTTCCTTTGTATCACCATGTTCTTTTAGGTCTTCCTCTGTATCACCATGTTCTTTTAGGTCTTCCTCTGTATCACCATGTTCTTTTAGGTCTTCCTCTGTATCACCATGTTCTTTTTGGTCTTCCTCTGCATTTTAGTATGTGACCCATTCATATCCCATTTCTTTCTAAGATCTGCACCTCCATTCTTCTCTGTTAGCCCATCTCCTAGTTTGGTATTTTCTACTTTATCATATCACTGTATTATCATTATAGTTCCTAAACATCTGTTGATGAAGGTCTGTACTTTTTTTTTTTTTGTGTTGATGTTTCAGTTGTTCTCTCATTATTGGCACTGTCTTTAGTAGTCATTTAGTTGTTTGTAACATACATACAAAGGCATCCATTTTTTTGCTGAAAATTTCCATTAAAATCATAGTCACTATTTCAAGTTTTGTTCACTACATAATTAGTTAGCGTGTTGTAGATGTCATTCAGATGCAAGTAAACAATAAGAATGTTCTTTTTCAGTATTTACCAACAGAATTGAAAAACCCAGCAAGTGTTCCAGTAAGTAGATATATTTATGCATAGATTCATTTTTTTTTTTGTGTCTATATTTTTTATTTTTTTTCAAACTCACCATATATGTTAAAAAGCACTTCTAATCTTAATCAAAATGATAATTTTATCAAATCTTAACAGAGATTAGTTTTCAAAATTATTTTATCGACTGAAATGTTGTTAAATTTTTTAGTCGGCACTTTTCATTATACCATAATTTTAATTAGAAATCTGTTGGGATTAATCTAAAAGGGAGTCATGCTAAGATTTTAGAATGAATACACTTAAGGTGCCCATGATGGTTCATGAGCATTAAATAGGATTATAATAATCAAACAAAAAACAATGCATGGATTTTCATTTTGATGAGGGTTTTTTTTTTTTGTGAGACATTTATATTAGGAACAAATAGGGTCGAAAGAAGTTTTTTTTTTTTTTAAATGATATCAAAAAGATGGACACTTCTGAAAAACCTTTTCAAGCACTCTGCTTGCATTGAAAACCTTAAGACTGCTGCAAACATCAATTTCATTTGTGACATATTTTGCAAAGGTCACTTTCTGATATTTAAAATGAGATAGTTTTCACATTCTCTAATCTAGATTTCAGTGATTATAAGTTGAGGACCATTTAAGTTGTGCTTTTATGTGGTGAGCATCCATATTAACCCTCAATACACGAGTGGTAGTTTAGCCTCTAAACAGAATTGTAATTCCATTTTGTATGCACTCATTGTAAAACAGCTCAGCACTTTTGTAAGGGTTAACTGTTGGTTTCCTATTAAAGTATTAGTTAATATGTAATTCTTAAGTTTAAAAAAAAATTTAATATAAATATAGTCGACTTAATTAAACTATTTGAGAACAGCAGTTTTTAAAACACTTCAGATTTATTTAACAACAAAAATGACACAAATGTGTTTTACTTGAACAATTTGAGCAAAATACTAATATTCTTGAAAATTGGATACGTTGAGTGGGTGTGTTTAAAATCTCAAAGTTTATTTTTTGTTCAATCTCACATACATCATGTGATTCATCTACAATGTCATCCGTTTAATTAATTTGTTTTATTTTCTAATTTTCTTTGGTTGAAAGTGCCAAAGCTGGCAATCAGTAAACACGAAATACATAAAAGCTTTTAGCATTAAAAATTGGTTTATTTATTCTATTTGTATCTGTTATTCCGAGAAAACTATCCAGTCTTCTAAGATTTTATAACATAATAACAACACTAGTGGGTTCAAAGCTAAATTTTATTTTACCTACATATTGCCATCCATTAATAGGCATTGCAATTTGTAAGAAAGAACAGCTACATCTAAGCAGTTCATTAAACACCCATTTTATAACTTTGTGTTACAGGAGAAAGAAAAGTGGACATTAAAACCTTCCAATGTTCCTGCAGCTAGCAAAAAGAAAACCGTGGAGATTCCTGTCACTCCTTTCACACCTGAATATGGTCAGTAGATATTTAGTACATCATAAAAAAATTTTTTTTTTTTCACATTTCTATTTAATACAAGTTTTTCTTTTTAAAATAATTTTATTTGTATATAGATGTTGATAGCTCATACTCATGATTCTTTCTCTCTCTGTCTCGTCCTCTCTCTACATTCTATTTGAATCCTTCTCAACAAGGTATTTACCCATGAAAAGGTAACATAATTATAGCAGCACTGAAATGCAATAATTGACCGAGTTCTATGTCACAATAAAGTCAACCTTTGACAAGGGTCAGAACAATGTATTTTAGTATTTATATAGTTAAAGGGGAGGGAACAGTAGTCAAGACGGTTTGTTATAGTTATACAAGGTTTATAGTGCTATATTGTTATGCCCAATCAGCAACCTCAGCGGTGTATCAAGAAGTTGCAAAGGGAAAAGATCGTCTCTCGAGACGTAAAATGCCACAGATTGTTGGTTAAGCATAATATGTCATGTTAGAGCTATGATCAAAATTAAAATCGTTACCAATCTAGTTTATGTATAATTTGAATCTAATTGTTGTTACCAGTCTAAAATTGTTTGAAGGATACAGATCATTTGACTACATTTGAATACTTAAGGATCCAAAAGAAAACTTCAAAACATACACTCTTACAAGAGACACACTGTTTTAACTACTTTTCAAAATCCATCGAATTTTATTTTTATAAGGATGATCAACATAGTCTTGAATGTTATATTTCATATCAATATGTTGTGGTATTGCAACATTGTAAATCATAGTATGCATTTTAAGTATACTTAAAAGTCATTTCGCTAATTTTATGTGTTCTGTTAGTGTAACTCTAGAATTGTTTATGATCAATTCTGTAGTATAAAAGTTTGTTTTACACTAAATAATGCTTACGCTAAAGGTAAGTAAGGCCAAAATGATATTACTTACAATATTGGTGTACTTATACTAAATTAGCTACTGATAGATTTCTTTTCTATATTTTTTTTTATATGTATACAGTGCCCCCTTCAAAAAGGCTTAAAACAGACGCGCAGAAAGAATTTAAAAGTGCTATCTCATCCAAAGTAACTTTCAAGATTACAGATCAGCCTGAGAGTGCCAAGCCAGTAAATGTTTCTAGAGATGATAAGCTGGAAAAGCAAATTGAGCGTAATATAAAAACATTAAGGCAGGAGGTAAATACTGTGACCTTTTTTTTTTTTAGTAACTTTCTATCACATTATGCTGCTTAAGCAGGCTACCACAGTCTAGCACAATAGTTACTGGGTTTAAATGAGCACTCCTTGAAAAGCATTTCTCTTGTAAATAACTCAAAAGGAGAATTCAGAATTGTTTTGTGCTTATTAAAAATGCCCTTAGTTTTGTTCTTCATTGCATTTCTTCTCTCATTTAGGATAAACTTAGCTTTCTAAATATGCCACTAAAAAAAAAACAACTTGTTATTTATATTTTATGTCAGCAAAGCTTAGTAAAGTCTTTCAAATAGTTTGTTTAAATTGAGCACTAGATAGAAATAACTGTTACGTCTCATTTCATTCACTATTTCCTTTTATTAGGTTGTTTCGAAGAAAAAAAAAGAAAAGAAAAATGACAAACAAAGAAAATTGGCCAAGGCAACTACAGCTACAGATGCCAGTTCAAACAGTGCTGTTGAAGACAGTGATGTTAAACCATTAATTCCAGCGAGCCCAGCAGATGCAGTTCAAAAAGGAAGTGAAAAAAAAAAAAAGAAAAAGATTGCAGTTTCTGAGCTCTTAGAAAACTTTGAGAGTTTTGACTACAAAGCAGCCGCGTCTTCTATAGCTAAAGGTGACATCAGCTTAGAACTTCCATTTCAATTCCTTTTGTATAGTGTATCTTTCATGCTATAGCATTCTCAGTGAGCTCTGTTCCACTCGTTGATTAGGTAACATGAAAAGGACCAATATGCCTGTGTGTAGTCGCTGAATGAACTCTTTATGTTGTGTCTGTTTTATTTATGTGTATGTTTCTGTTGTGTTGTCTTTATACGAGAAAAGAGTCCTTGGAATTACAGCAAATTTCCATAAGCATCAATAAAGCAGTCTTAGTCTTAAAATAGCATTGGTCTGTTTTGTTTCATTTCATTGTCATAACACTAACTGCCTTTATCACTTGTTTTCATGTATGCAGCACATTGTTTCCACCAGACATTGTCAATTGCTGTTTCTAGGGCATAGTTTACTTCTTTTATTTTAGAGTGAAAGTTTAAGTTGCCAACTAAAAAAAATTGTTTAGGTTGGAAGAAAGTAATTGCTGTAAAGCTGGTAAAAAAAAATTTTTTTTTTTCTTTCAAGTGTGCAGAAAATAATGAATAATATTATAGAGATTTAGAATTAGAACTGTTCACATTGGGAAAGCACAGTGACAGTAGTCTTTTCAACAAAAGTAAATCTTTTTTTTTCAGAGAACTCAAAGAAAAAGAAAACAGATGTGTTCAATCCTAATTTACCTTCACGCTCTGGAAAAAACAAGAATAAAGTACGTGAAAATATTTGTTTCTTTTGTGACGATTGATCATTAATTTGCATTTTAGGTAAATATGAATATTGAACTGACAGAAGAATATGCTGTTACTTAAGCAAGAAGCTGCAAAAGTCAATGAACCAATTTTTTTTATTTTTTTTTTTTAAACTTCAAATTTAATGAAGAAATTATTTCTTAATGATCAATTATCAATGAAACAAAAATGTGTGCACAATCATTATTACAAGAAACATTTATTAGAATAAACTTTTTCATTTTATTTATTCATGTAAAATAAAAGTCAAATTCAAAGGTAATATAGAAGAAATATAGTAAATATTACATGAAAACAGAATTTACTTCATGCACAGTAATAACAAATCTGGCTCTGATCTCTTGAAAATATTTTGGCGGTTGTTTTTTTTTTTTTCTCTTATAATCATTTCAAAAAATAATCTGTCTACCAGACCTAGTAGAGTTCAGTTGTTTTTTTATCCCATTGTCTTACCTAAAGCTGCTATAAAATAAACGTTTTGTGAAATTGTATCCATAAAAAATTTGTTTTAATCCAGCTCATTGTTAAGATGGATAACTGGCCTTGTGGTATGGGCTCAGGACTGTCATCTCAATGGTCCCGGGTTCAAACATCACCCGCCACCATCCCCTGCTGTCCTGTGAGAGATTTGGGCTAGTGTGTAATAGGAACATCTGAAACAGGCAAAACAAACAAAACAGATGTGCATTTAGCTGTGTAGTGGTTACTGTGTTTTACATTAACAAGCACAAGTATCTATGAAACACATTTGATTTCAACAAGAGCCACACTTAAGTAGTACTGGAGCAGTGTCACAGTTCTTGATTTATTGTCCACAAACCATCAGTAAGTGATGCTGGTGATTGCTAGTCAAATGTTTCTTTCATATTGTTAATATTACTTTTAAAATGACACTTTGCTTGTTTTTCTATCATGTGACTAGAACTACTCACTGCCCTTGTGCTTTCTTTATTGTTGGACAAAAGCATGTCAAAAGATGGCTGCCTGGTAATGTGGTTCGTGCCTAGAACTGTCATGTCGATGGTGCTGGGTTTGAACTCTGCCCACAGACATCCCCACCATCCTTGTGGGAGGTTTGGGCTTGGATGTAATAATCCTCAATTCTGATAGAACATCCGACACGTTTAAAACAAAACAAAATTTATACGCATTTCTCAATTTCAGAGCCACTGGCCTTTATATATAATAGAAAAAATACATCAAATATAAAGTTTTAATAACTGTTTTTTTTTCTTTTTTCCAGTTTTTCATTATTTTAATATTTTTTTTTTTTATCTAGGTCAAGAAACCCAAACTCTCTGGTCCCAAAAGTAATGTGAGTTCTACATTTGGACCATCACCTGGAGGTCCTAACAAGAAAAGAAAATAATGTGTAATATTATCTGACTTCACTTACAAATACTGTACAAATATATTTGTCTATATAAAAAATATATGCTTGTGAAATATAGTCATAGAGACTGTATCAACTTCTACTCAAAATAAAATGTCTTATGATCATTAGTGAATTCAATTAGTTTTGGGGTTGTTTTTTTGTTCAGTTTTGGCTTTTTTTTAATGTGTTGATGCTCCTTAGTTCAGGAAGCAGGAGTGATTCGTTGACTTTCACTACTTCCACTGGGATACCATCACTCCCAGAAGATTTTTTATGCAGTTAATTGCTTTTTTAAGGTCACTGAGACTCGGAAGATCATCTAGGCATTCCAGTACTGGAAGATCTGGTAGAGAAGCCAGGGCGACATCGTTTTCTGTAGACTTCGAGGTAGTGTTCTGTCCAACGTTCTAGCTGCTTGGTTTGATATGTAATTTTTTCTCCTGATTTGGATAGAAGGGGTGCAGGCTTAGACACTGTTGGACCCAGGGCCGCTTTAATGCCATCAAATAGAGCTTTGCTATTTCCTGAGTGGAGACTGTCTTGGACTCTGTTGCAGGTATCCCTCCAAAAGTTGTTAGCACATTTTCTAGCCATTTGTTTCGCCTCTTTATTAGCACTTTGAAGGCCTCCAAAGATCTTGGACTTGGCTTTGTCTTGTGAGCGAGGTGTGCAGATCGCTTTTTCTCGATGCAAGGTTCCATATGTGCTAGATTCGCCTCAAACCAGTCTACATTTGTGTGTTTTTGAGGCCCAAAGGCGGTGATTGCCGAACTGTAGATTACATCTCTTAATTTCTCCCATCTGATAGAGATGTCTTCTTCATCACTTAACGAGGGGATTGAACTGTTCAGGAGCTCGCCAAAGAGTGCACACTTCTCTGGGTCACCTACATGGTTGACGTTAATTCGCCTAGTTCTGGGCTGAGTGGAAGTATACGCCTTCTTGAGAAGTAGTTTGATTTTGCTTAGCACTAGTGAATGGTCTGAGTTGCAGTCCGCACTATGGTATGAACGGGTGTGGATGACACTTTTCAGATCCATCCTTCGGGTGATGCAGAGGTCAAGCTGGTGCCACCTTTTTGAGCGTGGGTGCTGCCAAGAGACTTTATGGCGTTCCTTGCCAGAGAAGAATGTATTTGTTACACACAGTTCATGAGAGCTACAGAACTCGAATAGCCTTTGGTCATTGTCATTGATTTTGCCAACACCATGAGGTCCCAAGCATTGTGGCCATGCATCATTTCCATCACCAACACGGGCATTAAAGTCTCCATTTATATAGAGGTGCTCGGATTTTGGAATACTTTTAATTACGTCCTCTAGAGCTTGAAAGAATCTGTCTTTGTCCTCTTCCGGTGCAGCAAGGGTTGGTGAGTAAGCACAGATTATATTAACTTTGCCTTGCGGTGATGCAAATTTCATGTGTGCTACTCTTTCATTGCCAATAGGAAACATCGCGATGCAGGGGACGAGACTGTTTCTTATTGCGAAGCCGACGCCTTGTATTCTAGGGCTTTGTTCTGGTTTTCCTTGCCAGTAGAATGTATAGTTGCTTTTTGTAAGAGATCCGCTGTCTGCCAGTCTGGTTTCTTGCAGGCAGGCCACATCAATGTTTAGTCTGCTGAGTTCTCTGTCGATGATAGCTGTTTGACGCATGTCGGTGATGAGTTCAGGGTCAATATTGAAGCCAGGACACATTGTCCGTACGTTCCCGCTTGCTAAACGCATTAATGTTGAGGGGTTTTCTTTTGATTGTATTTGCAGGTGCGGGTGAGCAGCTTGCTTTTTGATTTTGTCTTAGCACCAAGCACCCAGTGGTGCGGCAAGCTGTGGCGGGATATATTGTCCGAGGGCTGCTCGGCTTAAGGCAGGCAGTAGCTATCCAGTGAGGCTAAAAAGCCCCTCCTACCGTCAAGAGTGGTCCCTGGCGTTCCAGCTTACGCCAATCAGCTAGGAACTTATCACCGGTAACTACCACTCTCCGTGTTTTTCCAAAGACATTACTGTCAGAGATGGAGTGACCTCTCCATTGCTGGGGGAGTGACTGCAACAATTACAGGGGTATCTCTCTCCTCAGTATAGTGGGCAAGATCTTTGTTAGAGTGGCACTATCCAGGCTGCAAGTGATAGTTTCTAGAGTCTACCCAGAGTCTCAGTGTGGATTCAGGAGTGGTAGATCCACTATAGACATATCTTCTCTACGACTACTGCAGGAGAAATTCAGAGAGAGAGACAGACCCCTTTACATCGTTTTTGTTGATCGGACTAAAGCTTTTGACATGGTCAGCAGAAGTGGTCTTTTCAAACTCCTTAGGAAAATAGGTTGCCCTCCCAAACTACTGCAGTTCATTGAATGTTTTCACGAGGAAACTAAATGCACTGTCAAATTCAATGGAGCCCAATCAGCACCTTTTGAGGTTTGCAGTGGTGTCAAGCAGGGATGTGTGCTCGCACCTACTCTGTTTGGCATATTCTTCTCCTGTCTACTGCATTATGCGTACAACGACATAAACGAAGGTGTGTTTCTCCATACAAGATCCTCTGGAAAACTAATGTATCAAGGCTGCGGGCAAAAACCAAGGTTAGGGAAGCTACTCGTCAGGGAACTCCTGTATGCTGATGATGCAGCTATTGTGACTGATTCTGATATTCAGCTACAGTGCCTGGTTGACAAATTATCTGCTGCTTGCCAGAAGTTCGGCTTAAACATCAGTCAAAGCAAGACTAAGATACTTGTCCAAAACACAAACACTGCACCTCAAGTAAGCATTAATGGCCAACCACTAGAAATTGTTGATCACTTTTGTTACCTTGGCTCCATCATGGCAGGAAAAAAAGCTGAATGTTTTCCACCTCCGATGCCTAAGGCGGATCTTTATAATACGTAAAACCGTAAAAGCATTACTACTCGAGTCGAAGCACTGATGATGATGATTATAAAGAAGCTGATAATGATGATTTAGATATTCAATGAAAATGTTTCCAAAAAGAAAAGGCCATCACAAAAAAAATAATTAATTATTAAGTAGATGGATCATTTAGTCGCCATGCTAAAATACAAAGGGGAGCCCATCCCGAGCAACTTACTTTCACGCTTAGCTAAGGGGAGCGAGAGCCAAATAACTGCAAGTCGGTGTGCTGACAAATACTTGCATGACCTGTGTCGAAACATCCAACCACGTGCTGACTGTGGATACATTAGAGCAGCGGTTCTCAACCTGTGGGTCGCGACCCCCTTGGGGGTCGATTGACGATTCGCCAGGGGTCGCCTAAGACCGTCAAAAATATGGATTGTTATTGTCTATTCTTCTGTTGCTGTATGTGTGTGTGTGAGGTGGGGGTCGCGGCAGAGTGGGAGATTGTAAAAAGGGGTCGCCGTGCTTAAAAGGTTGAGAACCGCTGCATTAGAGGGTTAAAAGAGGGTATGACAAAACCCTTTAGACCTCAAGCCAGCAGTAGTGCCCCGCCCCAGTCAAAAGATGACATAGCCATCACTGATTGTGAGCAAAAAATGGAGAAATGGGTGACGCATTATGCAGAACTCTATCAAATCGAAAATACAATCTGGCGTTACTTCAAAAAAGAAGATGATTACGTCCTACGCGTCATGCGTTCAGTCATGCATATAAACCAATGACTTAAATTCTGCTAAGTCACTGGTTTTCCTGGTTAGCTCAGGCAACCCATTCCATGCTTTAATAGCGCTAGGGAAGAAGGAGCATTTGTACAAATTTGGCCAAGCAAATGGGACTTTGTAGCACTTGCATTGACCTCCATTGGAGCGCTTTTCTGCACACAATTCCCCGTTTAGAAGTCGATTCGGAAGGCGATTGTCTGGCATGCGGACTACAGCGTTCATCGAAGTTGCGACCTTTTTACTGTCGCATTAATACTGTTCATGAAGGTCAGCTGAAAACATGCAGGAACTGCAGGGCACTGTATTTGGATGCTTAAGATGTTTCTACTCTTCTTGTGCCTTGTTACATTGTTTCCACCTCTTTTGCCACTTAGATCTTTTCCATTCAAATATTGCTCGAGCCATCTCGTAGCCTGCGTATTCCTATGATGTAGGCCTACCGCTACTACACGAGAGAGGGTCATCAGCACCTGTATGACCCTCGTGGAGAACGGCGTGGGAATGCGACGGGTTATAGGAGCCAGCTGGTTATCTTGAATGAGATGCGTCATTGGATACCGTGCTTTCCAGTTATGTAAAGTAGTCAACCACGTCGAGTAGGTGGATATTCCCGTTGATCTGTGGGGCTGGGTAGATTTTATTGAAGATTTCTGAAACATGACTTTCCGAGGTTTATTGTTAAATTAAATGAAGCGACAATTTACACAGATTCGTAGACTGCGAGCTGGAGCTCATGTTCAGGGGGAGCAAGTAGGCTGCAATCATCGGCATAGAGACGCTCGAATCACATCCATTGTCGCGAGACACAGCTTCATGAGCCTGTTATGGTTTTATCCTTTCCATGAGAGGCTGGAGGTCGAGCCCACTTGGGGGTTCCTGCGTATTCCTATGATGTACCGCTATAATATAGGCTACTAAGGAGAGAGGGCCATCACCATCTGCATGACCCCGTAGAGGACAGTGTGGAGGATTCAAAAGGGTTAGCAGAGCCAGACGTTGACGGCAAATGAAAAGATAAGCCGACCACCGACAAACAACAGTTAAATTATGTCAGCGAAGTGCCATAGTATGCATATGCACTGCGGTAGGACTAGTTTAACTTGACAAAAATTCTGACACTTGAGTCTATGATTAGATCTCTATCCCCAATCCTTGTCAATAAATGAAGATACAGAGTGCAGGGAGCAGATATTCTTCTCTTTTGAAGTAAAGGCTGTAATTTATAAGATTGGAAATAGAGTAATCTTTAGACATATTTATTCATGAGTCATTCATCGTTTACCCTCTTTAGGCTCAAAAAACATCAATGTAATGTCGGTAGCTTCCAGCGCACAGCGTGAAACTTTCTGGCAGAATTTGCGCCGCTGCTAATACATAGATCTCATGTATCGGTCCGACCATAACCTTATCTAAATCTAGATAGGCTATAGACAATACATAGATCTAGATCTTGATCTAATACATAGGATTTCATTTAGTCTATGATGTTTTTAATTTATAATACATTCTACGACTGAACCTAATGTCGGGCAGGCGGCTTACAACAATAAATAAAATATCTTAATTAGGCTTTCTTAATTGTTTTTAATACAAAAATCTGGCAACTTCGATTATATCAATGGTTGCTTCACAAGCATAGATCTAGGGTCGAATGAATCTCTAGTAGGTCAGTAATGGTAGACTTCTAGTTCTTTCATTTAGAATTTAGATGATCTAGTTTAATTAAAATATGATCTAGATTTGCAAAAAAATAATCTTATGAATGCTTTCCCACAGCTCTTGCGGTCGCAACATTTGTGTACAGATGGGCCTGCATAACTGACGATAAAATCAAAGAAAAGAGATAAACAATGATGAAATATAATTTTACTTGAATCATTAGGCATGATTTAGATCTATAACTATTGAATCGAGGCTTCATCTAACACAAAATAGGTCTAGATCTAGAATCTAGAAATCTAGCCTACAATGTCAGTAGCATTATATGGTCGATTTGGGTAAGTAAATAGACAAAGACAGTCATAGATTCATAGATCATTATTAATTATTATTATTATTAGATGTATTTTCTAGATTAGAATCTCAATCTATGGTAATTTCCCTCTTGGCTCTTCCGAATAAGTTAAGCTCTGACGCCGCAATTTTTACTTTTAAATGTTAATAGCTCCGTAATGGTTAGTTCTAGTAAAAAAACTGCAAACATCTATAAACTCGTCATCCATCTGTCAATAAAAATAGCTACAGATATTGTTTTGTTATGCTATGCATAGTTACAATAAAATATGATGTTGAAGAGGGTCAGGTCAATGAGGTCCAGCGCTAACATTAACGAACGCCATTCTCCGCTCTGTACACTAATGAACACTATCACATCACACTTGGTTTAACATCTAAAACAAAAGCAAAATTAAGTAAGAAAATGTTAGACCTATACAAAATAGATCAAAGAAATGTCCATTTACCAGCCTTGACTTACATCCCTTTGATATGCATTTTCAACATTAAAATAGCGATCATTAGTGTCATTGATAGTGATGAAAGACTGTTAATTAGTGTCATTGATTGTGAAAAAGAATATTATGGAACACCCCATATTTACACATAGACTATGACGTGTATGTTTTTTAGACCTATTTAGAAGCATTTTAGATAGTTCATGATTAGCTGATACTTAAATTTTGTTGACCCTGAACCTACCCTCCTTCTGTCCTAGAAGAAGAAAAAATGGCATCGTCCTAGCAGTGCTCTGTGAACCCGTGTAAAACCCTTGTTTTTCAGAGTAAACGAAACTAAAGGGGACTGAACTATAAAGGAATGGAGTATAAATAAAAACACTAGACTAGTTTTGTCATAGCTATCGAAATAGAGGTTCATTTTAACAAAGATTGTGGGTTGTTCGTTAATGTAAGAAAATGGGGGTGTTCAGAAGACGAAAATTACTATAGATGATAGATCTAGCTAGATCTAGATTGTAGTAGTAGCAGTAGTTTAGTCTATAGTTTTATAAAGTCTAGATTCTAGAGTTAGACTGTTAGAGTAAAGCTGCCATTTTGAACACCCCCCTTTGCTATATCATATTGGAAATCTCACCATATTCTTATTAATGCGATTATTTTGATGGTTATTTGGCATGGTCAGTGCTATAAATAGGTTTAGCTGGAGAGATAATACTTAATATAAATTATTTTTAATAGGAAAGGAAGGTAATTATTATTTTTTTAACAAAAAGAAAATAATAATATGTTTTATAATATAATTGTTTAGACTATTTTGTTGTTTTTAAACTACTAATAATTTGTAAACCGATTAAGTTTATTTTCATTTTAAAAATTCACGAAAAAACTAATATGAAAATACTTGAACACCCAAAAAGAGATGTGTTCCATGATAGCAACATTTCCGGATTCCATATATTTATAGGTTGCAGGGGAATGCACACGGCTTTAATGGATAGCAAGGGCTGTATAAACACACATGTTCTTAGTGTACTTCTGTTCTCTGGGAAACAGATTGATCAGCTTATAGACATTAGTGTGATGTCCTTATACATCTATTTTTTCTACTACTACTAGCTTAGATCTATATGCTCAATACAATGTATCATTTCAAATTCACTTTAAATCCAACTCAAAATAATCAGTTTAACTGGCATTTCCTTTAACACATATTGCTCTGTGAACTGTATTGAAAAAGTCTATTCTAGTATTTGTATAAGAAGATTGATTGAAATGAATAGTTATAAGTAAATGCATTTATAACAAAAGAGATTATTCAACGGTGAGAAACTAATGAACAAACTTTATTTTGTATAGTACAGGGTTCAGACACCTCATAAAAGTCAAAGAAAAGGCAGAGTGCTCTGGATATTTAATTTACTCTTGCAAGGTGAAGGGCACAGTGGCACATAAACATTATCTTTCGAGATGTTCCCTTCATAGAAATGGTGATCTCAGCATGGAGCAGTTGAGGCGGCTGCATATACACCACAGTAACAGGTTTACAATAGCAGGCACTAAGTATGTCCTACGTCCACTACTCAGACCCGATGGAACATTTAACACAAACAACAAACGACAGATCACTATGCTTGTAAGAGTTGTGGGAAGGCTATTGAAAATTAGATATTTGGTTCTATTTGGTGGTGCTAGTGGAGGCTATGCAGCTAGTCAGGTAAAGTTCTATGTTAAGATTGTCCTATTTATCTTACATTGAAGATGTTCTTACGTGAGTTTTTTTTTATGTAAACCTCTTTATAACATGGATTATTTTTTAGGTACATTAATTTAAAATAGCTGGGAGAATACACTATAAATAGTACTAAATAAAATTGTTAAATATAATGCTGCCTACTAAACTTAAACTGGCAACACAATTGCAGACTCTTTGGCCCACCAGGGAGGGCAAATTCCACCCACTTTCATCAAGCCCTGGCTATAATACAAAAAACAGAAATGGAAAAGTGGTTTGAGTGCTGGGACATCCCAAAAAGCCCGTGGAGTCTGGGAGCGCATGAGGCGCCCTGACCGCACTTCCCTGTGGTGGAGGCTATCCAGGCCTGAGCAAGCTATTATAGCACAGTGCAGGACAGGCCACTGTCCTGTTGGCTCATATTTCTCGCGGCTATGGACAAATTTTTATTCACTGTGCCCCCGCTGCGGGGAAGAAGAGGAAACCGTGCCTCATATTCTGTTTGACTGCCCCAGACTTGCTGATCTCCATCTCGACAGGTCTGGGAAACCCAAAATTCTCGACCTGTATGGCGACATTTATGCACTACGCGAGACAGCAGGGTTTCTGTCCAGGGCTTTTTGCAAGAGAGGATTTGAGCCTCTCAAGCCCTCACTCTAATGGAGTTTGATGATGATGATGATGACTAAACTTAAACCCTATTTATCTTAAGTATATGCTAAATAACTATATCTATGGCAATCTCGCCTCCTCAAAAGGATGTTTTTATTTGTGAACACAGACAAAATAAACTTTTTATGACTACTTGTACCTGTAAAATTGCACTTGGGACATGATTTACTAAATGAAATGACATAGTATTTTTGTATTCATGTTGATAAACATTTTGATCATTTTAATTTATTAATATAATTTAGTTAAATAATTCTTGTAATTTTTTTTGTCCAATTTTAAGTGCTGTTTATAACACTATACAACTTTTGATGATACCTAATTTAAAAAAAAAAATGTGTTTGTCCCTGACAGCAAGTCGAGAAGATTAAAGGTTATATTCCTGATACTGAATGGATGAAGGATTATATTCCTGATATGGATAAGTTGAAAGATTCCTTGCCTGACTGGAGAAGTTGGGAAATAAGGGAACGCACAGCATCAACATACTGGGGCTTGAGAAACCAAGTGAATGAAATGTTACCAGAAAAAGTGAGTTGTTTTTTGTTTTTCTTCCCTCTCCCCTTCCCAACAGGTCCAGACAAGGGCCATATGCATTGAGAAAGCTAAAAGCTAAATAAAAACGGTAAAAATATTTCTGATCACACAGATTTATGATTAGGTCACACAATCCATATAATGGACCTCATTCACCAATCGTAAACAAACAACATTTAGCCACCTGTTGCTCTATCTCTTCTATACTATTTACGATCTAATGTTTAATTCATGATGGTTGTCACGTGACTTTTTTTTTTCGTTGTTTTATCAATAAGATCACGTGACTAAATGTTGTTTGTTTACGATTGGTGAATGAGGTCCATTACCGGTATATGACTGATCCAAACTAATTGATATACATTACACTTAATATAAGCTTTGTTTTTTAAAAAGTATTTTAAAAAAATGTTTTTCTTGTTTATCAAGTCCTAAGAATCTCATTGTCATGTTTTGTCAATGAAAGCATATTTATCCTGCTTATTGTAATATAATAATGGCAGTGTCTTCAATTCTGAAGTTTAATGATGAATGCAATGTTGCATATGACTACACAAACCCATTTGTAACCTGCAGGCTAAGTGGCTATCCAACATTTAATCTATTTAAGTTTGATTTTCATCGTCTGCACCTGTCTTTGGCAATGACTTTTCTTTGTTCCCACTTCCTTCATGAGAGCTCTCCAAATGTGTCTTTCAGAGCTCATCAGCAACCTGCTTCATTCCTCTATGTGAGGGCGAAATGGCGCCTGAGTTGATCTTTATAAAGCTTTCGTGAGCACCTCTGTCATTCCATCCTTCTTTAAGTTCCCCTTTAAGGCGTTATGATCTGAAGGGCAGATGATTAATCTATTTAAGTTTGATTTTCATTGTCTCCACCTGTCTTTGGCAATGACTTTTCTTTGTTCCCTCTGCCTTCGTGAGAGCTCTCCAAATGTGTCTTTCAGAGCTCATCAGCAACCTGCTTCATTCCTCTTTGTGAGGGCGAAATGGCGCCTGAGTTGATCTTTATAACGCTTTCGTGAGCACCTCTGTTTTTTCATCCTTCTTTAAGTTCCCTTTTCAGGCCTTATGATCTGTAGGACAGATGATGTAAAGGTCATCTGTTTCTGTAGCCCAATGTTAACAAGGGTATCATATGTCTAGCACAATGACCAACTGCCTTTTTTCCCCAAGTAATGTCAGGTACCCATTAAAGCTGGATGGCTCAGAGGCGCCCAAAGATCCCGAAATAAAAAATCAGAGTCTTCACCATAATTAGAATCCGGGACCCTGGTTCAGAAATCAAGCACTTTACCATTCAGCCACTGTGACTCTTTTAAGCTTGCCAAAAAAAATCATCTTTGGCATGGTGTCCTTCCCCATGTGGGATAAGTGTTTGACCCAGTTAGAAAAATGTCATAGTATGATAATTTAATCATATTCTTGTTAAGTTGTGCCTCTTTAAATTGTTTTCATAAAGACTTTTTTTTGGTCCAGGGTTGGTTGAAAAACAAATTAGAACATTTACCAAGAGTGCAGCCTAAGTTACTTGAATGGAAAGAAAAGTTCAAAGCTGGACTTCCCTATGACTTTTCTACTACCATTATTGAAGGTTAGTCAAGGTTATGTTTTTTCTTGTTTTTTTTTTGGAATTTATTTAAATGCTGAAAGCATAGTTTAAAAACCAGTTGAAGTTGCTTTCTATTTCTGACTGTATTTGTATTGCTATTTCTTGTTTTAATTGTATTTTCTTATAAACATGTATCTAAACACATGTAGCATACTAAAACATTTTGCAAGCAGCATTTATTATTGTCTGTTGCTCATCTTTGTTGTTAATTTTTTTTTTTAAGTAGTTAATTGTCTATACCACTTACTGTACACATACATTGCAAGTCACTAACTGTACACATACATTGTAAATCACTAACTGTACACATACATTGAAAGTCACTAACTGTACACACCTGTTATTGGGTTATAAATCGTCTTCTTAGGAAACCAACATAAGCATTATTGTTTCTTTTCTAACATCAGTCTGAACTATAAATCACTGAGTAACAAATGATGACATAAAGAAGGAAATCTCTGGTCACGAAATATACCAAAAATAATTTTAATCCCCCCCCCCCCCCTCGCTTTTATCTTTAAATTGCTTTCTTTTTTTTTTTTGTTCCTTATTATATGTAGAATTAATTGCTCAATATTTTGCTCTATAGCTGTTTATTTTTTATATTTTTTTTATATTTTTATTTCATTCTTTTAGTTAATTAAAATTTTGTAGTCATTTAGAACAAACTAATGAGCAAGTCAGGTGCCCTCCTAATCTTCATCTAACTTCATTGTCTTTTTTTTTCTCTTTTCTTTCTTGCCAGGGCTCCAGAGTGTCGGGGTGCTTACTAATGCTCATGCACAAGGTGTGTAGATTACAAGAAAAATTTTGTTTCATATTAACATTTGTTGGTTCAGTATTTTTGATTCACCCCATTCTAGACAATTCTGCATTCAATTTGATAAAGAAAGCTTGGGAAATACAAATGTTATTTTTAGCTGTTGAATTAAAAAAAAAAAAGTTTTTGTTGATTGTAAGATGGGTCCTATCCAAGCCTATTCTTCAAATGGACAATGATAATTTCTTTGTATACAGTAATGATTATACAGAAATTAAATAGTGTTTTTTTTTTTTTTTTTAATTGTTAAAATGTTATCTGATTTTTATAAGTGAAAATTTTCAGTTCCTGAAGAAGAGCTTATTAATGAATGAATGTGGCAGAGAATTAAAAAAAAATAATTTATTTTTTTTCTAAGCTTTTTTCTCCAATAAAAAAATAGGTGTTAAAAAAAAAAAAAAAGACTTTCTTGCAATCTGCACACCAGAGATAGCACAGTTATTTAATAATTAGACTAGGTCTATATTTGTCTTTCTACTTTTATGAAATTTTATATTATCTATATCTTTAAGTTTTTGTGACTTTTTTGTGTGTATGTCAGGTTTTTTTACACTTATATGAAAGTCTGGAATATTGAGGAAAACATCATTTTTGGCCTAAACATTTTTTTAAAATCCAAAACTTAAAATAATTTGTTATTAGGGTTTATTTATTATAGTGTTACATTTTTGTGGTTGCTGCTTGTTAAGCATATGATTAGCTATTATTTTTTTTATGCTTGGTACTTTACTAAGTTTTAAGTCTGATACTGAATTTATTTTAACCGAAAAATTAGTATTGGTAGTCTATAGTTTGAGGAATACTATTTTATTTTGTCTAATCATCTTTCGCTAAAGTAGATTTTTAAAAAAAGTAGTTTTGCTACTTTCATGTTGTCTGTCTCATTGGTTCCAATATCACAAACTGTATGAACATGGTAAAAATGTTTTAATTATTTTTACACTTTTTTTAAAGCGCATTTTGCTTTCTATCTTAGGTACTTTACTTTTTGTATCTTATCCTCAAAGCTATTTCTAAAATAAAAGATATTTCTGATTCCAGCAAAATCTGTTTGGCACCCTGACATCTGAGCAAAGTAATGTTCATATCACAAAAATCCTCATTACTTTATATATATATATATAGCATGCATACTATATGAGAAATCTATTCAAAATTTCTTTATTAATTTCTAAGTCTAAAATAAAAACTTGAACTATTTGGAAATGTATACAAGTAAATATGCTGACTTAGAAGTATGGGAGTATGACATCTACTCTATTTAAAAATGTATGCTTTGCCTGAACTTTTAAAGTGGGGATATTGTCTACAATAATTGTCAAAAAGTAAAGCAGTGCAACCAATTTAACTTTGAAATGTTAGTCCTCTGCAAAATGGTCAGCTTGTGAAACACAAACATTTTCTGTAACAAACTAAATATTCTCAGCATGTATACTCATATCCTTCTGTACCATTTGGTGCATAGTACAGTAATGATTAAACCATCTGGTGTCCACTGCTTTAGGACTTTCATGAAGATGGGACACCATGTTATCCAATGTTTGACCTGTTAATATTGACATTATTTTGCCCTCCATGCTATTGCTGTTTTCGGGGACATGTCCTGCAAGTCTAATGTGACTTTTGGTTACAAGTTGGTTAAGTGTATTAGTGCCTGAGGATTTTTTATATGGAGACAATCTCTATATGTGACTCGGATATATAGGAAAAAAAACAAGTGATATGGAAAGCTTTTATCTTAAATGTGTATGTATGCTATCAAAAATTTATTTATATTATTTATTCATATTAAATCCCTGTAGTTTCCAATCTTGGAGTTTTCTTTGACTCAACTCTGTGGCTGCACAGATTAAGCCAAATCTGACTATATTTGACAATGGATTCATTAAAAAAGCTATCTGGGGCTTCCATATTATTTTGCCTAACTACTGCAATGCTGTGCTAGCAGGTATATCTGATGATAAAATTGCTAAGCTGCAGTGAATTCAGAACAAAGCTGTATGAATAGTCGTACACAAAACAAGAAATAATTCTGTTTCTGCTCTTTTGCTTAGACTCCTTTGGCATCCAGTAAATACAAGAATAGACTACAAGGTGGCTACACTTCATCATTGTGTATCTACAACAAAGAAATGCCATTGTACCGTAGCAAACGTATCATTCCATATGTCCCTCTGAGAGCCTTGTGCTCCATGGACTCAACGCTTTTAGTTGTGTCATGTTTCTCCCTAAACATTTACAGTTTGAAGTTGTTTTTTTTTTATTGCATGGACCAAAGGTTTGATACTTGCTTCCCATTAATCTCAGACAGACCACATGCTTCACTACATTCAAGTAGAATATTAAAACGGATCTGTTCAAAACTTTTTTTTTTTTAGTTTAGTTTGTTATTTTTACTCTTCTGTTTATGTCTGTTATGTTGTTATAGCGCCTTGACCCTACATTAAGTTGGTTACCGCTGTACGTTGGTTAGCAGCGCTTTATAATTAAAATTTTTTTTTGTTTGTTTCTATTTATAAGTTAATTTTTTTTTTATATTTTAGAATCTGATGCTGTAGCATTTAATTTAACCACTGCTAAAAGTGCTTTGGCCTCTGCTTCATCAGAGAAAGTGGAGAATCAAGATAAAGATGTAAGTAACTTTGTCAAACGAAACCTAAACCATATATGTAAACCCTGTTTTTTAGTGTTTTTTTTTATGAACTTGTATTAATAATGTACTGCTTACCAATTTTACTGGACTGAAGGTTGAAAGTTGGTAATCTAAAGATTGACTGTCAATACTATTTTGCATTCTGCCAATAATTTGCTTTCACCAGCTGAAAACTGCAGTGTAGTGTTCATTTTGGTTTATTACATTATGAACATTGAACATTAGAGGAAATGTATCTTAATAATTATTTTCCATGTTTTGACAAATTATTCACTTTGCCCATTGGTAGAGCTCCTTGTTATGTGGTGTGCACTCTGGACTGTCATTCTATGGTCTCAATGGTTCTGGGTTCAAAAACTTGCCCACAATCATCTCCTGCTGTGAGAGGCATAGGCTAGGATGTAATTATCTTCAAACATTAGGGAACATCTGAAACTTAAAAAACAACAACAATCAAGCACACTAGCATGTTAGAATGAAACTTGTATAACTTTTTCTTTTTTTAATCAGAAAATTTGTTTACATTTGGTAGAGAATTAAAGGGAAAAGTATGTCTTTTTTGTATGTTTTTTTTTTTAAACAAAATTCAAAACAGAATTAATTTTATAGAAAAAAATATATTTAAATTTTAGATTATGAATATCAAAAGGAAAACTCTAGATCTAGAAATTGAAAAAAAAAAGACTTTTTATGTTAATTGATAATTCAGTGATAATTATCAATGTGTTTACAAAATGTAATAAATAATGTTGAGAAAGAAATAAAGAAAACTTAATTATTCCATGCCACTACCATTGAAAGAAAACTCATTATTCCATGCCACTACCATTGAAAGAAAACTCATTATTCCATGGCACTGCCATTCAAAGAAAACTCATTATTCCATGCCACTACCATTGAAAGAAAACTCATTATTCCATGCCACTACCATTGAAAGAAAACTCATTATTCCATGCCACTACCATTGAAAGAAAACTCATTATTCCATGCCACTACCATTGAAAGAAAACTCATTATTCCATGGCACTGCCATTAAAAGAAAACTCATTATTCCATGGCACTGCCATTGAAAGAAAACTCACTATTCCATGCCACTACCATTGAAAGAAAACTGTTGAGCAAAGAAAATTTTATTATTTATACACTTTGATGTCAGTAAAAACACATGGAAAGAAAACAAAATCCAGTTATTTATCAAAGGAAAAAACATTTCAAGTCAGGATCATATTTGAACAGTTGAATTATTTCATTCATGTTTATGATGTACCAAATGTATTACTGTATACATTTTGATTTGTTATTAAATCTATAAAATAATAGTGGCACTTAGTGGCTATCAAAACAAGTAACTAAATTGAAATATTTACAATAGAAAATTTTAATAGATTATTTTTTCTTCTTTTTGTAAAAGGATCCCAATGCAAAGGTAAATAAAGTAGACTAGAGGCTTTCTTAAAGTGTGAGGGTGAACTTGTTGCATAAGTCATACATAGTATTACTTAATTACATACACAATTTAGCATGCTTAGAAATAGATTAGTAACTTAGCTAGGAGCAGTCAAGTTTATTTGCAAAACTATTTATTAAAATTAAAAAGACATTGGTTCTGACATATAATTTTGATCTCAGCTTATGCCTATACCTGAAGTGAAGATCTTGGTAACAAACAGTGTTAGGTCTTAAATAAGAATGATTGTGTTTTAAAGAAATGAACCTTTTTTTTTAAAATTAAGAAATCTCTTGAAATTGTATTACTTTTTTTTTTTAAATTAGGATGTTCCCATTCCTGAGGTAAATGTCATATCTATTATTTGTATATAAGAATATTAATTAAAATTATTTAGCTTGAAACAAGTTCATAATTATCTGCCATTACAAGTACAATGACTAGACTCTCTCTACACAGAAGCATCATTTGGTTAAATAAGGAGGGATTTTGGGAGGGTTATCAAAGTAATTGTAAAGGGGGGGAGGGCGGAAGGGAAGTAATTTTATTTCCCAACTGAGCTTTACCTTCAGTGCTTTTCCCCACAAATTTGAAGCAAATATTTTGTTAGCATCTAAACATCAAGTAGGGATGGGGTCAATTAGATCCTCCTACGTATTTAAATAAACATGACATTGAGTAAAGCTTAAGATTTCAATGTATTTGGTTTATGAACACTTTGCTAGTCGGGCATTTGATGTTTGTTAACTATGTTCGATGGCTTAATATTAAAGGAAGAATAGTGATGAAGGATTTAAATCATGGCAATGTCTTTCTCAAAACATTTTTTTAAAAGGAGCAATTGAAACAAATATTTTTTTTTCTTGGTGTTCATGGTAATTGTCACAAGGTAAACAAAGCATGGTGTTCATTGATACAATAGTGTATAGATCTTATTCAGCTTGTTTTATACCAGTGTATGGTGTCTGGTTTGCACTGTGCTTAGCATTTCCTTCGTGCAAACTTGAGAATACATCAGAGTGTTTAGAAGGAAAAAAAAAAGTTATTCATATTATTGTATTATTGATCACCTTATCATTATGATAATTGTTTTAATAATTATTGATATTTATTGATATATAGATTTATTCATTGATCCATTGTTAATTGATAAATGAGTCTTTGGTGAAACATATTTTCTAAGAAAGAAATATGATAGACACTCACATATAATTGAATGTATAATTAGACGAGTTTTTAACTGAGCTCTTGACACAAACAGATTAGAACATTGTGTCTAAACACTTATGTGGTGTCAAAAGTGCACTTACTAGTTAGTGTGGGTAGAGCACATGATTGGTGGCATGGATAGTGAAAAGTGCCTATGGTAGAAAGGGTAAAATGTTCTCTGTGATAGGTTCTCCATCACAGCTTAGCAATTCCGGCCACTATTATTAAGGAATAGAGAGTCTTAGCAGTAGGAATAGTAGTATATATTAATTGAAACTATAGATCTGTTAATTGTTAATTTTTTTTTTTTTTTGTTTTGTTCTTTTTAATAATAAAATTTATACTTTCATTTACATAAGTTATATTCACAAGTCTTTGTTTTTGTTTTTTACATTGTGAAATGAGAGCTTTTTTATTTTCAATTTCTTATGTTAAATATTTATTTCTTACATTGAATACTTGAAGTGGACTTTAAAGTAAAATATACAACAAAGCTACTTCAATAATTTCATAGTGTCAATATTCAATAGCATTAGTTTTGGTTTCTGTTCATAGTTAACTATTGTTCAGAAATATGTGGTTAGTTAAAATAAGATTTTTAGAATTAGATTACATAAATTCTATATTTTATATAGATGTTTGGGTAATTTTCTAGTCAATTTATATTTTATTTTCCAATGTCTGCTAACTGCATATTAAGAATCCCCTTGTTTAAAAAAAAATGATTTTAAAATTTTCTGTGAATTTTATTTTAAAGCTGCAGTCTTGTATAATTTGTGAAAAGGAAAAACTTTACACTGAAGCAGAATATACCCAGGTAATCTTGAGACAGTTAACTGTAGACATTGTTTTGTTTTGTGTTCTCTTCATCTGCAAAGTCTTCGAGGACAGTATTTTCTTGATGCACATGCACATAATATATGGGAGAGATGCAGCATTGATTTCTATATTTGGAAACCTCACAAACTCTAGTATCTGGGTCTGGAAAGTAAGAAGTTCTTATGTATGGGGAATAAGTTGTAATTAACTCTTTTCTCTCCTAACTGACGATACCAACGTTGATTCTACTAGAATGTGGTAAATAATTACGGAGAGAAAGAGTTAATAAACCCTGCACACAAAATATACACACTTAAACCATCTTGACCCACTCTCTAAATATGGGCTACTACAAAAGTCAGGCCCTTTTAAATCTTGCTATTCCCCAGAATGATGAAGAGAGATCTATTATGCTTGCAGCTAAAAGAATGTTACTGTTATGGCATTAATGCATTCACAATCTCTGTAGTTTCATTGACAGAAGTGATGTGTAATGTATGGATGATCATAAGACTCACACAGTATTATATTATTTTGTGGTGTTTAGGTGTTATTACAATGGCATTTGTTGACAGCATTTTATGATTACAGTAATTTAATTTTTTTTAAAAATCTTAACTAAACTAAAGATAATTAAAGCAAGTCAATCATGTCCATATTTCAGCGTTTTTTGTTTTTTTTTGTATTTAGTATTTGTATTAACTGGACTAATTATTGTATCAACTATTTTGCCCATTTGAAGCTAATCAATGACTATGACACATCCTATGTACCATAATCATGCACATTTTAGTTAGTCTTTGACTGTCTAAGTGTCCCTCCTGACAGGAAGAGGAGTCAACAACTTACACTGAAGACTATGAGGTAGGAAACAAGTGCATCAGTGACTTTACTCCTTGGCTTCTATCAAAGTTATCATATTAATGTCTGTATCATTGGATTGTTTTTATTTAATGAATTTAGATAATGCTTTTATCCCCTAAAATTTGAATATTTTATAAAGTAATATTTAGAAATCATCTGAATCATAAGTTTGTAATTTTTTTAAAAATTATTTCTAAAGATGAAAAACGAAATAGCTATTTTAATATTATGAGACTATCCAGACTTGTTTTCTTTTTTAAAAATACAGATTTTTTTATAAACATTTTAAAATGATTTTTATGATTTGAAAATCTGACCTAAAACCAGGAAATTTATGGAGACCTTCCTCAGTTTAATGAGATGCCAAAATTTGCTGGGGTTCCCATTCATAAAGTGGAAAAAGATATCTCCAAGTCCGAGGAGTCAAAGGTTGACAGCATATTAGAACCTGTTGAAAAAAATGTTGAAAAGCCGCCATATCACTTTGAGGAGGATCCTAGGGTATTCTTAAAAATGTGACATCAGCAGTTAGCCATTTGTGTTTGATTTGTGACTTGATTGTTCACTTTTGGAGTAGTTCATTATTGTATTTTCATTGAACTTAAGATATATCAGTTCAATTTCATTTGTATTTTATTTTGTATGCACAATTTTTAGTGTATTGTGTTTCAGTTTCTTAGTTACCTTTACACACATTTGTAAGAGTCACGATGGCTTTTCCGAAAAAGTTTTTTGTTGTTGTTTTAAATTATTTACTTTATGATTCTTCTAAAGTATTTTTGTGTACAAAATTTGATGCTCAATTTTGAGAAGCAGCTGTCAACTTAAAAAAAATTTCTTCAACAAAAAAAGCAAGAAAAAAACAGTTCTTACTTTACATAATATGAATGAAGAAACACAAGTGGCAGAAAGCTTTAAGCTTTAAGAATTTTTGTGTGTGTAGAGTTATAAAATGAAATCAAATTCATCACACGGAAATAAAAAGCCATATAGTGTTATGTAGTGATAAAATACCCAGATTAACTTTAGAAGTTGTAATTGTAGTACAGGGAAATCTTATTTTAATAATTTGCTGTTTTTTTTTCTGAAGAGATGCTCTTTATCCAAAATTATGTGATACATATTCTATTTAATTTTGTCAGTAAACCTACTTGAAAAGCAACTTCATTTATCTCAAGCAACCTTCTAGACGTGACATAAAAAAGGCAGACTCATCAAGTCTTAATTTTATTTTAAATAAATAAATGAAATAGTTTTCTAGTAAATCTAAAAAAAATTATTATTATTTTTTTTTTTGTTGTAGGTGACTCGACAAAAAATTCAAGAAGAGGTTATGGACATCCAGGTAATTGTTTTTGTTTTCATGATGGTATCAACTTGAAGGATTTAAACAAAAATGTATCTTTAAGTCCTCATAATTTAAAAAAAAAATATTATCAAAGACTTTTAATTAAAACATTAAAAGTGAAAATTTTGTCATCTAGTAACTCTGATTGGATTTTCTTGTGGTTAAAGATATAGTATAGAAATACAGTTTGCAAACAGATTATTTTATTCCTTTTTTTGTTTTTATAAGCTTGTAAAAATAATGATATATATTTTAAAGTGAAACAAAAATTTACAATTTGATTTTTGATCCTCAGCTTCGCTATCAAAAAGAGATAGAGAGATTAGAGAAAGACAATAGAGAGTTGAGGAAGCAGCTGCTGCTTAGAGATCAGAAATTTGGGGGGAAAACAAGAGCTATGAAGGTAAGCATGTACAGCGTCAGCCCTTTTGGGATTAGAGGTTATGGTACTATATGTATTCAACAGGGGTGCTAGAGGGCAGCTGGTACAAAAGGGGTGCTAGAGAGCAGCTGGTACAAAAGGGGTGCTAGAGGGCAGCTGGTACAAAAGGGGTACTCAAGGGAAGCTGGTACAAAAGGGGAATGCAGAAATGAAAGAAGAAACTAGAGGTGCTCTGAAACAAAGCTAAAAAAATTCTTTAAAGTTAGCACTGGTGAAGTAAAGATAGATATAAATTATTATAGCTGTGCCGTCCTGCCTGTTGCAGGTAGGGGGCCAGTCTCTCCGCCTCAAAGGAGCCCACACACGCTAGCTGGTGGTATTTCTAGAGCAGGGTACTCTGAAATGATTTTGTAAGGTATGGCTGTTCTTGTAATTGATGCAACTGGTGCATGCTGGGGTCCTGCCCTGTACGGAGAGATAGGCAAACCCTACAAAACACTGCTAGACACCTGGATCATGCTACAAAAGAGTAATCTCAGCATGGAGCATAGAGATTTACCCAATATGGAGCCAGGAACAGAGACCAGAAAGTAAAAACTACTGGCCAACACCTAAAGACATCAGAATTGGCGCTACTCAGATCTCAATGCCAGAAGAGAAGAAATGAAAGAATGGCAATCAGAAAACTCATCTTGCTAAATGATAAACCATCTTGCTTCTAAAGAGCCTGGTTACATCAACCACTTCAGATCTTGCCTTTCCAATCAACAAAACAAGATGTATCTGATCAACTTGCCACCAGTGACCACAGGCTCCCAATTAACAATGTTGATACCTCTTATAAAACTTAAAAAAAAAAAATACCATGCCCAGATGGAACTACAAAAAAGTTACCTGATTTCTATTCTTAACACTCACAGACCTATACACCAATCCATCAAAATGTAAATTTAAAAAAATGTATGTCCATGAAAGTAATTGTATGTAATCACAGCAAGTTATTTTACAATGATAGTGTGAAAAAAACCCAGAGAATATACAAAATATGGTTGGAAGTTCAAAAAAGGCTGAAGACCACTGGTAACTGGCACACAAGTAAAAGATCTATTTGGAAGTTCAAAAAAGGCTGAAGACCACTGGTAGTTGGCACACAAGTAAAAGATCTATTTGGAAGTTCAAAAAAGGCTGAAGACCACTGTTAACTGGCACACAAGTAAAAGATCTATTTGGAAGTTCAAAAAAGGCTGAAGACCACTGTTAACTGGCACACAAGTAAAAGATCTATTTGGAAGTTCAAAAAAGGCTGAAGACTACTGGTAACTGGCACACAAGTAAAAGATCTATTTGGAAGTTCAAAAAAGGCTGAAGACCACTGGTAACTGGCACACAAGTAAAAGATCTATTACATAGCAGTACAACCTATATATTCAGATTTTGAGGATGTAAGAACTTAGCTTGTGGTCATGTTGTTTTTTTATCTCCTTGCATAGAAACTTCCTATTTTAAGCCCAAGTGCAAAATTTGTTTCCTGCTTTTAATACAATAGTTGAAACAGCACTTACCTCCCTGACATGCATACCTCTGCCAAGCTTTTCTTTAGCAACTTCACAGCACTGTAAAATATTGCTACAGAAACCATGGTTACATCTCTTAGACATACTGATAGTGATGTTTTGTTTCAGAGGTCTTTGATTGACATGTACTCTGAAGTGCTAGACGAGCTAAACCAGTTTGATTCCAGTTATAGCACACAAGATAACTTACCTCGGGTAGGTCACTCTATTCACTTGCACTTATTTTCTCTTTCTATTACAGCAGCTGTTTCTATAACAACCTGCTAACAGATACTTTTTTTTAAACATTTCAACCCATACCTTTTAAAAAAAATGGGATTCAGCCAGCTTTGTAGCTTCAACATTTTCTTTTTGTTAAATATAAAGAAGTAGTTATTGCAGTAATTTCTAACATACACACAAAGAAACAGTTGTTAAGTGCTCTAAATATTGTATGTTGTGCTTAGGTTGTGGTAGTTGGAGATCAAAGTTCTGGTAAAACAAGTGTGCTGGAGATGATTGCACAAGCTAGGATATTTCCAAGGTAAGTTTACACCAAAATTGAAGGAGAAAGAAAGAAAATACAGAGTGGGGGCATAAAGATCTCTTAAATCTCAAGTGACTCTACCAACCCAACTATCTAGAAAAAAATGTTTATATTTTTTAAAAGTACTTTAAAAAGTTTTTGTTTGAATGGATTTTAAAAATCATTTTCTGGTCTGGTACAGCTGCATTTCGACCAAGCGCAATGCGTGGCTATTACAGGTAGGTTGTTTTCATTACACGCTTCAACACATCCTCAATGTTCACTGGTCCAATTCATGATGGGTTTGTTCTAAGAATTGAAAAGGGTAGTGCATAGGCTACCGAATGAAACCTGTCCCCGTATCTCTACTGCCAGTACTGCCCATATCGTGCCCTCTCCAAATGGGGAAGATCTTTATGCCCCACCTTGTATATTTTATAAATATGTTACGTATTATAGAAAATTCTAGAAATTAATTTACCTCCAGAATTTTCATTTTCATTGTTGCAAGAAACAACTATTTAAATGTTATATTACACATAGATAAATGTAAAATACAATTGAGTAATTAAAATATTTAATCTGTTTTAATGGATATAGGACTTTCAACTAATTTTTATGAAGTTTTTTTTTTTTAATAATTACTTGTAGCATTACTTTATTTTTTGAACGTGTATATCCTTGATTTTCTTACAGAGGATCAGGTCAAATGATGACAAGATCACCAGTCAAAGTTACATTATCAGAAGGACCTTACCATGTGGCACAGTTTAGAGATAGTGCCAGGGAATTTGACCTTACCAAGGAATCAGATGTAAGGGAAAAAAAATTGTTTTAGGCTTTCTATATATTTTATCATTTTTCTATCATTTAGCGTCAAAGTGCTGTTTTTTTTTTAAATCAGCTTTTGCTTAATTAAAATTATATATTTTCATGCCGTAAAAGAAAATTATTTAGGATATCCACTTACAACATTTAGATAAAAAATAGATGTTAAATGAACTTAAATAAAAGACAATTCTAGAACATGCACAGACTAGACATTTCAGAATAGCTGTAGTACATTCATCTTATATGGTTTTACATCTCTAGCACATATAAAAAAATTTCCCATTTGCAAATGTAACTTATTGGCACTATGCACTAAATTAAACCATATTAGATTAGTTAATTTTATATTTTCTTGCTTATTGTGTTAAGCTGTTCATTCATTATATATTATAGTTGGCAGCATTGCGTAAAGAGGTAGAGCTGCGTATGAAGGCAAGTGTTCAAGCTGGTCATACAGTCAGTAATAAAGTAAGTTACCCTTCACACACTTGGTGTTTGTTGCTTAGGGTGTATTGTCTTCTACTGTTCAGAGTGTCAAACCTTAAGTTTCAGTTAAAATACTGCTCTTAGAAAGCCATTTTAAATGCTTATTTATATAGATGGATAATTTTTTTCTTTTAATGTTAAGTAACTATTTCCAATTCACTTCCGGTTATCAGAAAAAGAATTTAAAAAAATCATTAGGAAATGCAGTTCTAGTGAACTGGATACAATCATTTTGGCATTAGTCTTTGGCTGGTTCTACAATCATTTTGGTAGTTGTCTTTGGCTGGTTCTACAATCATTTTGGTATTAGTATTTGACTGGTTCTACAATCATTTTGGCATTAGGATTTGGCTGGTTTTACAATCATTTTGGCATTAGGATTTGGCTGGTTCTACAATCATTTTGGCATTAGGATTTGGCTGGTTCTACAATCATTTTGGCATTAGGATTTGGCTGGTTCTACAATCATTTTGGCATTAGGATTTGGCTGGTTCTGTTGCATCAACATTTCCTTTGGTACATTATTGTTCTAAGAGTTTGATCTGAATAAGCAGCTGGTCTAATTCGCCAGAATTTAATGTATTATATTTATTTGTTTCTCTAGTGTATTTCCATGAGCGTGAAAGGACCTGGTCTCCAGAGAATGGTGCTTGTTGACTTACCAGGCATAATATCTGTAAGTAATTAGTTTTGTGTTGGGACTTGTTCTCTAAGTGACCTTGATTGTATAAATGTCACTCTGTGACTATATTTTTCAACACCATACACTTTATTCAGATTCTTGCTTAGGACAACCTCACCTCTGACCTTTTGTCAGTCACTGACATTGATTTCAATAGTCCATCTCTATGATTCCTCTCTCTACACAGACTGTAACAACAGAAATGTCTCCAGACACAAGGGATTCTATAAAACAAATGTGCAGGCAGTACATGGAAAATCCAAATTCCATCATCTTATGCATCCAAGGTTAGACCATTTTTATTACTTAAAAATAAATTATGGCTTTTATATAGCGCTACTTTCATGCTTATAGCATAATGCTTGTAGTTTAACTTATAGCTTTATTAATTGGTTTACTCCTTTATTCATCTGAACATGTATGTTTTTAAATTTAACTGAACAGATGGATCATTAGATGCTGAGCGCAGCAATGTCACAGATTTGGTTAGTTCCATGGATCCCACTGGGAAAAGAACTATTTTTGTCTTGACCAAAGTGGATCTGGCTGAAACATCACTTTACGATCCTGAAAGGGTTGGTTATGCTTTATCTTGTCTATATTTGGAATGAAACTAAATGGCTAAAATATTTAGATAAGGTTTTTTGTTGTAGTCCTTTTACAGTAACTACTTCAGTAATTTGGGACGTACATAACACAATCTTCCTGAAAGGTATTGGCTATTTTATGAATTAAATTTCATAGAAGAAAAAAAAATGCTTTCATGAATATATGGGATATGGTTGCTGGTTAGTAAAAGTCTTCCAAACTATAACACCTTGCGTTTCAATCTTGGTGACAGTTGAGAAATTTTTTTATTGAAGGATATCTTTGTGTCTACCCACTTTTAGTGACTAGAGTAAAGGAATTTGTTTAACTATGTTTGTCTTGTTTACAATTGACTTCAAAGATAAACTTATGTCAAATCTCAATGGGAACTTGCAAGATTTAGTTAATGATGCTCTTGATTCCATTGGATGGCCTTTTAATTATACTCTTGGATTTCATTGGATGGCCTTAATCACTCTCATATCTCTCTTATCTTGGATTTTTATTCATTATTACATGACTATGTTTTTGGTTGTTGTTTTTTTTATTAATTGTATAAAAATATTTCTAAATGCTTTTTTTTTAAGTAAATAAAATGAAATATTTTTGTTAATTTCCATTGCAATTATTTGTCTTTGATCAGATTAAAAGTATTCTGGATGGTCGACTATTTCCTATGAAGGCGCTAGGATACTTTGCTGTTATTACAGGGAAAGGTAAGGACAACTGAATCTTAGTAAGTTGAAACTAAAAACTTAAAATTTATAGAAACAATTAACTATTTTTTTCTTTTCCAGGCAATAACAATGACAGTATTAGTGCCATCAAGCAATATGAAGAAAACTTTTTTAGGAGTTCGAAGCTCTTCAAGTAAAGCATGCTTTTTTATTTTATCTTAAATATTTATGTGTATAATTGTTCACTTTCATTCTGAGATAAACGTTTGATGGGTAAAAACACAATCTTATCTTATCTTATATAATACAGGCGTTACTTCAAAAAAGAAGATGATTACGTCCTACGCGTCATGCATTTAGTCATGCATATTAACCAATGACTTAAATTCTGCCAAGTCACTGGTTTTTCTGGCTAGCTCAGGCAACCCATTCCATGCTCTAATAGCACTAGGGAAGAAGGAGTATTTGTACAAATTTGTCCTAGCATAGGGGACGAGGAATGTGCCTTTATTTTTGTGTCTTTCAGAGTATTTTATTAAGTTTTGTTTTTGTATTTGAAGATTATGGTTCAGTGTTTTATGTATAATTGCTACTTTACTTTTGAGTCCTCTGTCCTGAAAGCTTTCTAAATTTAGTGATTTTACTAATGGTGTTACTCTAGTCAAATGTGAATATTCGTTTGTTATGAATCTCACTGCTCTATTTTGTGTTTGTTCCAGTTTCTTAATGTTTTCTTGAGTTGAGGGGTCCCAAACGGTGGATGCATATTCTATTATTGGCCTAACCAAGGTTAAATAACATTTTAGTTTTATGTTCTTATTTGATTTATAGAAATTTCTTTTAATAAACCCTAATGCTTTGTTGGATGGCCTTCACTTTAGTTTGTATTTCATCTTGGGACCGTCTAGGTGGTTTGATGCATATTTTTAGCCTACGCTATCTAAGGAGTATCCGTAAGGTACATTGGTCTGACCACATACCAGACACAGAAATATTAAAGCTTTCCAACACGAACAGTATCAATGCGCTAGTAAAAAGGTCCCAACTTTAATGGGCGGAACATGTCTACTTGTAGGGGAGTTGTGTGCAGGAAAGCACTCCCAGGGAGGTCAGCACAAGCGCTATAAAGACACTCTCGAGAGCTCCTTCAAGGAATGCGAAATGGACATTTACGGCTGGGAAGCACCAGCTCTCGATCGCTCCTCATGGCTTGAAGCTGTGAGTCTCGAGATTTGAATCAAGATTAGTGGCCAGGGTGAAAGAGAGACGAACAAACAAAAAGCTGAGAGAAAAAGCAGGCCTATTTGCAACTGACCAAAGTTACCCATGCCATGTATGTGATCATCTTTGACCACGAAGGAGTAGCCATATATATTTTAATGGTCTTAGAAAAAGGTTTTAAAATCAACTACATTTGGGATATAACTTTATATAATTCTGCCTCTGTTTTTATTTGGGCTTGTGTAAGTCACTAGGTATCAACTGTTTTGGGGTGTTTGGTAGGTGTTGCTGGCAGGTTTCATGGGATAGAATGACACATGATATGGGAGCAAATGTACTTTATATTGTCCCCAGCTTACGAGTTTTCTATATAGTAAACATTTCAACATGAAAGACATTAATGTTGTTGATTGACCTTCTAGAGATGGGGTTCTGAAACCAACACAAATGACAACGCAGAACCTGAGCTTAGCAGTGGCTGAAACATTTTGGAAAATGGTGAAAGAGACAGTTGAACAGCAAGCGGATGCATTTAAAGGTAAGATGAACTTTGAATAGGACCTCGTCATAAACCGATAAATTGGCCTGGACCTTTAAAAAAATAAATATTTTGGTTACACAACTTAAGACGAAGATTGATATTTTATGCACACATCTACAGAATATAACTTATATTTGGAGTCTTTTTTTCTATTCACAGCCACAAGGTTTAACCTGGAGACTGAATGGAAGAATGCTTTCCCTAGGATTAGAGAACTGGATAGGGTAAAACTTCATTGTTTCCAGACTATTTTATGTCATCTATATATTTTATGATTATTTTGATGAATTTTGTTTTTTTTCCCAGTCATAAAGCCTTTAATTATTTCATTTACAGGAAGAATTATTTGAAAAATGTAAAGGAGAAATTTTGGATGAAATCATAAACCTGAGTCAGGTGACTCCTAAAGAATGGTAAGACCTTTATTTTACAGTCTTATTATGTACTTGGAAAGTTTGAAGAAATGTGGCTACTCATTGCTTATGTATTGTCACATTAATTGTTTCGTTTGTCTGGTGTGTGCTCTGAACTGTCATGCAATGGTTCTAAGATTGTATCCTGCCCCCTACTATCCCCAGCCATCATGAGGGAGGATTAGGTTAGGATGTAGTTATCTTCAAATATCTGGAATAACATCCCAAATGTAAAATAAAACAGAAACATCTAAATATATACAAATTCAAGAACCTTGAATTGACTGTCAAGTGTTTAATAGCTCATCATGGCTATTTGGTGATCTTCATTATTATTTTATACCTCTTACTAAATCTTTTAAAGATGATATAAATCAGATTAATTTTTAAAAATTATTATAATTTAATAGAAAAATTTGCAAAGGTTTTATAATTAGATGAAAGAGTCTGGTTTATCTGTGGATAATGAGTCCACCTCCTTTGGAAACCTTTTCTTTTTTAAATGCTGCTTTGAACAAATATTGAATTTATAACATTAGAAGTAACTAAGGTTTATTATAAGCATTTTTTAAAACTAATCTATTGAGGAAGGAAAACTAAAAATGCTTACATTTCAAATGTGCAGGTCACGTGTTTATGTCATAGAAACCATGAGCTAAAAAACAATGCAATTTGAATCTATTATTACTCTCTTCTTAGGATGCATTGGAGAATGGCAGTGTTGAGTTTATTTTCTTGAGTTGAATGCCTTCAAACTCAGATCAACACATTAAATAATTCAAACTATTAAACTTTCTACTGGTTGGCTGATTGTGGGCTGTCAAATGTTACACTATACACACACCCCAAAGCTAACAAATAACCAAAAAGTCATATAATGTAATAATGTTGTTTCTCAAAGGGACTATCTGTAAATTGTACGATGGGATTTAAAATAACATAATGAGCTAGTTGAAATCATTCTCAATAGTTGCAAGGATTATTTTTTTTAAATAGACAGCAAGTCTGAACTTTTTATAAAAAAAACCTGATCTGTATTTTTCTAGAGTGGCAATTTTTAAAAAAATTGAATTTAGTTATATATACATTTTATTTATGTTTTTTTTTTTTAATTGAAATTTGTGTTTTATTGAATACAGGGAAGGTGCTTTTTACAAAAAACTGTGGGAGAAAACTGGATCTTATATCATTGAGAATGTCTATCTGCCTGCAGCACAATCCAAAGATACAGGGTACAAATTTTGATTTAAAATGAAAATTTTGGTTTTCCTGTCTAGGAAAAATTTTGAAGCAATGGTTTGATGCTTTTAATTAGAAGAGTTTTTGGTGCGTGTTAGGTTTGCTTTGAGTACATGGCAAGTTTTAGCAGCATGTGTCTGGGGAAAGGGGGCTGTCCCAAATCCATTCATCCCAGTGGTGCTACAGCCCGTTGAGGGGACAGGCCCACTTCAGCACATCTTTCCATTCAGAGTTCACTAGAGTTGTTGTAGACCTGCCAAGGCCAGTGCATCCTATGGCAGACTGTCTACAAATGTCTGGAACAGACGTGGTATCACCACAAACACAAAGTTAGGGGTCTATAGAGCCGTCATCCACCCGAAATTGCTCTATGCCTCAGAAAAAGGGACAGTGTACAGTAAACATGCAAAGAAACTAAACCACTTCCACATGACATGTCTGAGAAAAATACTAAATGTCAAATGGCAAGAAAAAATACCAGATACAGAAGTCCTTCAAAGAGCATGTCTGCAAAGCATCCACACAATCCTGAAGCAGTCCCAGCTGCGATGGGCAGGTCACGTCTACAGAATGGAAGACCATCGCATCCCTAAACGACTCTTGTATGGCCAACTAAGCGAAGGAAAGCGCTCGCAAGGTGGTCAAAGGAAGCGCTTCAGGGACACCCTCAAAGGTTCTCTGAAGGCGTTCAGCATAGACCCAGGCACCTGGGAGTCAGAGGCACATGACAGAGCATCATGGCGTCGCGCTGTGAAAACTGACGCACAGGTTGCTGAGGAAAAAAGAACAACGCTGGCAGAAGAAAAACGCCAGAAAAGAAAAGCAAGACAAAGGACACTAGCTCCAGCTGGAATAACCTGCCCAGTGTGCGGCCGAACATTTGGGGCTCACATAGGTCTCACCAGCCACATGAGGAGGCATAAAACCCCAGTGCAAAGCCCTCAGCCCCCTGGATGACAAAGTGGTCATCATCGAACAAGGATGGAGGAACTATATAGATCTGCCTCTACATCATGAAGCCATCATATTTGTGGTTGCAAATATTACAATTAAAAGGGATATTGGAAGTCTGCTTTCGCTGTCGTCATCATCATGCAAATAGTGCAGTGGCTACTTTTGTTCTTCATATTTTATGCACATTTATTTAAACTATTCTAAAAACAAGGTGAAAAAAAAACAAAAAACAAAAGTGTTACTCTCAGGATCTCATACAAAAAGTGTATGATTGAAAATATGATACATTTTTTAAATAAAATAAAAAAGCCAGTTCTTGTTTACATATCTACAAATGAATTGTGAAATGGGCTAATTGAGTATGAAAATCCAATGTCATCAACTTCATGTTCTCAATGTAGGTACAATGACTACTTGTAGTCTTTTGAAAGCTAAACCTTTTTGTTAAAAATGCATTATTTATTAATCAATTAATGTTTGGGATCTAAATAATGTCCAACTCCCAACAATAAAAAAAAAAATTAAAATAAAAGGAATGTAATTCTCCAATAATTTTGTTAATAATTTTAACATTCTCCTATTGGTTAGTTTCAGGTATTTTATTGGTAAATCTAGGAAGTTAATAACAGTTTAAATTAAATCTAAGCATTTAATAACAGTTAAAATATAGTAGTATGCATATTTAGTGTATAATGGCCAGCCACTGAACAAAGGAACCCAAAGAACATAAATAAGTTATGTTGAATGTATTTCATGTTGCAAAAACAAATTGCTTGCTTCAAAGCAAACTGTACTTTTGTACTACACTGTGTACTTTACCATGATATTACCACTACAGTAGTGCATGTTTTGTTTTTTATTTAGTTAGTGTATTCTTTGTCAGGCTCATTGTATTCTTTGTCAGGCTCATGGACACTCATGGTATTAATGATTCTTGGATGTTATTGTCAAGGCATTTGTTAATCTCATAGCAAAAGTATGTCCATGATGATATGTTGGTTTTTGTATCATTACAGAGCGTTTAATACAGCAGTGGACATCAAACTCAGACAATGGGCAGATGTGCAATTACCAAAGAAATGTGTGGAGGTTAGGACCACTTGAAAGTGTTACATTAAAACCTTTTTTTTAATTTTTGAAATAAATGCAAGCAGTTGACGTTTGCTGTTTTGTGCTGCAGATTGGTTGGGACACTCTCCATGAACAGTTTACCAACCTCCTGGAGCAGAGCAAGAAAAGTAAAGACTATGATCAGGTGTTTGACTTGCTGAAGAGTGCTGTAGTTCAGATGACCAAGACAAAACATGACTGGGAGAGTAAAGCAGAAGACAGTTTGGTAAATCTTTTTGTCAGTAATACAGGCTTCATTTCAAACATTTTTTTTTTCTGGGTGCCTGTCCTTGGGACAAGTATTGTTTAATGTAGATTGTTTTGAGATAATATATTTAAATGTAAATATTAATGTTTCTGAAGTAAATAACGTAAGGGAGACCATATTCAGAGATCTCGGATGCTGTATTAATCAATCTCAGAGATCTCTGATGCTGTATTAATCAATCTCAAAGATCTCGGATGCTGTATTAATCAATCTCAGAGATCTCTGATGCTGTATTTATCTTAATATTTTTAAGAATATTATTCCCTTATTTTTAGTTGTCATTTAATATGTTGCTACTAGCTTTTAAAATTATTATTCTAGAGTACAAATGATGTTAGTAAAAAAACATGACTTAAGGTAAGTTATATTATGCTGCCATAAACTCTAAACTACCAACACTTCCACAGAGAGTTATGCAGCTGAACACTCTAGAAGACAGATCTGTGCACGACAAAGAGCAGTGGGATAAAGCAGCCAAGTTTATGGAAGACACAATGAAAGAAAGACTTGCTATCAGTCAGTTATTCTGTTATTGTTTTTGTCTCATTTTTTACAATGTTTTTAGAATGTAGAAATCATTTTAATAAAGAAAAGAGTCACCAGATAGGCAAGATCTTCATACTAAGACATATGTAAACTGCTCAGAGCACTGAAAATCTTAAAAAAAATATTTAAATATTAATCTCACAGTGCCTACTTCTGAGAGGTATATAAAATTTGAATATATTCAATTCTATGTAGCCTAAATAGAAATTTAGGGTGATGTAATTGATCTGCATAAAATAGTTCTAGCATTTAATCTTTTGGCTTCTGAACAGAGGTCCCAACTTCGAATCCTGGTGAAGACTGGGACTTTTTTTTTCAGGATCTTTGGGTGCCTCTGAGTCCACCCAACTCTAATGGGTACCTGACATTGGTTGGGGAAAAGTAAAGATGGTTGGTCGTTTTGCTGGCCACATGACACCCTTTTTAACCGTGGGCCATAGAAACAGAGTACCTTTACATCATCAGCCCTATAGATTGCAAGGTCTGAAAGGGGAACTTTACTTTTTTAAATTCAATTTTTTTAAACCTATTTTCAGTCTTAAACTTATTTACTGAATTGAACTCTAAATGTACTAATTAGCATTTTAAAACACTTTTTCATTTGTTTGTTCCAGCTGACAGTGAGCTAGAAGTCATCACTGGACCAAATCTAGTGAAACAATGGGTGAAGTGGACCAAACGTACCGAGGAACATGTCAAAGCATCAGCTGTGAAAACAGAGTTGGAAAAGCTACTTAATGTTGACCCTGTAAGTTTATGTTGAAACAGCTTGTCTATTTTTGCCTACTTAGCAGCTCACATGCCATCATTTTTACACTAGTTTGCCCTCAGTTGTATTCAAGACTACGTTATTGTGCTTTGATCATTCTCTTAAAGGTCAGAAAATAAAAATGTATCTGTCAACATTTAGATCTCTTTCTTCTGTTTCCCCTTTATGATGAAAAATCTCCGCTCTAGTTTATTTCTCCTTGTTCCCCCACACACTATCATCCATCCCAGTGGCACTACAGCCCATGGAGGGCTCTGGCCTGCTTCAACACGTCCTTCCATTCAGATCTCTCCTGGGCCTTTCGTCTCCACGCCCTAACCCCAAGCTGTTGCAGATCTGCTTCCACGTCATCAGTCCTACCCACACACTTGATTTAAAATATAATTGTTTTTTAAACTCTGAAACTTAAAAATTGGGGTCATGTAAATGGATGGGTGATATGCTCTTGACACTGTGAAAGAAAACTTGTTACAATGAGTGCATTAAGCTCCATTAAATTTGGTTTTATCATCTATTTTTTATTGTTGACTTGTGTTAATTTTTTTTTGTTGTTGTCCCATTCTAGACTCATTCCTCCCATCTAGCACCAGATGAACTAACAACTGTGAGAAGAAATCTGCTCAACCAAAGTTTTGATGTTGATGCAGAAAAGGTGAATAAGATTCTGGCAGAATTATCTTAGCCCAAACTCACAAAGTATATTTAGTAGAAAAAAAAAATCTTTTCATTTAAACACAAACTTGGATGTACTCCATGATTTCATTGTACCAGTCAAGGAGATAATTAGGGTTTACAAAGTAACCACTTTGCGAAAAAGTTTAGTGTTGATACATTTTTTTGTCACATTCCATTTGTAATTGAAGATGGTAGGAATAAAAGCAGTTACTGAAGGTTGACCTACTCTAGTCCTAAAATTAAAGGCCAATGTTTCCCTTTGTGAAGAACTTTTTTTCAAAACCATTTCTTGAGGTTTGACAATGGTATGTTCAATGTAGTCTTATAGACTTACAGATATTAATTACCAAGATAAAAACTGGTCTATTGTCATCTAAGCATTAAGTTTCTAAATGTACAGAGATCTTCTAGGTTGTAAGTTAATACATATACAAGGATCAGCTTTACAGTATTTCTTAGGACTGTGTCTAATTATATGAAAAATATTTTGATCACTTATCTCTCTGAAAATCAGTAATGTCATTGAATTTAAATCAAGCTCTGTAATTGAAGCACTCTTATTTTAAAAAGTATCACTAAAATTATCTGAAAGCTTGTTTAATCCTGTATGTTTAGGAAGTGTATGGTTGTTAGTTTTTTCTGCTAGATGGCTATTAACTTTAAAGTAGTTCTAAACAGTGTCATTCTTGTATAAAAACATCTTCTTTGGAGCTGATCCATTAACTTCTTTCACTTTTTTGCTTACATTAGAAATAATTTTGTTCATCACACACTTATTTCTAATTGCACCATGAGCACTTTATTTATTGCCTACGTCATGTTTGCTAATAGCATTATGTTATTATATTCATGGACATTTTGTTTATTCCACAGATTAGAGAAACTTGGTATTATGTTTATAGAAAACATTTCTACAAAAGGGCAGTGCAACAAGCTATCGATTGTAGAAAAGGGTTCTATTACTACCAAAGAGGCTTTCAGGATCAAGAGGTATTTGATCATGTTTTTGTTTTACCTGTTTGAATGTTCCTTCAGACTTGAAGGTTATTACATGTTGGCCCAAACTTTGACAGGACAGTAGTGGGTGTCGGTTGGCAAGGTTCATACCTTGGACCATCGCAATGACAATCCAGTGCGTATACCAAATAACAAGGCAGCCATTTATGTTTGTTTTACATGTTTGAACGTCCCTTCAGACTTGAAGATTATTACATCCTGGCCCAAACCTTGACAGGACAGCAGTGGGTTGGCAAGGTTGATACCTTAGACCATTGCAATGACAATCCAGTGCTTATACCACATAACAAGGCAGCCATTTATGTAAATGTTCTCTGTTTATGTTTTATTTTTCTGTATTTTCTAGCTAGATCACCAGTATTAATTTTAATACAAAAAGTAGCCTTTTTTTTAAAAACTATATTTTAAAAAAGTTTGTCCTCAAATAAAGAAAAAATTAAGATTTGTGCAATTCTGCTAACCAGAGCACATATATATAATAATTTATACAGTTTATTTATTTCTGTCCATAAGACACATTAAATGTAATAAATATAACAAGCATCTTTTTTTTCCCCACTTCTAATGTAACCAGCTAAATTGCAATGCAGTAGTTCTGTTTTGGAGGCTACAAAGGATGCTTCAAGTAACTAGTAATGCATTACGTCAGCAAGTTGTCAACAATGAAGGTCAGTGAAGCTCTAAGTTATTTGGAATAAGTAAAATCGTATGAATTGTTCGGCTAATGTTGTTTTTTTTTAAAATGTAAATCATGATCATCAGACACCATAACTTTAAAGCGTTAAGTTGTTCTGGGTTTGTTTTGGCAGCTCGACGCTTAGAAAGAATAACAAAAGATGTCCTTGATGAAATTGGCGATGACAAGAAGCTTTTAGAAAGTCTCCTGACTGGAAGAAGAGTTCTGTTAGCAGAAGAACTGAGTAAGAGCTTTTTAATACGCAAATGTAAAGATGCTGAAACCATTTATTGTGTGGTAAAATTTTATTGCTGAAGATATTGCAACAAAGATAGTTCTGAAAAAAAAAACATAACCTATCATGTGAACAACCTTATAAAAGATGAGAATTACTCTATTTAATTGGGCTAAAAAATGAATTTTAATATATCTTTGGAATAAGCAAATTACATTTTTACTATAAATAAAGTTCCCCTTTCAGACCATGCGGTCTGTAGGGCAGATAATGTAAAGGTCATTTGTTTCTTGTGTCATGTGGCCAGCACAATGACCAACCACCTTTACTTTTCCCCAACTAATGTCAGGTACCCATTAGAGCTGGGTGGATTCAGAGGTGCTCTATAGATCCCGAAATAAAAAATTCCCAGTCTTCACCCAGATACGAATCCGGGACCCCTGGTTCAGAAGTAAAGGGCTTTACCAGTAAGCTATTACGCCTCCACATTTTCAGTATGGTTGTTGACTAAAATTTGTACTTAATAACAATAAACTCATAATAAACTCATGATAGATTTCTCTAATGATCGGTTATGCCAGGCACTTTCATGTACCATAGGGTTGTTTATTATTTTTTTTTTGCAGAGATTTTGTTCAAATTTTTTTAAAGTGCTGTTAGCTGATATAAAAGAGATTTGGTCATATGCTTTTGAATGCTCTATTTTAAAGGATTTTATTAAAAGGATATCATTCATCTTTAATCTTCGGAATCAAAGTCATTAGTGAAAAGAAGGAAAATGATATTGTTTCTGTAGCTGGAGAGACTATTGAAATAGTGCAAACCTTTAAATAACTTGGTACTATCCTAGACAATAAACTAAATTTTACTGCAAATACTGATTATATCAGCAAAAAAGGGCAGCAAAGATTACGATTACTAAGAAAACTGTCCTTGTTTAATGTTAGCGAAAAGGCCTTGGCTATGTTTTATCATGCTCACATCTGCAATATTTAAAGTTTCAATATCACTGCCTGGTATGGCAATCTGAGCATTTAAAATAAAAATAAACTTTATAGAATCCTAAATGCTGCTGGTAAAATCATTGGCAAAAAACAAACCCCATTTGGGCAGTTGTTTGAGACAAACATCTATGAAAAAGCTAACAAGATCCTTGAAATAAAGAATCACCCTTTGTGTCAGGATTTTGTGATTTTACCATCACAAAAGAGATACAAGACACTGATGGCAAAGACAAACAGACACTAACACTCTTTTGTTCCCCTGGCAATCAAATCATTAAATAAGAACAATCTGATATAAACTTTGTCACATGTAGATTATGAGTGCGTCTGGTATGAATGTACACTTTGGTTTCTTAGAGTTATAATGTTTTTTGCTTGGTGTAATGCACAAGTTGTAAGACAAATTTCCATACGGACAATAAAGATTATTATTATTATTACTATTACGTTACAAGTTACATAATTTATAAATCAATAGATTTTAATTTAATCAGCTAACAAAGGGTGTTTATGTGTGAATGGAGAAAAAGTTTCCCTAGTTAGTTTTAAAAAACCAAAGATAAACTGTTGCACCTTTATCTATCTTCACCTATCCTTTTGAACTGTTGGGGTAGCACAGATAATCTGTTTCCATTACTAAAACCCTTTTCATTCACAGGCCCTTTCATTCTTTGATGTTGTCTTCTTGTCACTTTCTCTGTCTGCCTTTTCTTCTTTAATCTGGTAATTCCCTGGAGGAAGGTCTTTGCAAACCTTGTGGACCTCATGATATGGTCTTGCAGTTTAACTTTGCATTTTTTGACAAAGTGGAGTCCTATTTCCATTGTGATACTGTTTCAAATTTTATTTGTTGTGTTTGTCATCGTAGGATCCTTCTAGCTTCTCCATTTCATGGCCATGGTCCTCCTATATTTAGCATGATATAGTGATGGTAGCTTTTGACTTCCAAACATGACAGACAGAGGACACATTGCCTAAGCAGCCCTAATTATTGTAACAGGATTTGGTCAAGAGATGACTAAGGTAGCTAGCTGTCCATGAAAATTTGACTAAATTTATGGGGCGTGGTGGCTGAGTGGTTAAGTGCTTGGCTTTTGAACCGAGTAGTTTTGGTCTCATATCTTGATAAACAAGGGATTTTGATATTTTAGGACACTTTCTGGGTCCAAATCTAATGGATTTAAGTGGGTAAGTAACTATACACATGACCACCTTAATCAAATAACCTTTACATCAATCGTCCTATAAGAGTCTGAAAGGTGCACTAAATTTATTTAAATACTCAAAGGTGACATAAAAAAATGAATTTGAATTAATTCAATATTAATATACACTTTGTTTTTTCCATCTTACAGAAAAAGTCAGACATATTCAAGACAAGCTAGAAGAATTTATCCAAGCTCTTAACAAAGAGAAATAACAATCATTTTTTTTGCATTTAAAATAATGTACCATTTTTGTGTTTCTACTGAGTGAAGTCAGAAACCATTGTGATATATACATATTGCGTCTGAATGTCTTTTTCTTTATTTTTTGTTAGTCAAATCCTGAATCATAGTTGCACTCAATATGTTACCTCTAGCTTCATCCCAATGAATCCTCAGGACTGAAGGTGGACAATTTTGTTATGTCTTGTTTTTTTTTTATATTTTGCCATAGAATTGTATTTATAATTACAATTTATTAATGCACTCAAGTAGATTTGAGATATTTTAAATGTATTGTAGTAGGAGATCAGTGCATAATCTAAATCCAGTTAGCAGAATATTAAATTTTTTTTTTTTATCTACTAATAATGTAAACTTCAAATAGACTTAAGTATTATCTGTAAAATTAGGTTGGGGAATATTTTCTATTACCAGGACTAACAGATCACTATTCTTCAACTATACTGTACCTTTCTATTTCAATGAGATATTTATTTTGTTAACAATAGTTTATTTTTACAATAGTATTTCTATAATTATTTACTTCAGTTGTACCAATATTTATAAGAAATTACAAAGTCATTAAATCTTCTCTCACAGTAATAATAAGATGATGTAGAAGTATATTTAAGAGCTAAACTAGAACTATTTAGATTGACTGGATCAGTAGATGTATAAATGTGTTCGGTTTTTGCTGTTCCATGCTCCTCTTTTAGTCATTGTTGCCTTACAGGAAATAAAAACTGCAGTTTCGCTTCATATCAGCAAAGGTTTTGTTTATTTCTTTCACTTAGTAAACAAAGTGCATGCTTTGTTTGGCTTGTAGATATACAATATAAATAAAACAATCAACATTTATATGATCATTATAAGCATTAGTTATCTGAATGAAATCTGTTGTACAGTACCGGGTACACTAAACAAATCCCAATCTTTTTAACTGTACGTGTAACATAGTGTTAGCAAGATCAGGGTGTTCTAATGCATGCCAAGGAATAAACAGCATCACAGGGCTAAGTGTTATTTTTATGAATAAAGACAATTTCACTAATACCACATGTGTATACAAGTATACACACACATTGTCTCATCTCAACACCTGAATTTGTCACATATCAGTTTAAAAGGTCTTTTTATGAGAAAACAGTGTCTAGGACAGTGCAGTTAGAACTCTATTAAAAAGCAATCATTTATTATCTTGAGAAATCTACAATCAGTTGTCTTTGATTATGAAAGTTGTGACTTGTTCTTGCTATTCACCAGTTTTAAAATTATGTTAATTGTTCTAATAGACTTACTTCTCTCCTTGTATGTAATTTTTATTTCATACAATTTTTTCAACTTTATTTGAAAGAAAATGTAAACATTCTGCATTTGTTTTTAAGTATCTATTTCATAGTTAATAAATAGAAGAAAGAACATATAATATGGTTGATGATTTTAACTGACAACACAATGATGAAAGTTGATAGCTTGAAAACTGTCAATAACGTTACAAAGACCAAAGACAGTAATATTTTTTTTTGCCATTTGCCCAAAACGTTGATGGTTTATAATGATGATGACTTTAAGCAATAAAATGTAAGGCAAAAGTTACATTTAGTTGAGATAGGGCCACTTTCGTCTGAACATAATTGAACCCATTCGCTATTTGATCAATCGTTTTGGTCAAGTGATTAGTTTTTCTCATGTTTTAATCTTGGTGGAGGATTAGACTTAATTTTGGCCTGTTCAAAGGCTCAAATACATTTAACTATCGAAAATACCTGACCGTTTTTGGATGGTAAAGTAAAGTAAAGCAGTTTGGCATTATGTGAGCCAAATAGACAGTAGAAAAAGGCAATCTCTGACCCCATAGATCTAAGAGACTTTTACTTTTTTAATAACGTATCCTTATTCCTGGTGGCTAGCCTAGACAGATTATACCAAATTTCAATATTTATATAAATAATACAATCAAATAATTAAACCACAAAATTATAAGTAGATGTATCACATTGCACCAGAACATATTTGATGTGCTAAGTTTCTGATCAAAATTTTAACTTTAAAAACAACAAAAAAACATTTGTTCTAAGCAACTCCAGGGTTCTCTGAAATTAGGCTTCTGTGAGATCATCATTGAAGTAGAGCTGGATAGACTGAAGGTATGTGTCATCATTCATGCTGAGCAGATAAAACTCTTCATCCTCATCCTCTATTCCATTCTCTGTAAGAGTTTTACTCATGTCAAGATTCTTTCCCTCATATTTCCAGGTATAGCTGCCAGCATGAGCATTGTATTTCATGTATCTGTCTTGAATCTCAGACATAATCTCTTCAGAACAAACCTGAAAAGCACAGGAAATTAATATTGATGATAGTGGTAGAAAAGTTTCCTTTCAGAACCGTAAAGATTTATTTTAACAGAAGTAGAATTTCATGTACCAGTGACCATTATTGAATATTGCCTGAGATCCAAAATAACAAACCTTGACCTTTGAACAGTTAATCAAAAGCATAGCTAGCCAAGATGTGCTAGAGTTATGTATGACAATTTGCCATCGTTTTAAAAGAATCCAAATTGGAAGAGTATGTGTAAAATGTAAAATTATTTTTTAAAATTTCATTAACTGTCAATCAAATCACTTTCCAAATTCAAGTGAAGGGAAATGTCATATAACTGTCGCAAGTGATCTTTAAGTGTTCATTAGAACTGGATAGACCAAATTAATCCACCCGAATCCAACAGAATCATATTAAGATAGCATCACAACTTTACAAAATAAGAGGACAATACTTTGCAACAGAACTGTACCTTTTTGTTTTATACTTTTCAATTTTACCCAGCATGCCTATGAATAATGAAGGACAAAAAGGATAATTAATCATAGCTTAAAAGTGTTGCTTAAAAATCAACTCAGAATTTAATTTATGCTGGCTACAATAAGAATTCAGCTACACTGCAACAATGATCTGTTTTCAATGGCTGACTTTCATATTGGAAGCTCAGACATCCAGAATAATAGAAAGGTATTACGCATGATTATATTCAAGGTAAAGTGCAAGAAAGTCCACTGGCATTCATTGGAACAATGTTGAGAAGATTTAGATAGAACTTTGAACAATATTAGTCACTATTTGACTTATGGCAAAAAAAAATGACTAGCATACAGTAATATATTTCCCATAAAGGATCTCGGATAGAAGAGAAATCTCCATGGGATGATTATTCTTCATCTGTATTAACACTATGTTAATTATTTTACTCTGCTAGTGTAAATTATTTCTACTCTTACCTTTGGTAATCAGAATATCTCTAAATTACTGATTATTTTCTTTCCCCATGTATGAAAATTTATTGTTCACAAATTCTATAAAATACATATTTGGCAATTAAAAATGCTGACCAGCAAAGCATAGCTTAATATAGTATAAAATTTAAAAATTTTTAGACTAAAAATTAAATTATACTTTTGATAATCACCTCAATGACTTGTTCTTGTGAGGTTAGTGTGTTGACAATTTTGATGATTCTAGTTTTACTAGATAAGATACCAACTACAAGAGCAGTATCCTTCCACCAAGGACGGCCAAAGTCATTGGCCCAGTTTGAGTCTGGGTAAGGTGGGGGTATGTGCACAAATCTGCCATTAGGACAGAATGGAATTATGCAGTTGGTCTGTGGATCAACATGTGTGCGAATCTGTATAGAAAGAAATGGAAAAAGAATGATTAATAATTGATACTTAATATAATTTGTAAAACCTATAATATGTTTCTTTCTGGCCATGTGAAAGAATTATCTTTTAAATGTAATATGTGTCATTTTTATTATACATAATTTTGTAATTAAAGGGGGTGGGAAGACATAATTTTTGTTTTATTCATCAATTGGTCTATTTAAAATTATGCACCCATATAATTTTCTTAACCTCAAAATAGTGCAATATATTTTACATGCATTGCAAGTTTCAGACTATCTATCAGAAATGAAGATTTTTACATTATAGTCCAAAAGTAATCACTAAGAAGGGGGTTAACCAAAGTACAGCTGGCTCGGCAATGTAAAAGGATGGACTGACCTCTCTACCTTACTTCTGACCGAAAAAAAAAAAGGAAAGATTTGGTTGCCTGAACTGTCACAGCACCCCTATGATGAAAGTCAAGAGACAGATGAGATAAGAGCCCAAACCTCCTGCATGACAGGAGATGGTGGTGACAGGTAGACTACCAATCAAACCAAGGGTCATTGTGGAGACAGTCCAAAGTGCATACCAGAAAAACAGGATTACACTTTTTTTTCTTTATGGTTTTTAACCATGTAATGATTTTTTGAAACTACTTATTTCAAATTATTCTAATAAACAGTTGACATTTTGATAGGTAATAAGCAAAGGTTATTTGAAATAAAATAGTTTCTATTTGTCTCATTTCTACTATAAAAAACTTTATTGTATAAATATCAGTGGAAAACTGGATACAAAAGAACATAATCATCATAACATTGGATTAATATTTTTAGTTAAAAGCAGAAGATTTAAATAAAATAATATTCTAAAAAATAAAGAAATGCTCATATATGTGTATATATGACTGACATGGAAATCAACAATTTCAATTGAGAAATAATTGGTAATGTAATAAGAAAATTTATTAAATGAATTTATCCAAGTGTCATATAAAGAGAATGAAATTCAAATATGCTATAATGTTAATTAAATTGATTTCTAATCAAATGTAGAATCCATTTTAAATTGTAAAGGCATGACATTTAAAAAAAACAGCTACTAGCTTTCTTTGTACAGACATATATATGTATTAAATCAAATTAGGATTTTCAATTTTAGGAACAAAGATATCTTCTTCTTCCTCTAGCCAGTTTTTTGCTGCTGAGCTGTAAGTTCTGTTGAAATCAAAGATACCGAGTGGCCCATGGAAAAGTAGATTATTCAAACTTCTCATATGACTGGCACAAAGATTTGAAACTCTGACAAAAACAAGAAATTAATGTTGTAATGGTGCCCAGGAACAATGTAATGTTGTCTTCTTCTTATATAATACAGACGTTACTTCAAAAAAAGGAGATGATTACGTCCTACGCGTCATGCATTTAGTCATGCATATTAACCAATGACTTAAATTCTGCCAAGTCACTGGTTTTCCTGGCTAGCTCAGGCAACCCATTCCATGCTCTAATAGCACTAGGGAAGAAGGAGTATTTGTACAAATTTGTCCTAGCATATGGGACGAGGAATGTACCTTTATCTTTGTGTCTTTCAGAGTATTTTATTAAATTTTGTTTTTGTATTTGAAGATTATGGTTCAGTGTTTTATGTATAATAGCTACTTTACTTTTGAGTCTTCTGTCCTGAAGGCTTTCTAAATTTAGTGATTTTACTATAGGTGTTACTCTAGTCAAATGTGAATATTCATTTGTTATGAATCTCACTGCTCTATTTTGTGTATGTTCCAGTTTCTTAATGTTTTCTTGAGTTGAGGGGTCAAATGAATGATCAGCAGACAGGGTGGAAAGTAATAGGCTGCCTTCAATTCAGAATGAGGGCTGCTGGCTAGGGCGTGGGCTATTTTAAACAAAACAAATTTGAACCAAAATAAAACCCTACCATTTATGTTGGTTAAACAAAATTGATAACATTTAGTAAAATTAACAATAATTTAATGAAGATGACATACAAAAATTAACATACGTCTTTAGTTTTGCTGTTGAACCAATGTGAAATGTCCTTTCCAGCAGATAAAATAATTGGTTTCAGTAAAATATCTCCTGTGAAAAGAAGAAAAATTTAAGGCGTCATTAAAATATTGCTGAGGAAAGTATCTAAATGAAATAGTAATACCAACAGATAAGAGTATTTTTAGATAACAGAGTTTTTTCATTCTGGGGCTCATTTGCTTTGTCGTAGATCTGAGGTGCTAAATGCATCTATAAATATAATGTTTTCCATAGCCTAAACATGCAGGACACCATGCTTAAGTCATGGAATGATAATTCTTTTATTTATGCTTGTGGAATTAAAGTTAGAGTTAACTTTCCGAGAACGTCCGCATGACCATCCTCGAGTTTACAATCCAGGTCAACGTCTCTCCATATACCTGTTATTTAGTGGTTGCATTCATGACAACGTACTGGAGTGTAAAACTATCGCAGCTGTTCCCTCACAAACTGTCCTTATTTCCCGGATATCCCTGACTCCATCAGATTCAAATTTGCCTTTTACCTTTACGTGCAGACAATTTCCTGTGAGATCAGCCTTTGCCATGACAATTAATAAAGCACAAGGCCAAATGTTCAAAAGATGTGCCTGTATCTTCCAAAACCTGTTTTCAGTCATGTACCATTGTGTGTTTCTCTCTCCAGTGTACCTTCTTTTCATTCACTCACAGTTGTTTGCCCAAACCCACTCCATTTGGAAAACTGTGTCTTTAAGAGAAATTTAACTTGTCACTAAATACCGGCATATGCTACGCCATGGGTTGAATAGTTTTTAATATTTGAACTTACTTTTGATGTAGCCTAGATCTATTCTATATGTAGCCTAGTTGAATTGAGTATGAAGAACATGTTTAAAGGTTAGATGCTCTCTTATAAATGTATTGGCATGAATAACTTCTTTTTTAAACAATGTGCCCTGTTTCAAGTATATTCACCTAGATTATGAATTATTTAATGACTATGATTAATTATATCACATTTTATACATCAGTCATTCTAGTTAGTCTATCTACTCTATTATGATAATTTATATGTCTATGTGATACAGAATAATTTATTAGATTAGTGAAATATATATATAGATTAGATTTGGTCTAGAAAAAATACTCTAGATCTAGATATATGTCCGAAAATGTCTAAATCAAATTGTATCTTGACCAATGACTAAAAAAAAAATTACAATCATGATAATGTATAGTACTATAGAATACTATACTGTCTAATGGTAATCATGAAGATGAGCGTCAAAAATTAATGATTCAACGAAAATTCAAAATTTTTTTAAAAATACAATTTAATGAATGTAAATAGTGTTTTTAAAAGATTTTCTTGTAAAAAAGAGAACTTTTATATTTATATGACATCAACAAAAAGCATTAGCGATGTCAAGGTTGCTCAGCACGCTGCCATTTTGTTTAAAATGATGTCACAGAGGTGTTGCCAACTTAGTATTCTGAGATTTTCTTTTTGTTACACTTGCTTAAATCGGTGATGCACGATTATTTGTTTGTAGGCATAAATTATATAATAAACTATAAAACTCTTTTTTTTTCTAACAATTATATTAATAAAGTTGCAATAACACAAATATATGCTGAACTTGTTTTTTTGTGTTAAGTCTATATAGCCTAGATCTAAATATAAGATCAATATTATGTTTTGTTCTGTTGTATTTGAGTCACTGGTAAAAAAGTAATCCTGTGGCAGTTTCTAATATTTAGGTGATTTTGGCCAATATAGAGCGTGAAATGATGACATTGTGACCCGCTTCTATTGAACCACGGATAAAAGAATCGGCCAGGCTATAAGCCATTTAAGAAAAAAGTCAAGCTGTGGTAGCCGTGTAAAAAAAAAAAACGTAGAAGGAAATCCAAGTCTAGTAACTAAGTGGGTCGACCTGAGAGTTAGAAGATTTTAGAAAAGTAGCGATGTAAAGAGAAGTGATTAGGTCACAGTAGAAGTCACGTGAGAATTTAAGCAATTTATGAAGTAATTGACTAGTTTTATGTGTTGAAATTGATGTGCTCGTCTTTAATCGTAGTTAAGTATCTGGGCAACAAGCTGCTAAGAACATGTAGATTTCATTTCACATCAAGACATTTTTCATTGTATATTTCATAGACAAGATATTTCGGGTGTTCATGGGCGCCCGCAGGATTTCTTGCAGGGGGATGCAAGTTACTACCTAAGGCTCCAAGTCGTAGCTTCAATTTTTCCCCCGAGCATATTAAAGAAAAGAACTGGTGTTTCCACGCCCCCCCCCACCTATACGATATTAATTTCACTGTAGGACGTATTCATCTTCTTTTTTTAAGTAACGTCTGTATAATTTAAGATAAGTAGATAAATAGGCCTACTTGTTTAATGCTCATGCTTCTTTTTAGGATGTAAACAAAACAGGTTGAACTGAGCATAAGTATTGCTTGAAAAGAGAGACGTTAACGAAGAAACTAACGAACCCTGATACGGACTGTAAAGCACTTTTCTTTAATAATCCCAAAATCCAAACAAATGTTTTTTGCTTGGTGTGTCTGCTGACTACAAATTATCGCCAGCACTAATTCATTCCTAGTTTGTCTGACAATAGTCTCGCCTTCCTCAAGATGCCATCCCTGAAGTGTTCCTAACCATGGTCAGTTTGGTTTTTGATTATGTAATTAATGTGACTGCTGGTGTGCTTTTGAGCGGCCTCTTATGCTAAGATGGACAGACTGCAACGTACAACACGGAAACTGGTTCAAGAACAGATGAATAATTGATTACAATTAAAACACACACCAGAAGCACACGAGAAGCAGGCACTGATTACACATAAAGCAGTTTGTCTGGTTTCACTTCTAGTGAGGCCTAACTATTTTAAAATGCACCAAACATGTTGTTTTGTTTGTTCGTAAAATGTTTTACATGTTTCGGATGTTCCTTCAGAGTTGAAGATAATTACTTCCTAGTCCAAACCTCTTGCAGGACGACGGGGGATGGGAGCGTGCAGGGTTTGAACCCTTGACCATCGATAAATCTGCAAACCGCACGACCAGGCAGCCATCCAACTCAAAGATCTTCTCAAATTGACAGCTGACTAGAATTTTTCCTCCAAGACAAAAAGAAAATAACATTTTATCATATTCTAGGCCTTTACTAAATATAATGATAGCTATAATTATGTGCAAATGAAAAAAAAAATCGTCACGACTACGTGCTACAGAATTTTGAATTGCAAGCCCATAATAAAGCGTACATGATCGGACATGAACTACAGATTAGCTTATTCCAATTTATCCTTATAAACTTTATTTCAAGGAAATCATTATATGCTAAGTTGCTTCGTATCAGAAGTTAATTGATTTGGAGGTGTAAAAAACATGACAACTCTCTCGTGCGCTTAAAGATTGCACGAAAGAGGAAAGGCTCGAAATTAACTATCAAACAATTTACAGCCCAGACACCAGAACATAACATCTGGCATAGGTTTCTGTCACATATTTACGAAGAAATAATTAGTCTGTATTTGACCACGGTGGGAAAACCTCAGTTACCTTTTGGACTCCTGAGAGTAAAGAGATGTATGTATGTACACACCTGATGTTAGCCACAAAGAGCTGATGTCCCTTATATTGAGTTTTTTGGACGTATCCTAATGTTGACAACTTAACAGGAAAGGGTTTGTCATGGCGCTTCTTGCTGTGCTGTGAACGTTGGTCAGGACATCGCCGATTGTCGTGTCCAGGGATACAAATACAATGGTGTAAACTTGAAGGGAAAGCACCAAGGAGTTCAAGCACACATTATTTGCATCAACAATTGACCTTTTGCGCTCTTCTTGCGGCGGCCATAATCTTAACCTTCAGAGTGTTTAGCAGAAATATTATTATGTAGTTTGTTGATTGTTCATGAACAAATGTCTTAATCATTAGTTACTTTGATTAAACTTTAAGGCAAAATCTTTCATAAAGTACATTATGTAATGTAGTCAAACGGCCAATAGCACAGTACATACGTAAGGTACTATGTTTTGTAGCAAAAATAAGACCTACAGCATTAGAGGCGGCGAGACATTAGCGTGATGTGATGTGGTATGGATATATAGCCTACACTTACAGCCCCGCGCACTGCTAAGGCCGCCTCTGCCCATGCCTCCTTCAGTGAAGTCCAGTAGGGCGTCGGCGCTGTAGGCGCCATTCTCCGTTGATGGTTAGAAAGACTTTTATCCAACCACCAGGCCTGGACATGGGGCTCTTCACCCCTGTCCTGTCTGAGGCCTCCAGAGTGTCGAAGTCCGACAGCCATCAACAAATACAAGGCAGGACTATTACAGTAGAGTACACGAAAGCATCTTTTTTTCCATAAATTGTGAGAAGTCACCTTCCAGGAGCTTCTTGTAAACCAGAAGACCACGGAAAATCTGTTATAATTTATAAAATGGTTTCGTTTTAATAATTTACACCTAGGATTAGAGTGGGTTCTATGACATTGCGTGGCTCACTACGGTCGCATAGGTTGCAGTGACCTAAGGCAGGCTCTGAAAAATATCGTCGTATGCTACTCACTGTATAATAATAAGCTTTTTTAAAAAAATAAATTAATTACCCTTTTTAACATCGTTTACCGTACTTTCAAAATACAGCAAGAGAAATAAATAAATAGAAATCGCTATATGACAAGCGTGATAGACATAAAACGCTTGGGCAAGTGATAGCTACATATAAAGAGGCTCGAGGTTCTCAACATCGGACTCAATCAGAGTTGTGCTTACTGAGCAACTAAAAGCATTACTGAAAACATTTTCCCTGGGTACCTCCCCCCCCCCCCCCCCCCCCCAGTGATCCTGAAAACAGATTGGACCATAGTGCTCTGAGCATGCTATAAGCATGAAAAATGCTCTTTATGAAAATAAAAACTATTTAAAATAAAATGGAATCTGGTCTAGCAATTCATAAAAGCTATTTAAAAAAAATCTCAATCCAGATCTTGTCCTATAAAATACAGACGTAGGTAATTCACATAAAAAAGGGTTTACTCAAAGATTGTAATAATTCATAATTCAGTGACAATGAAAAGTAACATCTATTTAGCAAACACACACAAAATGATTGCAATAAATCTTTAAAAAAAAAAAAAAAAAAGAACTATTTTATTGTGGTCTAAATAATTTTGTCTAACATTAATACATCTGTACATAATGGGTGTTTCTCATTTTTAGTTGGCAGCACTTAATGATGCCAAAATTATTTTTGATAAACAAATCTGGATTTGTTTTTGGCCAGGAAGAGACAACAAGGAATGTCGCGAAAAATAATAATTTTTGACGCTCACATTCATGATTACCACTGTCTATACTCCTATAGATCATAGGGCAATTTCCGATCATAGATTTAAACACACAAGTAGGCCTTTACCTATACTATAGTCATAGCATACATTTAGTTCTAGAATAATCTAGATCTAAGAAAAATCATTAATGATTATATTACTATTAATCATCACATCATGATAATTAATTGAGAATGATATGATTATCACTGATTTTAGTGATTACGATGCTGATTTTATCATTTTATGCATAACCATAGGGCCTACCTTTATATTTCTCGCAAAGTGGTGTGAGATTGTAGACTTTACCAAGAAATGATACCCACAGATCATCTGTAGTGTTGTGAACTGAAACTTCCTTGGGGGTAAAATACTTTGGGCGGCCGCTAACAGTCATTTTGCTTAAAATATTTGGAAAAAATTGAACAGAACTATCGTTGCCAATGTCAACAAATTTTCCATGACCTAAAATTCTACCACTTTGCTTGGAGAGCGGTTAAAAACAAAACCTTTAAAAAGTAGAAATAACCTTATCGAGAGAACAATTAAAAGTTAAAGCTAACGATAAAAAAAAAATCGTTATACAATGTATTTGTTTCCCTTACCTATTCAAAAGAATTTCTAATGCTAAATATTGAGAAACTGTTTTTTACAAATCTTTCTATATTTTTATTTTCTTTAGTTTCATTCAATTAATTGTAAAAACACAAATTCATCTGTTTAGATCTACTATTTTTAGGTCTATTTAGTCTTCGAGACTTCTTAGTATAGTTCCAATGACCGTAGCAGGGTATTATAGACCTCACCAATTTCTATAGGCTACTCGTGAGCCCGGGGTCTGAAAATGTATCTTGTTATGCTACCTATATCAGTCCTATAAATAGGCTATAGTTAATTTAAAAAAATGTATTTCATTTTAAGTAATAAATATATAAATAATAATGTAATTTCGATTGCGGCCTCAGAAAGAGACAGCTGGAGGTCACTCATAAAGGCCGCGGGATACGCATGAGACCAAAAGAAAATCTGCTGCCGAGGACAATCGTAGACGGCGAAAAGAAAATCTAACTCAACCACCTGCGGACAATGGTTATGCTTGCCCTGGGAGTGGCAAATTATGTAGGTCACAGCTGGGACTGCGCAGCCACGGGAAATATTGCATTCTTATCTTATCTTATATAATACAGACGTTACTTCAAAAAAGAAGATGATTACGTCCTATGCGTCATGCATTTAGTCATGCATATTAACCAATGACTTAAATTCTGCCAAGTCACTGGTTTTTCTGGCTAGCTCAGGCAACCCATTCCATGCTCTAATAGCACTAGGGAAGAAGGAGCATTTGTACAAATTTGTCCTAGCATATGGGACGAGGAATGTGCCTTTATTTTTGTGTCTTTCAGAGTATTTTATTAAATTTTGTTTTTGTATTTGAAGATTATGGTTCAGTGTTTTATGTATAATTGCTACTTTACTTTTTTTTTTTTTTTTTTTTTGAGCATTCGAATAAGAGATTGATCCTTTTCAAAACAATTACATCTATTATAAGACTTCAGTTAGGCCAGGAGAGGCGCGGTAGCTGAGCGGTAAAGCGCTTGGCTTCCGAACCGGGGTTCGAATCCTGGTGAAGACTGGGATTTTCAACTTCGGAATCCTTAGGCGCCTCTGAATCCACCAAGCTCCACTTCGGTGTCCGATTTTGAGTTTGTATTTCAACGCAAACTGTCTTTGTAATCTTGTTATTATTATTATTTCAACTTCGACGTTTAGCCTAATAGGCCTTAGTCAGTGGCGTAGCAAGGTACTCGGCGCGTACGTCGTGGGCCCGGTTTCAAGAAACGAATTTATGAAAGCTGAATGTGACTGAAACCAAATTGAGACATATAAATATTGTATCTAATGGTAAGATAAAACAACACATTGGACGCAGTGCCGGCCCTAACAATTGCGGGACCCTATGCGAAACGGATTTACGGAACCCAGTCTGGGTAAGCATAATTATTAATGCCTATGCGTCCCATTAAGATTTTGTATTAGAAAAAACATTCGTCGAGTTTTCAGTAGATTTTAAATAATTTCAGGAGATTTCCATGACTTATAATTATATTTAATATTATTTAGTCTATATTTATTTTTATATTCTTAGATTTTAGATCTCGTCAGTCTTAGACTTTAATTAAGGCCTTAGATCTACTAATCATCTACAAATACTACTAATTATAAACTAATAGTAATACTCTATATAGTTAGTTAAAGTTAGTTAAACACATAAATATATTGATCTACAATTAGATCTAGAATTAGATCTGGATCTAGTCTAGGTCTATATTTTGAATAAACCATTTGATTGTCATTGTAAATTAGCTATCACTTTAGACTTAGACTTAGCTTAGGCCATCTTAGGCATTTTTAACCTTAAACTAGATTTAGACTAGACCTTTTAAAACTAAAATCAACAACAGTCATCATGAAATTGCTCTGGCTATTTATCCTAATAATTACTAAATACACACTAGCTGAACACAGAACTAGATCTACCTCAGTCAACACTAAACTTAAAAAGGAAACAACAGTCATAATCAATCATCACACTTTAGATCAATGCAACTTAAAAAATAACCTAACATACACATCCATAACATTAAAGAAGATTACCCATCACAAATGGAAGTTCTCAATCAGACACAGTAGAAATAAATACCTTTCACTGTTAATATTAATAGCAGGAGATGTAGAGTCAAATCCAGGGCCTAGATCTAAAGATAGATGCAACATCTGCAAAAAAGTATGCACCATGAAACAGAAAGCCATTCAATGTGACACCTGCGATGAATGGTACCATGCATCATGTCTCCATATGAATACACCTGTGTATTATGCCTTAGGCAACAAAGATGCATCATGGCACTGTGTACTGTGTGGGTTACCTCAGTTTACATCAGGACTGTTTGATTCCTTTGATGCGGACACTTCTAACCCATTCAACATCCTAAACACCATCCCAAAACCAACTCACCAACCACTAGCCAGATCCACTCCTGTTAAACCTAAATCTACTAAAATTAATACAACAGCCTCACTAAACAAACCTACTAAAGAAGTAATACCAAAATACCTTAAAACCTTAGTAATAAATTTTCAAAGCATTAGGAACAAAACAGCAGACTTAGAAATTTTATTAGAATGTGAGAAACCAGACATAATTGCAGGAACAGAAACTTGGCTACATCCTGAAATTTATAATGCAGAAATTTTCAATAGTAATTATGAAATTTTTAGAAAAGATAGGGCTGATAATCATGGAGGAGTTCTTTAAGCAATAAAAAACACTCTTATAGCAGAAGAAATTACCTTACCTAACTCAAAAAACATAGAATCTACATTTTGTAAAATTAATACCACCTCAACATCCCTTATAATAGGCAGCATTTACAGACCACCAAATTCTAGTTTAGAATACATGCAGGAACTATGTAATCAGATTACTACACTTAAAGAGACAAATAAAAATGCAGTTTTTTGGATTATGGGTGACTTCAACCTACCTGATATAAATTGGAAAACACTAACCATAGATAAACACCAAAACCTTAAGGACATAAATGAGCTTTTCATAGAAACTTTACACAACCTAAGTTTAGATCAAATCATTAAAAAGCCAACTAGATTAAACAACACATTAGATCTCTTCTTAACCAACAGACCTGGATTAGTAGTTGATTATGATATTATCCCTGGTCTATCAGACCATGAGATCATAAAAATACACAGTCAGATAAAAGCAGTAGCCAATACAAAAACCAAAAGAAAAATCTTACTCTGGAATAAATGTAACCTAACACAACTACACCAAGCTGCATTAAACTTTCAACAAACATTCTTATTAGAAAAAGACATTAACCAACCAGTCGATGACCTCTGGAATTTCATTAAAAACCATCTTAAAAGCATTATAGAAAATCATATACCAACTAAATACACATCAAACAAAATAAATAAATGCTGGTTTAATAATAGACTAAAGAAGCTTTGTAAACAGAAGGAAAACCTATATAGAAAATTTAAAGCAACCAAGGCAGAAAGAGTTTACAAAAAGTATATAAAAATTAAACACCTAACCCAAAAAGTAAGCAGACAGCTGCAGAGTGAATACATAAACAATGTAATATCTAAAGATAACAACAAAAACCTATGGTCATACATTAAGTCTAAGAAAATGGAAACAACAGGCATAGCGCCATTAAAAGATGAACATAACATAATACATAATGATAATGAAACTAAAGCAAACATCCTAAACAAATACTTTGCATCAGCATTCTCAGCCCCAGGAGACAAAGACATATTTCTTAATTTGAACCAAGTAGACAACATAGAAGATTTAGTAGTACAAGAAAATGGAATTAAAAAACTATTAGCCAACACCAAACCAAATAAAGCGTCTGGACCTGATGGTTATCCAGCTAGATTACTCAAAGAACTAAGCAATGAGCTAGCCCCAGTGTTCAAAATACTCTTTCAAGCATCGCTTAACCAGGGCAGAGTACCAGAGGACTGGAAAGAAGCTAATGTCACCCCCCTATTTAAAAAAGGAGAAAAATCTGATCCAGGAAACTACAGACCAGTATCACTTACCAGCATCACATGTAAAATCCTAGAACACATAATATGTAGCAATATCATAAACCACTTAGACAAACATAATGTCCTCACCCCATACCAACATGGCTTAAGGAAATATAGATCATGTGAAACACAACTAATAGGACTAATTGATGATTTTTCAAAAGGTTTAGATAATAGTGAACAAATAGATGCTATCTTACTAGATTTTTCCAAGGCATTTGACAAAGTTCACCACCATAGTTTGCTTAAAAAATTAAAATATTTCGGCATTAACGGTCCACTGCATCAGTGGATTAAAGATTTTCTGATAGGGAGAGAACAAACTGTAATAATAAATGGCTCTAAATCAACACCAATAACAGTAAACTCAGGTGTACCTCAAGGAACAGTCTTGGGTCCACTACTATTTTTAATTTACATAAATGATTTACCAAATTGCATTAGTTCAGGAACAAAAGTCAGATTATTTGCAGACGATTGCATAATATATAGAACAATAAAAACAAAACAAGACACAGATATTTTACAAAGAGAATTAGATGAATTACAGAAATGGGAATCAAATTGGAGCATGTCTTTCCACCCAGAAAAATGTCAGTTGTTAAGAGTAACAAAAAAAACTAAAACAAATTAATTCCACTTATCTTATTCATGGCAAACCAGTAACACAGACTAAAAACTCAAAATACCTAGGTGTTATAATAAATGAAAAACTGTCATGGAATCCACATATTGATGAAACTATAAAAAAAATCCAACAAAGCATTAGGGTTTATTAAAAGAAATTTCTATAAATCAAATAAGAACATAAAACTAAAATGTTATTTAACCTTGGTTAGGCCAATAATAGAATATGCATCCACCGTGTGGGACCCCTCAACTCAAGAAAACATTAAGAAACTGGAACAAACACAAAATAGAGCAGTGAGATTCATAACAAACGAATATTCACATTTGACTAGGGTAACACCATTAGTAAAATCACTAAATTTAGAAAGCCTTCAGGACAGAAGACTCAAAAGTAAAGTAGCAATTATACATAAAACACTGAACCATAATCTTCAAATACAAAAACAAAATTTAATAAAATACTCTGAAAGACACAAAAATAAAGACACATTCCTCATCCCATATGCTAGGACAAATTTGTAAAAATACTCCTTCTTCCCTAGTGCTATTAGAGCATGGAATGGGTTGCCTGAGCTAGCCAGAAAAACCAGTGACTTGGCAGAATTTAAGTCATTGGTTAATATGCATGACTAAATGCATGACGCGTAGGACGTAATCATCTTCTTTTTTGAAGTAACGTCTGTATTATATAAGATAAGATAAGACTTTTTCGTATGCAATTGCAAAAATAGACAAAATTGTTTTTTTTTAGGTGCCAATCATTCGCGCGATAAAAAAAACGGCATTGTCAGCTTTCATTTAGTAAAAATTTATTGCAAAGACCAATGTTTTTTCTAATACAAAATCTTAATTGGACGCATAGGCATTATGCTTACACAGACTGGGCTTCGTAAATCCGTTTCGCATAAGGCCCCGCAATTGTTAGGGCCTGCACTGCAAATTATGTGAAAAAAATTGAAAAATTTGAACTCATTATTTAGTTGTTTATTGATTTTTTAATTATTTTTTTTTAAGGACGAGGGCAAATAGTGCTACTTTGCTACTTCACTGGCTGTAAAGTTTGTAGTAAATAAAAAGAAGTAAAGTTCCTCTTTTTAGACCATGCAATCTATGGGGCAGATGATGTTAAGGTTTCTTTGGCAAACAGTTAACGAGCAGAGTGTCATGTGGCCAGCACAACGACCAACCGCCTTTACTTTCCCCCAACCAAAAGTCAGATACTGTTATGCTCCAATCAAAAGCTATTATATCTCATGCGAATTCTGTACAGCTGCTCGGCCTTTTAGACGCTCTTCAAATAACTGAATAAAGCTTAGCAAATCTTAAAAGCGTTTATTTACAGGGAAAGAGTGGTCGTCGAGTCTTCTCTTTATAAGCGTCTCTATTGTCACTCCTTCTAGCGTCTCTAAACATGTCGTATTTTCTGTCTTATTCAACCTACTCTTTTGGTCTCGAGATAAATACTCAAAAATACTATAGGCCTAAATATAGATCTTTATCATAACAACTCCCCCCCCCCCCCAAGCTTCTCTAAACATGTCGTATTTTCTAATTCAACCTACTCTTTTGGTCTCGAGATAAATACTCAAAAATACTATAGGCCTAAATATAGATCTTTATCATAACAACTCCCCCCCCCCCCCCCAAGCGTCTCTAAACATGTCGTATTTTCTAATTCAACCTACTCTTTTGGTCTCGAGATAAATACTCAAAAATACTATAGGCCTAAATATAGATCTTTATCATAACAACTCCCCCCCCCCCCAAGCGTCTCTAAACATGTCGTATTTTCTAATTCAACCTACTCTTTTGGTCTCGAGATAAATACTCAAAAATACTATAGGCCTAAATATAGATCTTTATCATAACAACTCCCCCCCCCCCCCCCCAAGCGTCTCTAAACATGTCGTATTTTCTAATTCAACCTACTCTTTTGGTCTCGAGATAAATACTCAAAAATACTATAGGCCTAAATATAGATCTTTATCCTAACGACTCTCCCCCTCATCCCCTCCATCTGAAGACAAAAAATCCCATTTTTTTCAGTCTAAGTCACCGCCCATTGCAATTACATTAAGGGGCTTTTTAACCCATAACAACATCATATGGGAACCCAGGAGCATAACACACATCAAGGCGGTTTTAGGGTGTATCTTCAGAATAGTCAAGAGTGGACTTGAATGTTTAAACAAAGTTCAATTCATTTGATACCTTTCTGCATCATATCGTTTATTAAATCGTTCAGTTCATGAAACAGTTTATAGTAAGTTTATAGGTAGGCCTATCACTGTCTTTAGTTTTCACCACAGTCCATCTTGCCATCTGGTATCTGCCTTGTACGTACTGACATCGCCACTCACTCTCTAGACCGTCATGAGACAAAGAAAATAACAACATTCCCATCAGCTACAACATATACTATATATACCGACTTTATATACATGGCCACCAATAAGTCTACATTTCAACAGCCTTTACATATAGACCTATCCTCACTGATGAAAAAAAAAAAAAGAAACTAAAATGTATACAATGAAGGATTTATACTTACATCTCCTGTCGTTACCATTATTAAAATTAAAGTCATAATACCTTTTAGAGTTAAAATATCTTTTTTTATATTTTATACCAATTCACTTCATTAGTAGGCTACATCTTGTCTTATAAAATATAGACGTTGCTTCAAAAAAAAAAAAGAAGATGGTTACGTCCCTCACGTCATATGCGTCTTATCATGCATGTTAACCAAAGACTTAAATTCTGCCAAATCAATGTTATTCCTGGCTGGCTCAGACAACCCATTCCATGCTCTAACAGCACTAATCCTTACTGGTGCCAAAGTAAACATACTAAGATAATACCATGCAAAAAAATATGATCAACATAACACAATAGTTAACTCATAGAATACATCAAAATGTACATAATTTTATCAACCAAGAGCGACATTTTCAGTATGTTTCTGTTCTGTTTTCATTGCCGTCCACTAGAAAGACAAATCACATCTATGCTAGTCTTTGACTTCGCTAACATAATCTTTTTTTTTTTTTTCTTTTTAGACTTATCATCCTGGCCATATTGATAGTCTTTTTTCTTGTTGACTTTTGTCTCTAAAATTGTCAACGTGCAGTCATTTCCTCCTCCCTTCCTCCCGGGGGTTCTCTGGCATCTTCAAAAATGGTGTACACCTATGAATTTCTACTTGATTATCATGTAAGCCTATAAGGATGATAATAATAGCGTGGGAAACGCTCCAGTGCAAATCATAGCAAATTTAAAAGAAAAAAAAAAAGACAATGTGGTTACTAAATTAACTTAATTTACACAAATGATTTAGCCAGTCAGCTTTAAACTTTATAGAAACATTCACTATGTATATAATGTGAAGGTCATCGTTTAATAGTCTGTATTTTTAGAAGGAGACCAAACGTTTCATACCAAGTTAACTTAATTATCATCTTGGATTAATTATACACAACAATGGTTTTAGTTATGTTTTTGTTTGCTACAGGGCGTTTCCTGTCAAGGAATGAACCACTGTCACCTCTTGCATTCACATTGAGGTTGCCTTTTTTTCTAAATTTAAATATGCGTTAAATATAGTGTAACCTGCATGTACACAGTTGTTTTTTTTTATTTTGTCAAACGAATGTAACAAGAAACTACTTCGTGGATGGGAATATTGGTGAGGTGTGGTGGAGGTTTATTATCGAGACCTGAGTTTTGCTAGTGTTGGGTTGTGACATGTAGATTTGGGTTTTACTTTTCCCATAGCAAGGGATGTATTGTATAATATTCATGTTTCAGTTTCTACAGGGAGCGATTATTTGCCGAATAACAAAAATATTTAATTTGTTTTCTGTGTCTCAGTATAAATGTACATAGTGGTTCTCTATGCTTCTCAAATAGTCTTATTCGGTTGTCTAACTGTTAGATACATAAAGAGTTCATTAGGAGCGTGAAAGATAAGCGTCTAACAGCAACAAATAAATACATTGGGAAATCGACTCTATTAATGGACAATCTATTAGTTGGTCAAATGGGAATTAGAATGCGTATTTAAGAAAATTAACTATAAAAATAAATCCATTCATACTTTTTAGAAAGAAGAACGTAATCTTCTTCTTCTTTGAAGTAACTTGTGTATTTTATAAGATAACTAGTCGACCGGCGGCGTAGCATACGCCGCTATTTTGCAGGGCCGACCTTAGGCGACCACATTGGGCCCCGCACTTTCATAGTACCCGCGCTATTTCTAGGTGTATAAATTATTAAATTAAACCATTGTATAACTTATAACAGATTTCCCGCGGCCTCCTGTCAATTTACCAGGAGCTCCTGAAAATTTCCTGAAATTGCAAAATATACGAAAAAGTCCTGGAAATATCCGAAAATTATTAAAATCTTTAGAAAACTCATTCGAAACTCCTGAAATATATAGATAAAAATTGTCATTTTGAGGTGTCATTCAATAAAGAAAATGCCAATCCTATGCGCGATAAAAAAAAAAACGGCATTATCCCGTAATTTTGGAATCTGGTGAAAGAAGCTTCTCGCGCCTCAAACTAATGAAAAATTACTTTAGTTCAACAATTCTCGTAGATAGATTGAAACGTTTGTTAATTCTTGCTATTGAAAGTGATCTATGTAGGAAATAAATAGAGTTTTTATGATATACTGTATGACTTCGCTACACGTAAACTCTTGAGCGAAGAAGAGAATTATATATATAGATTATATATATAGATGTCTAAATAGCTTTCAGTGCATTGTATAATATCCGTTGAATGATTATCGATGAAAAAGAATTAGTTATATCAAGACGACTGCATTCCAAGTCGAGAGATTTTTAGGAATCTGAAGGATGAAACCAACGAAACTACACTTTGCAGTCTCTCTGTGTGAAGAGTTCCACGCACAACTTTAAGCGAATAGATCACCTCCATATGTGTACACTGTTCTCATTCAGGCCGGTGAAAGAGAGCTCTTGTTCACTTTTGCTGGCCTAGAGTTCCAAGAGCCGAAGGCTCAACTCTACCTGACAGTTTCAAGAAGAAGAAAATGTGATTGCAGCTACGAAGAAAACTTAGCAGAGGGTCAAGTACTCCCTGGGGATCCGCCAAAACTTTTCTATAATATAACAGCGAAAGGACTGTTAGTGAGAACGGCACCATCTAAGGTTATGTTGTTGAGTCGTCTTCGTCATCCCTATCACAATATAATCTCTTCGCCCATTTTCTGCAATTTGTAACATGAAGTTCACTAATATTACATTTTCAAATACAGTCTAGGCTTCCGGCTTTTAGCGTTTAACTCTTTCTCTCTGTAATTACTATTGACGTTCCAACGGAATTCTTAATTTTGCTCATTAGTATTTTTCTACACTGCTATCATGAAGCTTGAATACGTTTTTTCGTTTGTTATCAGGAAAAGTTTTATTTGGTATAGATTTAAGGGCATGCTCATTTCAAAGAACACAAAATAAAGTTTAAAAATCAAGCAATTTTTTTTTTAATGAAGTCAAATCAAAGTTGGCATCGTCAATTACGAGTACAGGAGTTAAAATATAGCCTCCCCTATTTTTGTAAAATATTTATAGTAAATAGTTGTAAAAATGGTGTAGTCATATTTTTCTGAAATTAAAAAAAACAAAACAAAAACTGCTTGCATAGTTAATTTAAAATTAAACTTTTCGCTCTCAGAAAACAAAAAAAAAAAAAGTAGTCGTTGCATCAGAACTTTGAAAGATCTAAAATATTATGATATCAGATTTTCACTATCTTGTCAAGTTTATGAGATCTAAACGGGGTGGATAGACTGACCACATGAAACTAATAGCGGCTAAACCCCTTTTACAGGTCGATAAAATAATATAATTTTTAATGGCCCAATCAAATGGAAATTCAGTTTGACTACAATTGACCACCTCAGCTACTGTTTAACGTTTAAAAGAACAAGGGAAAGAACTGCAAATTTTCAGTCATTTTATCCCATTTTTCTATATCCATCAAAATTAATTAATTACCACTAATTAATTATCATTATTTATTTAAAATTGATTCATGTTTTGTTAGGGAAATATAAGTAATAACGTGTTCAAAATTTGTACCAGACAGACAGACAGACGGAGTGAGATGATATAAGCTCTGTAATAAAATAACAAAACACAAGTTTATTTTAACAGCTTTAGTTCAAACATAGTTTTTCAAATGCAACATCAGAGATATATGACAACTCAGACAAAAAATGACAATATTGGAGAGAGGGGAATCCTATTAGGCAATTTTTTAAAAAAAGATATCGTTTATGCCTACATGAAACTTGCGTATTAGAAAAAAAATGAAGAGGTATAGGAGGTCTCTCAAATCCTTCATCAACATATCCTTAAAGAAATTTGACTTTAACAAAAATTAAGTTATAAAATAGAATATACATCACTGGTTGGAATTACAATAGAACAATTTCTGAACAAACAAAGGAGGGCATCCACTAACATCTTTTTTAAATTTAAAAACTTACAAAATAAATTATGTATGCCTGCAGTAGCAGGCTTGCTAAATTAAAAAAAAAAAAGAATAAAACTGAGAATAAATGAAGAAGTTGATTAATATGCTTTGGGTGGAGCGTGAATAAGGCAGGCAGAATTCACAGTAGGTTTACACATCTGCAAAGATTTTTTTTCTATTTCTCTGCCTTTCCACCTGTCCCTTTAATTCTCCGGATTCTCCATCTTTACTGTATAAGATGGCTTCTTGTTCGTGTGATGTAGTACGCTCTTTGGGCTGTCTACACGATGGTTCCAAGTTTGTACTATCTCATGTACAGGAGATTTGGTCGAGAGCAGTGTTTCCCAAACTGTGTTCCGCGGAACCCAGGTGTTCCCGAGGCCTAAATAGGTGTTCCCCGAACTGTTGGAATAAATAACTAGAAGGCCACCACGTGATCTCCCTAGAAAATAAGCAAAGTGTTCCGCTATATACTCAGAATGTGCGAAGTGTTCCGTTAAGGAAACTGTTTGGGAATCCCTGGTCTTGGTGTAATTCTTTTTCTGAAGGAGTTTCTGAAACGTTCATTATTAAATATACCTCTCTCTCTTTCTCTCTATCTCTCTTTCTTTCACTCTCTCGTTCTTTCTCTCTCTTCCTCTTTCTTTCACTCTCTCGTTCTGTCTCTCTCTTTCATTCTCAATCTCTTTCTTTGTCTATCTCTTTCTCTCTCTCTCTATCTCTTTCTGTCTCTCCATCTCTTTTTCTCTCTCTCACATACACATACATGTTGTCTCTCATTTCCTCCTATATCTAGTTTTAGCTCTGCTAATACCGGTAACTATTTTTGTTAATTATATCTAAATTATCTCTGCACAACATCTATCTTTATCTTTCTTTTTCCCCACCGTTATTTTAAAGGTGGCATATTTTTTAAAGTAGGGTCTCCCGGTATGATTCACTCACATTTAATGCCTCATAAAAACTTTTGAATATAGCTACTAGTTAAGAACTTAGTTCTTTGAGTGATCGAGCTGAAATACTATATAGTTCGAGTCCTATTTAAAAACAAACAACAATCTCAACTGTGTTAACAATGGCGTTTTACACTTCCTTTATTTTGTGCACCAGATACACCAAAAAAATGGCTATTTATAGTTTTTCCGCCATGTATGAAAATCTCTGCCTATCTCTCCCCTCTCTGTGTGCAATAATTAGACCCCACAATGTAAAATGTAATACTATGAAATACTATCATTTTACAGCTAAATGGAAACATGTTATATAACAACAATCTTCTGTTTTATTTATAGCATTGTATTTGCATTATGAATGAAGTCTTAATTTTATGAAAGATTCCAAAACATGAAATAGGAAATCACATATTTATGTTCGTATAAGAAAAACAACAACACCAACACTAAACCATTTAGAACTGATAGCACGTAAAATTATATCCGAGGAACAACAAGATTTGGGCAGGTCGCAACACAACGGAATGATTTTTAAACCTCAGGATACTCTGCGAGAAATACCATCAAAACCAAAAGAATCTTTTTCATGCCTTTGTTGAATTCAAGAAGGCTTTCGACAGGGTCTGGCTAGGGGCACTCTGGGCTATACTAAAACAGTAAAATGTAAACAAAAACATAACTAAAATAATTGAGAACCTTTATCACCAGACCACAATAACATTGGCAACTGGTTTGAAAACACAGTTGGAGTGAGACAGGGCTGCTTACTTTCACAAACATTTTTCAATATCTTCTTAGAAGTGTATTGGATGTACTCTTGAAGGTTACGAAGGTTGGCCTATTGTTAGCATTGGCGGAAGAAGAATTACTAACTTGCGCTTTGCGGATGAAATAGATGGTCTGTTAGGGACAGGGGAAGAGCTAGCTGACTTGCTGACGCGCATATACAAGACTTCCGAAGCATATGGTATGAAGATCATTGCCGAAAACAAACCACATCATTTTGACCAATAGCCAACATGGACTGGAGACGAAAAGCTGACAAGTGTCAGAAATTATCAGACGATGGAACCAAACCTACCAAGATTTCACAGTCCACAGCAGCACTTACAAATCTCAAAACAATATGGAAAGACAAAGGCATAGCCCTCCATGGTCGTGGCCACATGCTTGTACGCTTGCGAATCTTAAACGCTGACTGCAGAACTAGAGAGTAAGATCCTAGCAAAGAAATTATGATGCTATAGAAAAATCCTAGGAGATATCACCTACGAAGACTGCATCACAAATGAGATTCGATATACGATTAAAACGGGAATTGGACCCCGCTATGTTCTAGAGAGACCGCATCACAATAGAGATTCGATATACGATTAAAACGGGAATTGGACCCCGCTATGTTCTAGAGACCACTGCCACAAAACGCAAACTAAAACTGTATGACCATATCAGAGGGTTCACATGGCTTACTAAGACTTTCATGCAGGAAACAGTGCCAGCGAAAAGAAGAAGAGGCGGACAGAGAAAGAGATTTGTATTCAATGCAAAAGACAGAGAAGAATGGAGAAAGTCGTTCGAAGATCGTGTGTGGTGCTGCGACACTTCAACTGAGTAAGGGATATGTGAAGGTGAAGATTAAAAGGGACAAAGATAATAAGATAGTTTTCTATCAAATGCGTAATTAGACAAATATTAATGATTTGTAGAAATTATAGAAAAAATTAATTAGAAGTGTAGTAAAAACAAAAAGGCGAAATGCCCGTTGCAAGGCATTGCCTGCTAATCCAGGCACCGATTTAATCAATCAATAATCACTTTGGAAACTCAACACTTACATTTAAAGGCCTATTCATTTGTAGATCCACACATATTGTTAACTTGTTACATGTTACGTTAGGTCTGCAAGTCAGTACCTTACTATATAGGGGTCGGTTTGAATTAATATCCTGCTTCCATTCCACATAACATCATTATTTCTAAATCGTTTCTAAATATGTTTAAGATTGTCGGTAACTGTCAGAGTGACCTGCTAAATAAATGTAGACAAAATTTATTGCCCCAGTCAATGACATAATGTTTGAATAAAAAAAAGATGATAGACACTGTATTAATTGAACTCATGTCGATCTAATATTAGGGCCCGTCCAGATCAGACTCGGCATGTAAATAGTGAGGTAAGAGAGACACAAATCGAACGGTAACACACACTAAAAACGCAAAATACCTAGGTGTTATGATAAATGAAAAACTGTCATGGAATCCCAATATTGATGAAACTATCAAAAAATAAAACAAAGCATTAGGGTTAATTAAAAGGAATTTCTACAAATTAAATAAAAACATAAAACTAAAATGTTACTAAACCTTGGTTAGGCCAATAACAGAATATGCATCCTCTGTTTGAGACCCCTCAACTCAAGAAAACTTTAAAAAACTGGAACAGACACAAAATAGAGTAGTGAGATTCATAACAAATGAATATTCACACTTGACTAGAGTAACACCTTTAGTAAAATCACTACATTTAAAAAACCTTCTGGATAGAAGACTCAAAATTAAAGTAGCAATTATACATAAACACTGAACTATAATCTTAAAAAACAAAGCTTAAGAAAATACTCAGAGACACAAAAATAAAGGCACATTCTTTGTTTCATATGCTAGGACAAATTTGTGCAAATGCTCTTTCTTCCTTAGTGCTATTATAGCATGGAATGGGTTGCCTGAACTAGCCAGGAAAACCAGTGACTTGGCAGAATATTATTGATTAACATGCATGACTAGATTGACCTAGGAATACGTGTAGGATGTAATGATCTTCTTTTTTTGAAGTAACGTCTGTCTTTGATAATATAAGGTACAGTTAAGATATTTCTATGAACTAGTATGAACTCGGTAACTAACAGTAAGTTTCTGATGTTAAAAAAATAAACTACCAAAAGTGAAAAAGGTACAAAAAATAATTACTAACTGAAACAATATAGGTATAACATTGTTTAAATCGTTGAATCTTGTCTGCAATTTGATTTTCAAGTGTAACTAGTTTTGTTAGCTCAGTGAGAAAATTTTTGATGCTGATCCATAACTTGATTCCAACGTGTGCCCAGATTGGGCTGATCAGGGAGAAAGCCAACACGAATAATCTCATTGAAATGGTCTTGCGGTAAAATAATGGTTGTTGTCGACGTGGTTGATGTAGTTGATTCTGTGGTTGTTTTTGGTGTAGTTGTTGCAGCTGTTGTCGTCGTTGTTTCTGTGGTGGTTGTTAAGGGTGTAGTGGTGGTAGTTTCTTCCGTGGTTGTTACCGGTGTAGTTGCCGAACTGGTTAAGTTGGTCGAGGCTTCCACCGTGGTGGTGTTGTCTGAATCTGCAGATTGTGATGCTTTTTCTGGGAGATGGCTAGCAGAGTAAGTGACGGAATTAGTGTCATTCTGAAAGAAATCTCTAAAATACGCCATTTTGTACGATTTCAGCCAATCATAAGTCGCCTTTCTTAGATAGTCGCCAAACGACATTTGTTGATAGGGTAAGACAGGCGCTGGCGTGCTACGAAAAACATAATGATTAATGTCTTCTTGGTTAATGTGCCTCTCCCAAGTCAAATCGGGCCGACTCGGAATATTCGATCGACTGAGAATATCACGGCCATTTTGTAGATCATTACGATTCGGCAAGTAGGGTTGAGCTCTCTGGTGATAATCATAGCCATTGAGCAGAGGCAGAAGCGAACTAACGGATGATTGGCCCAATAGGTTGTCAAGATTTAAGGAATGTAATATAGTTCCAATAGAGAATACGGAGGTAGCTGCTACGTGAGGTCCTGGCAAGTACATGTTCTGAAACCCTCTTGAAATGTCACTTAAATAATCCGATGAACCTGGGAAATAATTCGCGTTTGCAAGTCCATTCTTTAGAATTACGTAACAAAGTAAACACAATATTTGCATGGTCAACATACTGAAGAGAAGCGTTCCAAAACAAAATCACTGTGTTTGAATACTCAGTAATATCATATCTTTTACAGCCTTTGTCACTTCACTATACGAATAGCTAGTCCTGATTTTTATGAGTGATTAATATGAACCTACCAACAACTTAACAACTTCTAAATACAGTAACTCAGCCATAAATCATCACCTCTTTCTCCACCCAAAACGCATGTTGTCATGTCTCATCTGTTATGCAAATATTCATACACGAGAGAGATACTTGCGCACAAAAAAAAAAAAAACCACCACGGCTCAAAAGTAGTTGACTAGACAAACAAACAAACATAATTAATCTGCTACATAGGTACATCACAACAAAACTGTTGTTTTTTTAGGAGGGGGGGGGTGAGGGGGTGTAGGAGAGTATACGGTAGGTTTCCGTTTTGCCTTGAGGCTCTCAGCAAATACAACTCTGCTTAAGAAGATAAGAAGAGGATAAGTAGCTGAGCGGTTTTTGCCACACATCACTATGATCACTTCAATGCAGATCTAACACAGCAACATTATATATGAAAATCACAAGCTCATCATTGTGTGATTCATTGTATGCCATATATTCAAATGACTGCACAGGCGGCAATGAAAATCTGTTTATTTCTTTCATTCCAAACGTTTGTGCACGACTTTTATCTTCATATTGTCTTTAAAAAAAAACGCCTCTCACTGATCACTTTAAATAATTTGATGCCATGCATGTCGATCAGCGAAAAGTCACTTTGAAACGAACGCATTTAAAGAATTATGCACACGAATGCGGACAAAATTCAATATATTTAAGAGTTTCTAAGAAACAGATTTCTTTGGAACATTCTTGAATTTTTTTCTGTTCCCGAAGGAGGTAGTCAAAATACTGGCTGATTCTCTAAACCCGTTCCATGTTCTAGTGGCACATTTACTTAAAATAATTTATTATAACTGCTTAAATCTTACCGCATCGTTCGGCATAATCTGTCTCCATACCGAAACTAGCAACGTCTGCTGTGTACACTGTTCTCATTCAGGCTGGTGAGAGCTTAGGGAGCTCTTGTTCGCTTTTGCTGACCCTGAGTTCCAAAAGCTGCCTGGTCGTGCGGTTTGCGCGCTGGACTGTCGTTCGGATTTATCGACGGTCGAGGGTTCAAACCCTGCCCGCTCCCATCCCCCGTCGTCCTGCGGGAGGTTTGGACTAGGAAGTAAACTATTTTCAACTCTGAAGGAACATCCGAAACATGTACAACATTTTAATACAAACAAACAAAGCCGAAGGCTCAACTCTACCTGACAGTTTCAAGAAGAAGTCTCTTCCCTGACGGTGTCCATTGCTATGAGGTTTTCAATGAATGTGCGGAGCCAAGTTATCCGAGGCACCCGGAAGTTCTGCACATTAATATGCGAATAAAAACTAAATAAAAACTTTTTAAAGATTTTAAAAAATTAGTCAATTTATTATCCCCTTGCAATTAACCATTACTAGAAGTACCGTATGAAATCAATACGTTTATTTAACAAAAGACCCTTTTAAAGTTATTCTTTCATAGCAATAGATTTCACATCTAGATTTAGGTCATAGTTCAAGGAAATATGTGTTGTGTGTACACTTCAGGTCAGTAAGTAGATCTAAATATTTAGATCTACAATTAACACGTACCGGTACTCACTTAGATCTAGACTTGTCTTCTAACTAGAGATAGAATGATTTCACCTTCAACTCTACTGATCAATAATGTGAAAATAAACTTAACCCTCACAAGTTTCTTCGTGCGCTGTACACATTCGTCTATTCGAAACGGGTTAGTAGGAATGGTAGGAAGAACTCCACTGGTCCGTTTGAACAAAATCAGCGATGAAACAGGTTGCGACATACTTGCAAAGGCAGAAATGTGCAACGGTGGAGGGTCAGTGAAAGACAGAGCAGCTTTGTTTCTAATTCAAGATGCCATACGGAAGGGTCAGTTAAAACCAGGAGGAACTGTGGTCGAAGGTACAGCAGGCAACACTGGTATAGGTCTGGCTCACATGTGTCTTTCAATGGGGTTTAAATGTGTAATATTTATGCCCAATAACCAGTCCCAAGAAAAAATTGACATTTTAAGAACTCTAGGAGCAGACGTTACAACAGTACCAGTGTGCCCGTGGGACAATCCAAATAACTACAATCATCATGCTAGGAGGTTTTCTGAAAGTTTGAAAAATGCTGTTTGGACTAATCAGTTTGACAACCGTGCTAACAGACTGGCACACATTGAAACAACAGGGCCAGAAATATGGGAGGAAACCCAGGGGAAGGTGGACGCAGTGACTTTTGGAACTGGCACTGGTGGTACACTCTCAGGAGTAGGAACTTATTTGAAAGAAAAAAATCGACACATTAAAGTAGTTTTAGCCGATCCTCAGGGAAGTGTTCTGTACAACTACTTCAAGCATGGCAAACTAGAAAGAACACCAGGGGATTCTATAACAGAAGGTATAGGACAAGGCAGATTAACAGAAAATCTTAAAGGTTCCCCAATAGATGATGCCTGTGTTGTTATGGACACAGAAGCTGTCAATATGACATTTAAATTACTAGATGAAGAAGGATTATTGGTTGGTTCTACAAGTGGACTAAACGTCGCTTCTGCTCATAGACTAGCCAAAGAAATGGGCAGAGGTCACACTATAGTTACTTGTTTGTGTGATTCTGGACATCGGTACCATGCCAAGTTGTTTAATAAAGATGTTTTAAGAAAGCGAGGACTTCTTCAAACTTTACCAGAACAATATCATAAATATTTACATGGTAATTAACTTGGTTGTTTGTGTTAGTGTGTGATTATTACAGCCTGATAACAGAACTGGTTGATATTTAAAAGGATGGCTGAGTTATTAGAGGCTCAGCTTGTGTACTTTTTTGTTTAAAATATTTCTGATTTATTTATGTAGAAATTTATTATTTCTGTGCCACTTTGTTAAATTTTATATAATATGCATATTTAATAAATTTTCTATGCAAACCTATCCCATAAAGTAGCTGATAAGATGAATTACATTGTTTGCAGTAAAGGGAAATTGTAGTTGTTCATTAATGAAAATTTACATTATAAGCCTTTTTATTTTTTAAAATTATATTTTTATTGATTCTGTTATGTTGAGGAAAAAAAACTTAATGCCTGAAGTTTAAAAATAATGCTAAAAACTTGCTTAGAACCAGTCCTACCCATCAGTTATAACAAAATTTGTGGGAATAATCTTCTTATTTTGAAGGAAGTTATGTAATTTCTAAGAAGAAAATAATTTATTACAAAATATAATGCATTGAAAACTTGTTTAATCATTAGTGCTTAGAAATGGACTTGGGGAAAAAAATATGATTTTGGCTTGATTAAAAACTATGATGACCATGAATCCTTAAAAATAATTTGTCATTAGAGGTTTTGAATGATTTATGTATTGGTTCTCTTAAATCTTAAGTCAAATCTTTCTTATTCCATATATTAGAACAAAATCATATAAGTGTTCCTTCTCCCCCTAGTGCCTTTAGTCTGCCATCAGCCAGGAAAACCAACAACTCAGCAGAGTTTAAGTTGTTGATTAACATTTATGACTAGATTGACACATGAAATGCTTAGGATGTAATTATCTTCTTTTTTGAAGTAACATCTGTAATATATGAGAAGATAATTAGAATTACTGCACATTTTGATTGTGTTATTTGACTAATTCAAAGCTTTTTTCAAGTTCCCAGCTTGTATACATACCGGTACATTAAATATGTTTATCAATATTCTTTTCTTCGTTAGACTGCTAAGTCCTAAATCCAGGGCCTTCATTCTAGGTAGCCAAGTATACCATGTCTAGCTAATCAGATCAATGTTAATTTATAGATTTTGTTTTATTTCACTTGTTTTTAATTGTATTAAACTTTATCAAATTTTTTTTTCTAGTTAAGACTAATTGTGTGAGTGAATTTTGCTTATGATTAAATTTTTATTTAAACTTGTTATCTTCTGTATGTAAGTACAAGCAGATTGAGTACCAGTACATTTTATTTTTGATTTGTTTTCGTTTTATATTTAGATCTGTACTTATTTGTTTTATTTGTGTTTACCCTTTTAATTTAAACTACAAAAATGCTGTTCATGAAAGAAAAAGAAGACATTTCAGCCATAAAGTATAAGTATATTTCTTTTAGTAAATTTATGTTTATAATTTATAAATATATTTTTAGTAAGTTAATTTAAAAGTTACTTTAAGCTGCGTTAAATAATTTAATACAAATGTGTTTTTTAAGGTAGATTTTGGGGCCTTTTTAGATTTAGAACTTGAATAGTATGTGAACCAGTATTCATTACATACATATGTACATAAAATGGCATATGACACTTTTGTTTTTCATCAATACTTTCTTAACAACAATTTATGACTTGAATGTCTCCATAAATTACACAATTAAGGTTTTTATTAAGATATTTATAATTTAAATAAACTTTGTAAAAGTACAATGTAGTGTATTTATAATAATATCTACCACTATACATGCTGAGTCCTGCTATTTAGAAAATATAAGAACTGATTGCATTGATCCATCGATATACAAGTGAATATATATATTTTTTTTAAAGCTGCGGTCATCGCAATTGAGACACCAACATTTTATTCAAACTACTCTATTATTCTCTCTTTGTCATTGAATTAAGGCAATAACAAGTTTTGGATTTTGATTTCTCTAGTATTAAAATTATTTATGAAAATGTGTGTATTTTGTAAAGAAGAATTTCATAAATAATTGTAATAGTTATTTGTAATCTGTATTATATATTTAAATTAAACTGCACCTATTTATTAAATGTGTTTTGTTGTAAGAGTACTTGTATATTATTTTTGTTTCCAGAACTAAATTATTACAGATTTATAGTCCAAAATTATTTCCATTCAGTGATCAATCAGAGCAGCAAACTTTTATTATAGTCTTATGGAGGAGGAGGTTGGAAAAAACATTTTACTTTAGCTTTTAGACCAAGGAAAGAAGCTTGTAAATATTGAATATTACAGAGGTGTATTATGTGACCAGAAGTAACACTTACGGTGACATACCTTATAACTTTATACCAACCGGTATCAAATATTAGGTTTCATTTTATTGAATTCTTATATATTCAAAGAACACAGATTAATTCTTGCCCACTACCACCACTGGGACCTACATCTGTCATTATAATCACAGAATTAAAGTCCTATGTTAAGTTGTTAACCGCTATTAAGATCAACTCATGTGCCATTTTGCCCTCACTGGCTTAGAAGGCTTAGAGGGAAGTATTATAGCTGGCAGCAGATGGCCAATTCAATGACAAAGAGAGAATAATAGAGTAGTTTGAAAGAGACAGTTGGAGAATTTCACAAAGGCTTCGGGACACACACTTGAGACCCAAAGGAAAGAAAATGGCTTTGTCTGCATGAGATTTGGAAGAACATGCAAGTCACAACTGGGTTTGCGTAGTTATAGCTTTTATATAGCGCTACTTTCATGCTTATAGCATTTGTGGGGGGGGGGGGGGGGGGGGGGAGGGGGTATCTAGGAGTTGGTTTTCCGTGCTGCCTTTAGGCGCTCAGTAAACACAACTCTGCCCGAGTCGGGTGTCGAACATCGAGCCCCCTTCTAGGTAGCCAAGCGCACTTGGCCTCTCGACCACGCTTCCCACAAGAGAAGAGTCACGGGAAACACTGCACTATCATTCATCTTCGGAATTTGCATTATTATTTGTTACCATTTTGGCCTCACTGACTGGCTTCTGAAAGATACATCTGGAGAGCTGTAACGAAGATGGCAGGACAAACGTTGGAGACCCCCTTTCCAAAGATCCGGTGGCTGTGTCTGTATGATCATCAAAGTCCATTTGAGTAAAGGCTTGAGAGGTTCAAATAATCTCTTGCAAAAGCCCTGAACAGAAACCCTGCTGTTTTGTGTATGTCTGCATATAAGTCGAGAATTAGTGGTTTTCCAGACTTGGCAAGTCAAAAAGAATCTGAAACACGATTTCCTCTTCTTCACCTCAGCGAGACACCGCGAAGTTCGGACTGAGCCGTGCGATATAGGCCTATATCCAACGGTCAGTGGACTATCCAGAACTGCTATAACAGCCTCCACCACGGGAGAGCGCAGTCAAGGTGCCTTATGTGCTCCCACTCTCAGAGGGCTTTTTGGGACTGAGAATTATATTATCAAATATTATTGTATCCATCTATTTACTGGTACCCCGTTTTTTTTTTATTAAATAGATAGTAGTCTAAGCATAGCTTAAAAAAAAAATTTTTCCTCCCTTTTAAGGGTTAGTCCTCCTCTGGGCGTGTAGGTGTCTCATTGTCTGCTAGTGTCTCTAGGCTACTTCGTCTACAGTCTTTACTTGAATAAGCATTATAAAAAAATCATATACCGGTATGCTGACAACACTTAAGGACAAGGGAGATCAATCTGCTTATTTTGTAACTTGTCAATATGTCGGCCGCCCATGTATCTTGAGTCTGAGTACGTAGATTAAACCGTTTAGACTTTTTAGTAAACTAAAAACTAGTATTAGTCTACTAGATCATAGTCATAGTAGATCTATCTAGTAGTGATTTATACTATATTAGGCTATATTTATAATATTATTCTACTACTACCACACTACACTCGAACTTGATAAAACTTTAAATAGAAACTAAGGTCTAAGACTCAGTCGTCTCAGTATGAGTAAGACGATGAAGTCTAAGAAAGACAGAAATTGAAAAGAACAATAAAATACTAATAAAATTCTAGATCTTGTCATCTTCTCATCATCTAGACTTACATGATGGGTGGGCAACCTTTTCCCATCGAGGGCCGCATTACAAAAAAAAATAGAAATAAGGGCCATATATATATATAACCATTATATATATATATATACTTATAGAATAATATAGATCTACATTACATTATTTATATATATTATATATATATAATGTACTTATAACTTTTAAAAAATACACTAGCTAACCCTGTATAACTATATAGTGTCTTTTCACATTTATACTGTGTTTTACATTTAATTTTTTACACTCCCAGTTGAGGGAGTTAGTGATTTCTGAAAATAATTTTACGATAATTTTTAAAAAAATTTTGTTATCGTCTGTTTACGTCTCACAATTTCACCACAAAAAGGGCCTAAATCTAAATACTAGACCAGTGTCACTCAACTAGTTAAGTAGTGACCATAGTGTAGTATATAAGTGAACTGCAAATAAACACAACATCTATAGAACAAGTAAAGGCATATAAATATCTAGGCGTTATCATTAATAACAAATTTTCATGGGAAGACCACCTTGGAACTCTGACAAAGAAAACAGCCCAGCGACTATTTTTTCTATACAGACTCAATAATTTTAAACTAAACAAGAAGATCCTAGATACTTTTTATGGCGCGACTATTCAAAATCTGCTAACATACGGAATAACTTGTTGGCAAGGCAACGCTTCATCTAAACTGTTGCGACGTCTAGAAAACATCATAAAAAGGGCTTCAAAAATTACACTCACAACATTACCATATTGAAAGGAACTTTTTGAACAAAAGTGACTAAGGAAAATTGAAAAAATCTTGGAAGACAACGGCCTCTATTCCAGCAAAAGGTCTAAAGAGATCTTAAAGCATTGCCTTGGACATATGGTAATCACCCAAGTGGTGTAGGCGCTTCAACTTTTATTATATTATTCACAAAAAGGTTTTCTCTCATAAAGAAATGAATCACTAGCTAATAAAAAAAAAACTGATAGATTCTAAATTTGTAAAGAAAATGTCTGCATGTTAAAAAAAAAACTGAAGTTGAAAAAGAGACTTCTATCTCTGCAAATCATCCTTTCTAACATGCCCTCCCCCCTTAAGATTTTGAAATCTTTTAAAAGTAAAGCTGTCTATGGGTAGATGATGTATAGCTTATATTTATTAGTTTTTATTACCAATTGTTAAAGATGGTGTCATATGGCCAGCACAATGACCTATACTTTCTTCAACTAAACTCAGGTAAAACTCCCCTAGGGTAGATGATGTATAGCTTATAAGTTTTTAAAACCAATCGTTAATGAGGGTGTTATGTGGCCAGCTCAGTGACCTTTACTTTTTTCAACTAAAGTCAGGTTTTAATAAGAATTGGGTGCACTCTGGAAAGTCATAAAAACCCTGAGGTTCAAAACTTGAACTTGATTTAATTTTATGCAAGTAGGTTAATTAATGATTTATCTGGTTAATTAATGATTTATCTTATCTCCTGCTCCTCTGTACTTTTTATCTCTATTTTTATCTACAGTGTACATTGCATATGATCACATAGAATGCATTTATAGCTGCACAGGAAAATATCCATAACACAAGTTCATATACAGAAAATGGTCTACCTTGATTACAATGCTACAACACCTCTAGCTCCTGAAGTCATTGATGTGATAACTGAATCATTGAGAGAAGCATGGGGTAATCCTTCAAGTTCTCATGAGCTAGGTAATATGCGTGCTGCAACCTGTCACGTGTGTGATTGTGATTCAGTAAATATAAACACTAAACTCTGTCAGATTTAAATTGCTTTTCTTCTATGCAAGTAATGAGTTAGTATTGTGCTGTATTGAGAATTAAATTCTGATATTGGTATTTCAGAGTAGTTTTTTTGTTTCATTTCTTCAGTGCTCTAATTCCCACATGAAAATTCTCACAACATGGCCAACAGTTTAAGAGGTGGATATGCAGCCAGAACAAGTAATACTTACTTACTTAATCCTGTGCACTCCCAGGGGAGCATAGGGCCTCAACCACACCTCTCCACCGAACTCGGTTCTGAGCAGCTTTCTTCATTTGTTCCCATGTCATTCCAGTACCCTCAGCTTCACTGATGACTGACCTCTTCCAGGTTTGCTTGGGTCTGCCCACTTTCCTCTTTCCTTGTGGGTTCCAGTCAAGTGCCTGCGCCTTGCAACATTGGTAGCTGGTTTTCGCAGGGTGTGTCCTATCCAGCTCCATTTTCGTTTTTTGATGTCTTGGGCTATGGGCTTTTGTCTAGTTCTCTCCCACAAATCGATAGTAGTTATCTTTTCTGGCCACCTAATTCCTAATATCCGGCGTAGGCATCTGATAACAAAGGTCTGGAGCTTCCGTATTTGTTTTAGTGACTCTCCAAGTTTCTGAACCGTATAGAAGGACAGACTTAATGTTTGTATTATACATTCGTATCTTGTTGTATAAAGATAATGCCTTAGAGCGCCAGATAGTTTGAAGAGTTGAAAAGGCAAACCTAGCTTTATTGATCGGAATTAGTATATCATCATCAGCTCCTTAAGAAAATGAAATGCTGTGTGCCATATTGTATTACGACGTTCATTGCCATGGATTCAAATTCAGAGTTCAGTCATCCTTTTTGTAACCTGCTTTTACTTACTCACTATTCTAAAAATCTTCATTGTCTTTATCTAGCTTTGATGTGGGCAGTGAAAGTAAAGTTAGTTCATCAGTGGCCTAGTAATGTAATGACACTTTTGGATCTTTAAATTAGATTATTTAATGTATAGTCAGCTCCCTTATCTTGACATTAGTGATGTTCTCTTTCAAGACCTCAAAGGCAATAGAAAAGGTAATTAGCTGCTCCAAACCCTACTCCCTTAACTTTCCTAATGTAATGCTTCCTAAACTATTGAAACTGATTGGAAACAAGAAAAACATTACAAATAATTTTTAAAAAAAGACAACACCTTTTGCGACTTATTGTTTTTCTCTTAAAATTTAATGAAAAAAGCCCCTCTGGAACATATTTTTTATTCCCCCCCCCCCCCCCCCCTTCTTATCCCCAAGAAAGAATCCTGGTTAAGTGTATGTATAAAGTAAAGTTCCCCTTTCAGACCTTGTGGTCTGTAGGGCGGATGATCTGGAGGTCATCTGTTTCTGTGGCCTACAGTTAACAAGGGTGTCATGTGGCCAGCACAACGACCAACCGTCTTTACTTTTCCCCAACTAATGTCAGATACCCATTAGAGCTGGGTGGACCCAAGGCGCCCAAAGATCCAAAAATAAAAAATCCTAGACTTCACCAGGATTAAAACCCAGGACCCCCGGTTCGGAAACTAAGTGCTTTACGCTCAGCCACTGCGCCTCCTTAGCGAATGTATAGGTCTAGTACTTTTCATAATATTCCATGATAAACATTTAGATCTAGACTGAGAAGGTGATGGGCAATATGTTCCTGATCATTAATTTGTTCAACTCTTCAGTAAGAAAAAATGATATTGGGTATAGACTTTCATATAAAGCTCTAGCCAAATTTAAATTTACATTTAAAAAATGATAACGGTTAAACTAGAGTTTTCCGAGCTAGTATTTCTATTCTCAGCAATATACAACTGTTAAAATGCTAGAAAAATCATGAGAGCCGTTTTTGAGATCAGCCTTCAGGTTCCGCCCTCCATGAAGTTATGACCTGAATATAGGTTTTGTAAAAAGAAGACAAGAACCTCAAATAAAATTTCTAATCTCTATCAAAATTCCAACATTAGGTCACCAGTTTAACAGCTTAATGCTTTGTTATTTGTATAATCTTTGCTTTTTTAATATGTAAAACATTAGTATAAAGTCCAATTAGCCAGTCTAGATTGCATATTTGTTGATGTAAATGTTTTTATAATTTTCTATTGAAATGACATTTTCTAGTTTCAAACATTCTAATAAGAGTTTCAAACTGTTTTTTTTTTTTTCAGGCTATAAAGCAAAAGAGGTTATATCTTTAGCAAGAACCCAAGTTGCTAACATGATTGGGGCAAATATATCAGGTAACAGAGGACATTGTCTTGTATGCACAATTGGTGCATCAGTTACTATGGTATCGCCTGTCACCATGCATGAGTTAATCTGTATTAGAAAATATATTCTTTTTTTACCTAGAAAATTTCAAATAATTGTGACAGATATCCCCCCCCCCCCCCCCCCCCCAAAGCATCTAACTAAGATACAATTTTGAAAAAAGCTTAGTCTGGTACTGCAACACAAGAAAGTGACATTTAGATGCATTTATAAAAATGTTCATGATTTCTCTCAGCATAAACTATTCTTACAGCCATATAATGAATGTAGTCTAATAATAAAATATAATAATTTTTAGTTTTGGGTGTGACATGCTCACATACAGTAGAATTGCCTGACATATTTATCTTAAAGTACAGATTTTGATTTTCAAAAAGGAAATATTTATTTTACTTTATTATCTGAATGGTACTGTCAAAGCTGTTCAAAATTGTTGAGTAAATGACAGTCTAGTTGAGTGATGGAGGTGTTGGACAATATTTTTACTTGAGATGTTGCCTGCGAGTTGTTAAATAGCAATCACCAACAGGATAAACAATATTGAATAAGATAATCCAGCCTTTTTAAATACACATCACTTTATTACAGAAATAAGAGCACAGTCGACATCATCAAGATTCACTATAAGCAGTCTCTTGTCCGGTATTCGTCCCTAACCTATTTCTGTTCTTACTTTTTAATGTACTGTCGTGTCACTAAGGAAAATACCCAATTGAACCCAACTTCTATGCATCTTACTATTGAATCATTACAAAATAATCAAGCCACGCTCATAGTTTAACTTGTAATTAGAAAAAAAAAAGATTAAAAATTGCTAAAAATAGTTTGTACTCATTTTTCTTTATTTATATCTTTTAGATATAATTTTTACTTCAGGAGGGACTGAGGTGAGTTCATTTTAGAGTGTCTTTAAACAAACATCTAATTAAACTTCATTGTGCTGGCAATGCTGAATATTTTAGGCCAGGCATATGGTCTCAACTTTAGTTTATGTAGTCAAATATGTTTGATGTGAATTGTTTTAACTGTAAGTATTTGAAATGTTTGAAATTATTATTAAAGAATTTTAGTTTTTAACTATATCTCAGAATATCTTGGGGAAAAAAAACTGGATTCTGTTGCCAGAAATGGTAGTGGATATGAGCACTCCACTATCTATAAAATGCCTCCAAAAGCATGCATCTGAAATAGTCTTTGGCAATCACTCCAACCCCAGGCCTTCACATCTGGCTCAGATATTGGGTCTGGAAAAACTTTTTTTTACTGACAGAAGGGACAAAAGCAGCAGTAAACTTCATGTTGGGGCTTGTTAGTTCTGGTTGGCTACCCACCTAGAAAATAGGCAACTCTGAATAAAAAAAACAACTTGTCTGCCTTGCAGCTATAACCAAACATGGAAAGGCTTTGGTAGTCAACACTGAGGAAAACTCAGAAGCTGGTGACCCTTAGGCAGCTTACAGCACACAGTGCTACACCCTTGCAGAACTTGTAATGCTGCTGATCCCAAACTGTATTAGCACCTGCCATTCCTTTGGCAGCTGTGAAAAGAGGTGGAAACAGCTATGGGAAAAATCATTCCAACCAGAGCTTTCATCTCATTGCTATAAGATGATTCATAGTCGCTTCACTACTGAAGGAGGCTTTAGATAAGTTGTTAATATTTTGTAGTGCATCTAATTGGTCATTCATGTTTCCTTGTTTTTCTCTATTAGGGAAATAATTGGATTCTACAAATGGCAGTTAAGTACTATCATGAAACATTTAAGATTGAATGTATTGGAGACACCAACAATAAAACAAGCAGACCACATTTTATAACTTCTAATATTGAGCATGACTCTATAAAGCTTGTCTTAGACCACTTTCAGTCAGAAGGAATAGCTGGTAACACTTTAAAAGACTCTTTTTTTTAGCTTAGAATTTTGGTTAAAAAAGCTTAGAATATTGTTTCAGTTTAGCTTAGAATATTGTTTCAGTTTAGCTTAGAATATTGTTTCAGTTAGCTTAGAATATTGTTTCAGTTTAGCTTAGAATATTGTTTCAGTTTAAATATATTGTTTGTTTTCTTTGTATGAGAGAAAAAATATTCTTCTGTACCTGTGTAATATTATTTTACTGGGATTCATAGGTCCTAAACATTTGGGGATCAGTCAAGTAAAGTTTTAATTTTTTTTTATAGAATTTGTAGTGGGCAGGTGGGTACTTCTTTTCATTTGAAATAATGGAATCTTTCTAAAGCTTAATCCCAGTACTCATACAATAATTTACTGGTTTTTAGGTTTAGACCATTAAATCATTTTTAGAGAAGTTTTTAAATTTATAACAGAAGATTCTGACTGATTTAACCACATTTAAAGTATGTCATTATAATAAGTCCTTATTACATCAATACGTCCTGTGTTACAAAATGGTTTCAGAACTTTAGAATTTGGTTCACTTAACCAAATAATAACATTTTTTTGGAAGGAGGTTATATATTGAGGAGAGAGACAAAGCAAGAAAAAGAATATCATGAATTTAAGTGCAAAATGTTAACTAAATTTGTTATAGAGCAGTTCTTATAAAGATTAAACTAATTGAAAGACATGTCTTTTTTGGGCTCTTCGTCAGATGCTAGCTAGGATTAGCTTTGTATAAATGAAAGCTGCAAGCTATATAATGATTGCATCTCTGTCAGATGCTACCTTTGTACCTGTGAGAACCACAACTGGAGCAGTAGATGTTCAAGATATACTGGCTGCCGTACGACCTTCCACAATAATGATTACTGTAATGTTGGCCAATAATGAAACAGGGGTCCTGCAGGTAGAGTGCTTACATTTAGTCTTAGAGGCTGTCATACTAACAATAGCTGTCATTATAAATTGTATATTGTTCACAAACTAATTCATAAGAAAAATATCTTGACTACTTAGTTGGGTCAATTCAATTGGCAATCTAGTCAACACCTTTTTGTTTTTTTTAATTCTAAGTGAACTACACCTATTTCAAGTTTGATTTTTTTATAGAAAAAATTCAAGAAAATTCAACCCAAGAATTCAGTACAAAGTTGTTTTAATTATAATGTTTAGCTAACTTTGTATTGTTTTTTTTTTTATATGTGTAGCTGTAACCCAAATAGATTATTATAGCTTTTATATAGCGCTACTTTCATGCTTATAGCATGCTCAGAGCGCTTTGGTCCAATCTCATTTGTGGACCAGTGGGGGGGGAGGGGGTATCTAGGAGTTGGTTTTCCGTGCTGCCTTTAGGCTCTCAGTAAACATAACTCTGCCCGAGTCGGGTGTCTAACCTCGAGCCCCCTTCTAGGTAGCCAAGACAAGCCAAGTTTAAGCGCACTTAGCCTCTCGACCACGCTTCCCACAATTAAATTATTCAAACTAGGAACAGGGAAATACATTTATATTCCTGATGCTTTAATGTAAGAATTTTCTCTCTTGATAGCCAGTGTCAGATATTTGCCACCAAGTCAAATCATTGAAAAGAAACATTGGTGAAACTAAAAGAATCCTGTTACACACAGATGCTGCTCAAGCTCTTGGTAAAGTATCTGTGAATGTAGAGGAGCTAGGAGTGGACTACCTCACTGTTGTTGGGCATAAAGTAAGTCTTCACTTTTGAAAACAAGTTTTTCTATTCCATGCCAAATTTCAACAACTTTTATGGGTTTATTGTTTAGGTGTTGTTTTTTTTTCTTTTTTTCTTTTCTATACGGTAACAAACTTTGAAACTTTCTTAAGACTTGATGCTTTTTGCAAAGACAGAAGCTCAGATATTCAAATAATTTGAGACAACATGAATAATGATGGCTGATGCTATTTTGCTTGTTTTATGAAATAAATTAACCCTTTTCTCTTTCTCTCTCTTGGTTTTGTTTCTATTTTATAATTTTTTTTTTTTTTTGCATGTTTCAGATGTTCCTTCAGTTTTGAAGGGTAGGGTAAGGTATGAACCCAAGACTGTCGAGACCATCCAAACAACGCTCCAGTGCGCATACCACACAACCAAGAAGCCATCTGATAACTAGTATCTCGGTGTTTTTTGTTTTACTTTGAATGAATTTTTTCAGCTTTCTTTGCTTTTATAATTTCAGTTTTATGCACCCAGAATCGGAGCTATATTTGCTAAAAATCCTCGGCAAACTTCACCAATCTATCCGCTACTGTTTGGTGGTGGTCAGGAAAGAAATTTCAGACCTGGGTATGAGCTTTTTTTTTTATATATACTATCAATAGATAAGCTAATACTACTGGCTTTGTCTTGGCATAAAGTTTTTGATAAACAATGAAAATAAAAATATTATTTTAATATTACTCTGCCATTACCAATAGCACTTCTAAAAATATACATACTAAATTTTCTCCTATTGCATTATGATACAAGCAAGCTCTACATCTTGGCTGAGCTAAACAATTAAGTTCACAAAATTACATGTAAGATTCCAATGTCACTCAAGATGTATATATGATTCACATAGCTCAATTCAAAAGGCCAAGCAGAGCTGATATATTTGAAATTTTAAAAAGTGAAATAAAGATAAAACTAGATAATAATTTAACTAAGGACCTTCGTTCAGAAGCCAGGCACATGAGTGATCATATCCTCATTTTTATGAACACCATTGTCGTATGTGATTATCTGTTAAGTTTGGCACAGAGCTTAAAATAAAATGGAACAAAGGGAGTGGTGATCACATCGTAAAGTGCTCAGCTTCGAAACCCAGGTGTTGCATGTTTAGATTCCCGATGAATGCCTGGATTTTGAATAATTCTGAGCTTGGAACCCACCCTCCTCTAAAGACATTGGAGAATGAAAATGTAGTTGTCATTGTGCTGGCTACATGACACCCTCTTTAACTGTCAACCATAAAAGCATGATTTTTACTTCATGTGCTTAATAATTATCACATTTCTGATTGGGGAACTTTTTTTTCCTTATTCATTATTACCTTTATCCAGTGGTTATTAATTTTAAAATAACTTTTACCATTGAGAGACTAGACCATTTATTAATTATTTTTTGCTTCAGAACTGAAAATACTCCAATGATTGCAGGCCTTGGTAAGGTTAGTATATATTGTTAACAACCTATTGGTTTTATGTTAATTTCAGGTTTACACAACAAAGATTAAATAAATATGGCATTGATATTTCAGTAAAAGTTGAAAAATATAAAAAGCCATGGTATAAAATATTTGTGCAGCTTAATATCTTTTCAACAATATATTTATTGTAACATCCAATTATATATTTCTAATGCTGAAGGAGTCTAAATCATTTTTTGAGTATTGTGACTTCTAATTAAAGGCATTTCTTGATGAAGTTTCTAAATGAGGGTAAATATAGTTAAAGTCAATTGCTTCACATAGCAATCATTTATGAGAATGTTATGTTGGCAACACAATAACCAAACAACTTTTCTTTTCCTCTTATAGGAGAAGTTGGTAGATTCAGCATTGTCTAAAATCACAATATCCACTTTAAAAATTATTTAACCAGTCACCCATTTCCATTTAATTCTTGTGTCTAAACCTATTCAAACCTGGAGAGGTGAGACAGATCTTGATAGTAGGCCTGAACACTGACCTGTGATGTGGCAAATTGTGGTCAGTGGAGACTACAACAACCAGATTTTTGGCTGTTACATATAAATCCAATATATCATTAATTCTAGTATTCACTTGCCTTCATTTTATCAATTTACACTCATATCAGAATGACAGTCTACAGTAATGAATAATAAACTCCTTTGAAATGTTGCAAATATATTTTATTACATATAAAATACTCAGTGAAAATCACAAAAATGAACATTTATATATAATTTCAATACAATATTTCACATTCACTTCCACTTACCATATGCTAATAGATTCTATATCTTCAATGTTTCGTTAGAAACATGACCATTAGAAGCAGCTGACCAAAACCCACAATGCCCTATTCTTGTCCCCCATTCTGCTCATTATTATCAAACTAATTTAATTTGAGTGACGTCCCTTTGTACCATTGAGCATTTACATTGCATGCCAAGCTATTATGGTCCACTATGCTATGTTGCAGAAACCAATTACTCATTGCCATGTCACAGATCAATAAGTGAGCTACTGGTCTCCAATGACCACAGGTTGCCACATTACATGTCAGTGTTCAGGCCTACTATGACAAATGGTCTTGGTAGAGGGAATTAGCAAGTATGACTTCAATGTAATGACTCTCTAAATCAAAGGTGTTAGAAGTAGCAAAACAGTTTGTTATCTTTTGAATGTGTTGAAAACCAAGTTTTTACATTTTTGTTATGCATTTTCTCATGAAGTTCTAAGTCATCGGAAACAAAACAAGACTTTTTTTTTCTCTTCTGAAGGCGGCACAACTTGTATTTGACAACGTAGGCATGTATCACTCTCATATGTTGGAGATAAGAAATTATTTGGAACTTAAACTGATAGTAAGAATTAATTTTTTATTTTTTTTTTAAATTCATTTTGATGAGGATAGTATATTTATATAGAGAAAATTGTTTAATAGAATGTTTTGTATTTAACAATATTTCAATGAAAAAAAAAGATGTATTATTTTGTTTCTAATTTTTATGTAGGAGAATTTTCAAGATTCTGTTTGTTTCAATGGTAAATTCAAATGCAGTGAACGTCTACCCAATACATGCAATGTGTCATTTATAGGCAGCAAGAGCATAAAAGGTCATTTTTCGTTACTCTTTTTATTTTCTAAATAAATATCTGTACAACTATGCTAGGACAAATTCATACAAGTACTCTTTCATTGATGTCTAGGTCATGAAATACTGAGTAATGTCCCCTCATTACAAGCAAGTGTGGGTGCAGCATGTCATGCACAAAATAGGTAATAAAACTTCCATTTTCTTCGAGCACACAACTTTAAAAAACTTTGATAATGTCGACCCTGGGAAAATACAGGGCTTTATCCAGGAGGTGGGGTTGACTACAAAGGTTTGATCTGTGATAGGGCAAAGTAACTGTGACTATATAATATATAGAACAGATTTTTATTAAATTATATAAATTTTTACTATTTATACCATCTTAACTGCGAATGGACCATGTTTTTAATGGCTTAACTGTATAAAATTTAGCTCTTGAGCTATGAAGGGGAAATAACCTTTGAGGGTTTATTGGGACGACATGGCCTAAACTGTGCAGGTCAGAAACTCTATTTTGAATCTTATAAAAGCCTTTTGGTCTAATGGGCTTTAATTTGATGACATCAGATCTTGACTTTGTGAATTCTGTTTTTTGATAAAATTGTTTTGTCTCCATTCTCCTGTAATTTTTTATGTTATTGCCTCATGTTTTTGTCTCTCATGTTTTTCTAACTCTCCAGGCCATCTTCCATATTATTAGCTATCGGAGTTCCAGAGGCTGTTGCCTGGAGTGCACTCAGGATTTCTGTTGGTAGAGAGACAAGAAAAGAAGACATTGATTCTGTCATTCAAGATTTAGTTGTGTTTTTTAATCAGCGCAAGTCATTAGTGCAAGGCCACTAAATATGTTAGAGAAATGTGTTTCTACTGTTGTTCTATAGGTACTTTGTTTCATTCTGAACATAAAAAGAGCGGAATATTCAAATCATTGAAAACCTGTTTTAAAACTGGTATGAAAACACATAGATTAAGCACAACCACAAAACTTCTATTGAATACATAAGGGAATATGGTTGTGATGTTAATGTGTACACCAAATTGAAGATGGCGGATCTAGATCTAGTGCCTTGTTTCTATGATTTTGGCAACCTTTTGTGTTGTTTTGATAGCTCTTGTGTTTATCCATCAAGGGAGTATATCTCTATAGTTGAATTTTCAAATTGCTGTCTTTTTTTTTTTTTTCTTTATATTTTTTATTTCTTTAAAAGCGGTCGCTTTCCAATCGCATCATACTTCCTTTATTGTTGCATTTCCTGTTCCTTTTGTTATTGTTGTTCATTTATTCAAAGAATGCCTCTTTCGACTTTCTTGATTGAAAAAAAGGACCCATCGGGTGGCCTTGTCCACCCCAAGGGTACTCTTCTCTTTAAACTATCTGGTAATAATGCCATGAAATCCTCTATTGGGAGTCTTATAAGGCTCTCAAGTTGTCAACTGCTGAGGTAGCAGCTGTATATAGGTTTGAAAACCCACATACACGTTTTTTTGGTATCGATATAGGGGGAGAGTGAGAGATAGACTTGTTGCTTGGTCTTTCGAGAGTGAGGCCTCTTTCAAGATTGAGATCTTCCCAATAGAGGAGGAAATAGCCAAAATTTACCCTACATTGGGGTTCGCCTTCAATTTCGAAAAAGAGAATTATTGAAATTATAGAAAAAATTTGCAGAGCAAGGATCCAGGGTGGGATTGACAAAAAGTAAGTGCTTATGATAAGTTTTGGGTTTCCTTCTTCAAAGTGAAAAAAGATACACCCATCCCACACTACATCCAGCTACGGTATGAAGGGGACCCCAAAATTTATAAAGTTGTAGTCAACATACCAAGTCGTAGACAACAATGCTTATATTGTGGACTGGACCAGCATTAGTCGACTCAGTGCCCCTCCCAAAAGGCCGCCCCCGTGCTCGAACTGGATCTCCCAAGGAGAAACCTGGTCCTCTAAATTATGCACAGGTGGTCAAGAAAGGTTATTTTCAGGGAGAAGGAAATTGAAAATTGGTTGCAGAGGGTTAGGGTTTGGCGATGGTAGATAAGGGTAAGAAAGGAGTCGCCAAACGTTCGCCAAAGAAGAACACTTAAGGAGTGTTGAATGTCGCGGCTACAATCGTAAGTGGCGGATGCAGCTACTACATCGGATGTTGCTGATGTGGCCATTACACCAGATTTAGCTGTTAATGTGAAGGATTTAAACTACACAAGAGGTTCCGCTCTAAATGAGGTCTGCTCTTGGGTCTCCCAACAAAATAGAAAAGGAAGAGAAGCTTATCTGTCTCCTTGAGTGAGGATTTTTTCACGAGCCCGCATGTAATATGAGAAGTTGTAAGCCCTCCCTCCCTCCCTTGAACATACCTGAGACTCCACCTACGCTGGTAATAAATGAAGGAGGCACACCCACAACCAATCAATACAATTTGTTAAATTTACCTTTACACTCAGTCATGACAGACATTGCAATTTTATCACTAAATATACGTAGTCTTAGGAACAAGCAAAAATACATTGTTCACCTATCAAGAAAATTCAAGCCCAACATCATACTCATTCAAGAAACAAAAATGGACACACAGTATAAATCACGCAAAGACACATCAGACATAGGACTGAAAGAGGGCTGGGGAAAAACCATCGCCAGACCAGACATGGTAGTCATCATAATCAACTTTTATCTAGTCCACTAAATTCCTTATGAGCTCACTGCATTGCTGTCTAGCCTCAATCTTGCTTTGATTACAAGTTAACATCAGAGGTTTCTCTACTGATGATGTAGAAAAAAAAAACGGTCATTTTAATAAAGTTCCTTTGGAACTTTCAGCCTGTATACAGTGGCGCAGAACACAACTTCGTTCGTTTTGCCTGTGAGCACATGCATGATACATGTGTATGATACATGTGACTGCAACAGAGAACAGTAGACAAATTAATTATCATGAAGTTTGATCAATTTCTGAACAATGTGGTGAAAACATGGAACTTACTGTTTTGTCTCTTTTTTTTTTTTTTCAATGTAATATAATGATTAAAAACCAAATAAATATAATTGATAAAGAATGTGAGTATTGTGTTGTGTTCAGATATTTATGTTACATGATCTTGCTGTAAAAGAAATTTATATATGACTGAGAAAATTACAAGATTCATTAAATGCTTTACAGTTCACAGACAACTAAAATAATGATTTTTAAGTGCCCCAGTGTTCAAAATACTCTTTCAGGCTTCACTTAACCAGGGCAGAGTACCAATGGACTGGAAAGAAGCTAATGTCACCCCCCTATTTAAAAAAGGAGAAAAATCTGACCCAGGAAACTACAGACCAGTATCACTTACCAGCATCACATGTAAAATCCTAGAACACATAATATGTAGCAACATCATAAACCACTTAGACAAACAAAATGTCCTCACACCATACCAACATGGCTTTAGGAAATATAGATCATGTGAAACACAACTAATAGCACTTATTGATGATTTTTCTAAAGGTTTAGATAATAGTGAACAAATAGATGCTATCTTACTAGATTTTTCTAAGGCTTTTGACAAAGTTCACCACCATAGTTTGCTTAAAAAATTAAAATATTTTGGCATTAACGGTCCACTGCATCAGTGGATTAAAGATTTTCTGATAGGGAGAGAACAAACTGTAATAATAAATGGCTCTAAATCAACACCGATAACAGTAAACTCAGGTGTACCTCAAGGAACAGTCTTGGGTCCACTACTATTTTTAATTTACATAAATGATTTACCAAATTGCATTAGTTCAGGAACAAAAGTCAGATTATTTGCAGACGATTGCATAATATATAGAACAATAAAAACAACACAAGACTCAGATATTTTACAAAGAGAATTAGATGAATTACAGAAATGGGAATCAAATTGGAGCATGTCTTTCCACCCAGAAAACTATCAGTTGTTAAGAGTAACAAAAAAAACAAACAAATTAATTCCACTTATCTTATTCATGGCAAACCAGTAACACAGACTAAAAACGCAAAATACCTAGGTGTTTTAATAAATAAAAAACTGTCATGGAATCCACATATTGATGAAACTATAAAAAAATCAAACAAAGCATTAGGATGTATTAAAAGAAATTTCTATAAATCAAATAAGAACATACAACTAAAATGTTATTTAACCTTGGTTAGGCCAATAATAGAATATGCATCCTCCATTTGGGACCCCTCAACTCAAGAAACTGGAACAGACACAAAATAGAGCAGTGAGATTCATAACAAATGAATATTCACATTTGACTAGAGTAACACCTATAGTAAAATCACTAAATTTAGAAAGCCTTCAGGACAGAAGACTCAAAAGTAAAGTAGCAATTATACATAAAACACTGAACCATAATCTTCAAATACAAAAACAAAATTTAATAAAATACTCTGAAAGACACAAAGATAAAGACACATTCCTCGTCCCATATGCTAGGACAAATTTGTACAAATACTCCTTCTTCCCTAGTGCTATTAGAGCATGGAATGGGTTGCCTGAGCTAACCAGGAAAACCAGTGACTTGGCAGAATTTAAGTTATTGGTTAATATGCATGACTAAATGCATGACGCGTAGGACGTAATCATCTTCTTTTTTGAAGTAACGTCTGCATCATATAAGATAAGATAAGTACCATTTCTTTGCCTGGTTTCGAGATATCAAACAGAATAATTAATTACCAAAAGTTAATTAACTAATAGGTTTATTTTTAATTGATTCTTGTATTGTCAGATAAAAGAAATAATTGTGCAAAATTTCAGCTTAATCCGAGATTGGGTGTCGGAGTAATAAAGTGTACAACCTTTTTACCTATCAGACAGGCAGAGTGAGTTGATATAAGCTTTTTTTAAAAAAAAAGAAGTAAGTTCCTCTTACATACTTCACGATATATAGGGAAGATGATGTAGAGGTCCGTTTTCTATGGCCGAGTGTTGACGAGGATGTCAACTGGCCAGCTGATTGATTTAAAGTCAAACATTTCAAACCTGTCCAATTGATTCAAAGTCAAACATTTCAAATCTGTCTGATTGATTTAAAGTGAAACATTTAAATTCAAACATATCAGATCTGTCTGACACAATTTACAATCAAAAACATTCTTATCTATTACAATTTGTTAAGTCTGGCTGTGTCCTCAGTGGTATTCTCTAGTCCCTACCAATGGACCAATGTTTGACTAATCCTGGACCAATGTTTGACTAATCCTACTTAATCCTAAAAGAGGATGTGATTATCTGCACTTTACTAATCTTTAGCTTTAGCTAATTAAATCGCATTAATTGGAAAACAAAATATTTTCTCCCTGCATGGAAGAGGTTTCTTTAATCAGTTAGGAAAACCTATGACTTAGTTCACATTTGACTAGAGTAACACCTATAGTAAAATCACTAAATTTAGAAAGCCTTCAGGACAGAAGACTCAAAAGTAAAGTAGCTATTATACAAAAAACACTGAACCATAATCTTCAAATACAAAAACAAAATTTAATAAAATACTCTGAAAGACACAAAGATAAAGGCACATTCCTCATCCCATATGCTAGGACAAATTTGTACAAATACTCCTTCTTCCCTAGTGCTATTAGAGCATGGAATGGGTTGCCTGAGCTAGCCAGGAAAACCAGTGACTTGGCAGAATTTAAGTCATTGGTTAATATGCATGACTAAATGCATGACGCGTAGGACGTAATCATCTTCTTTTTTGAAGTAACGTCTGTATTATATAAGATAAGTAATGATAGTTTTATTAGCTTATAGCGTAGTAATACAATCAAAGGGTGGAAATCTGCCGCCAGATTCTATTCTATTCTTAAGGAACATCTGACAGTTTATATAAGGAACATTAAAATGACACACCTTAAAAGTTTGCTCTATTACGTCTTTCTCTAATACCATAACTGTAATGTTGTGCTTGTCTGTTTCCCATTTTTCTTTGAAATTTTAATGGTCTAAAGGTCTTTTTTTTTTTTTTCAAACGGGGGCTTTAGTTATGGACCTCACTCCCTGTTGAACTCTGACAAACCAACCGCTTAACGAACACAGACTCACATGTTAAACATACACCTTAATGCTATTATAAATATTGAAAAAAAAATTATTATCAAGTTTTAACATGTGTAAAAAGTTGATCCATTTTTACAAGCTGTATTGTTATTGTTAACTGTCTATGCACAATTAAATGACCTTTTTTTTTCGTAATGAAATAAAGTAAAGGATTGAATTTGAGCTTTTGTCATTTGTAATGGTCTTATTAAAAAACAATCGCGAATACAAATTATAGGTGAATACAAATCATTGGCCAACTAATGTCTGCTTTTGTACAAATCTGGCTGCTGAATCTTTTAGTAGATTTTTATTTTGTGGCTTCTTTGTTGTCATTCCTGATTTCTTAGTGTGTCAAAGGCATGAGTAGACACGAGTTGTGCCTTGAATGCCTCACTTTGCCGAAACTGCTGGTAGACAACTAAACGCTGTATATGTATTATATTTTAACTTAAAAATTTTAACTTAGCCTATAAATTTTGAAACAACTTGAATAACTTCTTAGTGAATACACATAAATAAACGTTTATTACATAAATACGAAATCAATATCAACTTGAGTTGAAATGAAATAAACTGATATTTAAACAATAAAAATACGTCTTTACATTCAGGAATCCTGGAGTCGTCTGGCGTACTTAACACAGTCTAAGACAGTGCCGCTATCATCCCATTAGACTTGATTAGACCATGGAACTATAGTTCCATGATTAGACTGATATTAAATTAATGCCCTCTCTCTCTACACTAACAATAAATACTCCCTTTCTTCATAATCACATTAGAAACCATAGACTATAAAGGCCTATATATTGTTATAAACCTGGTGGTGGCACAGATGGGGGTAGTGGTGTGAGTGTAGTCAGCCGACGCAAATCGCCCCAGACCAGCGCTAGACGAGCGGTCAACCGTGACGAGTTACGACGGTCAGCCTAGTCGAGTGTCAACAGGACGGTTCGGGAAGGATCGCCGTCGTGAACAGAGCTCAGGGGCGTCACTAGGGATGTAGTCATGTGACGAAGCTAGAAACGTCGAGCGATATTCCGTCCGGTTCTAGAAGGCCAGCAGGGACCCTATAAAAAGAGCGGAGGTGTCGCAGTCAAGACGGTTCACGACAGAAGGTTCACGGCAGGGGTTCAGAACACGGTCGACTACAGCACAGTTGAACGGTGTGGTTCTGTACGGAGCATTACGACGGTTCAGTGCGGAGTACTGTCAAGTACAGTTGAGACGACTGGCGTCTTGATCTTGGTCTGCGATCGAGTCCGACACAACGAGCCTAGTGTGTGAAGTCAGTCCTGAACTGTTGAACCCAGTGCAAGCCCGGAACGAGACGGAGAGGCCAGTGCAAGAGTTGATACGGCGAAACGGTGTTATCGGAGAGATATTTGTACAGTGTACGTGTTGCCAATTGTACAGTATTGGCTGTTATTTATTCAACTATTAAAGCGTCACGTTACTTTGGAGCCCTGAGTTGTCAAGTTCTTTAAGTTGGTGGTGTATGGTGCAGTTTGCAGAGAGCCTGGATAGTGAGATTCGTAACAATATCTATGTTGGAAACCCACACACACTCTCCATAACACACGTGGCTTTGCCAGATTTAAAAACAAGTAAGATCAAGGATAGGATCACAGCAAATAATAGAACAGAAGGTCTGAACTTATTCTGCCCAGGCTGCTTTGAAAAAAATTCACCAGATGAATTAGTTTGATTTCACTTGACTGAAATCTTACACATGCCATAGAACAAAAGGTCCCATTAACTATGGGCTGGACATGTAACCGTATGTCAGATAGCCTACTTCGTAAACGATTTCAGTGTGCAATGGAAGACGTTCTCAAGCTGGTCAACGCAAGAGATAAAGAGCTCCTTCAGGAATGTGGAATGTACAACCAAGGCTGGGAAGATCATGCCATGAGTATCCATGATCATGACGCGGAACCTTCAGCGTCAATGTTTCATCTCACATGGTAGGGGTGGACTCGGTGCCAATTTCGGCCCTGGCATTACTTAGTAGCGCCCCACATCTTGCGTGCCATATGATAAGTTTCGTACCTATACTGTGTAAAGTGTAAAAACGCACTTTAGGTGACTGCCAGTAAATGTATAATTGCTACTTTACTTTTGAGTCTTCTGTCCTGAAGGCTTTCTAAATTTCTTATCTTATATAATACAGACGTTACTTCAAAAAAGAAGATGATTACGTCCTACGCGTCATGCATTTAGTCATGCATATTAACCAATGACTTAAATTCTGCCAAGTCACTGGTTTTCCTGAGTAGCTCAGGCAACCCATTCCATGCTCTAATAGCACTAGGGAAGAAGGAGTATTTGTACAAATTTGTCCTAGCATATGGGACGAGGAATGTGCATTTATTTTTGTGTCTTTCAGAGTATTTTATTAAATTTTGTTTTTGTATTTGAAGATTATGGTTCAGTGTTTTATGTATCATTGCTACTTTAAATGCACAATTATGACGACATTAATTCAAAGTGAGAGTGTAAATTAGATAGATAGAAGATAGACTAGCCTTTCATAGGATTAACATCGTTTATTATAGTGACTGAGACTAGACAGTTCCCGTTCTAAACTAAACAGTTCTATTCTTACATACACTTGTTGATTGAATTTATTGTGGAGTGTCTTGATCTGAATGTCTGTGGCCACGAACTCACTAGTAGTGCTACGCGTACATCAACATCAACCTATCTTCTGATCAGTACAAATTATACAGACTCAGATTAGACATCTTCTCTACAAAAGTTTAATGAAGCGTCCCTCAACTCGTGCCTTTTTTACTTATCGCAACGTATTGTATTGTAACGTAAAGTATAGACTTTGAGGCTTTATGAAATCTAAAAAAAAAATCTACGCAAACTTAATGGACCTCATTCACCAATCGTAAACAAACAACATTTAGCCATTAGGTTCTCTATCTCTTCTATACAAATTACGTAATCCATAAAGGCTGCCACGTGATACGTTTTTTTCCATTGTTTTATCAATATTATCAGGTGGCTTAATGTTGTTCGTTTACGATTGGTGAATGAGGTCCATTAGCCCGAATAGAAAACTTCATTAAGCCTACATGATTTTGAAATTATTTGAAACTAGCATTATAAACCGGCTACGCCCTTTGATTTGTTCCCATAGAAAATTCCAAAAAATAAAATAATGACCTACTTTACCTTTGCTCAAGAAATGTCTTCAGACCTACAAGCTAAAATCTAGATCTATTCATGTAATAGGCCAAAAAGCTGGTTTCCATGTTTATGTTTGTAATGGCCTGTGAAGAATTGATTTCATAAAAACAAATGCACATGCTTGAACTCCTCTTTGTTCTCTAAAAATATTCAAAGCTAATGGGAGGAACAAATTTCATTGGTTAATTAGTGTGTCGTCTGTTTCAGCACGAGCAGGGCATACTTTAGGTCATCTTCGAGAATACATATTCAGATGTCAGTCAAAGCAAATAAAACAACGCAAAGAAATTGAATTATATTTATTAAATAAAATGATGTTTTAATTGTGTAAATATACAGTGTGGTGGACTTGGTTTTATACATTGAATGTGAGTTTTTCTATTGTTAATATTTGTAAAAAAAAATAATTATAAAAAGTTTAACTAAGTATCAACTTCACAACTGTCAGTGAACTGTGCCATACCGTTGGGTAATTCCATATGATATTTTGGCTATCTCTCTCCATTCCAATATTTTGTCATGACTACAATCTCATTCAGTAGCATGCCCGTCCATTCTTTGATTGACTTCCAATCGCTTCTTTTGTCTGCCTTCCATTTTTTTCCTGGGACTGTTCCCTGCAGCAAGGTCTTTGAGAGCCCTGTTGATTTCGTTATCTAAACATTAATATTTAAAGAAGAACTTCAAAGCTTCTATCAGTTTCCAGAATCTTGTTGGTTCACTAGTACGTCTCTGTAGGTGACGTAAGGTTGCATTCTCTTAGTTTCGTCTCTTGTTAGTATTTCTCTTAGTTTGACCTGCTAGTCATTTCCAGATTTAGATCATGTTAGTAAAATTATAAAATAAGCAAACTATTTTTTAAAATTCTTAAAAAAAAAAGTTTATGTGGAAAGAACCTGCAATACATCTCAAATCTCAATGCTGCAAGATTTATCCCACGTTTCTATATAAAACAAAAGTAATTAATCACCACTAATTAATTAATGAATTGGTTACATTTTGATTGATTCATGTTTAGTTAGGAACAATGCATACTTTTGAGAAGTTTCAACTTGATCCGAGAATGGAAATGGGGGAAATAACGTGTACAAGATGTGTACACTGTGTGCCAGACAGACAGACAAACAGACAGAGTGAGTTGATATACGAAAAAGAAATAAGAACGGTAACTAATGACCATCTTCATTAATAAATTAACAGATTGACCTACATTCGTTGTTGAGTATGGATGCAACGTTCTGTTTCATTCTTGATATTATGATACAGGTATAGACAATATAAGACTATATTGCATTATGATACAGGTATAAGTCATACTGTGTTATTTTGTGTTATTATATAGGCTTAGGCCATAACTTTAAAAGGTATTATGCTACACGTAACAATGATGGCTGCAGAAAAGCATTTGTAACTTTGTAACTCTTTTGTGTTTTCTAGCAGACGATGTCGAAGTCTAGAGGTTCATGGGGTTCTTGGTTTGAGTTTTTGTTTTCGGCCTTGGGCTCGATGGTTGGTCTTGGCAATATTTGGAGATTCCCCTATGTGTGTTACAGAAATGGAGGAGGTAACTACTTTTAATACTGTTATCATAACGGATCATAGCATTTAAATAAACTTTGAAGCTTGGAAAAAAAGTTGCTTTAGTTAACAAGAGTCTCGTTTGTACTTTAAAATGTATTTATATATAGTTCGTCCATCGTGCAGGGGATATAAAAGAGAAGCATGCAGAAAATATCAAGTTACTGACTTGTTGGGTTTCTATTAAACAACAGCACACAGCCAACAGCAAAGAAAATGCACATGAAAAAGCAAAATATAAAAATACTTTTAAAAACAAAAGCTTATCTAAGGAGAAGCATTATATATATGTCAATACTGTACGATTTTTTTCCCTTTGGGATATCAAAATTAATTACCAAAATGGAGAATGATGAATTTTTCGACTGATTCAAATTTTGTTAAAAACAACAGATAACTGTGTGAAGTTGTAACTTGATCCGACAATGGGAAGTTGAAGAAATAACGTGTTCGAAATTTTACCAGACAGACAAACAGACAGACGGAGTAAGTTGATATAAGCTTTAGTAAAAAGCAGAGAATCACAGCGGAAAACTTAGCAACAGACCCAAAATTCACGTGCGTTGTGCGCGGCCTTCTTTTCAATGCGAAGATAAGACCCCATTTCAAGTTCATATGAAATGAAATCGTACACATCTCCAATTACGAAAGAGGAGCTAGTATTATTATTCTTGTTAACATTTTAATTATTTAAACAATATTATGTTCTTCACTTATGCGAAAAATGAGATAAAGTTATATACAGGATTGTATCCTCACTATTCATAATTATAAATGTCTGTCATCTCATGTTCAGTGTTAAAACGTGCATCTTCTTTCCATTGAAGTGTTAGATGTATTTATTGATATGTCTTCCTCTAACGACTTTCTCGACCAGGTGCCTTTCTTATTCCCTTTTTCGTGGCCATGGTTGTCTGCGGCTGTCCTCTCCTGTTCCTGGAAATGCTTTATTGTCAGTACTCCAATCTGGGTCCAGGCAAAGTTTGGATTATCTGCCCATTGTTTAAAGGTTGGTTGTTTATTTATTTTTCATTTCGACATTCAGTACAAATAGACGCTGTTCACAAATGTTTCTATTCGACTTTGTCTTTTGACCCACACATGGTTCAGTTGTGTACGGGTTTCTACCTGCAGATACGTAGATTAGGCCAGATTCGACCATAGCTAACAACGGAGTCAACCAATAAAGCTAGCTGTGGCGTTCATAATCTCCCGCCTTGACTACTGCAATGATGTCCTGGCAAAAAACAACAACAACAAAAAAAAAAAAAAATTAAAATATTTACATTTTGTATGGCTGTCTGGTCGTGTGGTTAGCTCTCTGGACTGTCTTTTTTGATGGCCCCTAGTTTAAACCTCTGATACATAGTTCAGTTCAGTCTTTAGTATCGTCAGTTCATTTCCTCTTGGATCTTAAGATGTCAGTCAAAAATACTCTACAAGCAATACTTATGAACATTATACACATCAACATTATACACTTGAACATTATACACATGAACATTATACAAATGAACATCATACACATGAACATTATACACATGAACATCATACACATAAACATTATTACACATATGAACATTATACACATGAACATTATACACATGAAGATCATACACATGAACATCATACACATGAACATCATACACATGAACATTATACACATGAACATTATTATTCACATGAACATTATTATACACATGAACATTATACACATGAACATTATACACATGAACATTATTATGCACATGAACATTATTATGCACATGAACATTATACACATGAACATTATACACATGAACATTATTATGCACATGAACATTATTATGCACATGAGCATTATACACATGAACATTATACACATAAACATTATTATACACATGAACATTATACACATGAACATTATACACATGAACATTATACACATGAACATTATACACATGAACATCATACACATGAACATCATACACATGAACATTATACACATGAACATTATACACATGAACATTATACACATGAACATTATACACATGAACATTATACACATGAACATTATACACATGAACATTATACACATGAACATTATACACATGAACATCATACACATGAACATCATACACATAAACATTATTATACACATGAACATTATACACATGAACATCATACACATGAACATTATACACATGAACATTATACACATGAACATCATACACATGAGCATTATACCTATGGACATTATACACATGAACATCGTACACATGAACATTATTATACACATGAACATCATACACATGAACATCTTACACATGAACATTATACACATGAACATTATACACATGAACATTACACATGAACAATATACACATGAACATTATACACATGAACATTATACACATGAACATCTTACACGTGAACATTATACACATGAACATTATACACATGAACATTACACATGAACAATATACACATGAACATTATACACATGAACATTATACACATGAACATTATACACATGAACATCATACACATGAGCATTATTATTCACATGAACATTATTATACACATGAACATTATTATACACATGAACATTATACACATGAACATTATACACATGAACATTATACACATGAACATCGTACACATGAACATTATTATACACATGAACATCATACACATGAACATTATACACATGAACATTATACACATGAACATTACACATGAACAATATACACATGAACATTATACACATGAACATTATACACATGAACATTACACACGAACAATATAGACATGAACATTATATGCTTTATGGTGGTTTAAATCCGAAGTATTTCGGAAGGTTAATTAGCTTAAAAATGTTCGCATCTTCCTTTCTCTTCAACTTTTATTTCAGGGATTGGCTGCGGAATGATGATCATAACCTTCGTAGTCTCTGTCTACTATACAATGATCATGGGCTGGACTTTGTACTATTTGACAATGTCGTTCAGTTCAAAGCTGCCATGGGTAGAACACAGTATCATAAACAGTACGCACATCAGGTATAGTCAATAATGTCTTGGACCATCAACAGCACACACAGAATGTATAGAGTGGAAAATATTTCCATTAGTATCAACATGGAAAATACTGTTAATGGTTTCATGATTGAAGTACAGATATCAGGTACTTTTAATTACGACTTCAAGCATTTCATACCAGTCACACATCTTGCTTGTCACACATCTTGCCTGTCACACATCTTGCCGGTCTACCATTTATAGTTTGCGTTTTCGTTTAGCTATGTTGTAGACATTCAAAGTGAATAGTGAATAATCGAAAACATCATTTAGCCAATCAATAAGGCTTGTCTTCGAGTCCGAAGATTAGTGAGGAGTGCAGTATTTTCCGTGGATGCGCAGCCCCAGCTGAGACCTACATATTTTGCCACATCCAGGGCAAGCATAACCATTGTCCGCAGGTGGTCGATTTAGATTTTCTTTACGCCGTCTGCGTTTGTCCTCGGCAGCGGATTTTCTTTTGGTCTCAAATGTGTATTCCGCGGCCTTTGTGAGTGACCTCCAGCTGTCTCGTTCGGAGGCCGCATGCAACCAGGTGCTCTCTTCTATGTTAGCCAAAGAAAGTTGACGCTTAATCTGGCCTTTGAAGCGTTTCCGTGGGGCGCCTCTGTTACGTCGTCCACCTTTTAGCTCACCAAAAAGACTGCCTTTGGCATACGTTCGTCTCCCATACTGGATACGTGCCCTACCCAGCGTAACTGCCGAATCATATGAAGTCCCTCTATACTGTCCATACCATGATGGAGCGCAAGTATCTTTGGTGGAAGCGCTCAAGAAGTCGTAGTTGTTTTCTGTATAGTGTCCATGTCTCAGAGCCATATAGAAGGGTTGAGAGAAGCACTGCCTGGTAGACATTGATTTTTGTAGGCAGGCGGAGCGATTTGTTCCGCCAAACTCTCGCCTGGAGGCGTCCAAAAGCGCTACTGGCCCTGGCCAGACGGTTATCAACCTCCCTTGAAAGTGAGGCGTCATTTGACACTATACTACCTAGATACTTACCTTTAGCCAAACTAAAGAAATAAAAACATAACGTAATAATCTGATTATTGACTTCAAAGTGTATCACTGCCTAACAGAAGAAATCATTGGCCTCCTTCAGTCGTAGAACGACTATGGTTCATCTCGCACACTTCCTTTTGTGGCTGTGGAACCCTAATTTGGAGAGACACTCCCGTCCTCAAATATCGCAGGTTAAGGTGGCTTTTGCTTCGGTGGTAGAGGAGCTGGCCATTTTTCGCATTGTCCGTTTAACATATACATATTACAAACCTGGAGCCATTAGAAAATAATAATTTGGTTAGGTCACAGATAAACTAACGTAATATGCCATGTGTGGTGTGCGCTTCGCACATTTCTAAAAGAACTGTTGCTGACGGACGTTGACGTGTAGCACCAAATTTCTGGTAGACACGTTTTATATTTTAACGTGTAAAACTTGAAATAACTTGAAGAGCTTATTTTTGAATAATGCAAAATTTAACTTTTATTACAATATAGACGAAATTTATATTTATAGTGAGATGAAATGAAATAAACTTATATTGTATTATATGCACTCTGGCATCCTGGAGTCGTCTGGCGTACCCAAGACACTTTACGACAGTGTCGCTTATCTTGCATCATTCACAATGCAATGCCGCCAACCAATCGCTTACTTCTTCTCACTATCACCATAGAAACACACACACACAAACCTTAACAAGAATATCTAAAACTTATAAGACATTAGTCCGTAGTGATGTATGTTTTTATCATTAAACTTTAAACATTCATATTTTAATCTTATCTTATAAATTTTAGACGTAACTTCGAAAGAAAAGATAATTACGTCTAGGTCCTACTCGTATCCATTTGTTAACCTAGTCGTGTATGTTAAGTCATTTTTTTCATGGCTGATTCAGGCAACCCATTCCATGCTCTAGAGGCAAAAGGGAAGAAGGAGTACTTTTACGAATTTGTCCTAGCATATGGAATAAGAAATAAGCTTTTATTTTTGTGTCTTTCTGGGTATTTTATTTGGTTTAGTTCTTGTATTTGTAAATTACACACCATCACACATTTAATGAACGTTTGAAGATGTCTCATATTAATAATGACTTTTTCCTAGTTACAAATGTTATCTTTCATTTTAGAGCAGATGTCGGAGCAGATCTGAACACGTCAACCATGTCATTTAACGTTAGCAAAAGTTTTGTGTCTGCAGAAGAGACATATTGGTTGTAAGTTGTGTTTTTGTTAATATAGAACACATATTATACAAGGACTTTCAAAGAGCCCCAAAAGGGGCCCATATTTATTATAGGTTTAGGGCCTTTTGAAGTCTAAATACGGCGCTCTATACAATTTTAATTAGTTATAATTAATTGTTTAGAGATTGAATACTTTTGCTAAATATTTTATAAACCTTTTATATTTTAAAAAAAAAAATCTTATCTTATTTTATCTTATAAAATACAGACGATACTTAAAAAAATAATTACGTTATTAAATTATCTTTTTTTCTATATAAAGCAACATTAACAAATTACCAATTGTGAATTATTTAATTTGTCACTTTTTCATTGATTTGTGTGTTCTTATCGACAATGAATGATTGTGCAAAGTTTAAACTTGATCCGAGAAGTGGAAGTGGGAGAAATAACGTGGACAAGTTTGGTACCAGACAGAGTTGAAAGAAGCTTTGTAATAAGTATCAGAATTCACGGTTCATCAAATGTAAGTGGGGTTCAAATTCGTGATAAGCATATGTGTAGTATCAAGGCTGTAGTATCATTCAGATTTTTTCTGAGTACAATTAGATGAAGCACAAACATGATTTAAAAAAAGTAAAGTAGCAATTATACATAAAACACTGAACCATAATCTTCAAATACAAAAACAAAATTTAATAAAATACTCTGAAAGACACAAAGATAAAAACACATTCCTCGTCCCATATGCTAGGACAAATTTGTACAAATACTCCTTCTTCCCTAGTGCTATTAGAGCATGGAATGGGTTGCCTGAGCTAGCCAGGAAAACCAGTGACTTGGCAGAATTTAAGTCATTGGTTAATATGCATGACTAAATGCATGACGCGTAGGACGTAATCATCTTCATTTTTGAAGTGACGTCTGTATTATATAAGATATGATAAGATAATAAAAAATGTCAGTTCTCTTATTTAAAAATTTACATTCTTTATTATAGGATTTTAAAAAGTGTATTTCACTCTAAGGTCCAGTTTTACAGAAAGATTAGAATACACTCTTTCACACACAATGCTAGCTATAATAATTAAAATCTTCATTATTCTTGAGGAAATATTTCTTATAATTGTGCATTACACATAACAATAGATTATATAAGAGCAAATGAAATGTATATGAATGCTCATACACACAATTTCTCTGAGATATTACATGTGAAGTTTACATCAGAAAGTTGGATTGGAATCAATTATTGAAATGCTTGACAAGGAACAAGATAGATTTTGTTTCTGTTTTGTGTGATCGCTTCTCTTGTTTTTTCTTTGTGATGGTAAAATGTTAAAATCTTGAGCCAGAGGGTGTTTTGTTATACAATGAAAACTTTTTTAACGTACTTAACAATGCATTTGTGTCTAAGTGTGATTTGTTTGTAGTGATTTCGACATGATAAAACTTAACCGTCCTATGATTTTATTTATGTACAGCCATAACGTACTGCAAGTGTCGCTAGGTATTAACTTACTTGGGAAGATCTCCTGGCCACTTCTGATTTGCCTGTTTGTTTCCTGGCTTCTTGTTTTCTTGTGTCTCTTTAAGGGAATTAAAAGTATGGGCAAGGTAAATTCAACAGTTACAATTATAATTTACACAGCTGATCATTTCATCACAGCTACCTGATCATTTCAACACAGCTACCCAGGGCAGGCGGGGCTACAACACCGGGGGCTCCACTAAATAAATTAAAAAACATATGCATGTTAAATATTTTTTTAAAAGGAAAGTGAGATTAAGTTTACAAAAACTCTTTTTGCTCCTAAAATATTAAAAATATAGTAAGCTTTAAAGTATAAATATTTTCATACCATATATATTCAAGCTTTCGAAAAATTGTAGGGGCCTCCACATACCTGGGGCCTGCATATACATGAGGCCTCCACATACCTAACTCCGGCCCTTTTCAATATAATTAATCTTGTTAACACAAATACATGATCATTTTAACAATGTTACTCTTATCATTTTAAAACGGCTCCATGACGATTTCAATAATCATTATTCTTATACGTTTAAAACTTGAAATGAGTTCAAATCTAGCCTAGAGGTCATCACATTTATTGACTATTTCAGGTTGTGTACGTGGCTGCAACCTTACCTTACGTTTTACTGACTATCTTGCTGATTCGTGGCTGTCTGATGCCTGGTTTTGGCAATGGTTTGTACTATTACATGGTGCCCTCTTGGGATAAACTCTTAAACTTTGAGGTTTGAGGCTATATTCTCCTACAATCATATTACTTCAGACCTGCGTACAAAATATGAGTATTTTACATAAGCCAAGCAATATAGGTTTAGTTGTTTTTTTAGCGGTCCCCGTAAGGGGAAAATCCGCTATTACGTTTGTGCAAAATGTCTGTCACACTCAGATATCAAAAACTTTAAGAGAAATGAAAAATATTTTTTACCATGCGATGCAGCTTGAAAAGTTTAGGTGCAACGGCTACTTTTAGTTTTCTAAAAGCAAACCGTTTAATTTATAAAAATAATTATGCAAGCGATTGTTCATAAAAATACACCAATTCTAAAACAATTATATAAATGTAAAGGAGGTAATGTTACAATATGCTAACAAAGTAGTACAGTACTTTCGTGCATTTTCAGTATCACTAAGTCGAATATATGTATAAAATGTACAAGAAAAGTTTACAACAAATATAAATATTAGTTAAAGGTATTTTTTCTTGTCAACTAGCTGTAAAAATTAAAAGAAACATTTATGTTTGTTTATAAAGGCTAAGAATGCATTTTGTATGTAAATATCACGCACATTTTTAAAAATGGACATTTGATGCAGCGACTTTCGTGCAGTAGCATAAAAAATAGCGTCAAAATGTAGTACTAATCAGTTTCTTCAAAATTTTTAAAATAATCAGATTTTATTTTTTTTGCTTAGTGCCCACATAAGGATAAAAGACGCTTATTTTTAGGCCTATGCGTTTTGTTTGCCGGTCGGTCTGTCTGTCACGTTTAGATAACAAAAACAAAAACAATTCTAAAAGCTATTGAAAATCTGATCTAGCCTTTAATGTTACTTCCGAAACATCTCAAAAGTTTTAATATAATAGATTGTTCCGGATGTTTTTGTGAAAAAAAATTCAATGCCAACCAATGTTTGCTCTTCTAACTTATATCACATTTAATTTCCATGCTTAAACGTTGCAAAAAACACATGATCAATAATATGTTGTTCCGTTTTTTTAATGTAAATAGCACATAAATGCTTAATGAAAATCTCTATACTGACTTATATTTCATTAACTATAAAGTTGTTCCGGATATTGTTTTATGAAAAATAAATTATGTCAAATGATTGTTTGAAATCGTATAATTGACTAATGTTACACTTAGTTTAGTTTAGTTTACACTATAGTTTATTTATCGATATCAAATTGTTCCATATTTTCACTTTAAAACAAATTTATTTCAAATGACTTTATTTTTTCAAAAATATCGACAATAGGTTGTTCAGGATTTTAAAACAAGAAAGTAATTTACTAGAAACGATTATTAAAAATCACTTTTTAGACTTATTTTGTAGTTAATTTTCTTGCCGAAACATAAAGAATGTTCCGGATTTTGTTTTGAAAAAGAAATCGATCTACATTACTTTAATTTTCTTACAAATTGCCGCCAAAAATGTTCCGAATTTTATATGAAAAATCTACTGACGCCAAATAACTGTATGAAATCCCTCTTCTAATCACTAAAACACATAATCTTCTCATTTACGAAAATTGGTTGTTCCGGATTTTTTTTTGGAATTTTTTTTTATATTATTTATGTAAAATCGCACTTCTCTTACACTACATTTAATTTTCTAGCTAAAACGTTCGAAAATCTAATTATCGTTTTTAAGGAAGACAACTTCCTAACGCCAAAGTATGGTTTGAAAATCTCTCCACAAAGTTATGGTACATCAAATTTTCATACGAGACCATTCCAAAAAATTTATTAACGGTATTTGATTTATCTGGAATTCTTATTTTCTCTCACTATACATATTGCCTTGCAACGGGTCCTGATCGCTATAATCAGCCGAGGGCAGCGCTAAGCATGGGGAATTCGCCTCATATTTCTATACTGTAACCGCGACTATTCCGTGAAATTCCCCCCGCTCCTATTGCTCTCCTATGACGGCCCCTTACATACTTGAGCAAGATTTTAAAAAATAAACAACAAGTATAAATATAAAAAAAAAACTTTAATTGAAACAGAGTTATATAAAGGGAAACAATTCGTTCTTAAAACTATATCTAGATTTATCTACCAATAATTTACTAGTTATTTCCCTTATTTGATATCAAGCAAAATAATTAATAACCAGTAATTAATTGGTAAAAAGTTTGTACACGTTATTTTTCCAACAACCATTCTCAGATCAATTTAAAACTTTTGCACAATTAATCATTGGCGTCGAAAAGACATGAATCAGTAAAAAGAAAATTAACACATTAGTATCATAAATTAGTCAAATAATCACGTGACAATGGCTATTTTGTTTGCTACAACTAAGGGAAATCAATCCTTCAGTATTCATATATATGGTTATATTTAGAGGGTCTCATTTCCTTACATTTTGGGAGGCCAACCTTTTGCTTCCGTGCGCCTTTTTTTTTTTTTTTTTTTTTTCACTTCTCATTCAGATGTGCCACTTAAAATTATACAAGTTTCAGTCCATTCTGGCAATAAAGGATTAATGTTTTTAAAGCATTTATATCTTATAACTCCACCAGTCATTGACTGCAGGGGCGGCCTTAGCAGAGCGCGGGGCCCTAGGCAAGTGTCTTGTGCGAGGCACTTAGCCATAAAGGTAGGCTAATAAGACTATATATTTCGTTCCACATTACGCTAGCGGGCTAATCCGTCTCTAACGCTGTAACAATAACAATTCAGTATGTCCGCCTCTCAGACCTGCCAGCTGAATTTTTTTCACTATTTCGGCTGGCTGACATAATTTTTCGGCTGATATCTGGATTTCTCCGTGAATTGGCATTTGTGGCTGATTTCCGGCTGATTAGAAAAATATTCGGCTAGTTCGGCGTATGCCTTGCCAATAATAAAGAAATAAAACTTCATGAATAAAAGACTTCAGAAAAAACTTTATTTCAAATATTTAAAAAAAAAAAACACTTTAATATTCTGTCATAATTTACATTATTTAGAGTGCATGAAAATGCAGTCCATTTTTTAAGTTAACCACTCAATATATCAGTTTGTAATTGTCATGGATGAAACAAACACGATGTAGCTTATCAGCTGTTAGACTTGATCGTTTGCTGTTTATTATCAAACCGGTAACCGAAAACATGCACTCAACTGGAGCAGATGATGCTGATGATGATAGATGAAGTCGAGCCAGTTGAGTAAGATATGGATACAAGGATCATGCAGCACTGCTACGCCAGAAATCGAGAACATCATGAAACTGAACAATAGGTGCCGTCAAATAGTTTGCTATTTCCACTGCTACCTGAAAAAAAAGTTCAAAAAATCAAAATACAATTTTACTAACTGTTTGGTTATAAAACATTTCATTACAGTAAATGTAATATTCATCTTGTTCAGTTAATAGATAACAGTAAACAATTATTGGAATAAAAACCGATACTAAAATGTCACTAAAGGTACTTAAATAACCTAATATTAAAACTATTGCTTGAATAAAAAAAATACAAATAAAATAATATAAAATACCTTTTTGGTACAATCTTTGGGTGACTGTTCAATTTTCAATTCATTCATCAGCTCCATTCGCAACCTCTTACATCTGCTTTCTTCGGAAACATCTTCACTGACTAGTTGCGAATGTGATACATCGGCTTCAGACACGATGAATCCACGGGTCATAGCTGACTCTATGGCTTTCTCCAGAAGTATGGTTGCTTCTGGCCGTGGAATCAATGATTTTAAATCTGGATCAAGCAGCTGATGCAGCTTGATGTAATCATTGACACAAAATCGATGGTCAAGTTGGTTGAGTACTGACTGCTTGATCATTTGCATCTTGTCATCATCAACACTTGACGCTGTGCAGATCTTTTTGATATGCAATTTCATCAGTGGAATTGCTGATAAGGTTGGCATTGAGCAGCTAAAGAGATCAGTTAGATTTTGGAAGGGTTTTAAAAAGGTAACAAGTTCACCTAAAAAATCTATTTCATCTTCATGGAGGCATAGGTCAACACGCCCAATACGCTTGAGAGTATTTTGGACCTCCCTTTTCAAATTAAGTATTGACTGAATCATCATCAGTGTTGAATTCCAACGTGTTGCACATGATCCCTTCAATGACTTAGGATTGTGTGTATGCATACTGTTAACATCAGTGGAGTCAATGCTGCTTTCCGAGGTATCCACTATTGATACACTGAATTGATCATCCACATGAAGCAATTCACACACTGATGACATGCCTTCTTTCAGGGTTTTAATAATTTCTTTATCCTCTGTAAACGCTGTCTCATCTTCCATAATTGCAGTTTTGAAATGAAGTGCAGTTATGATGTTGCGGCACTTTTGTAATATATGCAGTACATCTTCTTTTCTATTAATGCTATCAGTAGTAAGCAAAAGGTGCAATGCATGTGCTGTACAGTGCTGATAGGAATCAACCTTTAAAAGTTTTGAAGTTTTCATATTTGCAGCACCAACATGGCAGTTAGTTATTAAAAGCTTTTTGGGATCAACACCAAAGCTTTTCAGAACAGAGCTGATATGGTCAGCAAGGTCGTGTGCAGCATGAGTAGTCAAAGCATGACAGCCAAGTGAGACAATTTTATATGTCCAATCGTGGTCTAAAAAGGGAGCCCGGATGCCAAGGTAATTGATAGCCCGATACGATCAGTCCATCCATCAAAGAGCAAACAAAGTGTATTGACTTTAGTCATTTTAGTTTTGACAGCTGACCTGATAGCTTGATAAACGTCATCTAGGGCTATTCCAGCAAGTGTTACAGGCGCAGGTATGTTGAGAGATGGGCAATTAATTTTGAAAAACTCAACAAAACCTTTTTTAGCTACATTATCAAAGGCGAGTAAGTCTCTACAAAACCAGAGGACAATATCTCTTGTCACTTCATGGCTTGATGTTGCCTGACATTGACTGGCGCCTTTTCCATACTTACTCAAATATCCCATAATTTTGTTTGATTTTTCCTTACTTTGTACTGCTACATCATGCTTGACACTCAAATGAAGATTCATATTGCCACTTGATGTTGTTGCAGCAAAATTAGTAACTTTTGAAATGTGACCCTTGTCACCCTGTGACTGCTGAGTAGTCATGCACAGCTGACAATAGACCCTATCTTCGTCAACATTTCTCCCATCAGCAGAGAACAGGCCACCAAAATATCTCCAGCATTGGGCCTTGGAATTTCCATGTTGGCTAGGCGGTTTAGATTTTACATGTAATTTGGTAACAAACTGCCTCTCTTCTCGGTTTAGATGACATCTACTCACATTTGAGTTCACCTAAAATCATCATGTAGAATTGTTACATAGAAATGATATGACATACAAATCATTATTTATAGATTTAGCTAGTATAGTTCATTGCAACAGTTAATTTAGGCTTAATTAGGCATAAGACCATTTATTTTATACACAGGCTTACCTTTTTACTAGTAGAAGTAGAAGATCGCTGAGCCATTTATTTTATAAAACAGATTATTGATAATAAATCGTGTTATTGACAAAAAAAAAACGGTTACTTAAATTAATTGAATTATTTTTTTAAATTGTATTTTAACTGGGGTTAAATAAAATTAGAATTGTAATTTGACATTAGACAAGAACTCTTTATCAAACTTTCGGCGACCTTTATTTAAAAATGCAATCGATTTTAAAACGGAATGCCAAGAAAAAATTGAAAAAAGAAAAAACTTTACGGCGCATCATTCATTTTCGCGAATTTTTGGCGGACAAAATATGGCGGCTAATACGGCCCGCCACATTTTTTTCGGCGGATTTTAGGCGGACAAAAATTTGGCGGCGAGGGGTCTACCGCCTCTAACGCTGTGAGCTTTAATATAATTAAGGGGTATAGAACTTGGAAAAAAAAATTGCTTATTAGATAAATATACTTTATAAGCTTTTGATAACTTAAATATTTACTGTAGGAAATGATACATCTGACTTCAGAATGTATCGTTCCAGATTTTTGTGTAAATTGTTTTCTTGTGCCAGGTTTGGCGAAGTGCTGCCACCCAAGTGTTTTTCTCTATTGGCCTTGGATTTGGTCTGATTTCTACATTGGCCAGCTACAACAAGTTTCACAACAACTGCTACAGGTGAACAGAAAAAAAACTAGAAGCACCTTAGCCTGCGGAACAAAATACATACTTTTTTTTTTAGATTAATTAGATTTATCATTCACATTCTCGTAGAAATCATTCGAAAGTTTTAGTTTTAAAACGATTAAAATTAGGTCACCAAGCAGACCTACATTCAATTAAAAGCAAAATTTTTATGGTTACATTTCATTAATCTAATTCCCTTTCCAAATAACACAATTATTAGATAAAGGGTCAAAGGTCAGATTTGAGTTCACTGATTAACGGAGGTGTGAACTGTGTCATTCACTAGACTGCTGACTGTACTTTGATTTGAAGTGCAGCCAAACTATTGTTACACTTGAATTGTGTCATTAGACACGTCAGAAGTTAGTTACACAAACAATGGTTAAATAGAACATAATACACAATATAGCAGCGTCCTGACAACGTGGGAGGATGGTGGTGGAAGAGGTGGACACACAAAATGTTGTAATAGGCCTATGTTGTTGTTTCATTGTAGTTATAAATCCTTGTATAATTAATTGAAATGAAAATGTTTCAAAATTTGTAACAAAAATTAAAGATAAGCTGTTTCATAATCTAAGTAAGATCGTTAAAATTATGTTCCGTTTTCCACACAGGCGTCGGCTATTCTTCTCGACATAGTTTGTTTTTTTCATAATGGTCGAATTTTTGGAAACTATTGTACATCCTTGTGTTTTCAACTTGTTGTTTGACCATAACAGTCCCCGACAAGACGTCTTACTTAACATGCAGATGATTTTAGGACGATCACGCTCATTACAGACCAGGGGCGGACTGGGTGGGTCAAAATCAGTCCCCGGCCATTTCTGTACAGTCAGGCCCATAAATTTCATATATATGGGCATCCAATTATAGGCATGCCTGCCCTAAAATCAATATTAAGTTTCAGTATCGATAACTGTACACATGCATACATTGAGCTCTTTATTTTTTTATAAGAACTTTAGGTCTTATGTTGCTTTTTAATCACTCAGTGTGTAGCCAGGATGAAGCCCACTACTAGAAGCACTGTCTAAGGATGTAGGTTATTACATTATTTCGGTAAATTAGTATTTCACTGTGGAGAGATTTCTTTTAAACATGATGCTCAGAAGACCGTTTTCATAAAAAAAAAAACATTATAAAACTTTTAACAATTTACTACATAGTGGCATCCATGAGGTCCTTTCGGTGGTCCTATCGGCCCATTCAGGTACCGGCCCACCGGGCATTTGCCCAAATGCTCTTATAGCCAGTCCGCCACTGTTACAGACGTACGAGCGCTACATTTACCTCAAATGCCACTCACATTATGGTATAGGTCAGTGCTGCCTCCCTCTTTATTAGGCTGAATTTGGCATACATATTGTGCCTGACCTTTTTTTTTTTTTTTATCTTCTTACTATGATTCAAAGTATTAGATAAAGTGTGCAGTAGACAGTAGACACTAACCAATTTTATACCTGAAGCTCAGAAGGCAGGAAAACATTTGGCTGTAGATCAGTTCACTAAAGATCTAGGACATTTTTTGATATAGAATCACTGATGTCAATGTGTGACCTTCTTTTCGATTCTTGAACTCACAGGAAGCCAAGGAAGTGTACTCAGGAGAGCTGTAGCAGAATTGCTTTAGGGGCATTATGTCCCTCAGAGAAGCATTCGCCAAGTGCGCTTCTAGTTGTGCCAAGTTTTCTGCTCAAAATTTGTTTGCGGGCTTTTTAAGTACATGGGCCAATGGTTTGGAACCCGCTCCCCAGTCAGCGCAGACAAACCATATGCCTCACTACTTTTCAAGAAAACTATTAAGGCTTTCGTGTTCAGAACCTATTTAGATCTAGAGCAGTTTGTCATCTTAATGTCCACTTGTAAGTCTCTATGTTCTTATAGCACCATTGAGTCTACATTTTATTTAACAGCGCGTTATATATTATTAAAAGTTATTAAATTCCCCTTTCAGATGATGTTAAGGTCATCTGTTTCTTTTGAACAACGGTTAACTAGCCTGGTGTCATGTGGCCAGCACAACCGCCTTTACTTTCCCAACTTAAGCCAGAGAAGTTAGTAGTTAAAGAACGCCCTAAAAATCCCGAAATTCAAAATCCCAGTCTTCACCGAGAATCGAATCCAGGACCCCAGGTTCGAATACAATCAGCCACCGCGTATTTATTATTATTATGTTAGAAACGAACGAGTAGTCATTCTCTGGCGCTGCCAGGGTCGAGTTTCGCTAAAGAGAAACAAAATTCATCGTAGTCCCTTTAACAGTTTCCACTGAGGAATTTTCTGGTGATATGGCAGGTCTGCAGCAGTACCGCCCTCTGAGAGGCAACAAGGATGTTCCTAGGAATGTTAAGGGCCTTGAAAGTGTCTGTGAGGTTAGTTGTTATAATCCCTCGGTTTATATAACAATGGGGTATATTGTAATTTTGGACAATATCCATAGACGCTTAATCTCCAAGCCTAGGTTCCTATATTTTCTTTGTTTTTCTATCTCAGTTTTTCTTAACTTATGAGACAGTGGTACGGCGATGTCGATAATAGTAGCGGTTTTTTTCTTTTTTATCAACAAACAGCAGATCCGGGCGATTGAAATCTACTGTTTTGTGGGTCAGAATAGACCTATCCCAGTACAGCTGATGTTCAGTAAACTCGAGAACCTCTTGTGGCGAGTAATTATAATAATTATCACTATTATTATCATTATTATTATTATTAATAAAATTAATGAACATTAGTCCCTATAACATCTTATCAGAGATGCACTGATCCTGCCTGTCCTGGACTGTGTCACCAGTGTGTATGCTGGATTCGTTATATTTGCATATCTTGGCACCATGGCTCACAACTTAAATGTTGATGTTGATAAAGTTGTTGATGAAGGTGTGTTGTTCGTGTGTTGTTTTAAATACAAACTCACCTTCATTTCATGAACACATCTACCAGAACACTGTCACACACACAATGACATCGATAATTTTCAAGTCTTTTTGTAAGAAATAAGCCAATGAAAAGTTTGTATGTGCATTTCTTTATAAAAGTAATTACACAAACCTGATTAGGACATAGTCAAGACCTCTTTATTATTTATATCAATTATATCTTATATCAATTCACACCGTCACTAATCTCTATATCTGTCTGATGCACATTTTGAATAGGTTATTTCTCCCACTTCCCATTCTTGGATAAAAAAAAAATTAACATATCAATTAAGTTTGCTATCAAAAAGGGAAATACATCTTACAATTTTGTGATGACCATGTGTGGTGGTAAATGTGGAGTTATTCCCCTAAGATAACTATTTTAAACAAGTATTTTATATTTTGCTTCTGCTAGTTATATATATATATATATATATATATATATATATATATATATAAATATATATATATATATATATATATATATATATATATATATATATATATAAAACTTTCTGATATTTTACTGACTACTATTTACGGCTTCATATTTGTCTCACTGTTCAGGTCCAGGTTTAGTTTTCATTGCCTACCCAAGTGCCCTGTCTACACTTCCACTTCCACAGCTGTGGTCAGTTTTGTTTTTTCTGATGTTGTTTTGTGTCGGTCTGGACAGTCAGGTAGTTACAAACAAAAAAGGTTCATTAGTACTAGGCAAGAAGTCAAGAAATGTAGTCCTTATTCTTTCTCTTTGACTTGTTACAATTAGCACCAGGAGACTTGTCAGCTGACTGTGCACTTTGACTTGTTACAATTAGCACCAGGAGACTTGTCAGCTGACTGTGCACTTTGACTTGTTACAATTAGCACCAGGAGACTTGTCAGCTGACTGCGCACGTTGACTTGTTACAATTAGCACCAGGAGACTTTTCAGCTGACTGCGCACGTTGACTTGTTACAATTAGCACCAGGAGACTTGTCAGCTGACTGTGCACTTTGACTTGTTACAATCAGCACTATAGACTTGTCAGCTGACTGTGCACTTTGATTTGTTACAATTAGCACTATAGACTTGTCAGCTGTCTGTGCACTTTGATTTGTTACAATTAGCACTAGTAGACTTGTCAGCTGACTGTGCACTTTGACTTGATACAATTAGCACCAGGAGACTTGTCAGCTGACTGTGCACTTTGACTTGATACAATTAGCACCAGGAGACTTGTCAGCTGACTGTGCACTTTGACTTGTTACAATTAGCTCTAGTAGACTTGTCAGCTGACTGTGCACTTTGACTTGTTACAATTAACACCAGGAGACTTGTCAGCTGACTGTGCACTTTGACTTGTTACAGTTAACACCATTAGACTTGTCAGCTGACTGTGCACTTTAACTTGTTACAATTAGCACCAGGAGACTTGTCAGCTGACTGCGCACGTTGACTTGTTACAATTAGCACCAGGAGACTTGTCAGCTGACTGCATCGACTTGTTACAATTAGCACCAGGAGACTTGTCAGCTGAATGCGCACTTCGACTTGTTACAATAAGCACTAGTAGACTGACTGTGCACTTTGACTTGATACAGTTAGCACCAGTAGCCTTGTCAGCTGACTGTGCACTTTGATTTGATACAATTAGCACCAGTAGCCTTGTCAGCTGACTGCGCACTTCGACTTGTTACAATTAGAACCAGGAGACTTGTCAGATGACTGTGCATTTCGCCTTGTTACAATTAGCACCAGGAGATTTGTCGGCTGACTGTGCACTTCGACTATTTCAGTTTATGCATGTTCAAGGGGTGACAACTGCATTACTGGATTGTTTTCCTAGTGTGTTCAAGTCCAGGCAAACCAGATTGACCTTAGGTTTGTGTTTCGTCAGTTTTCTGCTCGGGATACCATTATGTACACAGGTAAGACACTCACCTTTAAACTATACAGCCTGCCGCATGGCACACGGTATATCGCTACCAACGGAATAGAGAATAAATCTTTAAATGTATCTAGAACAGGTCTTTAATATTACATTTTATGATTGATCTTAAGTCCATCTAGATCCGATTTATCAGGGCCGGTCTTTGGCCACTGCAACCTATGCGATCGCAGTGGCCCGCGCTTTCATATGCCCCGCGCTTATTCTATGTGTAAATATTAAATGCAAAATCTATACGAAAAATTACTGGAAATTATTATTTATTAAAATCTCCTGAAAACTCAAAAAAATCTCCTGAAAAATAGACAAAATTGTCATTTGTGGGTGTCATTTATTACGGAAAACCCCAATCCTATGTGCGATTAAAAAAGAAGACAGTGTCAGCTTTCATGTAATAAAATGTAATAATCGGACGAATTTTCACCTAAACCGAAAGTTCCAATACCTTATTTACTTTTATAGTCACTGGCTTATAAATATGCCATCGGCTGCAAGGTTCGTTAAGTAAAGTTAATTTTATCGCAATTTTGTACTTAGTAAAGAATAAATAAAATGCAAAGTGGAATTTTGTTCTAATACAAAATCTTAATTTTCACTAATTATCCTTATTGCCACCCAGACTAGGCCCCGCGCAATCAGTTTCGCATAGGGCCTTGCGATTTATCAGCCCTTCCGTTTCCTATTTTGTTGCAGATATTAGTTAAAAAGTAATGTTCATGTTTATAAGTAGTTATGTCTACAATGTCATTTGCAGTGCAGGGAGCATTTACACTGAACATAGTATCATTAAAGTCAGCCAGCTTAAAACGACCTTATATTGGCCTACACTTTTTTGATAAACCTGGCCAGAACGAATAAACCTAAATTTAAATAACTTATGCTAATTAGTATTCCTTAATGACGATTACTATTTTTTCTTTATAAACCCAGCTCTACTAAGTTTCCAGTATTGTATATTTAGCCACTAATCTCAGGATTTATTCTCGCTCCCTTAGAAAAGTTCTATCCATAGACCTTTATATAGATCTGTGCTTCTATTCAACAATAAACAATATGATTCGTTGATCAAGATTACTAGATCTGCAGAATATATAGGTCATACTTATTAATGACTGTGACTGCAATACCCAAAAATCAAAACGCTCATTTAGTTTTTTTCTTCGTTTACGACACCAGGGTGGTTCTTATATCCTAAACCTACTCGACTGGTACATCGCAAGTTTCTCTGTTATGTTGATTGTCGTTATTGAAGTCCTGGTGCTGGCATGGATCTATGGTAAGTTTGTGAGGGGACAATGTATTTCTTTTAAATATTCGAATTTCTGAAGCTTTCATGGTTTTTCATTTTCATACAAAAAAAGAACTATCGAAACTAGAATGATACTACAATAACGTTTAGAGAATAAAAGCCCTGTGATTTTGGAGCCGGGGGGGGGGGACTTGACCTTTTTAGGGGCCCCATGTATTTTGACATTCGACATCATGACATGTGATAATGTACTTCATAAGTATAAAAGTCTTAATTCCAATGTGTACAGTATATGAGTGAAATTAACAAAAAAATAATTAAGATTCCTTTAATGAATAATACCTCTATTTATTGGCGAGATTATGTAGCCTACAAGTGACAAATGTCCATTTATATCGCCTCACGTCGTGCTTTCTGTGCAACAAAGGCATCGATAACATCGTCTAGATCAATGCTGTCTAGTATTTTTTACTCAACATCAATAGCAAGATTACATGACAGTGGCGTAATATCTAATGTAAAAAGTTTAGGGCATTCATTTGCGGGTTCTCAAGTGTGGGGCCCTGGGGGGGTTTTCGGAATTTGAACACACACCACCTCTTCCCACCCTAGCTACGCCACTGAGTTAGATCTAGATCTTGTACAAATACAGAACAGGTTTTCATTTGCACTTATTTAAGGTCTATTTTTTAAAGGTACTGAATGTCTGTATGACGATCTTCAAGCAATGCTGGGTTATCGACCTTGTAAAGTGTGGGTGTACTTCTGGAAATATTTAACACCTGCATTTGTTCTCGTGAGTACCTCTAACAGGAGTCTTTTCATCTTTGCTCAATCCATGTTTGTATCTGGTAAACCTTATTTGCATTGTAGATATCTAGCATAAGCTTTGTGTATGCATTCTTAACGGTGCAAGATAAATTTAACATGTATAATCTCCAGCGTAAAGTAGGCCTACACATAACTGTCTGAGACAAGTCTATATACAAATAAAAAGTTTAATTTGATTTAGAGCAAAAAGACAAAGAGAACTGATGGAGAGAAGTCAGAGCATTGAATTTTAAAAAACTTTTCAATTTAAAACAAAAAATGCTTAAGATTCTCAATATATCTCAACATGCATGACTTAGACTAACACGTGAAATGCGTAGGACGTAAATGATCTTTTAAGTAACGTCATAATTATAAGATAAGGTATCCCCAACATACAGTCCCGATAGCGCCCATCACACCAATGCGAATTTTCGTGATTAAGGATTTGTTTATCGTTACGCGTGTAATATAGTCTTTGTTCCTTTTCATTTACTTTTCCGACACCAAAACGCCCAACACAGCTGTCCCATGCAGAGTTGTCAGACTCAACGCGTGCATTGAGGTCGCCGAGGGTGATAACCTGTTCCGAATTTGGGATCTCACTGAGGGCAGACGAAATGTTGTCATAGAACATGTCTTGGAACTCAAAGTAGGAGCGTAGGCACTTATTATCAAGGTTACGTGTCCAGTAGATGTGTTAGTGTGTAGTGGTAGGAGTCTTTCTGAACCGTTACTCTTCACTTCTACTGTGTTCAACACTGTGTTCTTAACTGCGAAACTAACGCCGTGTTCCCTTTCTTCACTTTCGGCTTTGCCTTGCCAGAAGAGGGTGTAGTCTTTTTCTTTGATTGAACCAGAGTCAGCTAAACTGGACAGTTCATCATTTATTATTGCGGATTTGATTTTTTTGGTATCTTCTATGTCTGGTAAGTTTACATTAAGTCCAATTTGTAAAGGCTTCGGGAGACAACCTTGGGGAAAAATCAGGAGCTGGTGACCCGTAGGCAGATTGGTGCACAGTGTGCTACAGTCTGGCAGAGTCTGTGGCGCTACTGATCCCAAACAGTATCGGATGTTCCCTTCCTATGGTCTCATCAGCTGCGCGGAGAGTGGGGAACTGCTGTGTGGGCGACATCGTTCCGACCATAAACAATGCCCAAGCTTTCATCTCGCTTACTCCAAGCCCAAACCCAAAAACTGGAGAGGACACTCCAACTTCGCCTTTGGCGTCGGCCAAACACGGGAAGTGGCAGTTACCGGTTATAAACTCAAATGCTCAATTGACGTAGAGCAGAGCGCCAGGGTGGGAGGGATCCCAAGATCCCAATGAACAACTATCGCCCGCCTTAAGGTGGGCAGCCCCCAGTCACTAAGGTGCTGTCCCGTCATGCCTGTCTTCCTCGTTTGGGTACATGAGGATAGGACAATATCTGAAAAGCAGGCACAAAGCCAATGTACTAGTGGACATGAAGAAAAAAAAGAGGAGCTCCACTTTTAAACTGGGCACATGGAATGCGAGAACGGGCCTTCCTAGCATCTTTACAGTCCTCAGGCAACGCCGCCTGCGCTGGCTCGGACATGTTCGCCGGATGGAGGACAATCGTATCCCGAAAATCAATCTGAACTGGCAACTTGTGTCTGGCTCAAGAAAAACTGGTCGCCCCTTACTCCGTTAAGTGGATGTGATGAAGTGGGATTTAAAATCAGTGAACATTGATATCGACCATTGGGAAGACATAGCCTTAGACCTCACTAGTTGGAGGGAGACGGTGACCAAGAACGCTATGGACAGCGAGAAAACATGGACCTCAGCTCTTGAAGAAAAGAGTGCCACACGGAAAATGGTCATTCCCTTTACAACCAAAGCGAACGCCACCTTGGCCTGTAATATATGTGGACGGGAGTGTCTCTCCACAATAGGGCTTCACAGCCATATGAAAAAGTGTTCGAGATGAACCATACTACTGAAGGAGGCCAGTGATTGATGATAATATAGTATAACACTATGCCATTCAACATAGGTTTATTATTACAAATCTTATTCTAACTGTGACCTAGTATTATGATTAGGTCATAAGACCAGTTACTTCTGCTGTACTGGATAGTTAGTCCGGTGGTACTTCGTGGTACCAAATTATAGGCCTACTACCCAGGCTATTAATTATAACCTCTAGATATACAACTTACTGAGACATACAAGTAATAATACTAAGATTTCATTTTTAACTAATAATGAGTTTATTTATAAACAAAAGAAAAAGATCATTTAAAAACGCAACTAAAGGCCAACGAAAGACAATAAAATAATGAAAAAAAAATCAAAATAGTTGGACAGGTTCAGTTGAAAATAATCAAAGAACCGCTATCACGGAGGCACAATAGTGTCTCATCTCAGTAACAAAACGATGGCTTACAATAATATAATACAGGTTCTAACAATCAAATGACCGTCATCCATGAGACACACAACTGTCTCGTATCCAAACAAAAGTTTGTCTGTTACATACTATACGACCCTAATCTGGTCTTTACAGTAAACAAAAAACACATACGGGAGAGGATGAGAGACTAAGTAGACATATAATATTTACATAAATCAACTTATTAAAACAAATAAATAAAGTCTACTTAGATCGTTATTGAAATACACATTCCCATAACAGATATTGAAAAGGGGAAATTAATCTTAGAGTATTGAGATATATAGCTGTAAATGTGGTACTCTTCCCCTTAGATAAGCTTTATTTAATCAAAAAATGAATATTTTGCTGTTTTTGTTTTTGTAAATTTAGACTCTTTGGACTGCCGGTATTGTCGGATTCAAAACGATAGGATCTGTCTATCCTGGATATGCCAGTTGGGCTGATGGTATCGGCATCTTTGTAGCAGTTCTTCCAATACTTCCCATCCCTATCAAAATGATATGGACTCTAGCGAAACTGGAAGGTAGTCTTCAACAGGTGGGTTATAGATCTAGCGACATCACATCTTCCTTCGACTGTTAGAGCAAAGCAAATTAGATTTGTGGCAAAATATGTAAGTCACAGCTGGGGCTGCGTAGCCACGGGAAATACTGCATTCCTCATTAATCCTCATTAGTCTTCGGACTCGAAGACAAGCCTTATAATTATCAAATCAAAACTTCTACGCTCTTGTTATAAGATAATGTCTTAACTAAAACTATGCCAGCCATTAATATGCATGACTAAATGCATGACGCGTAGGACGTAATCATCTTCTTTTTTGAAGTAACGTCTGTATTATATAAGATAAGAAAATGTTATTGCTTCTGTACCCTGGATACATTTAACTGAAAACAGTAAACAGTTTTAGATCTGCTTTTTTAACTTCTTGTTGGTGTTCACACTAACAGTGAAATCAAAGTGACCTGTTCTTTACACATTGATTTTTAAGATCATTAAGCAATTCATTTCTATAAGACAGGGGAAAAGAGAAAAAAAAACGATATAATTTTGAAAGTACTATTGCCGCAAATTGCGAATTGAGTTAGCCACAAAAATGGCTGAAGAAGGTCAGAGTGGCCACCTTACTAACAACTGCCGGGACAAAAAGCGACGGACATATATGAACGATCAGTGTTGCCTATATATTGATATTCATCAGATTACATTTTGAATTAAATTTAGTTTTGTGTATTGCAGAGGTTAAAACAGTCAATACGACCTTCACCTACATGGCAGCCTGCAGCAGAAGTAGAATTGGAATAAAACTTTATATGTGAGAACGGGGAATTTCGCAAACAATGAACAAAAATAAATTGTTATTGTTTTTGTAAAGCTAACATTTTTCTGGTGTTTTTTTTTTTTTTTAAATTTAAGGTTCACATGTTTTTGTTTATTAATGGCACTTTATTTCTTTTGAGTCTACTTATCTCTAACCACGATGTACCTCTGTTTACTTATATGTTTCTCTTTGATAAGCAGACTGTAACCGATTCAATTCGATTTTATTTCGGTTTTAGATATAGATCATTTGCCTAGATCATCTTTAAAGTTTGTATTTTCTAACAGTAATAAATTGCCATACAAGTTTTGCAAACCCATTTATCTAATGGCCAGGCACTCACAAGTTTAAAGTGCGGTTATTTACGCCATAAGTAAATTTCCCCTTTCAGACCTTTGGATCTAAAGAGTAGATGATGTAAAGGTCAATTGTTTCTGTGACCCACAGTTAACGAGAGTGTCATGTGGCCAGCACAAGGACCAATCACTTTTACTTTTTCCCCAACTAGTGTCAGATACCCATTAGAGCTGGGTGGACGCCATAAACTTTGTTAAAGACTGTTGATAAACATGTTCTGTCAACTAGTAGGCTCGCCGCCAGAAGAGAAAAGCAAATATGTAGGTCGCAACTGGGGCTGCGTTGCCACATTACATACTGCAGTCCTCATTTAATCTTGAACACTCGAAGACAATCCTTATTATAGATCTATTGATTGATCACTCAAGCAATGGCTATAGCTTTTTTATGCTATACGAATATCCTTCACTAAATAAGAAAGAAGAATAGGTTGTGCTTTCATAGTTGTTTGTTGCACATTTCTATTTATTTTTAAAACGGGAAAAACTAAAACTGACACACAGACTTTAAGGATACAGTATTCCTGTGTGTGTGTGTTTACTTGTGTCTGCTAAATTGGTAGTTCTAGGAGTTCCTGTCCTCATAAGCTCTCCCAAAATCGCTTAGTGAAGCTTAGGCTCAGACAGGACATTAGGCTTTACATCTTCCATTCCAAAGTAGAACTATGATGACAAGGAACTCCATAACATCAACTATGAAAGGTGACGTACTTTTCCATTTGTTTTAAGGTACTCAAAGGTCTTAAATGACCAGATCATAGATCTAGATTAGTTTAGATAGATTATCATATTCATAGATGCAGTGGCGTAGCTAGATCTATGGATTTGGGGGCCCCGGTGGGGGGCTTGGCCTCTTTAGGGGCCCTGCATTTTGAAATTAGACATCATGTTATGATAATGACATGAGAAAATTGCGTAATTTTTTATATTTAGTGTAAAAACAAATTTCGGGCACAGCAAATGGGGGCCCGGGGAGATGTTTACATTTGGACCCTCCCTCCTTCCACCCTAGCTAAGCCACTGGACAGATGTAGGCTAGATCTAGAATTTAAGCCTAGAAAGTAGAAACAATGTAGGCCTAAAGACAGTAAAGTTTGACATAGGGAATGATTTAAATTTTGTGAAATTTAGATATTTGATATTACATTCTAATTTTCTAGATGTGTCAGTTTGTTTTACATGTTTCGGATGTTCCTTCAGAGTTGAAGAGAATTTACTTCCGAATCCAAACCAGAACACTAAGGATGGCAGAGGGCAGGGTATGAACCCGGGACCATCGAGACGACCGAGAAACAGTCCAGCAAGCATACCGCATGACCAGGCAGCCATCTAGATAGATCTAGACCAGAGATAGGCCAAATCTAATTGGTGAAGTGTGAAAATAGTTTGTATAGATCTAGATATGAGATAGAATCCCAACAGGACAAGAAGATCTAGGCGTATATAGACCTAGATATTTAGAAAACTTTTTATTAGTGAATCTAAATGCATTTGCCTAGTAATTTAAAACTAATCAGAAATAGAATTTGTTTAAGTATTAAACTTTCTTTTCTGTTTCAAGATTTATTTCGAAAAAAAAAGTCCAAGTCGATGCTGTATTAAATAGTTGACGAATTTCAATCATATATATGACAAGAGTTTACAAGTGGTGCAAAGTTCAAAGTTCAAGTTTTTTTTTTTCATTGAAAAATGTTTTAAATATAACTAGAAAAGTTGAGCATATGCAATAAGTCAGTTATTTTTTGTGAGTGAGATAGTTAACAAGTAGGTTATACATGTTTTGTCAGGTACCCTGTTAGAGTACATAATAAGTATATAGTATTAATGTCAAGGCTGTCCTACTGTATGGTTCTGAAACACGGAGAAGTACTGAAGCAACAACACACAAAGTACAGACCATCATTAACAGATGCCTAAGAAGTATCGACTACACTGGTATGACAAAGTAGAAAACACCAAACTGTGGGAGATGGGTGGACAGAGAAATATAGAGGTGCAGATCTTAGAGAGAAAGTGGAGATGGATTGGTCACACCCTTAGAAAAGATTCCAACAACAGAGCTAGACAAGTCTTAGAGTGGAACCCCCAGGGAACAAGACACAGAGGAAGACCGAAAAGAACGTGGCGACGCAGTGTACTAGAGGAAGCCGACAGGACAGGAAAAGAGCTGGGAAGCTATTAAAAACTAGCAAGAGACCGTGGAGAGTGGTGTGAGGCCCTTTGTTCCAGGAAGAACGCAAAGGAAAGATGATGATGATGTGGTATTAGATAAGTGGATGACTTTTCTCCATCTCTTAGTCTCTCGCTCTCTCTCACTTTTCTTCTTTCTCTCGCTCTCTGTCTCTCTTTTTTTTCTTTCCTTCTCTCTCCCTCTATCTCTGTAAAAAAGGGGTGGGGAAGGACGATGTCAAAACTAATATGATCCTAATTCAGACCTAAAAAACTAAAGCTCACTATCATTCCCAGCATGTAAAAATGCATACTATCCTGACATCAAATAGTTATTTAAAAGTTTTCAAAAAGGGCATTTAAAAAAAAACAAACATAAAAAACCCACATAAAAACATAAAGAAAAAGAGCGAAAGTGTGTACTTTTTTAAAGTGGTAGGGCACTTATAAAATTTATCGCAATAACGTAATAGCTAATGGTTAAGCGCTTGGCTTCCGAACCTGAGGTCTTGGGTTCGAATCCTGGGATTTTGAATTTCTGGATTTTTAGGGCGCCCCTGAGTCAACCCAACTCTAATGGGTACCTGACTTTAGTTGGGGAAAGTAAAGGCGGTTGGTCGTTGTGCTGGCCACATAACACCCTGCTCGTTAACCGTTGGCCAAAGAAACAGATGACCTTAACATCATCTGCCCCATAGATTGCAAGGTCTGAAAAGGGAATTTTTTAAAACACATACACAGATGTATATACACACACACGCAAACAAGATTTTAAAAAAAAAAGTTACTGCTATCTCACGTTCAAAGTTTAAGAACAGTGTACAGTGTGTACAGGTTCATCTATTGTGTACACACACACAGAGAATCACGTGAACGCTTAGACGGAAAGCACAGCACATGAATGGGTTTCGTGGCGGCCCATCTGAATAAAGAAGGTGCCGGCATATGCTTTGGTTGTATACGTTTCTTAAGCTGATGAAAAATTTTCTGTTCTCTACAGAACTGATTGAAAAGAATGGACCACAAACAATGCCTATGTCCCTAAAAGCTATGCAGTAAGAACCGCTGAGATCTTTTAACACAAAACTGTGTGGTGTGAATAACAGATAAACGGATTCATGTTATCAAACTCTTTATATCACAGATCCAAATCTATTTTTAGTTTGCTGGTACATTAACGAATTGTGTTTTGTTTTGGTTTACAAATTGGCAATAGTAGGCCTACTAACCATGATTATGAAAGATAATTTGTACTGGTGAGTAATCTATATGTATTCGAGAATAGTCTTATTTAAGTTATAGTAATATGTATTCAACGATAGTAATCAAGCATAACTTTAAAGTTCCGAATCACTAATGGGCAGGAGTAAGGCGCTCTTGGCGCAGGCTTTTTTTTTTTTTCAAATCGATGTATCCAGTGGCAGACGTGGCCAATGGACAACCTGGAAAACTCCGGAAATCCCCACATCTCTTGCAAACTCTTAAAACATCATATTTTAGAAATAAAGAACCCCTATTCATTTTTGATGATTTTCATTCCAATAACATACAAATAAGAATCATTCAATCAAACAAATGACGCACACACACATGTTCAGGGCCGAATTTAAGTATGTGGATGTCCCGGGGCAGAATTTTTGTGAAGGCCCATTAGAATTTTTTTGAAAGCTTTAATAGAGATCTACTTATGAATGAAAATACTTATGTCTAAAAGCATACTAAATTTTTGAAGAAGAAATGAAGATTTTGTCATTTTAATCTCATTTTCCTTTTAAAAAACATTTAACATGCATATTTTCGTTTTAAAGAAAAAAGTTTATTTTTTACTTTGTGTGTGTGTGGGGGGGGGGGGGGTAAGTCCCGTCGCTGTATTTATATATTCCAACCAGGGACGTACAGGGTATATGGGCAAATGTCCGGTGGGTGGTGCCAAAATGGGCCTGTGGGGCTGCAGAATAGGCCACATTAAAAGTCAGTAAGTCCAGTAAACTTGATAGACCTCTCCTAACTTTTCATAAAGATCTTGACATACTTTAACTGTGTATTAAATCTACAGTCAAGAACCCACTCACCTCACGTCACAACCTCGCTGTGTCCCGGTCTGCCCCAAACGTCTCGATATATATAGAATATCTAGCCCACGCCTAAAACTATCTTCAATAATTGTCTGTATCTGTCCCTACCGACGTATCTATCGCTCTACAAGACAAAAATCTAACTGACATTGCCCCTAACCTTTGTCTGGTCTCTGGCAATTCTATCGGTGATAACACCTATGCAACTAGTTAATATCACTCACGCACACACACATACAACACTGTGACAGCCACATAATCCGAAATAATGGATTCGCCCTATAGCAGTTTACCGTGCATCTGTAATAATCCTGTTAACACAATAAGAGATTAACAGACAACATAAGACCTAGCTATGTTTTTTTTGTTATAGTCCTATAGAAGTCGAACTAGTGTGAACATACTCATGTGAATCTAAAACGAGACCCTGAACTTAAAACTAGGAAGTATTTCTTCATGTTATGATGTAGTTATGTTTACGGCAGTCTGTAGACTCACTGTTATTGTTACTCTAATGTGCATTATATACTTGGATTGGTCGGTTCGTCGCAAGATTCCATGAGTTCACACTACGAAGTCATTGACAAACCACAATTATTATTTAAACAGTTAAACATGGAACCAAATAGAAATCAAAAGGAAATCGTAAAGAGAACAATTGAGAGTGAAAAAAGTAAAAAAAATTGCTGGAATCCTCTGCCAAGAGATGCAGTAAAATTTGTAATTTCCTCATGAATTGGCACAAACACTTCAGGAACGTTGCTGAATCTCTTTCAATGTTACTGAATCTCTTTCAATGTTACTGAATCTCTTTCAAAGTTGCTGAATCTCTTTCAATGTTACTGAATCTCTTTCAACGTAACTGAATCTCTTTCAATGTTGCTGAATCTCTTTCAATGTTACTGAATCTCTTTCAAAGTTTATGAATCTCTTTCAACGTTACTGAATCTCTTTCAATATTACTGAATCTCTTTCAATGTTACTAAATCTCTTTCAATGTAACTGAATCTCTTTCAAAGTTACTGAATCTCTTTCAATGTTACTGAATCTCTTTCAATGATACTGAATCTCTTTCAATGTTACTGAATCTCTTTCAATGTTGCTGAATCTCTTTCAATGTTGCTGAATCTCTTTCAATGTTACTGAATCTCTGTCAATGTTACTGAATCTCTTTCAATGTTACTGAATCTCTTTCAACGTAACTGAATCTCTTTCAATGTTGCTGAATCTCTTTCAATGTTACTGAATCTCTTTCAATGTTACTGAATCTCTTTCAAAATTACTATATCTCTTTCAATGTTATTGAATCTCTTTCAACGTTACTGAATCTCTTTCAAAGTTGATGAATCTCTTTCAATGTTACTGAATCTCTTTCAATGATACTGAATCTCTTTCAATGTTACTAAATCTCTTTCAATGTTACTAAATCTCTTTCAATGTTACTAAATCTCTGTCAATGTTACTGAATCTCTTTTAACGTTACTGAATCTCTTTCAATGTTGCTGAATCTCTTTCAATGTTACTGAATCTCTTTCAATGTTACTGAATCTCTTTCAATGTTACTGAATCTCTTTTAAAGTTGATGAATCTCTTTCAATGTTACTGAATCTCTTTCAATGTTGCTAAATCTCTTTCAATGTTACTGAATCTCTTTCAAAATTACTGAATCTCTTTCAATGTTACTGAATCTCTGTCAATGTAACTGAATCTCTTTCAATGTTACTGAATCTCTTTCAATGTTACTGAATCTCTTTCAATGTTACTGAATCTCTTTCAAAGTTGCTGAATCTCTTTCAATGTTACTGAATCTCTTTCAACGTAACTGAATCTCTTTCAATGTTGCTGAATCTCTTTCAATGTTACTGAATCTCTTTCAATGTTACTGAATCTCTTTCAATGTTACTGAATCTCTTTCAAAGTTTATGAATCTCTTTCAACGTTACTGAATCTATTTCAATGTTACTGAATCTCATGAAAACTTTCTCGAAGGAGCATTCACAATTCCATTTACTCCTGGAGATCATGTCACAATAGACAACGTAGAAACACTAAATCATGGCCATTGGCCACATAGGTGCAGACGTCAACGCTCTCATTCTTTAATTTACATGAGCGCCTTCAACTTCAGATGTCTTTTAATAATTTAGTGTCTCTAAATGCAATCACCAAACAGTGGAGAATTTAACTAATGAAGTGAAAGATTGGACACGGGCGCGTCGGACATGATCATCTTCTTTTTTTGAAGTAACGTCTGTATTTAATAAGATTGATGAAAATCTATAGCCAAGTTTGAAAATCTCACTCTAACAAACCTTCTGGGGAGAATGGGCTATGTGTGAAAAATGATTGGAAACTAAAGAGCTCAGACCAGGAGAGAGCATTAGAGTGAATGCTACAAATTACGCGGCCCATCTGCTTGATCGGATATCAGATAACATCATTGCCTTAGACTCAGAGACTTATAAATTAAACCAAAAAATTGTAAACAAAAGTGGATTGGCTTATTTTTACTAATAAATTATATTTATGTATCTAGAAACGTAATCATTGGGCTCATAAGTAACTAATATTGACTTCACTCGAATCACCGGAGTCCAGGACAGTGTGGCCTGATCAGTCTAGAATACATAGGTCTACAGTCATCTGAGTTACAATAAACATAGATGGATAATATTAAATCTTGGAGGTAATTTTGAATGGATTTATAGATTGAATGTTCGATTATACTGCCATTATAGATTATTGCAGTTTAGGTATGAGAGAGTGTAGCCTACATATAGATTTAGTTTTTTTTTTTTTTTTGTTTGACTTGTACAAATAAATATTTAGCATGTCAACTAAAAAATGCGAAAGTTATCTTCCGACCTCCCCCCCCCCCCCTCCCATTCCCAGGGATGAGTGGAGATGACGTGTACCCTTGGTTATTGTTTTGCTACACCTCTAGTATCGTCTGCTAAATATGTTGACATTGTGTCTACGAGTATGCGTTTGTTGTAAGCGTGTAGAGTTATTCCCCTTGGTATGAATGTTTATTTGAGTGTTGTGTAAACTGTGTTATGTGAGAAGGTGTTAAGAAAGAGTCTGGTGTACCTAGCGTCTAGTGTTGGCGTCGCTTAATGAGTTCAGTGTTCTTTAGTTAATATTAAGCTTATGATGTCCACGATGTCCAGTCAGCTATTGTTTTTTTTTTTGGACAATCATTTTTTTTTCTATTGTACCTTGAAGGATGAAAAAAAAAATAAAGTTCCTCTTACAGACTTTGCGATCTATAGGGCAGATGATGTCAAGGCCATCTGTTTCTTGGTTAACGAGCAGGGTGTCATGTGACCAGCACAACCGCCTATACTTTACCCAACTTAAGTCAGGTACTTATCAGAGTTGGGTGGACTCAATTCGAAATACCAGTCTTCACCGAGATTCCAACCCAGGATCCCAGGTTCGGAAGCCAAGCGCTTAACCACTCAGCCACCTCACCCCTTTACTTTGAAGGATACCTTCAAACAATGAGTCGGGTCTTACAATATGACCGAACCAGCTCTTCCCAGTATTGAGTTTTTCCTTGTTTTTTTGTCAGCCAGAGTGTTGACTTGTAAAACTACAAACTCATTTGGCTTCTTTTACTGTATCTGATACCCAGCAGTCGTCTGTAGCATTTACTCTCAAATCCTTCAATATTCAAATTTCACAAACCAAATAGGGGTACAAAGACTAGACCACAAAAGAAGAAAAGTTGCAGCCACTGTATACAAAGGCATACACAGTTTACTTATGTCGGTGGAAAAAATTATATATATACATAAAACACGTTGACAGATCCTTCCTTTCTTAACAATGTTTCTGTGTCGCCAAACTAGTTTCTTTTTCTTCGGCTTCCTTAATTTTATTGCCCGTTTGCCACATTGGCTCCCATTTTTTCGTGTTCTAGCAATCGTTCAACTTAATGCAATAATAGGCCCATGATTATCTTGGCAAACATTATTAATATGAAATGGTATAGCAATATGTCATGTATTCTGTAACGTAGACATGTCATTGCAAAAGCGATTTATTCTATTTGAATGTGTTATCGTCTGCTAGCAACAAAGTCAATGATATAATATGGCCTGGCTCTGTGCTCAATGTTTTCGTGATAGTCAGCTGTCTGTCAACTATAAGGTTCAGCCACTTCTCGCTCTTGCACCCTCTGAAGCTGAAATTACAAGTCATCGAAAGGGTAGTTCTACCATCAAATGGTAAGTAGACCAATTGGAAGTTAATAGAAGCTACACAATTATTTTGTATTAGAGCAGTGGTTCCCAAACTTTTTCCTTAATGAAACACTTTGCACATGCTAAGTCTTTAGTGGAACACTTTGCTAATTTTTTACAGAAATTAATTAACGTGGTAGCCTACTAGTTAATTATTCCATTAGCTCACGGAACACCTATTCAGGCCTCGCGGAATACTAGGGTTCCGCGGAACACAATTTGGGAAACAATGTATTAGAGGGGGTTTTTTGTGTGTGTCACTCGACATATGTGTTCATATTTTCATTAGACGTATGTTCAGTATGTTTTGTAGTTCAGAACTTCTATGTTCAGTATTCTTGTTTCCTATTCCCTTTATAGTTCTGTGAAGTTTCAAAAGTGATTATTGAATTTAATTTGTTAAGTTATATTGCGAAATTGTTGTGGATCCGTAAGTTGCTTTCGCCTGAAATGATAAGGAATATAAGCTCGCCCCTACTTATAAAATGCTTTATATGGCATGCGTCTCAATTATCCTCTGACAACCAGTCCAATTCCTGGTTATCACGTGTGACTCTGAAATTGGGTCTGGTGGAACTGTTATCACTGGCAGGACAAACACCAGGCGCATTGACCAGTCGGACAGGAGGGGATTGTTATCCTCGGCTGGCTACCCAGCTCGGAGAAGTAAAACTAAAAAAAAAAATGAAAACCTCTGCTGTATTGAGGAGGACATATCCAAACTTGGGAAAGGTTTCGAAATTAAAAATTAAAGAAAAATTACTAATCACTAATCCCAAAACTGTATCGGAAATTGCCGTGCCTTTGGACGCATTAGCTGCCTACAATGGGGAGGGGAACTTATGTGTGGTCAACATCGTTTCAACTATAGCTAATGCCCAGGCATTCATCATTTCTTTGAGATGATCCATAATCACTTCGCGACTGAAAGAGGCCATAATCTAAAGTTTAAGCTAATGCAAACAGTATACCCTACCTACATTTGCAATGTTATCGACTTTAAAAAACAAAGATTGAGCTCCGTTAATCTTTTTATGGTTAGATTGTGCTTCTGTTCGAGCAAAAAGGAACTTCAGCTATTTTATTTCGTACATGTTTAGCAATAGTTTTACAAAGTTGTCTGCCTATCTGGTAAAAAATTGTTTTCACCTTATTTCTCCCACACCCCATCTCTGATCAAGTTGAAATTTTGCACTATTATTTCTTGTACCTGACAAAACAAGAATCAATATTTAAAAAAAAAACAATAATGGGTTAATTAACTATTGGTAATAATTTCTTTTGTATTTGGGATCGAGTACTTGACAGATGTCATGGTATAAGATGAATTAGTCCCCTTGATGAGGCTTGAGCCTTGAGTGAACAAGTTTTTTTTTGTATGCATGGGAAAAGCGATCACTGTAACATTCACCAGGATACCCCCTTCTTCCTCCCCCCCCCCCACCCACACACATTTCCTTTTCCCAACTGGTCCAGACAAGTGCTAGGATAAGAGCGCATTTAGAAAGCTAAAGGCATGAATTTGCACTAAACAAAAACAGTTGGTATTTTTAATCGCACAGATCTATTTTTTGTTGGTTTAGATCTATTACAAATTTAAAAACATGACTGATCCAAACTAATTAATATAATTACACTTAATATAAGCTTTATTATTTTTTTAAAGTATTTTTTCCCTTGTTTCTTGTTCATTACAGACTTATGTCTATAATATTGGAAGGCACTCCGTGAATGTAGCCTGCAGCTATATGAAAATAATTTAAAAATTAGGAAAAGTTATAAGATAATACCATTCAATTTAAATGTTTCTTATGAACCTTTTCGATATCGCTACACTCTCAAAAACTAATCGTAATGAGATCTATTCATGATTGTATTTGATCGATTCTCATTTCTAACCAGAGGAACTAAGGCTTTGTGTTTTGTTTCTCCTCAGAATCTCTGGCAATAGTCTCTGTATTAGCATCATGTGGCATCGTTCTGTTTGCAGTCAATGTTCTTGTAAGAAGGCTGGCTCTACGAATTCTTTTAGCACGCAGATTTTGGATGTGTAAGCTGAATTGTTTATAAGTGCTAATACATTTAGAATAATAGGTCGATTGGGTCGGATGAGAAGTCCGGTGGTTAGGACGAAAGGATATCAAAAGCTCCTAAAAATTTGTAAGTAGATAGGGGGGACTAGGGGTAATATGGGATTATAACTTCATGTAATTGATAAATTTAGAGTGACTGCTACTTTAAAATTGATTCAGTTTTTTCAGTATATAGGCCTATATTAAATAATATTTCTAATAAAGGTCAGATCATTAGCATCGTTACTTTCTTATTACTGAAATAATAAATGAATAATAAAAATCATGTTTGTTCCATTTTGCCCTCCAAGCAGAGGTTATTAAGAAACGGTACCAATGTCAGTTAAACTACAACAATACTAAAGTGCAGACAGCCATTGTTTCCAAATCAAAAGACATTTATTGTGTTAGCTTTTAAAAAAAAAACTCATTCAAAGTGTTTTAACATGTGTGTGTTCCTTAGATGAATTACCGAACCAAAAATCTTTAGCCACGTGGGTGTGGGGTGTGATAGTCAAGTCTTTGGGCGGATGGAAGTTGTCAACATACTGTTATCAAAGCTGCCTGCCTTCATTACCTGTGCCACCTTTGGAAGAAACACTAAACAGATTGATTATTTCCCTTCAACCATTGTATGCAGATGATCCAGAGAAACTGAAGGAGCTTGAGGAGGAGGCAAAGACATTTAAGGTTACATTAAAAATTTTAAATCCTATTTGTGTATCAAATACTTTAGAAACTCATTTCGAGTACAACAAAGAAATGTGCTAGCTTGTTAACTCAAGTTGGTGTGGCTGAATGGTAAAGCGCTTGACTTTTGAACCTATAAGGATCTCGGATTCAAATCTATGTGAAGACCGGGACTTTGAATTTCGAAACTTTTAAGACGCCTTGAGTTCAAACAAAATTAATGGCTACATGATTTAAGTTGGAAAAAGTAAAGGCGGTTGGTCGTTGTGCTGGCCACATGACACCATCGTTAACCGCAGTGCTGGCCTTAGGCGTAGGTAAACAAGATAACCTCGAATTTGTGGGGGCCTAGCATAGGATTCATAACTAATTTTATGTAAAGAAAAAATTGCGGAACTTGTATCAAATCTCAGACACAATAAATAGAGCTTTATGGCTCTATGACTGCTGTACTAGCTCTAATTCACGTCACCTAGGGCCTCCAATTATGTTTGAGATTTGATCATATCCGCCCCTGTTAACTGTCGGCCACAGAAATAGGTTACCATTACATCGTCTGCCTTATAGATTATAATATCTAAAAGGAGAACTTTACCTTTTTTTTTTGGTCAACTATAGGATACACGGAAATTTACTGTTGTCATTTAGGAATATTTCTACAACTGCACAAAAGTTATTTTATTATTATTTTTTTGTGAGCAGAAAACTCTTGGGACAAAGGCTCAAGCCCTGCTGATCCTTCGCTCATGTTATAAAGATAATTACATCGATGATTGGTGGTAAGCTTAAGCTAATTGGTAGAGCATTCATATGTGAAAATGTGTTGTATATAATGTGGATGGAGTTTAGATGAATGTGAATTTTGGAACACTAGCACTGGAGTCACGAGAGGTCAGGTGACAACTTATAATCAAATTTCATGTATTGTTACAGAAGTGATACAGTGGTTTTAAAAATATATCTTTGTGAGGTAAAAACACTATAAATTTTATTTAGGAGACTCATGTTGTTGCCACATTTAGAGAATTCTTATGAAATATTATGCGTCCTAAAACTTGGTCTTAGGCCTATATGTGTGTGATGCTGGTGATACTAATCCCATTTAAGATTTCTCGAATCTGAGTTTTCTCCCTTCCTTACACATTACTTCTTTTCCGACAGCGAGTATCCTCCCCTGTGAAGATCTGATCTATGGCGATCTGATATCTAGTCGTGAAACAAATCTCATTCCTGTATTAGCTTTTAAGGCAGTTGGTAGAGCTAGTTCGTTAAACTTGCATATCCCTTGGTTTAATCTATCAAGACGTCTTTTCTTTAAGTGTTCAGAATGCTGATATAATTTTTTTTTTGCTTAGATGAAGGGTGACATCAGTCTGTCTAAGTGACCAACAGGGATATGTAGTAGTTTCTCGGCAAGAGATTGTTTCATCATGAAAGCCACTCCCGATTGCCTGTCCTCCTCATGGTCTCCCCCAGACCAGTATAGGGTGAAGCCACCTTTCAGTCAGCGACCCTTGGCTCGCCAAGCGTACCTCACCAAGGCAGCTTTGTCTACATATAGCTAGGCCAACTCTAATGCCACAAGTGCAGACTTCCGTTGAGGGCATTCACTTTGTTGCTGTCCTACAGTGTGCGGACATTCCAGCAGACCGAAGATTGAGTAATGCAGCAACCTACATACTTTGCCACATCCAGAGCAGAGCATGACTAAATGCATGACGCGTAGGACGTAATCATCTTCTTTTTTGAAGTAACGTCTGTATTATATAAGATAGGATAAGACATAACCATTGTCCGCCTGTGGTCGATTTAGATTTTCTTTTTGCTGTCTACGTCTGTCCTTGGCAGTGCAATTTGTTTTGGCCTCAAATGTGTGTATCCCGCGGCCGTTGTAAGTGATCTCTAGTTGTCTCGTTCTGAAGCCGCCTGCAGCCAGGCGCTCTCTTTGATGGCAGTTAAAGCATGTTGGCGCCTAAACTGGTCCATAAAGAGTTTCCGTGGGGCAACTCTGTTACGTCGACCACCTTTCAGCTCACAAAAAAAAACTGCTTTTTACTGGATATGAGCCCTTTCAGGCGTAGCTATCGTAGCTATAAGATTTGACTTAGAGTACTTCTATAATAATATAGATCTAAATACACAAATTAATGAAATGCGCGTAGGCAAGTTTGAACAGGTGTAGCTAGATAACACCTTTCTTTAAGTTGTTTGATCTGCCAAAGTGATTTTTTTTTCTCACTAAGGTGTTACCCCCTGGTGGTTGTCACCAGTGATATGATGCCCGCACCCTAAGCAAATGAATTTATTTTTTTTTTAAAGGGAAAAATACATTTACCTTATGTCAAGAAGTCCGCTGGCCAATAACAGTAATTATTATATAATGGATCATTGCTACTGGACCCCTACTACTAAGGCTTGTGCCAGGTAATTAGGCTATCATTATAAATAGGCCTACTATATTATAGTAGCCTACTTTAATTAACAAAAGCATAAATAGTCTAGACCTAATTTTTAGTCTATTTGTTAGTTTTGGGCAATCGGCACAATTCAGGCCACTTGTGCCGTATTTATTTGGACTCCTTGGCCCCTTCCCTCGAATTTTAATAATGAACTTTTAAGTATATTTATTACATTTATTTCATTTTAAATAATGCCATCATTAATCTGTCAGTAAAAAAAAAAAAAGAACGCTAATATGTATAGATCGTCTGAGTTTGTTCTTTATAATTAAATTCCTCACTTCCAGTTTTTAAAGGATTTTAAAAATTACTTTAGTATAGCCCAATGGTCACTCTTCTTGCTTCAAATCTTGAGACTTAGAGACTCACAGCTTCACGCCATGAGGAGCGATCGAGAGCTAGTGCTAGGGAGGTCAATACAAGCGCTACAAAGACACTCTCAAGAGCTCCTTCAAGGAATGCGATATCGTCATTCATGGTTCAATTCTAGTTTCCAACTGGATACCCCCAACCCTCCGAGGACAATATTAAAATACGCATCATGTGTTTGGGACCCTCTCAACTCAAGCAAACGGGTTGCCTGAATCAGCCAGGAAAACCAATCACTTAGCAGAGTTTAAAAGTCTTAAATTGACATGCATGATTAGATTGACACATTGATACGCGCATTGCGTATTTATCTTCTTTTACGAAGGAACGTGACCAGTATAATTATAAGATAAAGTAAGATCTTTCCCAAATATAGATCCTAGGACTTTATATAAGGTCTGTTTTATATGCGTTTTCAAACATTTTTTAAAAATCTACACTGTACAAACAAAATGCTTCTTAAATTTTAGAGGTGCTAGCTCTCTTTATCAAATCCTATGTGTACGTGAAATGATTCTGTCTGGGACATTGGAACCTCTGACAATCAGACAGACAGTGCCTGTATGTATGGAACAATACAAGAGAATATTTTCTACAACAAGGTAAAATTAGATGTGAATCTACTAGAGCTAAATCTATTAATGCCTCTTGAAATATTCTATTTAAAAAGTGACACAAACCTTAGAATGTTATTTAGTCTATTTAGTCGGATCACTGTTATCCTGCCTAGATTAGTCTAGATATAGATTCTAGGGATTTTTATATGTAGGCCTATGTTTTTGTTTGTTTTGCATGCTTCGGATGTTCCTTCAGAGCTGAAGATAGTTTACTTCCTAGTCCAAACCTCCCGCAGGACGACGGGAGATGGGAGCGGGCAGGATTTGAACCCTCGACCATCGATAAATCCAAACGACAGTCCAGCGAGCAAACCGCACGACCAGGCAGCCACCAGACAACAATATAAACATATTTTGTTAACATGGAGTCTAGATCTAGATAAATTCATTTGTAATAAGATAGGCCCTATTAAATGAAAAATTTGAAAGCTATTAGTTAATACATCTAAACATTTCTATCAGGGGATTTTATAATGACTTGATTATTTAAATTTGTAATCATATGGGATAAGCAGTGATTAATGATAATAAATTATATTAAAGGGCAATACAAACTAATGAATTAAAGTTATAATGAGCCCATATAATTTATTTTTAGGGGGGGGGGGAGAAAATTCCCCCCAACAACCCTCCCCCCCTCCGGAAAATATCCCATGTAATGAGCATAATTAATTTAGATAGGCTGTACCAAAACTAGTTTGGGAGGAGTTCTATTTTGGCTAAGGGGGGACAACTCTTTAGAAAACTAGTATCGGTAAGGCGGTATGGGAATGGGAAAGTGTATACTTATGAATTCAATTCCCCTTTAGCTGGTAGAGCTAGATCTAGAAAAAGGGTTCTTCCACTACTGGTAGAAACTTTTGTTATTAGGCTTTTTTTTTTTATTCATCTGGCCTAACCAGTGACTGCTATGGATTCTTAAATTCTCAGTAGGTCTCATATAATCATAATATTTGTTTTTAATGGCTTGAGACTCTCAGACTATTGTGCCAAGTAAAAGTAAGACAATAGGTTAAGATGTTACTAAGAGAATTTACTCGGAATTACCAACACTCTGCCTGACTAAGACAAAAATAATTTAGAGTTTTAATTAATTTTTAAAATGTTTATATTGTTGAACCATTTCTACTTTAAATTATTTTTATTAGGATACCAGGGGAGGAAGTAGATACTATACAGACTTACCCTGCAAGAAAGTCACAAGTAAGTTTTTGTCACAAAACTTTTTTACTAGGCTACTAAGGTAGACATAATTCTTCTACTTGGGTGAATTAATTAGCTATTACAGCTCTCAACAAGATTGAGAAAAGCACAGTGTTGTGCTCAATTGATATATGCATAGTGTTGATTTGACCATTTAATCATTTTATCTACAAAATGAAAACTTTTTTTTTTTTGACATCAGGAAGTTGTAATTAGCTTTTGAGCTATAGAGCTCTGGATCTAGTATCAATATTCACCATCACATTGAATTTCTCACATCACATGGTTGTAGTGTACACATCAAGGCTGCAAGAGAACTGTAAAAAGAAAGTTTATTTCCTCATTGCCTTCTCAAAAATTGGACTTTGTATACAGAATAGTTGGCATGTTAGAAAGGAAAAGTTCTTATAAATTTTATTCCCACTTAGCCTACTACAAGAGCTTTCAGTCTGAAAACCTATATAAAAAAAATATAGAAGAGACAGGCTTGCTTCAGTGGCCAAAATATCAGTCCATTCAGTTTATAAGTTTGAAGCTTCAGGCTAAATGTATTATTGACTTTGGATTATAATGTGTAGTATTGTTTTAGATATAATGTGTGAACAGAATCAAATAACAGACTTGGACTTTGCCGATGACGTTGCACTACTCGGGTCTACAAATAAATGCATACAAGAAATGACAGAGAGCCTAGATAGAGATCACCCAACATTTGCTTCCGCAAAAACTTGGATAAGACTAAAATTGTGCGAGTGGGATAAAAGGCGAAGGTTGCTCATCAAGCTTGGTGAGTCAGAGCTTGAAGAGTTGGGCAAGTTCAGATACCTAGGCAGCATCTTAACAAACGATGAGGATGCATTGTGCTGAGCAGGAAAGGCAAGGGAGCATTTTCCAAAGGCTGGAAATACACCTACTTGACACAATCATCCCAACAGCAACATATACATGCGAGACATGGAAGTCATCTGCCAAAATTGAGATAAGACTAACTGTGGCTTAATTAAGATGGTTAAAGACTGATTTAGGAATCATTTATAGAGATCGAGTCTCAAAAAATGAAATCCAATGCTGAACTGGGAGTAAACCACTTAGTGATTTGCGGGACAAGTTCTCAAAGAAAATGATTTACACATACCAAGAGTTGCAATAACATGGAGGCCAATATGAGGAAAGTGCAAACAGGGACGTCCTTGTATAACTTGGTGACACACTTTCATGGAGGACCTCACAGCAGAGGCTTCAGACATTGTCTGTGACAGATCATTATGGGGACAGCTTGCCACCCAATGCTAAGAATGCTGCAGGAGGATTTAAGACTAAGTGTGTTCTATCTTTTTATGATTTCTATTTTTTTTTTATTTGTAAAGAGGAATTTATTCTGTTATCTCTTCACCTAAATAGAAATCCCAACTTACACCAGACTTTCTAGTTTCTCTTTTGACCTTTTGGACCTTGTTATGTAAAGGTCTCTGGCCCACAGTTAGTCTTATCTTATCTTCTAATCATATATAATACAGACTTTACTTCAAAAAAGAAGATGATAAGTTCTACGTGTCATGCATCTAGTCATGCATGAGGTTGTTATGTGGTCAGCACAATGATCAACTGCCTTTACTTTTTCACAACTAATGTCAGGTACCCATTAGAGCTGGGTGGACTCAGAAGCACCCTAAAGATCCCAAAATTATAAATTCGGTTCTGAAGCCAAGCTTTTTAACACTCAGCCACCACACCTCTATTAGACTATCTAACTAATCAGATTTAATCAACTTCTGAAAATACAAAGATCTATGCACAACCCTATTCCATTACAAATTTAATTGACAGCATGTACAGTATGGTCACCCATGACAGTTATTAAACAAAATTGTTTATGCCAATAAAGAAAAAAAAAATTAAAACTATAAAATAACTAATTATCTAATATTGAATATTCTATGTAGATGTTTACATTCTAGTCATCTTAAAACTTTAGTGCTGCATACTCCATGTGAAAAACACTCCAGGAATTTTTCGATGTCATATTTATTGCAGCACATAATTGTTAGCAGACGTGGATTGTTGTACAGAGTAGAAATTCTTGACAAGAATGGCAACTTGATTGGTCCTTGTGGATTACAAAAGCTTTTGGAATGGATAGTTGAAGATGCTGACCTTCAATGCAGTAAGTTCTGTCTCACTTCAACTGTTAAGAAGATTAGCCTTGTTTTCAAAGTTTCTCCTAAACTAGCTATAGTGTACACTGTAAAGAAACTAGAAATTAGAAATATAGAGCCATGAGGTTTATATTCACATTTCACTAGAGCAACACCATTACTAAAATCACTGCAATAAAAAACACTTAATGTAGGGAGACTAAAAAGTAGAGCAGACATAATGCATAAAACACTGAACCATAACAATTCTAATACAAAAACACAACTTTATAAAATACTCTAAAAACAAAGATAAATGCACATTTCTTTTTGATCCATATGTTAGGACAAATTTGTATAGGAGCCATTAGAGCATGGAACATGATGTCTGAATCAGCCAGGAAAAACAATGACTTAGCAGAGTTTTAATCTCTAATTAATCCCTGACTAGATTAACACATGGATATGTGTTGAATGTAATTATCTTCTCATTTGAAGGAACCTCTGTATTCTATAAGATAAGAAAGAAAGGAAAAAAAACCTAAAAGTCCAGATTTAGCAACAAAATGTTTGTTTTGTTTATTTTACATGTTTCGGATGTTCCTTCAGAGTTGAAAATAGTTTACTTCCTAGTTCAAACCTCCTGCAGGATGACTGGGGATGGGTGTGGGCAGGGTTTGAACCCGGGATTATTGAGAAATTCAAGCGACAGTCCAGCGCGCAAACCGCATGATCAGGCAGCCAGGTTGTAAACTGTCAGATCCAATTCAGCCAATGAAGTGTAAATGAAGTAATCACTGTTGTTTTGCTCTTTTAGTTAATGTATCAGAATTTGAAAGATCCATCCCAGTGCTTACTTCAATGGACAGAACTCAATGGGCAAAAACAAGACAAGAATTTTTCTCTGATGGCATCAATAGAGAGTCTTTGAACTTTGTAGAATCAGCCATCTTATTTGTAAGTTGTACATCGTATTTGTTCCCACTGTCACTTTATTCATTTTAAAAACAGATATTTGTCTATTTATGTCCACAAATATAGAAATGTTTTTTTTCTTTACACTTTAAAAAAAAAAAATACTGGGTACTATAATAGGTATTATTTTACATAAAGAGTGCATTATAATTATTTCTAATTTTGCTTTTTTAAAGATAGTCAAAGAAAGATAACTGTATTAAAATGTTTATGTAAATTTACTAGATAGCGAAACATAACTTAAAATGTACCAGGTGTATGAATCAATTTTAAGAAAAAAAACAACTTTAAAATGCCCACCACTCACTGAGTAAATTATTTTTTATTTTGTAAATTTATTTTATCTAGTTAGTTTTGGATATTGAAGCATTCAGTGATTTATCTTCAAGAGCGTCTCACCTTATCCATGGCAGAGCTGGGCAGTTTTGGTTTGATAAATCCTTACAGGTCAGCTTATTATGTTTTTAGCTTCATTTGTTGGCCAATGCTTAGTGACATTTTTGTTTATATCATATGACACATCAAACTGAAAGTTTTGTATCTATTTGCAAGTTACTTTTGATTTTTGATGAATGAAATGCAAAACAGATTTATTACAAACTTTTCCACACTTAGAAATAAACTGCAAGCGTTCCCATTCCTTAAACTAATAAAACTACTTTCAGAAAGTTATAATAAAATTCTATAGCCATATTACAAGGTCTTCGGGGCTCACTAAGACCTTCCTTCAGGGAAAAGAGAAAGTGATGGGAAGAAGGGACAGGCCTGTCATTGAAAGAGGTGAAAGACAGAGAGGAATGGAGAAAGGTGGTCGACAAATCTTCTCTGGTGCCCCAATGGCCCAAGAGACTAAGGGATAGGTGAAAAAATAAAACAACACTCAAACAAAAAAACTAAAACAAAAGAAAATGCCCACAACTTAAATATAAGCCTCTTAAGACTTACAGAAAAAGGACAATGTCATTTAAAATTTTTTTTTTCACCTTTTTCTGAAGTTTGTGGAACACAAGTCTCTCTATTCTGTTTTTGTTTCAAGTCATTTAAAACATATCATTTCATGTAATTTCTTGATTCTATTTCCCCATTCTATAAATATTTATATGTTAAATTAATCATCTTACATCCCAGAAATCTGCTTTTTTTAAAATTTTAATCAGCCCAACTTTAATGCTTATAGTGTGGGTGAAGGGGTTATATGGGAAAGGTTTTTGTGCTGATTTGAGCCAGACAACAAATACAACTCATATCAAATTAGGATTTGAAATCGAGCCCTCTTGATAGACAGCCAAGTGTTTACGCCACATCCTGCAAATATACCCCATCTCCTCCTTAGAAAAAAACAAACTCACTACAACTATTAAAAGTTTTTTTTTTTTTATGTTCAAAATAACATCTAATCAGTGTACAAAAACATTATAATTTTATTATCAGTATAATATCAATTTCTAAGTATAATTTCTTCTAAGTATAAATATGAATATGTTTATTTGTACCAGTATATAACATTTAACTATTATTTTTATCATAGTTGATAGTAATGGCAGATGGACACATGGGATTGAATTGTGAACATTCCTATGCTGATGCTCCTGTGGTAGCCCATGTTATAGAGTACAACTTTACATTTGAGTAAGTTTTAGCCTCAAGATAGAAAAAAATAAGTAATTGATACTTGGCAGAATTTAAGTCATTGGTTAATATGCATGACTAGATGCATGATGCATAGGACGTAATCATCTTTTTTTTGAAGTAACGTCTGTATTTTATAAGATAATATAATAACATTGTCTTGTAAATAAATATTTGTGTATGATATTCTTAGGATTTTATCAGAACTTTATGACTCAGAAGGGAATTGCACTGACATCCACAAAAATGGAACCCAAGAAAATCTGAAGTGTTCCCCAAGTTTACTGCAGTGGGAAGTCAATTCTAAGTTGTCTTGTGTTATAGATAGTGCTTGCAATCTAGCAAATAAGGTAAATATAACTAAGCACACACAAAACAAATGGAAAAACCTAGCTATTATTTTAATTATTTCTGTAGAGATGTTATGGTTTTTTCATACATTTTCGAATATAATTTTAAAGTTTTTATTTAGTGTCATTAATGAGATTCTTATGCCAGTAAATGCATATAGTTTTTAAATCTTGTCTAATCATATTTGTCAATTTACTTGACTGGATTATTATTATTGGTATTATCTAATGCCCACATTTTTGTGTATTAGATTATTGTCTAAGCTTTTGCAACTTTTATTAATTTCAGTTAGGCTATAAATAATTTAGATCTGTGATTGATTTGTATTTTACTAAAACTTGTTTTCATTTCTTTCAAAATATTTAGACTTCAAAGGAGCAAATTAAAAAACCTATTATAACCTTTCAATTAAAGAAAGAAAAAAACATTTTGTTCAGAAATGTATTTTTGTATGTATTTTTATTCTTTTTGTGAGATTATCAACTGCAAAAATTTCAAATGACCATAACAGATTTTTCTTTTACAAAATCTCCAAAAGACAAATGTGTGAATAGCTAGTTCCTATCTGCAGAATACCAAAGGTGTTGAAAAGCATTGCTTTTAGAAAGTAATTCTTGTGCACTTTCTAGCTATTTGGAATCTAAGTTTTTCTCCTTGTGCCATAAAATAAAGGAATGTGCCATAAATTAAAGGATATACTTGTGTTTGTAGAAATATGTATTTTAAAGTAGTGACATCTTGTTTGTTTTACATGTTTCAGATGTTCCTTCAGATTTTGAAGATAATTAGAACATAGTATCATGTTAGTATCATGCATGGCACATGTCAGGAAGTCAACCAATTTAGGTCTTTCTCTTGCCGATAAGTTTCAGTCAATCACCTTACAACATAATGTTGTTATTAATTTGGGCCCTATAAGATCTCAGACCTGTTCTTTCTTGAGAATTTCAATATTCTTATCAGACTATGCCAGTTTTTGTTGTTTTTTTAAATAAAATTTTTCCATTTTCTATTTTATGACAGAATAATACAAATCTTGACCTTTTGGTCTGTGATTATGAACAGTTTGGTAAGGGTGCCATTAAAAAATGTAAAATGAGCCCTGATGCCTTTATCCAAATGGCTGTTATGACAACACATAGAAAATTAACTGGTCAAGCTGCTCTTGTATATGAGGTAAACAGTTGAATAATTTCCTCTTAGAATTGACTAACTAAATAAAACTTCCTTTCAACTTATTTTGTAAGGTATTTTTACTGTAAGGATTAAACCAAACATAAAATAAAATGCTAGACCTTTAGGTAATATTGTTTTTAAGCATTTTGGAAGTTGACAGTGGGCTGACATTTTAGTGAAGTCTGCCATGCAAACAGCAACCCTGCATGATGAACTGTGCATTTATAAAGTGTATGATCCCCAGCTGACACCCAATGGTTGGCACTTTGGTTCGACAGTTGGGATTCTTCCAATAAAGGCTCTGAGCTCCATAGGCAGCTAAGTAGACCAGACTGAAAGCATTTATGGTGGCAACTTAATCATGCAGAACAAGGCCATCCTAGCCCAGTTGCGAGTCGGTCACTGTCCAATAGGTGCTTACTTCAGACGGTTCAGAGAGAATTATGACACACAGTGTCGCCACTGCTTCGAGGACTTAGAAACTATAGAACACATTCTATACGAATGTCGCATTCTGCATGAAGAACGATTTGGACAAAGATTTCAAAGATATGTGTGTGGCATTAGAGCTGTCCTTGTACGGGGGAAAGGTGATCTTAAAACTCACTGCCCACTTCCTTTCATGTGCTCTAAGGGAGTAATTCTCAGCATAGTTTATTACTAATGGGGTTTCTGGTTCAGTATGCTTAAAAATTTGAGTTTTTATATTTGCAAAATCTTGATATAAAATAAAAATAATAAGTTCAATTTAACTCTTTGTTTTCCCAGTCCTCCATGACTAGACTGTATAAAAAAGGCAGAACAGAAACAGTGCGCTCTCTAACTAAAGAAGCTAATGACTTTATTGTCAACTTTCTAAGCCCTGAAGTTTCTAAACAAGAAAAAAGACGTCTGCTCAGTATAGCCTGTGATAAACATTCAGATATGTACAAGGATGCAATGAATGGAAGAGGAATTGACAGGCATCTCTTTGCACTTTATATAGCCTGTCGGGGTTTAGGGAAGGTAAGTAGTTTGCCAGGTTATCTGCCTATTTTTTTTTCAAAACTTATTCTAATTTTTTATCTAAAATATATTTGACCGCTTAAGAGAAATCAGTTGTTTTATGTAATTTTATAAATTATAGACATATGTCTATCTTGCTTTTTAACAAATGGAAATAAGAACATTTTGTATAAGATAATTAAATTTAATCCAATGTAAAAAAAAAAAATATTAATTGTTTACTCCTGTGTCATCTTCAAATATTTTATTGTCAAATACTGGCAAAATCAGATTTAGTATTTTCTGAAGAAATAGTAGTTTTCCTTTCAGGTTTGATTTAATTTTTGGCACATAGGCACAATTAATTAATCCTTAAGGATTCCTTCCTCTATTTTTATATAGGTCAAGCACTTTAAGTTATACAAATTTTAATCTAAGTATTAAAAACAGTTTATTCACAATTCAAGTAGTAAACATTTTGATTAGTTATTAATAAATATGTATTGTAAATATATATATATATATATATAAGTACTTAGACCCAACTCAACTCACTTAGATTTAGCTGTCAATCCTACTTCCAGGATAGAGCTGAGTACTTTCCCAGGATCTACACTATCAAACAGTGTATTGAGGTTATTTATGCTAAAATATTTTGTTCTAATATCCTGGTATCTGAGGCAACCTTTCCTTTCTGGCCTTGCGGTCCATGGTGCAAATGATGTAAAGCTCATCGGTTTCTATTTCTGACTATCAACAACTGTATCCTTCAGCCTGCACCAAGACTTTCACAATTCCAAACTAATGTCAAATAACGTTAAGAAATTGGTCTAATAAAAAAACATAAACAAAAAAAAATGCTCAAAGGCCTAATATTGTATAGAGATTTAAATTCGTGATCTCCCAATTCAGAAGGCAGCAATTAACCACCAGTTCCTGTATTATGTCAGGAAGCGTTAAAGTATGACTTAAAAATGTCTAGTCTGACTTAAAAAGGAGATGTCTTTCAAAATTAGATGTTGAAATGTTTGCACTCTGTATGGCAGCCTTAAAAAGCTTGCTCAGGGCTCGCAAAGACCTTCCTACAGGGAAGAGTACCAGGAAAAAGAAGAAACAGAAAGTGATGGGAAGACAATATTAAAGAATGGACAGCCCTGTCATTTAAAAAGATTCTAGTCAAGGCAAAAGAGAGAGTAATGGAGAAAGTTGACAGATTATGTGTGGTGCCCCAACAGACTAAGGAATAGGTGAAAGTTCTTTAATGGTGGCATTGAATTAAATCAGACTTGATGTAGAAGCCACTGAACTTAGTGAGTTTCGTTTACTATGACAAGGTTCACTAACGAAGCTTTGAGCTAGATAGAACTTCATCTGCTCTGTGTCTCCAATCTAGAATCTATAAAATATCTTTTGGTCACTTGTACCAATTGAAATACTTTTTAGATGGACATAAAATTATAAGCATCTATGCTCCCACACTGTGAACAGAACATAATGCCAAATAAAAGTTCTGTAAAGAAAGAGCTATACCTTTAAGCAAGCTGTAAGCTCCAAAGAAACCTTTATTTATGGTTTTAATTTCACAAGGTACTAGGTAAACTGGTTGCCCCCATCTACTCTCAGTGAATGTAATCAAAAAAGATTTTAAAGTGGGGAGATGTGTTAATGCCTGGGACTACATTATAGGAAGAGAAGTGATAGCAAGACAAACAACAGTAAAGTAGCAATCATCTCAGCTGACAAAGAAAGGAAGCTGAACTGAAAAAGATTGACTACTCCTTGCACAGTCAGGTTCTATTTTCACATGTGAAAAATGTGTGCGCCAATGCCTCTCCAAAACTGGGCTTTATAGCCACAGCAAGAAATTCTTCATGAGATGAGTTATAGTACTCTTACAACTGGAGGCGTCAAATGATGATTGAATATATTTCAACTAAATCACATGAAATATCAGACTTAAAAGTGTGATATCAAAGTTGGACTGTATTTGATTTCAAGTTTTTTTTAAGGCAAAAACAAAATAAAAACTTTAAAATATTACATTAACTTTTTTTTTAGAATCCTGAATTTTTAAAGAAATATTTATCCATTCCTTGGACTTTGTCTACCAGCCAACAGCCTCAACAACAGGTAAACATATATAATTATTTGTTCAAAGACATCTGACAGACTTTTAACTGTTTTTTTTTTTTAAAATTGCTTTTGAAAATCTATAGCCAGTGATATATTTGATATAAAAGGTCCTAAGCCAGCGATTCTCAACCTTTTAACCTCATGACCCCTTTTACAATCCACTCTGCCATGACATCCCCCCCCCCCCCCCCCAAACACACATATATAGCAAAAGAAGAGTAGACAATAACAATCCATATTTTCGATAGTCTTAAGCGACCCCTGGCAAATAGTCGAGTTTTGAGTTTAGGCATATCGGCACAAGGCAAATAGTTAATTGACCCCCAAGGGGTCACAACCCACAGGTTGAGAACCCCTGTCCTAAGCTAATGAGATATGTGGACCTTTATTAGTCCAGATATTATATGTCAGGGCAAACTATTGCTTTGGGCCTAAAGCTATAGATTGTGATGCTTATAGGTAACTCCAGTCTTGTGTATAGTACATCTTTCATGCTTATAGTATGCTCAGTGCTCTATGGTCCAATCTCTTTTGTTCACCAGTGGGGGAGAGGAGATATCTGGGAGAAGGTTTCCAGGCTGCCTTTAGGTGCTCAGCAAACAGAATTCTGCTTGAGTCAGGTTTTGAACGTAAGCCCACTTAGTAAGGGGGCCAAGTGGTTTGCCTCTCATCCGCTCGATATAGGCTACATAAATGAATTTCAATTTAATCCTTAGATATTTCAATTTACTTACCAGGATTTAATGCAAATGAGTTTTCACCAAACATAATTGATATGCATTTGTGACACAGCCCAGCGCAATATAGTCACAAGAGGTAGAGTGTGAAGTTGTGATTTATAATTTGGGTGTCATAATTATTATTTTATTTTTAGATTTCATGGGCACCATCTTGCACCGATCTCAAGTTCAGTCATCTCTTATGTCCTGGAGGTGGCTTTGGCCCAGTAGTTCCTGATGGTTATGGCATATCTTACATGGTACCTGGCAATCATCGAATATTCTTTCACGTCTCTTCTTGGAAATCTTCAGATAAAACCAACTCTGCCCAGTTCATGCAAGCGCTCATTGAAACTATGAAGGAGCTTAAAGATTTGTTTGCTGACAGCTGAAGATTCACTATTGTTTAAAATTTGAATTTGTGTGAACCTTCTAGTATACCAATAATTTCAGTATGAAACACTGGACAATATATTAATGCAGTTAGAATGTACGCTGCAATGTGCTATATTACTTTTGAAATGTTATGGGAAAAAACTTAAATCTGAATTTTAAAAAAATATTTCACTTACTATGTTTGAAATAACTAAATATTCTAACTATAAATGTTATTTATAATTGTTTCAATTCCTGAAACAAAATAAAAATTATGGTAGACCAAATCATAAGTTACGCTATGGGACTTCTTCCCCTTTTCTAATGGCTTTATAATGACTTTTCATTTTTTGTTATGATGATACATGAGGAACAATTTAAATAAAAGACTATTTCATTCTAAATGAAAATTTCTACTTTTAAAGAAAATTTTGTGTGCAATAAAATTCTGAACATTATCTATCTCAAATATACATCGTTTCTTCTGAGATGTCATTCCTAACTATACAAGGAGAACTTTAATATCTAGCAACCCCAAGCTATGTTCTTCATTGCAATAAATAACTTCATATTAATAATAGGAAAGAAGTGATAACAATTTCAATAAATACACTTTTTTTTTTACTAAGAGCAAGAAATTTTTTATTGCAAATGTTTAGTTGTTTTTTCTCCACAAATACAAAAATGTAGGTCTTTTGGAAAGTGAAGTGAATAATGAATTAGTTTGAAATACCATCATGTCATATTTTTTTGTAAATTCCAACATGAAATTTTTCCCAAAAAATAAATATTTGGTACACATCCATTTTCATTTCATTGTAAATTGCCATAGACCAAAGCTAAATTTTGTGATTGGTTTAGCAAAACAATGTATATGTACATCTCAGTGCAAGATATGACACATTTCTTACCCAATGTGGGCTTTTATGTCATTTAAAATTGTTTCATTTAAGATTTACAGCCTGTCTGCTGTTCTTTGACTTACAGAATTACGTTACTCATATAACTTGTGTGCAATACAAATGCTTTAGATGATTTGATTTCACTGTAAATATTTTAATGATAAATTATCTTATGGCATGATTACCTCAAAACATTATTGATCAAGGGCCCAACTGTACAAATAGGAAGATTACCAGTAGAACAACTGAGTAGTAGAAAGCAATAATTTTATGTAATGAACCTTGACATATGGTGAATTTTATAGTCTTTTGTTAGTGAAATAATCCGTTCTGGGTTGGTTCAAATTTGCAGCTAATTTGTGGTGTGCTAAATATGAAATTCTAATGTATTTGTTGTTTTTATGAAAAGGTGGTGAACTGTTCTGCCCTAATACTGTGAAACGGGATTCACCTCAAGTGTAATAAAAATTCACTTTTTCTTTATGTTCATATAAACTTAACTCTAGATCATGAACTAATGATTCATTTTCTAGCACTTCATCTAGTGATCAATGGATTTCTTTCAAGTCTTCAGTGCTAAATTGTTTCCAAGTCATCAATAGAAATAATTAATTTCCAGAGCCATACTATGGCCTTACTTATATTGCCATTTAGAAATAGTTGATTCCCAAAGCCTTTATCTTCTGCTCAATCTATTAAGTCTAAAGGCTAAGATATAGTGAATGAACTCTTCTGCCATTCACTTTTTGTCCATAAACTAATCAATTGACTAGAATTAAAACATGTTTACTGGCCTTATTATATTTTTCTTAGGTTAAATTGCAACATAGTTAGCCCCTGACATACTCAATTGTTCTTAGCATTGTTCTTTCAAGAACATCTGCAGTTGAATGAAGGACATTAAGGTGTTCTGATTAATTTATATCTATCTATCTAACTATATCAAATATCTTATTACATCTGCTGAAAAGTTAAATTACAAAATTATTACATTCTATTTGTACATATAATGTGTTCAGTTAAAAAAAAAGTGTTATGTATAAAAAGTAAAAAAAAATCAAGAACAATCTTTTTACTTAGTATTTATTGTTGACGCCAGTTATAATAATCTTTATGAAGAGATTAGGCTTACAATTTGTGCATTAAAAATAATTAATAGAAACAAAAAATATACATTCACACTAGTTTCACTCAAACGTTATTCTATTCAATAATTCAATTGCCAGAGAAACAAAAGAGTTTTTTTTTTTTTGTAAACAGTATCTTATATCTCCTTTGAGATGATAAAATAAAAAAAATCATGGCCTGGAAGTTGTTTTTTTATTTTTTAAATCTTTCCAGCTCTATTCTCACAATCAATTACTCTATTCTCAAATTTTATGTTATATTTAACACTGAATTAAAAAAATCTTTAATTTCTCAGTTCATTCAGCAAGATGAACATATATACCGGTACATATTTATAAATACTTATATTTGAAAAAATCTACACATATCAATGAATAAGATTCCTCTATGAGACTCTCACCTTCAGTTATTGCGTAGTAACACAGTTTGTCTGGGTAAAAGGATAAAAGCAAAAACATTGTTAAACATTTGTTTAAGCCATGGAATTGAGTCAATTCACATTCCTAATAAAGTTCTATATTTAGAGTGAATTCCTGCTTTCAGACACGGTGGTTTAAATTTTGAGGCCTAAAATGTAACCATTAGCTGTACTTTGTTTTGTACTAACAGTATATCGATATAAAATGTGTCCCTTACTACTTATCTCAATTTATACTTGTATGTGTCATTAAAAAGTTTTTTTTGTCACTCTTTGCTCAATTTAAAAAAAATCACTTTTGTAGACCCCAATCTTTAATTATGTTTTTATGAGTCAATATTTAAATAAAATACCCCTTATCAGACCTTACAATATAATAGACAGATGATATAAAGGTCATCTGTTTATATAGCCAGTATAACAACCAACCACCTTTATTTTTCCCTAGCTAATGTCTGGTACCCATTTTGAGTTAGGGGATTCAGGAGCAGCCTAAATATTCCAAAATTCCAGTCTTCACCAGGATTTCAACCCGAGACCCCTAGGTTTGGAAAATATTACAAATATTTTTTGGCTTTCATGTTACGTCTTTTTCAGCATTATTAACCAAACACCAGAAAGAGCAAAATAAAACATGTCACATTTTACAAGGATGTACATTTTATGAAGATATTAACAAAAATAGCCTAATACTTGTGCACAATATTAATTAACACATTCACATACACAGAAAATATTTACATAGCTATATACATATTTATAAGGATATTTATACATGTTTACATCACAAAGACATTTTTAAAAAAAATTCGTATGAGTTGATATTAAAATTACTAGGACATACGTATGTACTCGGATTTGGGGGGGGGGGGGGTAATGGATACCTTTATTCTCAGGTTATGCAACAAAAAGTTGCCCAATGCAACATGAATAATAACAAAGCAAACGATGACTTATAAATATTGGAGCTGATATGCCATCCTGTCTTTGGGATAATTAGAAACATTAAATATATAGCTAGTTAATTTTAAAATATTTGTTAGAAATACGGTAACAGACACGCAAAGAAAAGTTTTTTTTTACAAATTTATTTTGAATAAAGGGGAATAATTCAGAATTTTAAATTAAGATTATGATTCTTTAGACTTTATAATGAGATTATGATTCTTGAAGAGCATATTCTAGAATGTTTAAATTTGGCAAACAGACTTATTTTGCTCTAAAATAAACAAACCAATTCCATTTTTTTAGTCCACTAGGGTAAATCATGGAAGGGGGTGTCAAAACGTCATTTATAAATGGGTCGTGCTAAAATCAAAGACTTCAACATTTCTTTTATTGGCCAGCATGGACAAAGATATTATTGAGTTATATGTCATCATGAAAATATGTATGGACATGAGAGAAAAAAACAAGCCAAAAAGTTAGTCAGGGTTAAATAGGTTAAAGCTGATGTTAAGAAACCAAGAATGAATACTGTAATAGTCTGCTGATGGCAGTAAGTATTGTCTGCATGTTTACTGACAGAACTGAGCTCATATTGAATGAGTGAACTGATCAAGTTAGTTTATGAATAACTGATTCAGAAAAAAGCTTGTGGTTACAGAGGAATGAAATTTAGAGTTGTATCCTAATACTGACCCAGACCAGATCAACTGGCCACACTTATTACTCCCCTTTAAAACCTGTGTTAAAAACACAATTTTTACTGAATATAATTGATATTATAAGCATTTTTATCAATTCTTTGCAATGAATTAGGCATTTGTTTTATACTAATTGTAATAATTAGTGGTAATACAAATTTACAATTACGACATATTGATTTTGTAAATTGTTTTAATTGTTGTTTTGCTTAGGATCATAACTATGCAGCTTCGTGCCCGAGAATACTGAAGTGTAAACTTGATTGTGCAGAGAATAAAGTTGTAGAACTGAGGAAACAGTTGAAAAGTTGTAAGCAACTTCAAACATATTATAAAGGAAGAGTCAAATCATTACAAAAGGAATTAAAAGAAAAAAAAACTCCTTGCAAAAGAACTGACAAGGCGACTTGAAATGTTTAATGGTAACTGTTTCATTAATATTTCAATAATTTTCAGAATCATAAAAATGATATTGATACATTTTTTATTATCAAATTATAGTTAATTTTATATATATATAAATATAATTTAATTTATATTTTGTTATATTTCAGAACTTCCGTTGCACTTATTTGTTAAAGCAAAAGGAAATGCGTGATACAGTGATGAACAGATTTCATTTGCCTTAACTTTGCACTATTATGGACCCAAGGCTTATGAGTACCTGACCACAAAATTTCATCTTCCCTCAAACAGAACCTTAAGAAGCATGTGTGGAGCATGCTTAGATATTGAAAACATCTGCATTTACCCAAATCAACAATACTTTGATAAGAAAATAAATGATTTTAAAATTATTTTTTAATTTACAACAGTGCTAAACTTAGATGATTCTAAAAATTTTATATATTAATGTTATATCATAAAGCAGTTGGATAAAAGATTTACTTTTCCTATTTTCTCAGGAGAATATCCAAAATTGATGGCTCTCCAGGAATAAACCGATGCATGATAGAAGCATTGGAACAACTTGTGCTAGACAATCCAGAAATTACACCAATGTAGCTTGCATGTTAGATGCAATGTCTTTAAAAAAAACACATTTGCTCTAATGCACTGTGACATAATGGGGAGTTAATTATTTTTGAGCTATTGTAAAGACTAGAGTGATTCCCCTTACGAAGTTTATGTAAGGGCATGTAGACCGTGTTTAGTTGCCCTTGCTCTTGAGTTACAGGCTTGACCATTGGACCTGTGTTGTGAATTGAATTTTTTTCTGTTATTGGTCGTGTGTCTTGGGATACTCGGGTGAAGTGTGCCCTGCTCAGAAGATCTTTGGGCTGAGTATATCTTTAGTCATTATTGTATTGTATATAATGTATCAATTAGTAGATATAGCCTCAAATGATTTCCAGGCAGTATGTTTTACTCTGATGTTCTGCATCCTGGGGTACTCCCAAATGTGACTTTTTTATAGCCTTGTCTCTGAGGGATTCAACTCTGTATTGAATCATCAGATAGACTTTACCAAATGGATGTCTATAGGTGGGATTCTATGAAGCTGTAGGCTCATAGGTTTCCCTTAAGCTTATATGACCTTTTTGTTTTTTTGGCTAAAAGTGGCTGTGTCAGCCTGAAGCCTGTAACCCAGTGGCCAAAAGTGGTCATGTGTTGACCTGAGGCCTGTGACCTTTATTTTTCTACACTGATGTGTGATTTCCAGAATGTGACGATAGTGTATAAATTATATGACTAGGGCGGTGTGCCATACAATTTTTGAGTGTATCTTTTGTTTATTTTGTATTGAGAAGGCCAGTGAGTTGATAGCTATTTATTTACATAGGTGTAACATATGACTAGAGCGGTGTACCATACTCTCTTTGAATGTGTATCTTTTGTTTATTTTGTGTGGAGCAGGCCTGTGAGTTGATGGCCATTTATTTACACATTTATTTTACTCATGTAAATAAACTTTGTATATATGTTTACCTACGACTTAATTCTTGTGCTGCAGACATTAGTTTAATTGTATACCTAGAGGTTATACTTTATAACCTCGGCAGTGCAAGTAGGGGCCAATATGCCACTGGACGAACATGCCAGCACACCTTTAACACTGATATGTTGACCTAAAATGCCTAAATCTAGCTATAATTCTCATTGAATATTTTTAGCTATACCCGCTAATAGGTAATGTGAACTGATCATATAGGTTCATGAATCCTCTTTAGGTCACATGCACATAACAAAATTATTACTGGCTTTGTGAATCTCGGACACCAACATGATAAAGAAGAATTGGAAGCAACAGAAGCCCTTGTTGTACTTATAGTTGGTTTAAGGGGAAACTGGAAAGCTCCTATTGCCTATTATTTCACTAATTGCATTGGTGCAGTCACACAAAAGCAGATACTGCTAGACATTTCATCTGAGCTCCACAACATTTGAATGAAAGTATGGATGTAAATTGAAAAATGTTCAATCTCTTGAGGCAGCTTTCATAGATCCTTCATCTGGTAATAAAATTAATATATTTTAGGATCCATGCCATATGATAAAACTTATAAGAAATGTTTTAACCATGTCTGAAAACATTATTTCCAATGATGGAGAAATGTAGTACATTGAAACTCTCCAAGAAAATTGTGGTTTATCTATTGCCAACAAACTCACTTCAAGACATACACAGTTTAAAACCCAGAAAATGAAAGTAGCTCTAGCTGTGCAAGTGATAAGTGCTTCAGTAGCTGACGCTTTGCAATACTTACATGAAATTGGGCCAAATGCATGGGACAATGGACTCACTTTTTGATGTATTAAACTCTAGAAATCTGCACAACAAAAGTTTCAAGTCACCTATAAATGCAGAAAACTGGACAGAAAAGCTCCATTTTCTTGAAGCTACAAAAACAAATTTGCTGTCTTTAAGAACTTCTGAATGTCGCTTTCTATACCAAACAAAACATTTTTATGTAATGTACTATAATAAATATTTGTACGAAACATAATATTAATTTTTAATGATATTTATTAGTGAAATCATTAATGAATATGAATTTTTTACTCTTTATATTATACAAAAAAATTGTCATGTATTATTTTTTTTATTCAGACACACTGCCATAACTGGCTTCTTAATAAATATTGAAAGCCTGATTGCTCTTGTACCACAACGCCTTATGGTTGAACATTTTGTTCTAATGTACAAAGTTTCACAAGACCATCGAGCTATTTATTCAATGCAGTAAGAACAGCTGGTAAGTTAAATGAAAATCAAAACTATATTTTCTCCATATTATGTTGGTACATAATTTTATTTGTGATTTCATTTAGATTACAATTATAAAATGCAAATTTATTAAAAATAATCCAATTATAACTTTTATATTTGTAGGTGGCTGGAACAACAGCCCATATGTTAGGCAATTTCAAGCTATATTTAAGAAAATCCTGGTTCGATGTGGTGTTCAACCTTGAAAGACGGGCAATGTATCTTTATTGGACAGTTCAGACCTCACAACTCCACCATTGGCAAAGTCAGAAATGGTGATGAGTGAAGATTTATTTGTAAATGACCAGTCTTTTTTGTCTGAGCACGATTACTGTTCAAATTTCAACATCAACTATAAATACACAATTGAACAGATTGTTTCATACATAGCTGGTTGGGTTGTTAGAAAAGCCATGAATGTAGTTAATTGTTCCACATTTAGAGTATTATAAGTATGTGTTGAAAAGCCCAGAGATTTTTCTTTAAATTATCATTTATGAAATTTAAAAAACAAAGGTGGGCTAATAATTCCCTCAAATGGTACTGTATCTGTACTATTATCTGCTGAGAAAGCTATTAGGCATCGTATAAGAATAAATAGTGTTAAAATGTGTAGATATGAGGCAGTGTTATATAGTGTTAAAAAAAGATTTAGGCACAACAGGCATCTTTGAATTAGGAGGCCATATATTGGAGTCAATCAGGGATTGAGAACCACTATTTCAATTTAGTAACATTGCTGGTCAGCATTTATTTCAATATGAGACTGCATCGTATTGCAAAAATGTACAATATAAAACAGCTTGCCACTGTTGTGAGGTAAAAGTTGTCAAAACTTATTTTATTTAAAGGTCAATAATTCATGCTATATTTTTGTTACAGACAGGTCATTAAGAAATAATCATATTCTTCATTATGGTAACATTCTGGTACTTCAAAATAAAGGGTTAATTCAGTTAAAACATATACTGTTAGAAAAAAACAACAACAGAAAATGCAAGTCACTCTAGCTGTGCAAGTAATTTTTTTTTTTTCAAAGCTAACATCTTGTGTTGTTTTCATTCTATTATTACCAATATCAGAGATTTATTTTCTTCACTGAAGAAATGTGTAATAAGTATGTTAAGTGAAATTAATGACTGCTTCCAATTTCATTTGTCAACACCGCTTTAGAAAATTAAAATTATTATTAGGCCTACTATCTTGCGCAATGTTGCAAACAAAAAAATGGAGAAGTTTTAAATTACACACTGGCAAGTAGACTTGATGAAAAAAGTAAAGAAGTAGAGTCCATGACATTACTACAAGCGATTGTCCATGAAATGCAAGTTGACAACACACTCCAGTGGACTGACAATGGGTGTGGAGCAAGCAATATCAGCAAGCCTTTTCACACACAAAATTGCATTTTAAATGATTTAATAAAATACCGCCTAGCGAGGAAAAACGTAATGATCGAAAGGCATATTTTTTCCCAGAGAAGTCAGAGTGAAGGAGGAACCTTTGTTTTGTGAACAGCCTCAAACTCTAGGCAAAATCGTCTGAAACAGAATCACTAAAAAATCAATTAATTAAAGACAGAAGGGAAAAAGGTATAAGAAATAAAAATACAAGAACAAGACTTACTAAGAGAACTTGAACCGAATCTTATCAAGGCTGAAATCATATACAGTGCGGTGGAAACAACTGAAGGACAACTCAAATACATGAAAAAAAGTGAAGTACAAGTTGTGTCATCTAATACTTATAACTTTAGGAGAACAAAAACAACATTGAGCTGCAGCAGTGTATGGAAGAAACATATGAAACGAATGTCCAGTATAAGGTAACATGTTATGAATGCCATAGAATGAACCATTTTTCTTATGTATTGTAGAGACACACTTAAGGTGACTGCTAGTGAATGCACAATTATGACAACATAAATTCAAAACAAGACTGTAGATTAGATATACATAAACGACATACACCTGTTGATTTACTTTATTGTAAGTGTCTTGATCTGAGTGTGTATTGCCTTGAACTCACAAGTAATACTACGTGTACATCTACATCAACCAATCTTCTGATTAGTACAAATTTATACAGACCCAGATTAGACACCTTCTACATTCGCAACCCCGCTTGAATAATCAGCGGGTCATATCACAGTGAAGGATCAGCTTGAGGTCAAGAAACTTATTCAATTCAATGGCCAAGTCAGAGTTCGACATAACTGATTGCCTGATCAGTACAGAAGTAAGTGAATTAATGCCTATTTTACTGATTGTGAACTATATTGAGGCTTGATAGACTGACTCAAGAAGTACCGAGCTGAGAAGCTACTGTTTTAGAGTTTATCTTTGTGAGCAGAACCACTGGGGAAACATTTATCAAGCAATTTCGTCGCATCTATGCCTAGAGAAGGACAGTATTGCCCGATGTCAGCGCTCCTAATCTACAATCAACCAGAAAGTATGATCAACTTAGTCAGTCACTTTGAAAGCCTACAACCTACAAAAAGCCGCTCATTGAAATTCTGGTTGCCATTACTTAAGTCACTACAGTTAACCTTCCAAGGGTTAGTACAAATCAATAGAAATCATGGTCGCTTATTCTGTGCTGCTAGTTATCCGTTGAGAGTTATCTCTCCGGCACGGACTATTCTACATTTAGGCAGAAAGCAGCTATCTTCACTAAAGATTATGATTGTCCTTTAATTGTTGAAACTAATGCTTCTGACATTTCAGTAGCAGCTACATTAAACCAGGATAGAAGACTAATTGCCTACTTCTCTAAGACTCTTTTATCTATCTGTCATAGAAAAAGAAGCCACAGCAATAGTTGAAGCTATATGTAAGTGGAAACATTATTTATATGGAATTCATTTTTCCTTCATTACTGACCAACGATCTAACTCATTTATATTTAAGGAAACTCATAACAGAAAAATTAAAAATGACAAATACAAAGATGGAAATTAGAATTAGCTGGCTTCAAAGTCGATATTCAGTACAGATCTGGTAACATATACAGCAGATGACACCTTGTCTAGAGGACACTATGCTACCAAGACAAAACAGAGTAGTCTGAAAACATATCACAAATACCTATGTCATCCACGTATTACAAGAATTGTACATATGTCAGGTCTAAGATGTTACCTTTCTCTGTAGAAAAGGCTAAACAGACCATTCAGCAATGGCAAACTTGCAATAGGATCAAACCACGATTCTATAAAGAATTCAGTCAAGTGAAGTTGTTGGCCATCTAGAGCACAGCTTGAAGCAACTACACCATCGGTCAAGTGAAGCAGATTGACAGGAAAGAAAAATCTTATTAAACATGATACTAGATTAATAGATGACAAGCCTATTCAATTAATAATTAAAAATCATACAGAATACTGATACATTTATGAGATAAGGTGAAACAAGAAATAGACAATTTATTGAAATTGGAAATAATTGAACCATAATCATCACCATATGCTTCACCAATTGTCCTAGCTAAAAAGAAAAATGGAGATATCTGTTTAGGTGTAGACTCTAGAAAACTTAATAATATAATTAAATTTGATTCCTGTCCATTGCCAAATATAGATGATGTTTTATTGCAGCAAAGTTTCTCATTGAACAGGTATAGGCAGATACCACTAACAGAAAATGCTAAACCATATACAGCATTTGTGACACTGTATGGAACATTCCAATAGAACTACATGAGTTTTGGTCTGATTAATGCACTAGCTACAGCTACTTTTAATAGAATAATGAATATTGCAATAGTAAATAAACCAAATGTTATATGTTATCTAGATGGTATTTGTATTTTTAATGATAACTTAATAAGAACTCTAATAAGAACATTTGATAGCTATAAGATAAGTATTTCAATTAATAAGAGAAAGTGGATTAACCATACAAGCAGAAAATGTAGAGATGGGATTAGAAGTTACTAATAACATCAGACCCACTTTTTGGAGGTCAGAAGTACTAATAACATTAGTCCCACTTTTTTGAGGTCACTCTTTTTAAAGATTAAAAAACTACAGGACAATATTAGTGAAGTTCAGTTATTGTTGAAAGACAGGGGCCGATCCAAGGGGGGGCCTAAGGGGCACGTGCCCCCCCTAAGAGAAGTGTTGGCATAAGGGGCACGTGCCCCCAAAAATTGCTGAAAGGTACGTGACCATAATTTCCATACACATTTGAGACGTATTTATTTTTGTTCAACTTAAAATTTGTTGAAATTCGTATATATGTAAATGTTATTCACTGACAGGTGTAATTCCCAACTTAAATTTAGAATAAAAACTGCAAAAACATGGTCGGTGACCGTGTTAACATATTATTCGCTGCAAAGTTTGTACCTAATTCATTATTAAGTAAATTTAAGTGATGAAGTGATTCTAAGCCATGTGTTGTTTTATTTTTTATACGATGTTTTACGATTACAGAAAATGAATGATAAAACCAAGCGAAAGATGTCAGGTCCTGAACGAGTGAAAGAGGAAAAGAAGCAGAAGTTGGTGGATAGTTTCGGATCTATGAAAACAATCAGTGCTTACTTTCTCAGTCAAAACAAAACTCCACTACCTACATCATCAGTCCAAGATCAGTCAACTCCGTCTACATCTACAGTGCACGATATACCGCCTACATCCGCATCTGCAATCCATGATCAGTCGCCCACAACTACGTCTGCAGTGCATGATATACTTCCTCCATCCGTATCTACAGTCCATGATTCGCTGCCTCTATCTAAGACTACAGTGCACGATATACCTCTAAATTCATCAAGTGTCACTAACTCATTTGAAAATAAAATGCTTCAAGAGTTTATCAAACCATATGACATTGGGCTACTATATAAAAAAATTAGACAGTTTTCAGCTTCCAATAGATATGACATTATCCGGAATGTAGCGAAGCCAGATGTTAATCATTGCTTTCCACAAACACAAGAAGGTAAAAAGAAACGCTCATTTCAGTACAAATGGTTGGTAGCTAATCAGTGGCTAGTTTACAGTCAAGCTTTAAACGGCGGTTTATGTTTACCATGCATTATTTTTGCTAAAACGAGTCATAGATCAACAGGTGTATTTGTAAGCACACCATTGACAAAATTTAAAGATGGACCACAAGATATATATAAGCATACTGAAACGGAATACCATAAAAATTCAATGAAAGATTTGGCATCATTTATTGAGATAATGGAGCAGAGACAAGCTAATGTCATCCAGCAGACTTGCAGTAGCATCCAATTACGTATACAACAAAATCGTCGAAAGCTGATGTCAATTCTACAAACAGTCATACTCTGTGGTAGGCAAAATATACCACTTCAAGGACACAATGAGACAGACACTAATTCTAATAACAACCGTGGAAACTTCCAAGCCCTTCTGGATTTCCGTATTTGTGCTGGTGATAATATTCTAGAAGAACATTTCAAAACTGCTCCAAAAACTGCAACATATAGGTCAAAAACCATTCAGAATCAACTGATTAATGGGTGCGGAGACAATATTAGGTGTACAGTGGTAGAACAAATAAAAGAGGCTGTTTACTTCAGCATTATGGCTGATGAGGTGACTGATGCATCTAACAAGGAACAGTTAGCGCTTGCAGTTCGATTTTATGATGGTGTACAGATTTCTGAAAGATTTGTAGATTTTATAAGATGTGATAGTGTAACAGGAGAATCAATTGCCAAACTTTTGATTGGTAAACTGCAAGAATACGGTTTGGATTTGTCTAAGCTGCGTGGTCAAGGCTTCGATGGGTCTGGCAACATGGCTGGTAAAATCAAAGGAGCTGCAGCTCACTCAGTGTGAGTTTACAAGGTCGATCAATTGACATTTGCTCTGCCATGATAGAAGTGTCAAATGTAATTAGCAGCATTGAAAGATGCCGGAAGGAAATTGATGAGGTTAGTTTAGAATGGTATACGCAGGCCACTTCTTTATCCAAGTCAGTCGATGCACCAGAGCCAAGTGTACCACGATTAGGTAAACGGCAGATAAATAGAGCAAATACACCAAGTGATTCACCAGAACAATATTTTCGTCGTACTGTCATAATACCTTTCATTGATCATTTACTTTCAGAGTTAAAAACAAGATTTTCACCCTTGCAACAACGTGCTGTTCAAGGGATTGCTCTCGTTCCTTCTATCTTCTTGTCTAATCCACAAACTAAGAAGAAAGAAGCTAAAGCTTATGGCGAATTAATTGTAATGGATCTTCCATCACCACACACATTGTGTACAGAATTGGAATGTTGGCAGAGTAAATGGGAATCAAGCTCATCAGATGTTCCATCTTCCCTAGTGACAACACTTCAACAAACTTCTGCAACCTTTTATCCTAATATTCACACCATGCTACGTGTGTCAGCAACAATTCCGGTGACGTCATGTGAGTGTGAACGATCATTCAGTCGTCTTCGCCAGTTAAAGACATACTTACGTTCAACAATGGGAGATGAACGACTTTCTTCATTGGCCCTCATGTGCATAAACCGTGACATAGACATTGATACAGAAAAGGTGTTAGACAAATTTGCACGTGATCAAACTCGCAGAATGGAACTTATGGATATTCTTTCCGATTAACGTCCACACCTGCGCAATCGGTTGCCCGCCATCAAATTCAATATGAACTGTATTTTTTATAACAGGATTGGTATCTGTTAGCTGAATTCAATGCCAAAAACGTTTTATATTTTCTTTCCCTATATATATATATATATATATATATATATATATATATATATATATATATATATATATATATATATATATATATATATATATATATATATATATATATATATATATATATATATATATATATATATATATATATCAAGAAATTACCGACACATTTTATTTGTGCCCCCCCTAGACAAAATTTCTGGATCGGCCCCTGAAAGATCATGTATTTTCCTTTTGCAAATTTGAAATGGCAACTATAAAAAATCTTACAGGTTTTTCAAAAGAATATGTTATATAACTTTTTGATTTTTTTTTAAGTTAGAAGAAGCACTTGAATCCAAGACCAACATCAGTCCCACTTTTTTGGGACCAGAAGTACTAATAACATCAGTCCCACTTTTTTGGGGTCATAAGTACTAATAACATCAGTCCCACTTTTTTGGGTCATAAGTACTTATAACATCAGTCCCACATTTTTGGGGTCACTCTTTTTAAAGATTAAAAAACTACAGAACAATATTAGTGAAGTTCAGTTATTGTTGAAAGATCATGTATTTTCCTTTTGCAAATTTGAAATGGCAACTATAAAAAAATCTTACAGGTTTTTCAAAAGAATATGTTATAATACTTTTTGATTTTTTTCAGTTAGAAGAAGCACTTGAATCCAAGACCAACATCAGTGTCATGTACCAGTTTTAGAACCCTTGCAACATTTGGTGACTAGTAATTACTTAACTATTCCGTGCAGTTTGCACGAGATTTTTCCTGGTTGGGGACTGACCACGAGGTGGACACCACAGTTGATCTTGGACTCTTGTAGAGAGAGGAGCATTGTTATCTCCTCGAATATAATATACATGTATTAAGCTATTACTATGGTGTATGCTATTATTATTTCATTGGATTAATTAAGTGAGAAACTGGATGTACAACTTCTAATGGCTGAAGTCGCCAATATCTTTTGTGAATTATTTAATTTATATTTTATGTAATAAAAACCATGTCTGCTAACCTAGAGTCTATTAGTAATTCTAAATGTTGTGGTCGGAGAGTTCAGTATGTTAGTGTTCTCACGCAGGTGTGTGAGAGAGTATTTGAGAAAGACATTATAGTAGTACCAGAAGAGGTATCTACAACACACGACATTCGCGTCATCAAGCCTATAATAAGAACCAGGCTGTGACATATGGTGGCCAGTAAAGACAGTGAACCTACACTTCTCGCTTGGCGCAAGATTACACCTTAGACCGGAACATTTTTTTTTTTCAAACTAGGCAGGGACTAGATCCAGCTTGCTCACAAGATCTACAAGGCAATTAAGGTATTTACAGTCCAACCTGTAATAAAGTAAGCTATAAAACAACATCACTAGATCTAATAAAGCTAAACGACTGACCTTCTGCAGGACGCAACAGAACACACGTGCCTGTCTTCCGTCTAGACAAGATTCCAACACATGTTGAAATTCAGGTCATCTTTAACTAGGTCATTAACTCGATCAAAAACTAGTTAGACATCAACAACAGTTACGGCAGATTGAGCCATTCAAGTAATGTAAATAGCTTTGCCGAAGCTATTCCACATCTGCATGCTGAGACTCATCAACTACACCATCAACCCTCTCTGAAACCAAAAGCAGAAGTCAACCCTGGTCCGAGAACTACCTGTGTGAAACCGAGAGCAGAAGTTAACCCTGTTCCTAGAGTTATCTGTGTGAACAAAAGAGCTACACCACTCAAGACATCGTTTGATGACAGATACACCGCTTCATCATCGAGTGCTCTCCATTATTCATCATTGGCTCACTCAGACTCTGACATGGTCACTACCATTCAAGTCTTGTAGAAAGATTGCTCTCAGTTGAGACACTCTTCTACTTATGGTCAATATTTTTTTTCAGCATACTGATGGATATCCTGATTTGATGGTCTTAATTGGGCTAATGAGGAGTTATATATAGCCTAATATACAAGTACCTACACAAGTTTTATCTCTTATCTTGTATCATTCCAAGAATTAAATTATATTAACTTGAACTAACTGAAGCCCTAGCACATCATTCTACGCAGACTGCCTGGATTATCTTGGATTACCTATGTGTCAATTTCTGAACCATTGTGGATTATAATTTGGATTATCTAGCAGGACTTGTGACATAAATTGGTGTAATTGGAGCATTTGAGCCATCCTATGGAATATGACTGGATTATTTTACTACTAGCACTTAGATGATCACACTGATGTGTATTCTTAATTGGATTATTATTAAACTACTCAAGCTGTATTTGCATTTGACAAGCTACAAGAGAGAAGAGGATTAATCTACACTAGTCTACAAGAGAAGAGTCTGTAAGTTATAATTAACAAATTGAATATATATATATATGATTATAAAGTACATTGATTTTGCTTTGATATAGCAGTAATTGAAGTTGATTATTAATTAGAGTTAGTGATTGATAACTCTTGGATCTACATTGACTTTCATTTTTTCTAAGTGTTTTTAAGGGTGGCTGGAGAGGGACTATTTTATGATTTATCATAATAGGATCTATTAGGGAACATCCTATCTGTTCTTTTACCTTCAATAAGACCCAACGCATTTGAGGTCATCCTTGTTGGTAGGGAGGTACTAGATCATATCAGGAATTATTTATTAGTTGTTTTAGTTTTGTTTGTGTATTTTGTCAAGAGTATTCTATTTGTATTTATATTGTTGTTTGTCTAAAGTCTTGTATCTACATATCTGTAACTCTCCTGTCCTATCTCTTCTTTTTATTGATCTTTTTTATAGCAGACTGTGACGTCATTCATATTGTTTCTGTGTTTGTCCTTTTTTATACATTTGTATATATATAATTTTTTTTACTTATTAATTTAAATTTTTTTTATAATAACTGGCATAAATAATAGCCATACATACTACTTCATATTGAGTAATATTTAAGCTCAAAATAATGCTACATTGAAACATACTTGAGTTATTAGATTTGTGAATAATATTGATTTGATACATATACAATTATTTGAATATATGATTATTAAGAAAATATACTTATATTTATTTTGTAAAAATATATTACAAGATAATTCACACACATTCTTCCAGTGTAACATATCTGTAACATATCTCATTTTTTGCAACTATATACTTTGATTGATTTACTTCTTTAACTACTCATTAGACATAAATTGATATATTAACAATAACCATGGAATCATATGATAAAATTCTAGAACTTGTGAAAATGATGGAACTAGAAAGGGGTGAAAAAAAAAGAATTTATCAAAAAAGAATTAGAAAAATTAGAAAGAGAAAAAGAAAAGGCAGAAAAGGAAGAAAGGAGGAAAAAGATAGAATAGATAAAAAAAAAGAAAAAGAAAATAAAGACAGAGAAGAAAGAGCTGCAGAAAGAGCTCATCAAAAAGAACTTAAAGAACTAGAGACTAAACAAAAACAATTAGAGGCAAAACAAAAAGAAAGTCAGGACAAAGTAGAGTTAGCCAAATTGGAAGCAGCTAAAATCAACCCCAACATTATTACCCAGCAAACTAGTAACAAACCATTTATTTCCAAATTTCATAAGTTTAACATTAAGGAGGAAACATTGGAAAATTACCTAGTTCAGTTTGAACATATTTCATCTACTTACAATTTAAACAATGAGGATATGGCAAAACATCTTCTAGCCAAATTATCAGGAGAACCCCTAAACATAATAAGCACACTAACACCTGAACAAAAAAAAGACTACATAGCTGTTAAAACTAGACTTTTGGAACATTTTTGGGAAAAGTGAAGACTATTACAGAAAACTTTTTAAAAAAATTAAACTGAACAAGGATGGAGACTTTAACATGATTATCTTTGACATGAAGGCAAATATGCTTAAATGGTTAGAATTAGCTAAATGTAACATAAAAGATCCAATTCAAATTTTAGACATGATCCCAATTGATAACGTACTGTCTAATGTAACAGATTTAGTGTTCACTTTTCTTAAAGAAAAGAAAGTAAAAACAGAAACTGATCTCATTACTAATCTAAACCTTTTTAAGGATAGCCATCCTGGTCATACTATGGATAAAAGAGAGCTACATCAATTGGCCGCAACACTTAATACATCTAACAGTAATAGTAATGATAAATTCAATTTTCTAACTCAAAAACTTGCTTTAATTGTGGCAAGAAGGGCCATGTTAAAAGCCAATGCAGACAAACTAATACTAGCAACTTAGATATAGAAGTTACACTAATTACCATAACCCTAGCAACTACAATCAAAATAACTATAACAATCAATATAGAAACTATAGATCAAACCAGAGTGCAAGCCCCAGAGAAAGAAGGAGCCTTAGGAATAACAACTTCTATTGCAATAACTATAATACTAATAGACAATCAAGGAGAGACACATACAACCATCAGTCTAACTACAACACTATCAAAACAGGAATAGAAATAGAGTCAATAGCAATAACAACAATGTACAAAGAGAAGAGAATGTTGCTTACTTACAAGCAGACATGTCTAAAGTAAATGTCTTTCCCTCCTATGTAAATTTAGTAGAAATTAAAGCAATGAGAGATTCTGGTGCAACAACATCAATAGTAAGATCCAATCTAGTCAAACCAGAACAATATCTAAAAGAAACTGTTAAGGTGATCTATGCCAACGTACAAAAATTTGACATGTAAAACTGCCAAGGTCTGGATTGAGTTTCCCTGGATAACAGGGGAGATAAAAGTAGTAGTAATGAATACCCCTGCCCAAGACCTCATAATAGGGAACTCACATGGTGTTAGAGATTTGACAATAACTCAGCTAGATTCATGGATAAAGAATAGACATAAAAAATTGGTATCTAGACCAACATCAAATATCAATTGCCAAATGTGTTATTCAATGAATTAGAAACCATCAGACAAGAATTAATCAAAATGCAAAACAGTGACCCTATAATAACAACATTTGTTAAGTAAAGACTATAACAAAATTAATTAAACAACCATCATATTTTAGCCAACAACCTAGCCATCAGATGTAATAGAAACAAAGATAGCACAAGAATTCAAATAATAATTCCAGAAAGTCTAACACCCAAAATACTTAAAATGGCCCATGATGACCCAACAGCAGGCCACTTTGGCAAAAAGAAAACATATGCCAAAATTTCAGAAAAATTCTTTTGGCCCAAGATGAAGACTCAAATAAAAGACTATATAGATTCTTGTCCAGAATGTACTAAACAAAAAGTCATACTTAAGGCACCACTACAAAAATCAGATAAAGCCCATTGCTTCTGGGATAAAATAGCCATTGATATTATGGGCCCATTAAATACAAGTACCAAGGGAAATAAATATATATTGGGAATTATAGATATAGCAACCAGGTGGGTAGAAGCTTTTCCTCTTAGAGATATTAGGGCAGAAGATATATGTACCTCACTAAGAACAATATTTCTAAAGTTTGGATTCCCAAACAAAATTCTGTCAGATAATGCTTCCAACTTTAAATCTAACTTAAATAAAGCTTTCGCAGGTATGACTAACATAAAACTAGTACACAGTACAATTTATTTGCCACAATCCAACGGTATGATTGAAAGATGGAACAAGACAATCAAAGAAATAATTTATAAATTAGAAACAGAAGCGATGAATACTTGGGATCAGACTTTAAACTATGCTATCTTTGCTTACAACACTACTACTCATGAAACAACAAAATTCAGTCTATATAAATTAGTTTTTGATAGGAAACCTAAAGGTCCACTAGAACTATGGGCTGATAATATGTTAGACCTAGAGAACTATGAAGAATACCATCCATGGATAACACAAACAAAACAAAATTTAAGACAGGGAATAAAATTAGCTGATTTAAACATGGATAAAAACTTAAAGAGACATAGAGATATAAAAAATAAGAACAGAAAATTAAACATAGGAGACGAAGTATATGTAAAGATAGAAAATAAGTATAGTAAAACAAAAATGAAGGTCCATATAAGATAGTAGGCAAAATAAACAACAAAGTGTACAAAGTAGACAAAAATGGCAAGGAATGTAAACTGAGCATAGACAAATTAGTAAAATTTCTCAAAAGAAAAGTTGAAGAGATAGAAGTAATTGATAGGGATACAGATCTAATTCTGCATTCAATACACTTAAATAAGACACTACCATCTAAAACAAAGGCATATAACATCCCAAAGGCCTATGAGGAATTAGTAAAAGTAGAACTGAAGAAATTACTAAGTGAAAGCAAGATAGAAAAATCAGATGTATGTTCCTATGCATCACCTATGGTGATTGTCAAGAAAAAAGATAATAGTGTGAGAATCTGTTGCGACTATAGAGAGCAAAACAATTGTACTATTATAGATCCTGAACCTCTACCGGATACAGACACTATAATTAATATGCTAAGCAGAGCCTCACTGTTTACCACCATGGATCTAAATAGAGGATTCTGGCAAATAAAAATGGAAGAAAAGTCTAAACAATACACAGCTTTCAAATGTATTTTACCCGGGTTTGAGAGGATATATGTATGGAATGTCATGCCATTTGGGTTAGTTAACAGCACAGCCACTTTTCAAAAATGTATGAGCAAACTATTATCAGGCATAGACAATGTAATTTCATATGTTGACATTTGTGTTTTTACTAAGTCAGAAAAGGAACATCTAGACACACTCAAACAAATATTTGCTCGTCGAAAACAACATAAGATGACAATTGCTCCCAATAAATTAAATCTTGTAAAGGATGAAATTCAATTTTTAGGCTACAACATTACTAACAATAGAATAACTCCTACCAAAGCAAACATAAGTAAAATAAGAAACATTAAGGAACCTAAAACAAAAAAGGATGTCAGAGCACTATTAGGCTTGTGCAACTTTTATAGAACATTCATACCCAACTATGCCCAACTAATTCAGCCCTTAGTAGAATTTACTAAGAAGAAACATTCAAATATAATAAACTTAGATAATAGCAGCAGAGAGGCACTAACTAGACTAAAGGATAAGTTTAATGAGAAATTAGAATTAGGGAGTATTGATCCTATTTCACAACTCCTACTGTACACTGATGCATCTAATAATGGTATAGGAGTATGCCTACTGCCACAGAAAGAGTCATATATGAAACCTATAGTTCATATAAGTAGAACATTATCTAAAGCAGAAAGAAAATATTCAATAATAGAAAAAGAACTATTAGCTATAGTATGGAGCATAGTCAAACTAAAACACTATTTACTAGGAAGATTCTTTACAATTAAATGTGACCATAAACCATTGTTAGCATTGTTAAGAGCTAAGAAAAGAACTAAAGAATAACAGAATAAATAGATGGTCACTAATTTTATCTGATTACAAGTTTGACCTACAAAGTATACCTGGTCATGAAAATGTATTAGCTGATTTTTTGTCAAGACAGGTAGATCATGAAACAGATACAAATGAGGACAATGATATTGTACATATCAGTCAAAGTATTTTAACTGAGTAACTTCACAATATAATTAGAAACAACTTGACATTTTTCAATCAGGTCAAGCTGACATTTTTTCTTGTTATCATGTAACTAGGTCATGACATATTATTGTTACACTTACTGGTACCATTTTATTGGGTCATGATAACATTTTTTCCTTTCATTGATGCTACTGTACTATCATTTTTTAATTAATTGTACATTACATATTTACTTATCACAATTTCACAATAACATAGAATTTCATAATGACTAGATGTGCTAATAATTTATATGATTAGTAAACATACACAGTAATGTAAACAAGCATATTGTAAACAACAGTGAACTACTTGAAGTGTGGACCTGAATATTTTTTTTTTTTGAAAAACAACTCACAAATGTAAATATTGATATTTTTCCAAGTGGTACACACTTGAATGCTATCATTTTTTACGCTAGTGTACTTTAACTACCACATATGTGTGCTATTAATAACAATCATAGGCAATGTCCCTGTAACCTTGTATAATGGTGACAGAACTTAGAGTGATATAATAAATACTGAACACAAATATACTTGTATAGATGTATGTAAACTTTATTAAGAACTACTTCAATAAATGCACTTAGTGTGTCAGATGATACACATTGGTTGTGTTATATTATATAAATAATTGGATGTAAAATAACTTTAATTTTTTTCTTTTCATAATTGATATGTCAATGTATGTTAACAGAATGAGCACATAGCAATTAAACATGCTTATGCAAAATATTTCAGTATAATTGTAAATACATGGTCTATTATTATTTAACTATATTTCAGAAGACTAAAACTTCAAATTGTATTAATATTTTTTTTCAACAACATACTTGTAATCAGACTAATGTATATTTTTCTAAGCAAACACTTTGAGAGTTGAACAATATATTTGTCAATTTGTGGAACTATTCATGTTTGAAATGAATGACATGAATGATTAAGCTACTAGACATATGTATAGAATATTACTATCATATATACTTTTGTCAAAGATTTTTTGTCAAAAATCTTTTCCAGGGGAAGGGGCGTATGTCATATACCAGTTTTAGAACCCTTGCAACATTTGGTGACTAGTAATCACTTAACTGTTCCGTGCAGTTTGCACAAGATTTTTCCTGGTTGGGGACTGACCACGAGGTGGACACCACAGTTGATCTTAGACTCTTGTAGAGAGAGGAGCTTTGTTATCTCCTCGAATATAATATACATGTATTAAGCTATTACTATGGTGTATGCTATTATTATTTCATTGGATTAATTAAGTGAGAAACTGGATGTACAACTTCTAATGGCTGAAGTCGCCAATATCTTTTGTGAATTATTTAATTTATATTTTATGTAATAAAAACCATGTCTGCTAACCTAGAGTCTATTAGTAATTCTAAATGTTCAGTATGTTAGTGTTCTCACGCACCTGCAAATCTAGTGCGTGTGAGAGAGTATTTAATTGAGAAAGACATTATAGTAGTATCAGAAGAGGTATCTACAACACAAGACATTCGTGTCATCATGCCTATAATAAGAACCAGGCTGTGACAATCAGTTCCACTTTTTTGGGGTTTGTACTACTAATAACATCAGTCCCAGTTTTTGGGGGTCAGGAGTACTAATAACATCAATCCAATTAAAGATAATAAGGAAAATATTGAATATAGAAACACCTGCACCAAAAAGCAAATTTAAAGTATATTGGCATTAGTAAATCTTAATATAGAAAATATATAAGGAATCTGGCAGAAATTTGTATTTTGGGTTTTTGGCACATTGCACAATTTAGGCCATGTTGAGCCCGACTGGCAGAAATTGTATATCCATTAAATCCCCATAGAAAAGTTATATGTAATAAGGAGCGCTTAGAAGATATTGATAAGATTAAGGACATATTAAGTAAGAAATTAATGTTGAGATTACCAGATAATAATAAGATTTTTTTATGTAACTACAAATGCATCTGGAAATGCAATTGGTGGGTGTTTAATGCAGATGTATGAAAACTTACATCCAATATTATGTGAGAGCAGAAAGTTATCTGACACAAAAAATAAATATAGTGTGATAGAGAAGCACTAGCAATAATATGGGTCATTACTAAGTTGGACAACTATTTGGTATCAAATAGATTTATTTTGTTGACTGATCATAAACCTATTCAATTTATTCAACAAAAACGTACTCAGAATAGTAGAGTATAGGGTAGGGTAAAGTAGGGTAAAACTTCCCATCAAAGGCCCCTTTTTAAGATTGTTATTCAAGTGACAGTGCCTCGCTGTCTATCGCTAAGGTCATCAGGTCACAAAGACCTCTACATCTATTATTAATCTATTTCTAGATCTACTTTTATTGTTTTGATATGATTTTTTAATTAATTTAAGTAGATATAGATTCTAGATCTATATTTAGAATCTATAGTATAGTGACTAGAGCCAGCTTGACCTCTCTGTATTACTCTAGTAGGCCTACTCTAGTCAGATCTATCTAAATTCTAAATTCAGAAACAGATCTAGATCTAGAGAGTAGAGTTTATGTCTCATGAAAGTAATGAAATAGTAAATTTAGTTAGTCAGATCTATTTCTAGATAAAGATATATTACTATAGATTATAGATCTAGAATAATCTAGATCTATATAGATCTAGTAAATTCTAGCACTAGCTCTAGCTTTAGATTAGAATCTAGATTTAGAATAATCTAGTCTAGATCAGTAGTGATCTTTATATATATTATTAGTTATCTATTTCTATATCTTGCCATTACAACTTATTTAGTAGTTTCTACCTTGGGATCTAGGCTATTCTAGTCTAGTAGATTTAGCTTTTTAGGTTACATCGAGTGCTCTAAATTAAAAATATAAAATTATTCTAGGTTCTATTTTATAAAACTTTTATCTAGAAAATGAAAACGTGAATTTATTTTTCCGACAGCAGAAAACAGAAAAAAAATTTCCTACACTAAGCCCAAAGTTAAAAGAGCCAAAACATCCTACATTTTTAGGTAATGAAATTCTGTCTTGACCCTTCTTTATACACATATATATTATTAAGTGTTTTATTATAGTTGCATATAGTTAGTAAAATATTATATATGGCGGAACAGGTCTCTTCACCAAACAACAGAAATGAATGGTTATATACCAGTGGTTCTCTCCACACTTTTGCTTTTGTATGGCTCTAAGCAGTGCCGCCTTAGGCATAGGCAAACTAGGCATATGTTTATTTATATATTTTTTTTAGATTTATTATTATAGACACATATATCCTTTTTTCCGGTGCATCAGTTGCAGAACCACAAAGAGAAGTAGGAACATTTTCATGTGAAAGGTGCAAACAGAGCTAAGCACAGAAGACATTTATAATGTACTCTTTTTAAAGATTGAAAAACTACAGGACAATAATAGTTCAGTTATTGTTGAAAGATCATGTATTTTCCTTTTGCAAATTTGAAATGGCAACTATAAAAAATCTTACAGGTTTTTCAAAAGAATATGTTATAATACTTTTTGATTTTTTTCAGTTAGAAGAAGCACTTGAATCCAAGACAAAATTTGGTTGTCTCTCAAAGATAATTTTTTTCTTTTTTTTTTTTTTATTGTTGATTAGATTGAGACATGGTCTGACAGTTGGAGTTTTGTCTGCCATGTTTCAAATAAGTATAACTTGTGTATTGTATTGTCAATAAATTGGTAACCATTCTTTATGCCAAAGCAAAGTCAGTCAATATTCGGCCGTCCAGAAAACAAATAAAAGCCTTTATGCCACCTGTTTTTCAAACAAGTTTTCCAATTTGCAGAGTTATCATTGATACAGCTGAGTTTTATATCCACAAACCCATAAATCCAACATAACAGCAAGAAAGTTTTAGTACATATAAAAACCATAATACACTAAAGTCATTGATAGGAATAGCGTGGAAGGGTGGTCAAGAGGCTAAGAGTGTGCTTGAACTTGGCTTGGCTACCTAGAAGGGGGCTCAAGATTCGACACCCGACTCGGGCAGAGTTGTGTTTACTGAGCGCCTAAAGGCAGTACAGAAAACTAACTCCTGGATACCCCCTCCCCCCCCCACCGGTCCACAAATGAGATTGGACCAAAAGTGCTCTGAGCATGCTATAAGCATGAAAGTAGCGCTATATAAAAGCTATAATAACAATAGCTCCTAATGGAGCAATTTCTTTTATTTCTGACCTTTGCATGGGTAGCATATCTGATAAAGAAATAGCATTACGAAGTGGCATTTTGGAAATGTTGAAGGAGTGTGGTGATTGTGTTTGTATAGACCATTGTGGACACCACTTTATAGAACCTTGGTTGTAAGATGTGAGGATTTCTATGTTTATTTATCATTATTTCATTGGTTGACTAGGTAAAGTGGGGTGATGGCCCTTGAATTTTGTTATTGTTGTTAGAGGCCTGAGTTATGAAGCCTAGATGTACGATATGAGTAATATAGAAGTCAGTTTTATAATTATGTATATATTCATTTAGTTCATGTTTGATGCGTTGTCTTAAGCTACAGATACCCTGATTACTTTTAATAAGTTATAATTTTGTTGTTAATTCATCTCTGGCATCTCTTGAGTTATTGAAAGAAGTATTACTAGTACGTCCTGTGTCAAGTATAATTCCAGTAAGGAGTTCACAACAATCACAACAAGGAGATACTGTTTTAGAAAACGGGGGATTTACAGTTTTGGAACCAGAATTCCATCAGCATGAATTGTCTCTTTTTACACCTTTCTTTTTAAATGATAAAATCCAATTCCCTACAGATAAAAGAAGTGAGAACAAAAAAAGTATCTTTACATGGTTGTCATGTTAAGTGAGCAATTGGTCCATAAACAATGTTAAAATACTAGACAACACTATTCCTTGCTTACTTAAAAATTTAGAAGAAATATATTTTGATTGTGCATTTCTTTGCAATTTTACTGAAAATCCTCTGATTTGTTCAAGTAATTTAACTTTGTGATTTGAAGGCATGTGAACATCAAGTGTGATGCTATCTACTAATGAATAAAAGAACACTTTTATAAGTAATTTATTTAAGAGTATATCAACATGGTGGCAGCGGTAACACTTTAATTAAGTAAGAATTGTATTAATTATCATTTAAGAAAGCGAAATGGATCTAGTTTTATTAGAACAGTGCCAGAAATTGTGCTAAATCCACCAACAGAGTTTAATGTGCTAGATGGAAATATTGCCGAAAATTACCGGATATGGCGAAGACAGATGGAGATTTACGTCTTAGCGCCAGGCGCTGACAAGAAACGCATATGTCAACGAATAGCCATTATACTTCATTGTGCAGAAGCACAGGTTCAAGGCAAGAAACTGGGCCATTCGGCGTAATGCCTAGTAGATATCATACAAGTCAAGTGACTGCTCAGACACATCCCCCCCCTTTAGCTCTCATCAGAATTTCATGCTGACTAATGAAATTTTGTCCCATGATTACATCTGAAAGTGATATCCTATTGCTTAGCGGTGTTAAGGATTCTCTGTAGATTCTACTATTGGCAACTGAAATGATGTCCGCAAATGGTAATGTTATCTACATAAGCCAAAGTGTTTTTAAGCCCTTCCTCCTCAATGATTCTATTACTTGTCTGCTAAAAGACAGCTACTCCATTTGTTACAATTTATTAAGCTAGAAATGACCATTTCATTGGATTCATGTGTCTTATTTTCAATATGTTTGGATTGAATTGGATTTCAGTGGAATGGTATTTACACAGCTCGTAAGCTGACATTCGTAAAGAATGGAAGGTCTCTTTAAGCCTAAAGAACATGATATAAAGCGAAGCTTGACATTAGCTGCTGAGAAGTAGATTCACTGACTTAGAACCTTTGAAAACTCTTCAGTCTTTCAAAGTGACATTGACAAGAAGAAACTGTTAGAAAACTAAGTATCCTCTAGTGTGTTCCAGTACATTAGTGAATGCACATTGTTTAAAGACTCTATCAAAGTTCTTCAAAAGATCTTCGTTAAACCCAAGAATGAAATTCTCCCACAACACACGATCACGCTGTGTCAACCAGAAAACGGGCAAACTGTCAACTCATTCATGCTAGATTAGAGCTAAGAAACATGGCCGAAGACTTGAGTTCAGGGCAATGGTGGCAGAAGAACATCAAGATATGTCGAGATGCCTTTATAACTAATTTAATAACAATGAAGATAACACAGCAGAGAACCCTAACACAAGGCTTTATTAATTAAACTAGAACAACCTGAGGGAAGATGCTAAGAAAGGAACACTAAATCAACGTTGTTAACATATTCTCATGACGCTACACTAACATAAACAAGTAGCAATGGATTTCACCACATTGAGAAACCAAAATTTATTGTATGTGTTTAAGTGCTGGAATTATTTCACAGAACATATTATTCTCGATATTTATGACAATGTTTTTCTTCCAAGCTTTGTGATATGTTATATGTTAGCAGATGCTGATAATACCACAGAAACATATTAATTTTGACTGCCCATTGGCTGATTGTGGCTGATTGGTCCTTTGACCAAATCAAGGATGTTCTACATTGTGTAAAATTCCACTTTCAGGATACAATTGCAAAATAGTTGTCAGCGTTTGAATAGTCTTTTGAAAACTAGAACATTCCTCGTAAGAACTATTGTTTAGTTCTAAGTGACAATGCGGCAAACATCAGCAAATGTTTTCATGACAGTAATGTTGCAAGTGTAGGTTGCTTTGCAAACACTCTTCAGATTTGCGTACACAATGGTGTTTTAAGCCAGCGATATATTGTAGAACTGCTTAATGCATCACAAGAAATAGTTTGTCATTTTAAACATTCATTCTCTGCAACTAACCATTTTCTTAGCTTACAGAACCAACTCGTCCTTCCAAGACATCAATTGATACAGGATGTCACAACTTATTGGAACTCGACCTTCTTCGTGTATTACAGAGGCTGTTGTATCAACCTAGAGCAATATTCTTGTAACTGTGCAGAAAGTAAATCCAGAAGCAGTTTATCTCCAGGCCAGTGGTCTGTTAATGAGGATGTTTTTCTTTTCTACAACCTTTTGAGAAAGTTACTCGCATGTGTAGCTGCAGTAAAAACAATGAAAAGAATTCTTAAACAGAATGCTTAAAGACTAAGATATTACTCATCTTTACAGCACAGCAATCTACTGGAGCCTCGGTTCAAGTCCCTCATATGACTCGTTAACAGAGGTCAAGTCTTAAACTTTATATTTTGTTAGATAGCTAGTTTAGTTAGTTGGGTTGCGCACTTTTGTTAGACTGACAGTAAATGGATATTTTAGAATGACGACATAGACTTTGGGGTTGGAGGTTAAGATTGACTTTTAGGAATCAGTTACCGCTAGACTCTAGAGGGGATAACATCGTTCTATAGTGACAGACTAGACTGTGGCCCATTCTGTAATAAACGTTTGTTTCAAGTTCACCTTGAGTCAACTTAGTCATTGAGTCTGTGTTCCTGTTTTGTACCTTATCTATATTTGTGACGGTGTGCATGAAGAACTCACGGATTGAAAATACATCATACAAGGTACGCACGCACTTAGTCTAATTAAGTCTTCTAGAAATACTTCAGCTACATCTGACTACACATGCATCCGTTACAATTTACATATAAATATAAAAATGTTCAGGGCAAGTTGGATAATCGTTTCCAGTGCATGAAAGAAGAGGAAAATCTGTTGGCAGATCTGAAGCCCTAGCAACAAGGTGCAATATTGATAAGAAGGAATGGCCGATGCTCCTTTATAAGTAAACTATAGTTTTAAAGAACTGTATGTTGCGGGATAATTTGTTGTTAACTGAAAATTAAGAAGAAATTAGGTCTGTGTTACTCCGCCATGCTGATAATAAAGCGAAAACCTGCCACAAGAGGTTTCACAGGGTAGAGCCAAGCCAGAATAATTTTAAGGGACTTCGTTACTGAGCTATGAAACAAGATGAACAAGTGGTGGAAAACGTCTGATGTTAGGACTTCGGCACAGCACTGCAAATTACATTGGCCTCCTTCAGTTGTGAAATGACTATGGTTCATCTCGAACACTTTTTCATATGGCTGTGGAGCCCTATTTTGGAGAGACACTCCCGTCCACATTTATTGCATGTCAAGGTGGCTTTCGCTTTGGTGGTAGAGGAGCTGGCCATTTTCCGTGTGACACGCTTTTCTTCAAGAATCGAGGCCCATGTTTTCTCGCTGTCTATAGCTTTCTTAGTCACTGTCTCTCTCCAACTAGTGTGGTCTAAGACTATGTCTTCCCAATGGTCAGTAACAATTACTGATTTTAAATCCTTTTTTATCACATCCACGTAACGGAGGTGGGGGTGACCAGTTTTTCTTGAAACAGACGCCCGTACAGAATGACTTTCAGGATGCGATTGTCCTCCATCCGTTGAACATGTCCAAGCCAGCACAGGACCGTAAAGATGCTGGGAAGGCCTGTTCTCGCGAGGATCTCAGAATTACACACTCTTTCTTTCCATGTTATTTTTAAGATCCTTTGAAGGCAGCGCAAGAGGAATGAGTTTAGTTTTCTCTCTTGTTTTGTGTAAAGTGCTTCTAAAATATACAGCAACAGAAAAATGGGAACACCTCAAGTCCACCATACAAAAGACTTCCCTGGACATCTTTGTAAGAAAATTTACAAAGCCAAACGATTAATTCGACTTTAAATCAACTATACTAGCACCTGTCATCAGAGCAAAGAGAGATGCACTCGCTACATACAAGGCGAAATTTACCCAATGCAATCTGTTAAATCTGAAAGAAGCTAGAGCCCTAACCCTAGAGCCACTGAGCAGAGTACAGCACGGATCTGTGCCAATGAAAACATAAGAGGAATGTATGAAGGAATCCAATCAACCACTGGGAAAACTATCACAGACAAGAGCGAACAAATGCACAGATGGGTCGAACATTACTCCAAGCTCTACGCCACAACAACCTCAGTCTCTGCCTCAGCCCTTAACGCTATCAACCAATTACCCGCAATGAATGAACTAGACGAAGTACCCACCCTATTAGAATTCAACAAAGCCATAGACAGCTTGTCTTCCGACAAAGCGTATGGATGTGGCGATATCCCCCCCAGATCTTCTGAGCTACAAAACAAGATGAACAACAGGTGGAAAATGGCTGAAGTTGGTAAGACTGTTGAACAAGTGAAAAAGTAGCTAGAGAAAGATAGGATTTTGGAGAATGTGTCTGAGGATGTGTATAGACAACTTATAATAAACAAGAAAATTACGGTTTTAAGGTTGCTAGTGTGGATATGTCCCTTGTTATGGTAGAAAGCGTATATGTTGCGGCAGCATGCAGCGAGCCTATAAATCGATAAATGAAACTTTGTTGGCTCTATGTTAAAAAGTTGGCTCTATTTCAAATAAAAGATCTAATAGATCTATAAATATTTATTGGCTAACAGAGTAGAGTCAGTAGATCTTAACAGATCTTAGTTAACTGGAACTTCTAACTAACAGTGGCTTAGACATATTTACTAAATCTAGTCAAGATATTATGTGTTTGTTGTTTTTTTGGCAGAGTTTTAGATATAGTTAATTAGCTTATTTATTAGTTCTAGATAGTCTTTGTCTCGAGCCTAGATTATTATTATTAATAGATCTAACAGCTAACAAAATACTCTAGCATTTTTAAAATGATAATTTAGATATAGAAGAACCTGGGTCCTAGATAATCTATATTCTTTTATTTTAGATCTGATAGTACTAACAGAGTAGATCTATCAAAGCGACAAAGTCTAGTAGACAAAACGTTATTGCAAGTGAAAAGAAAAGTATGATACTGAACCTGCAATCAGTCAGACTGGCATTTGGCGGCAAGCTCTTTTTTACTTTGATTTTGACGGCATGCCTCCGATCTTGCATCCATGTCTAATGTTACCCAAGCAATACTGACTTCTATTGTGCAATGATAAGCTCAATGTGAATAGATTTATTAACAGGTGATTTCTTTATGTGCTATTAAAGTAGGGTAATTATAAATTCTAACCAGCTGATGTTAAATGAGTAATTTAAGATAGCCACGAGAGTCTTGTTGAAAAAATAAATAAAAAGTGTGAAAAGTACTCATTCTCTTGAAAACTTCCAGCATATTTGACCCCCCCCCTCCCACCCACAGCACACACACACCCTAAGTGGAATATTTTGTTATGTAAAATATACAATTGTAACACAAGCTTCCTCCAGGATGAAAAGGATGTTACGGTCATAGCACAGCATGGCGTGAATGATAAATGGTGCAAATTCGGGTATCGAATGGTAGTGAGGTTAAAAAAAGACGGAGCCGGAAAAATAGGTACATGAAGAGAGTTTAAAATATTATTATTGCATTCTTTATATGAATATTTAAGTGTTTATGAAAATAGAACCTGAGAGTGTTTACTTATTTTTTAAGAGTCTTGTGTCTTATCAAAGGATATTATTATTGCTTGCTACTGTTTACTAATGGAATTGCTATATTCATTTTAGTAAAACATTTCTGCCGAGTTTCAACTTTCTTCGAAACACTATTTTTAGCTGATTCTAGAAAGAACATCAAATTAATTCCATTTGGAAGCAGGTGGGTTGTTTTCAAAACTTGTATAATTCAAGAGTGGAATCCTTTTAAGGGAGAACTGTAATTTTTATGAAGGATTATTTACCATAATTAATCTAAAAACAATTAATGAATGTGCTAATATTTTTAAGGAAATTTTTGGTTTTCATACAATTAAGACCAATTAGGGGTCTTTATAAATAAGAGTACAAATATTTTCTTAGTCTTCCTGGTGACAGGCATGGATTCAAATAAGTTTTATCACATTTTATCACAGTTGCCTATATATCATGCAATCAATCATACAATTAAGAACAATTAGGGACCTTTATAAGTAAGTGAATATGTATTTAAAGTTTTTTTCTTAGTCTTGCTTGTGACAAGTGGAGATTCAAACAGGTTTTAGCGCATTAGGAACAGTTGCCAGTATAGTCATGCAAACTTGAATCAATGAAACATACAAAATATCCAACCTCTTTGAAAAGTTTAAGAATTGAAATTTTCGTAAGCATTAATTTAAAGTGAAACATTGAATAATGAATGAAACAACATAAGAGTTGTGATCATTAATATTAAGGCCATCAACTTTCCTGTATGTCACTATCTGCAACTTTAGCTGACTTCTTGGCTTTCTTTGTAGCTTTTGCAATTGGTTTTGAAGCTGTCTTGGAAGCTGTCTCCTCAGCAAGAATTTCATTTAAATGTTGCAGCTGCCAAAATAATAATTATAATTTGAGTTATACAGTGCCTTTAAAAAAAACAACACAATTTAGGCTACAGGCACTTTGAGTATTACAAACATAAATGTTTAAAAAAAAAGGCAAAAGAGATGCATGTTGTCTGTATGAGTGCAGTTGGGTATTTCCAAGCCTTTGATCCGTGTAATGAAACCTAACAGTATTTGTATTATTTATAAAACAAATGTTGTAGAGTAAATTTTTAAAATTTTCTAAACCCTAACAGCTAGAAATATACACATACATTGGCTCATTTGCACTTATATGGTAATGACATCCCAGTGAGCCAGCCTGGTAGTTCTTTGTCAAGGTATGTAATTCTTCTACTGAGCATCCTGAGTGTTAATCTGTTTTGTAACTTAGAATTCTTCACCTCTATCTTTCATTCCAACAGTTGTGTTGCTCTATTCTCCATTGTAGCCTGGTCATTGGTTCAAGTACTTTTATTAAGTGTTACTTTATTCAGCTGAATAGTACAGCATCCACGTTAATGTAGCTACAAACAGTCTAGTATTCATGGGATTTCATATTCATCTTTTAACTAAAATTTTATAAAATCAATATAATAGTGTAACAAAGGGTTATTTTAAAAATATAAAAAGAGCTAGGGACAATTAGATGATGAAAAGGAGAGTGTTGAAAGGATGAGCTTTTTGACCCTGAACCAAACAAGAAAAGAAAAGATGGAAGATTGACAAAGGAGAGCACTGCTAAGGCACCCCTAACTGTGAAATATTGAAGGAACAAATAATCTTTTCACAGTCAAAATGTAACAGGTAAAAAATTTACTTACTAAAGTATCATTCCTTCTTGCTAATAACTTTACATCATCAGTGTTGATTGTTGTGCGCTTGGCATGTCTGAAAAGTAACAATAAGAAGAATGATTGCACTAAAATTAAACACTAAAAAAAAATTGTTAAATATACTATTGAAAAACATAACATGAAAACCGATGACTCTCATACTAGTAGGCAATTTTACTAGTAGCAGTGAAATACATACAATATTGTCTGCCTGTATGATTCCATTTTAGTTCAGAAGCAATCTTAAACATCTAGAAAATAATTTTATGTTATGATGGGGCTTTTGGGGGGTTTTTTTTGTTTTTTTTTTAGGATTTAGTAGCTGGGTGTTATCACACTCTGGAAAATTGTGTCTTAAAATTTTTTTACAGTTGATTCTTGATTATCCAATACTTCATAATCCAACACACTCAGTAATATAACGCTGCACCAACTGAAAGAACTACATAGTTCATTTCATAAATTGAGGGAGAGGGGTGGTAGGGGAAAAGCCAATTGTTCAACAACAAATGGAAAAGGATAGCTGACATTAAAGTTAGAATGACCACAGAAGACACCACTGATGAGATGAGATGCTTCTTCAGAGCAGCATGCAAAAACAGAAGAACTAAATATTTTTAAAATTCAATTATTATAGTCCTCATTGCATCACCACTATGTAAAGACAAAAAAAGAGTTGACATTAGAGTTTTAAAAATCTATACAAAGCTTCATCATGCTTTTACATTAAGCAACACATTGACTGGCTACTTCTACCCACAACAACTATGCTTTTGTCAAACTTACTTGGCAAAGTTTTCTAGATCTAAGGCGTAATATTCAGCTTGTCTGTTTAAACTTTCAGATACAGTGGCCAGAACTTGGGCACTGATTGACACCTGCATTTCTTGCTCCACCTCTTTAGCGATTTCTTTTATACTATAATACATTGCAGCTTTCAGTTTCTAAGTCAAATATAAACAAACAAACAAAAAATTATTGTTCAACCTGTCAGTAATCATTAGCTTATTTTTAGTGGGAGATGTGTTCCCAGACCTGTGAAAAATGAATTTCCATGAAGTAGAGGAAAGATACTATTCAGCTTGTCTGTTTAAACTTTCAGATACAGTGGCAGAACTTGGGCACTGATTGACACCTGCATTTCTTGCTCCACCTCTTTAGCCATTTCTTTTATACTATAATACATTGCAGCTTTCAGTTTCTAAGTCAAATATAAACAAACAAAAAAAAAAAAATTGTTCAACCTGTCAGTAATCATTAGTTTATTTTTAGTGGGAGATGTGTTCCCAGACCTGTGAAAAATGAATTTCCATGAAGTAGAGGAAAGATACTATTCAGCTTGTCTGTTTAAACTTTCAGATACAGTGGCAGAACTTGGGCACTGATTGACACCTGCATTTCTTGCTCCACCTCTTTAGCGATTTCTTTTATACTATAACACATTGCAGCTTTCAGTTTCTAAGTCAAATATAAACAAACAAACAAAAATAATTGTTCAACCTGTCAGTAATCATTAGTTTATTTTTAGTGGAAGATGCGTTCCCAGACCTGTGAAAAATGAATTTCCATGAAGTAAAGGAAATATTTTTTGATTAATTTTAATGAGTATTTGAGCTTTTAAAACCCTCCCTGTACTGTTATATATTCATTCTAAAATACTTTTTAGCTGAAACTACATGTGATTTCTACCAATTTATTAATAGAGCAATTTCTAAGTATTGATTTAACATTACAAGTAAATTTCAGTCGGATCAGGTCATGACCAATACTAGACTATACTGTACAGAGTGTACTTAAGAATATATACATGATGATATTTTTTTTTGTTATCCACAGGCCAAGTCTATGTAAATAATTTTCATTTACAGTTCACACTATCAAAAAGTGATATTTTTTTGGGCAATTTCCGCAATGAGCGTCAATATTTACAAACTGCAACTGTTGCCAAATTGGCTTGGTTGGTTACCGATAAATTAGATATACCACTCAAACCAAAAAATAAAATAAAATGAGTTCTCTTTTGTTACCAACTATAAAATATAGTTCTGAAAAAGTTCGATAGCATTTAAAAATGTAGATCTATTTTATTTAAACAACCTATACATTTATTAGATCTAGTGCAAATTATAGAGCAAAGGTAGATTATTTATAGATCTAACTTTTTTTTTAATGACTTTTTTGTCTTTACTCTTAAGAATTAATATGTCTTAATAAAATGTTATGGGTCTGTCTTTGTGTTTTGTTTTTATTTCTGTTTTATGTTGATGCATTATTTCATTAGCACGTGAACGTGTGTATGGTACACTGGTACTGGTATGTTTATTATTAAAATTGGATTTTTTTTCTTTACAAGAGTACAGTATAGAAGACTTGCCCCAACAGTTACTGGCACAACAATCAGATAGATAGATCTCAATTTTATTTAATTTAAATCGTAATCAAAATATTACTAAATAGATCTATTTAAAATGTAATCATTAGTCTATATAGATCTAGATGGTCTATTTAAATTCGGTTTTTCTTTCACACACACACACACCTAAACCTAGTCTATATCAAATACCGGTACTATATGATAGATCTATACATTTTTTTTATTGATCTATATCCACTACTGTATGTAAGGGGCAAACTTGGAGATGTCTGACATGGCTAAACACATGTGCCCCATTCGGCTGTTAGGGGTTAGCATGGGCTCAATTAAGGGGCACTGATGAAACCTATGTGGGGCCAATAAGAGGGGTGATCACTGAGAAGCCTGAAAGAGCTTAATTTATGGACCCCATCTGGGGAACGAACATTGACCCAAACAGGTGCCCTTAGGGGGCACAGATTGAGAAAGCTGAAAGAGCTGTAACTCATGGGCTTTATTTGGGAGATGAAAATTGGCCCAAACAACAGGGGTCATTAAGGGTGAGTTTGGGCCCAGATGAATTCAGGATAAAACCCATGTGGGGCCAGTAAGAGGGGCGAACATTGAGGGGTCTAAAGGGCTAAACACATGGGACCCATTTAGCAATTAATGTTGGCCCAAATGGGTGCCCTGAAAGGTGAGCATGACTCAGATAGGGGGGTTGGATGAATTCCGGATAAAACCCATTAAGAGGGTCGAACATTGAGGGGCCTGAAAGGGCTAAAAACATGGCCCCCATTTTGGGGGATCATCATTGTTCAAATGGGGGTCCTTAAAGGGCGATTGTGGGCACTATCATGGGGCCCAGATGGAGCCCTAGTGGAGGCCAGTAAGGAGCAAACTTTAAGGGGCCTCAAAGGGCTAAACACAATGGCCCTAATCGAAGGCATACATTGACCCAAGCAGGCTCTTAGGAGTGAGCTTGGGCTCAGGGGGCCCAGATGAAACCCTTTTAGGGACAGTAAGGGGGCAAACATTGAGAAGCCTAAAAGTGCTATAACTCGTGGGCTCCATTTGGGGGATGAAAATTGGCCCAAACAACAGGGGTCCTAAATGGTGAGTCTGGGCTTAGTAGCTCAGTTATGGGGCCCAGATAAATTCTGGGTAAAACCCATGAGGGGCCAGTAAGAGGGGCAAACATTGAAGTCCTGATAAAACTGAAGTGGGGACATTAATAGGGGCGAACATTAAGGGGTCTGAAAGGGCTAAACACATGTGATCCATTTAGGGATTAATGTTGGCCCCAAAAGAATGCCCTTAGTGGTGAGCCTGGGCTCAGTAAGGTGGCCCAGATGAATTCCTGATAAACCCACATGGGGCCAGTAACAGGGAAAAACATTGAGGGGCCTGAAAGGGCTAAAGACATGGGGGATTTTTTTCTGGGCCCCCTGAATGATCTCAGACTCAGCCCTATAGGAGCCTGTTCAGGCCAATGTTCATCCCCCCAAATGGGGGCCATGTGGTTAGTATGAGCTGGTCCAGTTGGGGCCCTTACCATGCCCAAAATCTTTGCTACAAATAACAGGGATCCACTCATCCGGTTTATCTGGACTTTTTGTGGGCCCTCTAATGAGCCCAAACTCACCCCTAAGGGCTCCCATTCATCTTCCAAATGGTGTCCATGTGTTTAGTGTAGGTTTCATCAGGGCTTTATCTGGGCCCCCTAATTGAGAACAGATTCATCCCAAACGGCCCCCATTCATCCTCCAAATAAGCCCATCTCTTTGCCCCCATCACTGGCCCCACGTAGGTTTCATTAGGGCTTTAGGGCCCCCTGACTGAGCCCAGACTCAGCCCTATAGGCGCCAATGTTCCTCCCCCAAATGGGGCCCATGTGGTTAGTATGAGCTGGTCCAGTTGGGGACCTTATAAGGCCCAAAATCTTTGCTACAAAAAACAGGGATCCACTCATCCAGCGTTGAAAGAAAAAAACGATGCTAAAAATTGTCTATTGAGATTTTAATAGGCCCGAAGTCTAAAAGAAATATAATCACTATAATAATGTCCATTTTAAATAAATGTTGACAGCACCACAGGTGAAATAAAAATATAATGTCGTATTTTACTTATTTCAACATTATTCTAGACAGACATATTAAGAAATGTTGCAGTAGTCCTAGATTTATTTAAATGCAATATTGATCTCAACATTATTTTATTTAAATGGTAATCAAAATATTACTAAATAGATCTATTCAAAATTTAATCATTAGTCTCTATATAGACCAAGATGAAGGTGCATTTAAATTCAGTTCTTATCACACACACTAACACACACACATAATCTAAACCTATTACCTAGTCATAGTCTATATCAAATACTGCTCTCTTACATCTGTCTAGAATAATGTTTTTCCTTATCTAGATCCACTACTGTATGTTATTATTATACTTATAATTTAATGTTGACTTAATTAACATTTGACTAGATAGACGTCCAGGTATGAGTATAGCTATTTAAATTCAATATTAATCTCAACTTTAACTTAGAAATATTACATGTTGACAGCACATTAAAATTAAATTTAAATCAAAAAATCTGCACCTAGATCTAATCTGTATCAAATACAAATGCCACATCTAGATCCACTATTTTTTCTGCAATTATTATAATTTAGATGTAATTAATAAGAATATGTTTATTAATTATATAATAATATACTATTCTTTCCTCCCCTATTCAAAACTATTGCTAGTAATAGTGTATTTTTCTTAGTTGTTTATTCAATCTACATAGCTATCCGTATTTACGGTCTGTATTTTATATAGGTCTGTGAGCTCTATCATTTCTATTAGTTTACTTTCTCGCTCTTCCTATCCGTAATTAAAGTCGGTATTTAAAAACAACTAGGTTATTCCCCCTTTTGATAATGCTTTTGGTCTTGATCCTGCTCCTTGACAACGCAGAAAAATGGCCAGGAGTGTAAATACCGATGCTCAATGCGGATATTGCCTTTTTTTTGTAGGCACCTAGACTTTAAAATAAATATTTTACAGTACATTGACTCCGATTATAATATATATATATATCATTGAGTATAAACTATAATAAAACACAGTTTTCTTTATAAATGGTCAAAACCGGGGTCTTGAAAACCATAGGAGTTTCCCTTTAACTTTTAACATTTAGATCTAGACTATTCTACTTCTAGACTTCGTTAACTTCTAAATCTAAAGACGAAAGTAGAATAATGATATCTAGATTTAGATTTATTTAAATTATCATAACTGAGACAGTTACTCACAACTTGAACTTACTCATTACTTTATTAGTCTCAAGTCTCATACTGACGCAGTGAGACTGTGGTGATAGTGACACTGATACTGACCTGTTCATTTGGAAGGCTGTCGAATTCTTCGCCGATACTGCGATCACTGGGCTTAGCCATGATCTTTAATACTTTATCTTACCTAGATCTACTAATCTAGAATAAAATTAGACCTAGAGTCTAGGTCTTACTCTTATCTTATGTTATCTCATATAATACAGTTACAGACTCATGTCATAGACGTTACTTCAATAGAGAAGATGATTATAAAATACTGTTAATTTTAATCTAAATAGATTATCTCCCCGCCAGGGCGTTTTTTTTTTTTTTTAACTTCTAAGATTTGTGCTTCGAAAATACCCAGATCTAGGTAGCTCTACTAATCTTGAGTAATAAATGAAAGACCTAGACTAGATTAATATATAGGGCCTCCTTCTATGGGATTTGCAATGGTCGGAACGATATCACCCAAACACCATTTCCCCCCTCTTCACGCAGTTGATGTATGCAAAGGAAAAGACAGTGCCAATACAGTTCAGGATCATATAGCGGCAAAGTGCCGATTATAAGGGTCGCCTGCTACTGATTTCCCCCCAGGGTTGATTCCCAAAACCTTTTCTATGTTTTAGTATGGGCTACAACGCCGCAGAGTTCAGTTTTCCTTCTCCTATATGTCCTAGGTGGGTATAACCTAGCCAGCCAAGGATATAACGAGCCAAATTTTACTCAACTTACTGATTTAGGTTCCATTACGTAATTGCTCGCCTTTGCCCCTAACTGCTAGTGAATAAAAGTTTGTTGGACCCAATATCTGAGCCACACATGCGAAGGTCAGGAGTTATAATTAGACCTAGAGTCATAATTTACAAATATAAAAACAAAACATAATGAAATACTCAGAAAGTCACAAAGATAGAAACACATTTCTTATTCCATACGCTAGAACAAATTTGTACATTAAGTGCTGTCTTCCCTAGTGCCACTATTAGAGAATGAATCGGGGTGCTTGAATCAACCAGAACAATCAATGGCTATTAGCAAATTTATATGTCATTGAATCTGGGTGGATAAAGACATGCTCCAATTTGATTCTGTTGGCACATTGCGAAAACTCGAGGTCGACCGTTATATTGGTTTGAATATGTTTCATTATCTAAAAATTAATTTTGGCTAGAATGTTTTATGAATGAAAAATTTCCATATGACGTCAATGGAAAAAAAAAAGGTAAAAAAAAAAACGTCGAATGATTGATTACCAAAACCTATCTCGATCAGCTTACGTCTCTATAGGCCTACAGCAAGAAAGAAAAAAAAATTAATTGACACCGTTTGTAGGTCTACGTCATTTGCTTACAGCAGTAGATACACCAAGACATTTCTTTGCAAATTTGAATACATTTTAATGAATCATTCTTATCTTATATAATACAGACGTTACTTCAAAAAAGAAGATGATTACGTCCTACGCGTCATGCATTTAGTCATGCATATTAACCAATGACTTAAATTCTGCCAAGTCACTGGTTTTTCTGGCTAGCTCAGGCAACCCATTCCATGCTCTAATAGCACTAGGGAAGAAGGAGCACTTGTACAAATTTGTCCTAGCATATGGGACGAGGAATGTGCCTTTATGTGTCATTATTAAACATTTGTGCACCATCTTATTGTGGGCTCTATTAATAACCTTGTCAAAAAAAAAAAAAAAAGTAAAAGCTACCTGCACGGCTCTCCGCAATTAACGTGTAAACAATTTACAGAGAACTTAAATCAATAACTAATATGATAAATAATCATACATCGGCTAATTAAATTAAATTTTTTAAAGTAAAAAAATGCTAAAATTTATCGTGACTTGGTAAACTAACAGATGTCATCTATAAATCATGTTGGTAAAGTTTTCTTTTTAAAGGAAATGACTAACTATTCCCAGTTTAGATTGCTTAGAATAAGTAACATAGTCATACTATGCAGCATTGCGGGGTAATATTTTATTTTGCTGGTGAATTAATACAATGTGTTCAATCTTCAAAGTCCACTGTTCCATACCAAAACAAAGTAAACGGTCATAACACAGCTTCTCTACGCCTTACTTGCTAAAATTGAATGCGTATAATCTCCAGCTCTTCCGATTGATTAGTAGTCTTTGTCCGATCAAACATTATCGTCATTTCAAAAATGTTTCTAAAATGAGTTTGATTAAAAATATATTCCTTAACAAATCATTCGTCCTAGCGAGGCTCGGTAACCTGGTACTTTTTAATCATTATTACAAAACTTGTGGCGATCGGAGTTTGCTCATCATTGTCCTAAATATCTTTCCATAAAGCGAACATTTAGTATTTTCCCAGAATAATTGCACGCTTACAAGATTATCATCTGACCTTATTTCCTGCCAAATGAAAGTCATGAAGCCTATCTACCGACTTGTCTACCATTAGAATCCTAGATAAACAATACTGACAATAGACTAGATCTAGAATCTTTTCCAGATCTAGCTATAGATATAGAGTCTAGATGTCTAGAGAGTTTTAGGTCTGTGGTATCTAAACATATAGTCTAGCTATCTAAAAACCTATTATTTACTTTATTCTCTTCTTCTACTTCTAGAGTAACTTTAATTTTAATCTTTACTTTAAACTTACACTTAGTCTTTGGTAACACTTACGACTCACTAATCTACGTCTATCGAACACCTTGTTAAGCCTTAACTTTAGGTACTTATCGAACAACCCATTGTATTTTTTAAAATTCTCCTTTATTTCGATGATTATGACGAAACTAGTCCATTCCTATTGTGCATCGTCCATTTCTTTATAGTTAAGTTATATTTAGTTTCATTTTCGCCTGAGAGTGAGGATAATTGTTTTACTTAGGCATCTTGTAATTTGTATATTCAAAGTGCATTGAACTGGTAATATTGGTATAAAAACATCACTTTTTTTTTCCTCTTGGGAAGAGTGAAGTGAGTCTCGGGTTAAGGGTATTTTTTAATGCCAATGATGCTTCAGCTCAACAATTTGAAACCTAGACTATATATTATGCTTCTAATTAGGCTGAGAAACATTTGCAACTATTGAAAGTGTCCCTTGCTACCCAAACATGAAAATTGAGGTTGAAATAGGGGGTGTTTGATAGTTGTTTTTTTTTATAAGCAATCTCAGCTTTGTATATCGAACACCATTTTGATGTTAAAAATAAACATCAAAGGGATATAACCCAAAGAAGACAAAATATTTAAATTATTTTTTTTAATTGTTATTTTTTTAAATAATGTAATGCAAACTACAGATATAAATTACTCATGTGTTACAATTTGTATCAGCTATTTGTGTTTTACTGTAAATGTGCTATATTTTTATAAGTAAATAGATTTACATCGATATATGCACTAATTCTAACTGATTGTACCCATTTTAAAAGCTTGATAAAAACACTCAGTTATAAAGCAATGTCTTTATTAGGAAATACCCCAATGTCAGTTTTGTAAAACCTGAACAGGAAATTGTTTTGATGTCAAATGTGTTTTTAGATCCGAAATGGCGCCTGTGAAAGTACCTAGATCTAGATCTATAGTCTATAACTATACTTTTATAGTATTGAGTTAAACTTAGACTTAGAGTATAGAATTTATTATAGATAATAGATATTGTTAGTGTAGGTACCCGTTAGTGTCTACCTGTAGGTACTATCTTGTTCAGGTTTCTTTGCAAAGTATTCAGCTTTGGAGAATATATGTATATATGGTAGTTTCTGGTGAGACACCAAAAGAGTGAAAAGTATATATTGATCACATGGAGATAGTTAAAGTAGCATTAAAAAAAATCTTTGGTTGGGTGTATTTGATATAAGATTTAATTTAGACTATGATGCTGAGATAAAATTTGTGTTTAATAATCTTTACCTTGGCTGTAAACCTTATCAGTTGTTAAAACTATGTATAAAAAAAAACAACTTAAAATTGTTTATATATCTTTCAGAATGAGGTATAGACTATTGTTTCATGGCTGAAGTCTCAGAAATTTAACATCTATAATTCATATAGCTTTGATGCCGTACTGATATGTCTGGGATTGCTCACATAAGGATGGATGAAGAGGACTTGGAAGCGGCCGCCACTTACCGCAACCTTGGTAATGGTCATGGACAAGAGTCAGCCCTTCAGCTCTTTGTTAATGCAAAAAAGAAAATAAACGATATATTTCGTAATGTTGGACAATATGTTTGTGAAGCAGATAAATTTGTCAGAGGTAAGAAATTGCAGCTAAATATTAAACAGACTTGTACTAATATCATTAAGGATATAGTTCCTAACATTTTCATAGTTAAAAAAATAAAAATTTTATAAATGTATTTAATAATTTAAAATATATTTACTGACAGTTGGCATTTTGAAGTAGATTAAAAAATAATATAATATTGCCTTCATATTATATGTATAAAGAGGATAAATAATTAATTTATATGTATTTGACAATGCACAATAAAACTTCATTATCCACTAGAATAAATTTCAATTTTCTCAAGTCTTAGAAAAATTTTGTTAATAATCTTTAAATATTTGGTCTTCAATAAAATAAAATAAATTTACTTTTTTAAATGGAACTATATTTTATATAATTCTGTCAGACCTTCTGTTTTAAAATTATTTTCTCATTCAAAAATTTGTTTTTACTCACATATCTTTTTTTTTTTTTGCCAGATAGCATTTCAAATACTTATCTGACAGTATTGCTTGCAGCCTGTTGTCCTTGCTTTTGTTAAGAATCATCATCATCGTCTTTCCTTGCATTCCTTATATGGAACATAGGACCTCAGTAAAAACATGCCACTCTCCACAGTCTCTTGCTAGTTTTTTATGGCCTCCCAGCTCTTTTCTGTCCTCTCGGCTTCATCTAGTATACTGTGTCAAAACTTTCTTTTTGGCCTTCTCTCTATTTTGGTATGTCGTTATTCCCTATCCTGAACCATATTCTTTTAATCTTCCCCCAGTTCTCATTGCCAGGTGCATCTTGGACATCCTCTCTCTCTTTTGACTTGTGGGTTCCACTTCAGTACTAGTTAAGGAATGTTTGAGACTAGCTCAATGTGTGTTTGATACTATCCCACATTTCGTTTCTGATTCACTGGGACTTGTCCTTTGTAGAGGTTGCTGGTGATATTGACTGGTAGATCTCAAGAATTTAGCAGAGGCTGCTGTTGATAAATGTCTCTTCTTTTTTAATGGTGCCATATAAAGTGAAACCTCTTTATATATAAATCTTGAACAACATGAAATATTATTCCACTTTATTATGCACTACTTTTAGATCCTACTAGAATTTATCTTTGGATGTTGACTAACTTCCATTATTAACTACTTATTCAAGATGCACTTTAAAATAAATAACCAATTGTTGGCTAAAAATTATTTTTAGCATTGAAATTCTTTTGCACCCTTATTAATTTAGTTTATTAAATGACATAGGTTTTTGGCCTTATGGATTTTATTCTGTGTCTTTGTTGTCCATTCTCTTAGTATCTTGAGATGAGGTGCCCATTCACTATGTAAGAGCACATGTTTCCAAGCCTGGATGATTATAGAACTTTAGTTTTACCAGCTTTAAGTACCAAATATCTTTGAGAGCAAAGGCTGACGTTTTGTACACATAATAACATTGTAAACAATCAACCTCTTAAATTTGAGTCCTCTGTCTTCTATGAACTTCTTGTTTTTAGTTTTCATGTAAACCTTAATGTTAACATATAAATATATACCAGTTGTTATTAAATTAAATTGTTCAATTCTTTTAGTTTTGTCTGCATGTTAGCTTGAATAAAGATTTTATTGAAATAATAAGAAAACATTAAGAAACTGGAACAGACACAAAATAGAGCAGTGAGATTCATAACAAACGATTATTCACATTTGACTGGAGTAACACCTTTAGTAAAATCACTAAATTTAGAAAGCTTTGAGGACAGAAGACTCAAGTGTGAAGTAGAAATTATACATAAAACACTGAACCATAATCTTCAAATACAAAAACAAATTTTAATAAAATACTCAGAAACACACAAAGATAAAGGCACATTCCTCGTCCCATATGCTAGGACTAATTTGTACAAATACTCCTTCTTCCCTAGTGCTATTAGAGCATGGAATGGATTGCCTGAGCTAGCCAGGAAAACCAGTGACTTGGCAGAATTTAAGTCATTGGTTAATATGCATGACGCGTAGGACGTAATCATTTTCTTTTTTGAAGTAACATCTGTGTTATATAAGATAAGATAATAATAGATTTAATGCATTTGGTTCCTGTTTCTAGATGTGTCCAGCTCTGTTGACATTGCAACTTTGGTATCTGAAGAGAACATCAAGACAGTGAAAGGGTTCAGAGAAAAAATTGATGGTATTGCTGAAGTGTTGTCTAGAGACCATATGAAAGTTGTCTTTTTTGGAAGGTTTGTAGAAAGATACAGTTAGTATTTATATGTAAATGTTGTGGTTCAATCAATGTAGAACTTAATCGAGCCGTTGAATATGCGATAGCAAACAAGTTCTTTGACTAACAACACATTTAAAACAGAAAAAGGAGCATGCACAAATTAATTGGAGATGGCTTCTAAAATTTTTTGTTTTGTAAGTCTTAGACATTCCTTCATAACTAAGGATTATTTATAATTTATTTATATTAAGCTTGCAATAAACCTTTTATTTAAGTTTCCTTGTTCAATATTTTAAACAAGAAGTTTAAAATCTAGCAATTCTGTCTTATTTATTCTGTTTGGTCAAAGCTATTTTAGTTTCGTATAATTTGATTCTAGTTATTGAAGACAAAAAGGCAGATAAAATGTTTTTAGGAAATATAGCAAATAGTCATTGCATTCAAACTTTGTTTATGATTCAACTAGATCTAAAGCAGTGTTTCCCAAACTTTATTTCTTACATAACCCTTCGCATATTCAAAGTATTTAGCGGAACACTTGCTTATTTTTTTTAGAGAGATTAATTCACATAGTGGCCCACTAGTTAATTATTCCAATAGTTTGTGAAACACCAAATTGAGGTCTCGTGGAACATGAAGGTTTGGGAAACACTGATTTAAAGTATCAAATCCTTCCAGACAATTTAGACATTGTCTCACAACAATAACATTCTTTTACAGAACATCTAATGGGAAAAGCACTGTAATCAATGCTATGTTGAGAGACAAAATTTTACCAAGTGGCATCGGGCACACTACCCATTGCTTTATCCAAGTCGAAGGGACTGATAGTAAAGAAGCCTCTTTAAGGACAGAAGAATCAGATGAACCCAAAAGTATTAAAGTAAGTAACAGAAAAAATAGTTATTTGTTAAATGACTTTTAAAACTCCACTTGATCTCTGCATCCAATGGCTACAAAAATATTTTGCTTAAAAAATCACAGCAATATAATTGAAACTACCATACATTGAGTGTTTGTACTGGTAGGAATACATATGCAGAGCTATTTATAGTCATAATCATATGATAAGTATGTAGAGTGATTTATCCTTTCAGTTTATAAAGCAATAATGGGTTACAAAATTTGTTTCAACCAACTTCCCACTGTCATGCATCTGAAATGTACTTTTAATGATTTTTATCATTTGAGCTCATAAACAAACTGTAACTCATTTATACTATGTATAGGTTTGATGTTTGGTCCTGCTAAATGGGAACTTTGTAATACTTGTATTGATCTTTGGAGCTCATTCATTTTTTGTGTTGTTGTACGCAGCTCATTATTTGTTCTATTGCTTTTATTAAATGGACCTCATATTCTATTCGTTTTTCTATTCTCTCAAGGATATAAAACAGTTAGCTAGTGCACTTAGCACTGTGAAGTTGTCACAGAACTCTCTGATTCGCATCCTTTGGCCTAAAGACAAATGCAGGCTATTGAGAGAGGATGTTGTTTTAGTGGACAGCCCTGGTATAGATGTCACGCCAGATCTAGACACCTGGATTGACAAGTTCTGTCTGGATGCTGATGTTTTTGTGCTGGTTGCGAACGCAGAGTCAACACTAATGCAGACGGTGAGAGTTGTCTAAATTAACCTAATTTAGCGTTGATAAGTTTGTAAGGGAACTCTGGGGTTGAGTCCTTTACTACATACATATGGCTCGATAATCTAGGGTATGATTCCCACATGCAAACCTTAACATGTGTAACTATTACAAGGTATCACTCAACGAAGGAGTATAAAATTAGTATTTATTTACAGCCAACAGCAAGTACACATATAATATTGTATGCATAAATCATCAATACTGAAATACTAAAATGTGCCCAACTGACATACTACAGGGCGCTTAGACTAGATTCATTAAACAAAAAGCTATCAATGCCATACATAATATTACCAACAGATAGTCAGTTCTCATACATAACAATGAATAGAAATATAAGTTATATTATCTCCTTACGCTAGGCATAAAACTGGTAAACAAAACACAAACACCCTACTCAGACCAGGTCAGCTCTCCAACTGCTAGACTGACCGCTAGAACCCTAATTGTCCCCCCTTGAAAATCCCGTGATAAAAACAATTCACACACCAATCAACAAAATAAACAAAACACACACACAATCTCACATCTTACACACCCCCACTCTTGACATCTCCCCCTTACTTCCCCTAGATTTTCCCTGAAAATCTAAGTATATATTATGTACACTAAAAAATTAATGACATTGATTATTGAAGTACAACATGGTTAAAAATAATACTACTTAAAAATACACAGTACATCTTATTATGTTTACATAAGTACTAAATTGCAATTCAACAAATTGCACCCATGAGTTTACGTATAAACTAATGAATACTCTGTTTCCATTCATCAACATTAATAATATACATGAATTACCTTTTCATTACCAAACAAAACAAGTTCAATAATAATGCATATGAAATAATTAATCTAATAATATAACTAACCTAATCTTCATCTGTTCCACTTGTCCCAGTTCCTTCCCTTGTGACGTCAGATTACATTGTATGGTTTATTGTTTGTAACTATAGAGCTTAAGACTTGACTTCCGATGCTTCTCAATACTGGATGAGACGACGTGTCTTGTGCAAAGTACAATTAAAACACAAAGAGATGAACAGTTCAGTCCATGTCATTTAGCAATAATAATAATAGTTGTAGTAGTAATAGTAGTAACTTCTCTGACAAGACGATCATAGTTGAAAAAGTTGAACGTACACACTGGATTGCTGAGACGTGCACTGTCTGAAACGTTACAACACGAGGTATGCTTCTGACAGAGACAATGATGTGAGTTCAAACTGTCAGCCTAGACAATGGGTCAGCCCAAAAGTTGTCTGTACCTTTTATGTGCTGAATTTCAAAGTCAAAGTCCATAAGGTATAATATCCATCTAGCAATACGAGCATTGGTGGTTGCAGATTTGAGATACTTGAGATTCAGGTGATCATTCCAAACAATAAACTTACGTGAATACAAGAAGTGTTCCAACTTCTTAATCCCCCATGTTAATGCTAACAACTCCCGCTCCATTATGCTGTATTTACATTCACGTGGGAGTAATTTTCTGCTGAGGAAACGGACAGGATGCAATTTGTTTCCCACGTACTGTAGAGCAGCAACTGCAACAGCCTTGTCCGAAGCATCACACTGTAGATAAAAACATCTATCTGGATCAGGCAACATTAAAATGGGGTGAGAAGTCAAGTATCTTTGTATACGCTCCAATGCAACCTCTCCCTCCACAGTCTTAGCAACTTTAGAAGGGTGCCCTTTTTTAAGAATTTCAGTAAAGGGAGACAACAAGCTTGAAAAGTTTGGAATGAAGGAGCGATAATAATTGAGCAGACCCAATAATGATCGGGTTTCCTTCTTTGATTTAGGGTACCAAAGCTGCAGAATCTTACTGACATTAGAATTTTCAGCTGAAGAAAGTCTTGGCCTATCTTATGGCCTAGGAATGTAATAGTTTGGAACCCAATTAGTAACTTGTTAGTCTTAACAGTAATATTGAATTCTCCTAACCTCTCAAGCACCCGTCTCAACGAGAACATGTGACTCTGCCAATCAGTGTTGTATACACAAAGATCATCAAAATAACAAACTACTTGTTCTAAACCTTTTAGCATCTACGCATTGTTCTATTAAAGAAACTAGGACTGTTTTTTAAACCAAAGAGAAGATATTTGAATTGATAGTGTGCATTAGGTACTTTGAACGCTGTGTACTGCTTACTACTCTCTTCTAATGGCACCTGCCAGTAACCTTTCGTTAGGTCTAATTTACTAAAATATTTGGCTTTCCTTAGTGTGATAAATAGTTCCTCTTGATCTGGTATGACTTCTGCATCAAATTTTGTTATAGAATTTAATTGCCTATAATCAACAACTGGTCTCAAAGTTCCATCTTTCTTTTTGATTAAGATCATAGTAGATGCATACGGCGATTCACTCTCTTCAATAATATCCATGTTAATCATCGACTCAATTTCTTCTTGTAGCCTTTGTCTCATCGCCATTGGTACATTGTAAGGTTTTAAATTGACAGGCTTATCCGATGTTAGAATTATTTTAAAAGGCTCCACTTTCGCTTTTCCTGGTACATCTGATATTACGTGTGCAAAGTCTTCAAGGAGTTTTTCAACTTCATTTTTCTGAGTTTGGTTTAAGTCTCTATTAAAGGTTATTGCCCTTTGGTTTATTTCTCCATTTCCATGGATCATTTCCGGTAATTTTAATTCTATTTCATTATCAATGATTTGCCCTGTTTCATCATGGTCATATTCATCAACGACTCCAATAAATGCAGCAGACAAAATGTTACTCTTACAGCTACTGTTGGCAACATTGTTACTTGTTACTTCAACTGGGGTGTAATATTTGATTAATCTGTTTACATGAAATATCTTTGATTTGTTTCCTTTCTTTACTATGTAATTTAAGTCTGATAACCTCTTTTCTATCTTGTACGGGCCTTCCCAATATAATTTGAGCTTATCTCCCTTTATTGGCTTCAACACTAATACCATTTCTCCTGTAGCAAAACTTTTTTTATGGTGTTTCTATCATATAGTCGTTTTTGTTCTTGCCTCGCTGTGTCTTCGTTATTACATGCAATCTTAGCTGTGCATTGTAGTCTTTCTTTTAATTCCTCTAGATATTCAAATAAGTTAGTATAATTAGTGTCAACTTCTTTTTCTTTGGTCATAATTTTCTTCAAAATTGCCATCGACCCTCTAATTTTTCTTCCAAATACAAGTTCGTTGGGTGAAAATCCTGTTGTATCATTTGGCATTTCTCTAATAGCAAATAATGCCGAGGCTAAGTATTTGTCCCAATCTTTAGATCGTTCAGAACGCAGCTTTCTTAATATGCTCTTAAGTGAACCATGTAGGCGTTCCACGCATCCATTCGAGGCCGGGTGGTATAGCGAGGACTGGATTATCTTCACCTTGAAGAATTTACAGACTTCTGTGTATAAATCTAAACCATATTGAGAATCATTGTCAGAGAGAATGGCCTCTGGAAAACCCATCCTAGTGCAGACCGAATACAACGCTTCTATAACAGTAGTTGTCTCTATATTTCTCAATGGTACAGCTTCAGGCCATCTGGAGAATGTGTCTATCATAGTTAGGATGTATCTATGTTTATTTTCTGTCATAGGAAGAGGTCCAACCAGGTCTACAGCAATTTTTCTAAAGGGTACACCTTGTCTGTCCATCTTCCCCAGCACTGCTTTTCCAGCTCTCCCTGGAACTTTTGCTCTCTGACATGGGTCGCAGCACCTCACTAACTGTTTTACATCTTTGTCAACTCCTGGCCAATAAAATTCAGAGTAGATACGAAGTTTTGTTTTCTTTACAGACATATGCCCTGCCAGTGGTGAACTGTGTGCGTTTTCCAGTATCAACTTACGTCTGCCCTTAGGAACAACTAAAAGATCTTTCACAACTTGAGGTTCTGTAAGGGACGTAACTCTCTTGTAAAGCAAACTCTTCTTCCTGACATACGTAATACTTGCTTCTTTAGTCACTTGTGTTGTTTGCTCGGTGCATTTTCTCCATAGTGGTGCCAGAGTTTCATCTTCTTTTTGTTCCTTCTCTAGACTCCCTTCTATAATTGTTCCTATGATCAGAGTCTTTACTTGAGTTTCTTCCCTTTCTTTGTCCTTCATTCCTCTCGTCTCTATGGCTGACACAAACAGACCTTTCACATTTCCTATTAACACATCAGCGACCGGCTCAGGAAATAGCACAACGATGAATTCTCCTTTAAGGTATGGAGTATCAAGCATTGCCTTTGCGGTTTTGTATCTAAATACTTGCCCGTCTGCTAAGCACAAGGAGCATTTCTCTTGCAAAATATCTTCTTCATTGACAAGTGACTCTCTTACGGCAATAGCGCTACAGCCGATATCTCTCAGGATCGACGCCTTTCTTCCATTCAGTTTTCCTTCTATATTTAGTGATCCAATGGACTTGTCGTTCATAATGAAGTTAGCCACACTTTCTGGATTGTGGTAAATCAGATTGCAAGTCCCTTGTCTTTCAGGCAGTTGCACCACGGCACATTCGGCTTGATTGGAGTAGTTCCTTCTTGTCTCATTCCTATACCTTCCTTGGTTATTCTGGTACATTCCATTTCCATAGTTGTTTCTTCTGTTGTTAACTTGGTTGCTAAGTGTGTAATTTGGCCTATTCCATCTCCCTCTTGCTCTGTTATACGAATTATTATATCGAGGTCTGATGAAATTTCTTCTGGGCTCATTGTATTCAGTGTTTGGCCTGATATAGTTTGCTCTGCTAGGACTGGATTGGTAGTGGTAATTTTGCCTATTCAAATTTCTTCTGTCACTCACTGCGCTGCTGGCCTGATAAATTCTCGATTTCTTGAAAATGCTTCTACTCGAGAAAATTATCTTTCTGTTCTCCAACAAATCAACTAGCTTATCCAACGACTCGGGTTCTTTATCTAGGATCCCCTTTCTTACCTCCTCGTTTAGGGCACTAAGTATAGAGTCTTTCAATATTAACGCCTCTAGCTGTTCAAAGTTTCGTTCTATTTTCACCGCCTTGTACCACTGTCGGAAGTTCTTTTGTAATGCCACAAAAAATTCTCTTGGGCCATTTTACCTTTAAATACTACCTTAAGAATGATTATAGTGCTCTATTATACGTACAATAAGAAAATAAAAACAATCCTAATTTTGCAGAATATATTTAGTTATACAATAGTTAGGCAAGTAAATGATCAAGACAGAAAAATACAAATTGAAATAATGATCAGAATATTAGATTCAGATAGGAAGTTAGAATACTTTGATTTAAAGACTCTTGCAAAAATTGGCAACGATAAAATCAGAATGAAATGATTGAAGCCTTAAATTGAGAGGCTAGTATGACAGCAAAGAAAAAAAAAAGCAGGAATATATATGATAGTCCAATTGAAACAAATTATAATAAAGGCAAGAAAATAGAGGCTAGAAAGTAGAGGGTTCAGCTACACGAGAGGTAACACAAATCACTTAACTTCCACTCCCTGCACGTGATCCAACCTGTCCTTGTGATGCAACTTCGGGCCGTTGCTGTCCTCTCTGTACTGGTACTTCAAACCACCGCAGTTCCTCAGGCCAAATCAAGGGGCATAACACATGAGGAAAAATGTTTTAAAATAGAATGAGTGTCAAATTAACAACAATATAACATGTACAACAATATTTGTAAGTTTAAGTACATCAATAACAATTTATAACTGCTCTACTTATAAAATTACTGCGACGAGAGGTCCTGGTTTTCTTTCACAAGAGCCCCCAACTGTAAAGGAACTCTGGGGTTGAGTCCTTTACTACATACATATGGCTCGATAATCTAGGGTATGATTCCCACATGCAGACCTTAACATGTGTAACTATTACAAAGTATCACTCAACGAAGGAGTATAAAATTAGTATTTATTTACAGCCAACAGCAAGTACACATATAATATTGTATGCATAAATCATCAATACTGAAATACTAAAATGTGCCCAACTGACATACTACAGGGCGCTTAGACTAGATTCATTAAACAAAAAGCTATCAATGCCATACATAATATTACCAACAGATAGTCAGTTCTCATACATAACAATGAATAGAAATATAAGTTATATTATCTCCTTACGCTAGGCATAAAACTGGTAAACAAAACACAAACACCCTACTCAGACCAGGTCAGCTCTCCAACTGCTAGACTGACCGCTAGAACCCTAATTGTCCCCCCTTGAAAATCCCGTGATAAAAACAATTCACACACCAACCAACAAAATAAACAAAACACACACACAATCTCACATCTTACACACCCCCACTCTTGACAAAGTTAAAAAAATAATTAACGACGTTGATTTTTACTCATAAAAGTTAAATTTCTCTCTCATTTTTTTTTTTTTTTTCATGAAATTTTTTTTAGGAAAAAAATTTTTTTCACAAAGTGAGCTCCAGATTATCTCAGCCCAATATCTTCATCCTTCAAAACAGATGGGATGTGTCAGAGATGGAGGAAGACATTGAAGCGGTAGATAATTTCACACTTTTTGTTGTGCATGTAGTTTTTTAATACAAGAGTTTAGAAATATAATTAAAGAATTTTTTTAAAGCATTTGCTGGTCCAGTAGTTTCATGAGTTCTAAACTTTGCAAAGTAAATTCCTTTAAAAAAAAAATCTTTTCTAAATGAAATTTTAGGAATTCCTAAAGTTTTCTCAGCCTCATTTTGTTTTTTCTAAAAATGAAGAACATTTTTATTATGCTTGTTTGTGAGAGATGTTACCATACCATGAGCCACAACTTTTAACATGCCCAGACTTCTTGGACCAGCTACAAAACAGGACTCAGTCTTAATTTACTCCATTTAAATATGTTAAAAATTGTCTTTCATGCACATTTTGGTTTATGCAGTATATCAAAAGTAATAGGATGTTCAATTTTTTGAATACTCAATCCAACTTGTATAACTAGATTCAATTTAATATAATCAAGCAATTTATAGTTTAACCAATATTTGATGACCCTTTCTTTGGGCCAACTCAGCATGTTTGTGTGGGAAATTTCCTTTTTTTTTAACAACTGTTCCCATCACAGATGAGAGTATAAGTAAGGATGTTTCCACTATACAGAAACATATTCTATTACAGCTGGACATGTTAACAGAAGAATTGATATTCAACAGTCTGAAGCACTTGTCACAATATCAGACATACTTAAAGATCCTCTTGTGCAATTCAGTGTATTGGGCAGCAAGCGTTCACCATAGAAATCTGTCTCCAGAAATGTTTGCAGCCTCTTCCCAACTGGTGTCTACCATGTTGTACAAAGACATTCCTGTTAACGTTTTCCTCTTTTAGGTCTCCATGTTATTGCTACCCTTGGGGTGTGCCATTCTTTCAGAAGACATGTCCCAGAAACCTCAAGGGCCTTTCAGTGCCTATTCTGTATAGGATTTCTTTATTCATGACCCGAACTCAGTTAACGACTTAAAATCCATCTTAGCCATTGCTGCTGAGTCACAAATTCATCTTCTCACAATTTTTCAGATGAGTTCTAAGTCTTGCATGCATTCATAGTTATTAAGATGATAATTGTGTTAAATTTAATGCCAGGGTTAGGGTTAGGGTCTTCTCACAATTTTTTGGATGAGTTCTACGTCTTACATGCATTCATAGCTATTGAGATGATGATTATGTTAAATTTAATGCCATTGCCACAGTATTAGATGTTTATTTTATTCTATTACTGTACATTTAAAATAACACCTTTTTAAAAGTATTAGTTTGCTTTTAGGTATAAGTCATAATACATAATCACTGATGTCACGAAAAATTTAAAGCTCATTTAGAATATAATAATACTTTTAATCTGTGTAATTTCAGTTTTTATAAATATGCTTTTTTATGTAAATGCAGATGTCTTAATATTTCTATTGAAGGTCTTTCTACAATGCTCAACAATTAAAAATTGTTAAATACATAATGCTAAAAACAATATCTGATAAGCATTGATTTTACACATTCTCAGGTCAAACAGCAGCACATAGAAAGAAACACAGAGTTTTTAGCAGATGAGTTAAATGTGACTGACAAAAGATCCGCTAAAGACAGGGTCTTTTTTGTATCTGCTCGAGAAGCTTTAGCCTCAAGGTTGAACTGTGACAAAGGGATAGCTACACCTGGTAATCAGAGCACTAGCTTCAATTTCAAATGTCATTTTTAGGCCAATGTTTTATATGTTCTCCAAATCCTTTATCTCAAATAATATTATAGGTTATAGCCATGATGTTTATACTATAGCTACACTGATTGCTCTTATTTGGTGTGTTAACTTCATTACATTTTTTTTTTTTTTCTAGAGCGCATTCTTCTACCTGGTTTCCAAGCACGACTGTTTGAATTTGCTAATTTTGAAAAAGAATTTGAGGTCTGATTTTCCGTTTTTTTATTTTTATTTTTTTACATTATTAATTTCTTTTTTTTTTTATTACATTGACTTAAACTATTAGTTATTTCTGTTTTAAAACAGTGTATTTTGGGTTAAAAATGAAACATTCAAATCCAAACTAAATCTTGATGACCTTTTTTTTCTACTTATTATTATTATTATAGCTTTTATATAGCGCTACTTTCATGCTTATAGCATGCTCAGAGCGCTTTGGTCCAATCTCATTTGTGAACCGGGGAGTTGGTTTTCCGTGCTGCCTTTAGGCGCTCAATAAACACAACTCTGCCCTAGTCGGGTGTCGAACCTCGAGCCCCCTTCTAGGTAGCCAAGACAAGCCAAGTTCAAGCTCACTTAGCCTCTCGACCACGCTTCCCTCTTAGCAGCCAGTTAAATTAAAACCAAATATATAAATGTAGCCGTGCCAGTAATTGTATGTTTTGTTGTTTAGGTATGTATCTCTCAGTCGGCAGTGAAGACCAAATTTGAGCAGCACACAAAGAGAGCACATTTAATTAATAGTGAAATACGCTTTGTCATGGAGGAGGCCTACACTAAGAGTCTAACCTTACAGTAAGTCTAAAATATCTAAATTGTGTGCAGTCATTTTCCATAATAAAACCACCAACCACCATTACTTTGGGATGTGCAGTGGCTGAGCTATGAAATGCTTGGCTTCCAAACCAGGGGTCCTGGGTTCTAATTCAGGTAAAGAATGGGATTTTTAATTGTGGGATCTTTGGGAGCCTCTAGTACATCCAGCCCTAATGGGTACCTGATATTAGTTGGGAAAAGTAAATGTGGTTGTGCTAGCCACATGTCACCCTCATTAACCTTGGGCCATAGAATCAGATGACCTTTACATCATCTGCCCCATAGATCACAAGGTCTGAAAGGGGAACTGTACTACCATTACTTTGCTCAACAAGGCAATTTACCCACTTAGAGCAGGTTGAGACCTAAAGTTTTAAATACAAATTCTAATTTCTCGACCAGGTCCCTTAATCACTTGACCTCATCATCCTATAATGTTGTCTTTAAGAAATATTCAAATACAATTTCATAACATCCCTTGTGAAACTATTGTTCATTTAGGCATTTTAGCCTATAACCACTGCTTAGTATAACACATGTGTATGTCTGGTGGGGTTGTCACATGAAAATATTTGCTGCTGATTCGAGAGTCTTTTAAATCCTGTTGGAGGCTGTAAAGTATTATTTAAGAAATAATCAAAGTTGATGTGTGATTCGGTGATAAATTAGCAGTAGTATGAAATCCTCACAGATACCCCTTCTCATTAATATTATACAGGAATGCAGTGTGAAATCAAGCTCACTGAACTTGGTAAAATAGGATCATAACATGGAGAAGAAAAGCATTAAAAAATTAACATAAAAATCAAACAGTGGTAAAGAAATTTTTTTTTTCAAATTTAAATGAATAGAAAGCCTCATAAGCGGGATATTTAGTTAAAAAAAATGATTTTAATGTGAACTGAAATTGTGATCAAATGACAATGTTTCTGCTGCTCATATATCAGAACTTATTCCCAACTTAAGTTCAACATCTATTATATTTTACGGACAGATTTTAGAAGTTTTAAATACCTCAGATCAAGAAGCCAGGCTTGAATTGCTGGCTTAATTGCACAGTTCACAACAGCACTTGCAAAGCTGAAAACTATTTGGAAAAACAAAGCATAGCACTCAGCACAAAATCGAATACGCTCCTTGGTCATGGCCACTTTCTTGTCTGCTTGTAAAGCATGGATTAACTGCATAATTAAGAGTCAAGGAATAAAGATGCTGCTGTAAAATTCTTGGTATCACTTCTAAAGCCTGCATCACAAATGAGGAAATTAAATTCGGCCTTACACCCAGGTCAGGCCCCATTGTAAAAATAATGCAAGCTTAGAGTACAGTCATATATCATAAGGTCCACAGGGCAAAGACCTTTATTCAGGGAACAGTACCAGGAAAAGGAGAGACAGACTAAAGAAATGATGGAAAGACAATATCAAAGAATGGACAGGAAAGTGATTTTAAGTCTGGTAAAAGACAGAGAGCAATGGAGAAAATGATGAACAGATTATGCATGGTGCCCTAACAGTCCAAAAGAGTAAGGGACAGGTGAAGGTTTGATGGCAACATTTTTCTTCAAATGTCATTAGGTCGACCTTTTATATGTTATTTGAATGTTATCTGTTCTAACAAGACTCCATTATTTCTAAATCTCCAGAGATGAACAGTTGCAACTACGTAAAGACAAGTCTGAGCGTCTAAATAGACTAGATAAACAACTTGATAGTTTGACCAGCGAAGTCAAAACCAAAATTCGAAATGTTGTGGATGAGGTGGAACGAAAGGTAAATAAATCCCTTTCTTTGTTCAGCATGCCTAATTATCTCTCAAACAGTTGATTGTCTACGGCAGTTGTTTTTAAAGTGAGCAGCTTTTTTGGGAGTAGTTAAAGCCTTTTTTTTTTCAAATCAAAAGTTAAAAGTTAATATACAATATAATACAATAGAAAACAATATACAATATAATTTGAGGCATATACATTTTGTAGATTCAGTACAGAAATTAGAAATAAATAAGATTTTTTTAAGTAGTGATTTTCAATGTAGTTTTAATTTTTCTGACAAAAATTACTTTCTGTTGATAGCCAACAGCTCAGACCTATATATATTTATAGCAAGAGAGAGCCTGTTTAAGAATTCCTTTTTATCCTTCACATGTTTTCGTGTACAGGAATATACAGATGTAGATTTTTGTATTGTTCAGTAGTTATACAAATATTTAAACTTGTTTTTGTTCAGATTTACCTATAAAAAAAAAATTTCCAACTTTAGATCTATTAATCTGGATTTATACTTTATACTGTTGTTAAAAAAAAGGCTGACCTACAAAAAATTTTATCCCTTGACATTTGTTGTGTTCAACTGGAGAGGTGCAACAACAAACTTTAGTTATATTTCTATGACCTTGACCATAAGTGTAGTTCTCTTAATTGTTTTTACACCCAGGTCAGGCCCCATGATGACTCTCTAACTAACCATTGTAAAAAAATGCAGTCTTCTGTACAACCATATCATAAGGTTCACAGGGCTTGCAAAGCCTAATGGTAACCTTCATAAAAAATTAATCTTTAAAAATTCTGTAGAAATAAAGCAACCAAAATGTTTTATTTTCTATTAGTAAAGAAACACAAGTGTTCTGTTTGTTTAGGTTTTATTTTTCTACCATTAAAGTAACACAGTACTCTGTTTAGGTTTTATTTTTCTACCAGTAAAGTAACACAGAGCTCTGTTTGTTTAGGTTTTATTTTTCTACCAGTAAAGTAACACAGAGCTCTGTTTGTTTAGGTTTTATTTTTCTACCAGTAAAGTAACACAGAGCTCTGTTTGTTTAGGTTTTATTTTTCTACCAGTAAAGTAACACAGAGCTCTGTTTGTTTAGGTTTTATTTTTCTACCAGTAAAACAGTGCTCTGTTTGTTTAGGTTTTGTTCTCTACCAGTAAAGAAACACAATGCTCTGTTTGTTTAGGTTTCCTCAGCTTTAAATGATGAAATCAGGCGTTTATCATTACTTGTTGAAGAGTTTGAAAGACCATTTCATCCAGACCCTATGCTTTTGAATATTTACAAAAAGGTATCATCGTTTTTTTTAATTAAATATTAGATTGATGACTAAAATTTTTGTTTTCTTTACACTATGCTGTTTAGAACTATTAAATATTTCAAAAGAAACTGTTTATAAGAAGCATATCATCAGCATTATTATGGAACTGTCGAGTGATTTTTAAACTAGTATACTCCTGTGATCCACTTTATTGGCCCTTAAACTAAAAAATATTTATTTTATACAGACCTTGTTCAACTGAAATGATCTATATCTAGTTAAATTTTATATCATAAAATAGTCAAATCAATGTACAGAGCTTGAAAAAGTGTTCAAAAAAAAAAACACTTTTTAGTCAGTCTTATTAAACAAACTACTATTTGCTGATTTATAAATAGTCAATACATATTGTTTCTCTGTTTAAATTTTGGATACCATCACGAAAAGATAATTGACAATCAACTATTCTCAGATTTTTAGTTTGACTTTCAATTTTTCACGCTTTTAAGATGACTGACTATAACATAGTTATTTTATTAGTTATTCATTTTTATTTTCAAAAATATAAGCCTAAATTGCTATAAATCTGTTTTAAAAAAAAAAGCACCTTTTTGTTTTAATTTCTAGGAGCTTCACCTGTTTACTGAAGAGCGTCTGTGCCAGAATTTAGTTGCACGGTGCAGTGTCACTATTATACACACTGTAGATTTTATGCTGTGTCATTTTGCAGGTCTTTACACTGTGACGCAGCCCTTACCTATATATACTAGTGTTTATTCGATATAAATTTGTTCAAACTAGAATAGCATGGAGTAATGCTTGATGTGTTGTTTTTTTCTCTTCTTTCTTTTTTTTCATTCATCATTTAAATCTTTTCTCACTATCAAAATACGCAAGTGTTAAAAAAAAAAAAAATTTCAATTAATTTTTTTTTTTTACTTAATTAACTTTGCTTAAAAAAATAGGAAAGCAAAATTTGCTATATTTTAATTGTTAATGGTCTAAAGTTTAACAAAATGGCTATTTACTGATTCGTTTTAAAAGCCCTGTTCAGATGTCACTAATTCTCTTCTGTCTTTTGGTTAGTTATACATATACTTGTTAATAGTATTTAGTTAATCCTTGCATTGCCTTTACAAGTAATCAAATTTTTAATTTCAACATTATAACAGATCGACTAATATGAAATATATCTCTATCACCCATTAAGTGCTTAATTGACTTCACCCCATTTTTGCCACTTTGCAGACTTGAAGTAAATTTTTTTAAAAATTAAACATGAAATGTGTTTATAAGAAAACATTGTTTGACATGACAGAAAATTTTTTTGTACTTTTACTATTTCTAGATTTATGGAGCTGTTTATTTTACATGACAAAAAAAAAACACATACTTTTTATTACACTCTCACTTGGTGTCAATACATTTTGTTTTCACTTTGAAAGTCTATTAACAGTATATTCTACAGCCTGGCACTTGAGATTTGGCTATGCTTATGTGTTCCCTGAAATTTATTTGCTTTTATTTTGTTGCATTCATTTTTCTGTTTCATTTCATCACTGTCATTGGACTTAGGAACTCCATAATCACATTGAGCAAACACTAGGGAGAAATCTCCAGGCCCGATGCTCAACATTGGTAATTCAAGCCGTAGATGCCACACAAATGAATATGACAGGTCTGACTCATTCATTTACATTAGGGTACTTCTGACTTTAATACAATAGTTACCGAGGGCATATGGAAAGATTCTTCCGACAATACTTAGTAGTCAGTACTGATACTTTTTTATTATCATTTATGTTTATAGGCTTCAGTTCACTCATTGTTGCTTAATGCTTATATACCAGTGCCACAAGTTTTTAGATGAAGGTTAGACATGAATAATCTCAACTAGTGCAATGAAACACACAAAAAAGGAATTACCAGAGATGGTCCAGTGCTAGCTTTTTGTTTTTCAAAAATTATTTTTTGGTTAGAAATCTAACCTTATTTTCTCAGTTTGCTTAATATTTAGCTGGTATTAGCACTTCAGTTTCAGGTTGGTGTTAAAAGCTGAGCTCATAAAAACAACTTATTTGAATTGAATTGCCAAAAGAAATAATAGTGTTATTTAACATATCATATTCTCATAATAGTGTTTAATTATTAAGCATTCTTTTTGTAGCTGATTGTTGGACCTAATCGATGACTATATATAAAAAATTATTGTTGATTTCTTGTTCTTAATGTTTCTGTAGAACTAAATCTCAATTGTTGACTTCTTGTTCTTAGTGTTTCTGTCAGTGACATACATTGCAGCACACTTAAATGCTGTATTTTTTTTATATAGTGGTGCAAGATTGTGAGAGAACAGAATTGACAGAAATAATCATGTATTAAAAAATCAGAAATAAACACAGTAAAATCTTCATTAAAATATTATTTTTTAGTTAAAAAGTTATGCAAAGCTTAAAAAGGTGCTTCACAAGTCAGGAGTTATGTTTTATTATAATACCCAAATACAAAGGCTTCTTTCTTTCACAATCTTATTAATTGTAGTGTTTTTGAAATAAGTACCTCTGCATTTATTGTTCACATTTATGTGTAGTGCCTCTTCTTTGGTACATATCAGAACGTTGCATTTTATAAATCATATATTTTTTAAAATAAAATAAAATGAAATACTTTAAAAGGTATAAAATCTAATCTAATTAATTCGTTTAAAAATTAATTTTATTGATAAATATTTTACACTGAAACAATTTTATTTATACATAAGAAAAAAAAATTTTGAATCGCAGAAATGTTTGTTTTCATATTTAATCATCTATCATTGTTATTGTCACAGAACGTCTTGGGGGGATACTGCCAGCGGAAAACAAACAGCAGTTGCTGAATTTAATACCCAAGAGGGACTTTGAAATTGCTTACCGGTTAGATTGTCGCAACTTGTGTGCAGGTTTCCGTGAGGATATTGAATTTAGATTTTCTTTGAGCCCGACTGCTTTGATGCAGAGGTTTCTAGGCATCAAAGGTCACCTACAGGTATTGCGTTTTTGCATCATTAACTTTAACTTCAGATTTAGCTTTTATTTAGCTTGCTATATGACTTATACACAAGTTGAAACTAAATTTCTATTGGTCCACAAATGAGATTGGACCATAGCGCTCTGAGCATGCCATAAGTATGAAAGTAGCGCTATATTAAGCTATAATTATTATTATTGACAAATATCTTAATTGATCTAGCTTTTTGCAGAGAGGTTAACATCTTAGCTGTTTTAAGTATTAGTTAAGATAGTTAAGACCAATGACTTAACAGTCTCTGGTTAACGTACACAACTAGATTAGTACAAGGGTATACGTAGAACATAATTATCTTTTCTTTTGAAGGAACATCTAGTGAGTTATAAGATTAAGTTGAACTGAGGTAATAAATCTTGAATTGATTAAATCTTGCTTCAACAGGATCTCAATGCTGCACCAAATGTTGTCCGTGGCACAGTTGGTGGAGACAATAATCAGCCTATACCACTACGAGGGGACAATGACCTGTTAATCTCTCTCCTGGCCACATTTGCTTCCCTAACCTCAAGGTCAACATTGGGAGCAGCAGTTGTTGTTGGTTTGGTAAGTTGTTACTGAATGCTGCTTTACTAAAGTTAGTGGCTGTGAAGCCATAATCGCCTGACTACCTATCAAGAAGGCTCAAGCTCAACACCCAAATTGAGCAGAGTTGTGTTTACTGAGTGCTTAAAGGCAGCACGGAAACCTTCTCCTAGATACCCCCTCTATAGCTAGTCTGCAAAAGAGATTGGACCATAGTGAACTGACCATGCTGTTAGCATGAAAGTTGTTCTATATTGAAGCATTTAAATAAATCTATCAAAGTTAGCATTAATTTGATATGAGCATTTTAAAAGCAAGGAAGCTTGATATAGCCTTGTGTATCTTCATTTACCACTTTCTTCGTTATCTGCTTCACAAACTTCTTTGAAGGAAATTTTACTTGAAAAACTTGTTAAAAATGTGTGCTTTAAACATGTTAAAGTATACATTCCTTAATTAAAACCAATCTCTTATTTATTTGAGTACAAGATATAAAGGAGTTTATAAAATTCACCTTTATCTTATTGCACTATCTAACACATTATTACACAATTTGTATATTTCTCTTATGAACAGTATTTTTCACTAATTTCAAGCCTGTTTGATGCAACAATCCAAACCAGTTACTTAACAGAATACAATTTTGAATGATCTTTTGCAATTACCTTTCAATCATATTTACAACTTTTACTTTCAGGTAGCCAAGACAGCTGGATGGAAGGTAATAGTAATTACTGGTGCCCTCTATGGAGGTGTTTATCTTTATGAGCGCCTCACATGGACCTCAAAGGCCAGAGAGAGAGCTTTCAAACAACAGTATGTAGACTATGCCAGCAGCAAGCTTCGACTCATCATAGACTTGACCAGTTCTAATTGTAGTCACCAAGTTCAGCAGTAAGCACTTTTTTTTTTTTGGTTGGGGGGGGGGGGGGGGGGGGGGGTCCAATATTAACTTTACTTTATCAGGCACGACATGGCCTAAAATTGTGCCAATGTGCCCAAAACCAAACCAAACTTTACTTTATTGGCAATTTCACTCTTTATCAGCAAGGTTTTTTTTAAAAAAGTGCTTTTTTTTTCTTTGCTAGGGAGCTAACTTCATCATTCGCCCGTCTGTGTCACCATGCAGATGTAACCAAATCTAACCTTGAGTCTGAGATCAAAGAGGTGGATAAAAGTTTATCAGTGATCAAAGAAATATCAGCCAGAGCCAAGACATTGAGGTAATTACTTTCTTTTTAAGATAATCAATTAATTGATTTGCATCAACCTTTAACTTGTGATGTGGAAACAATTTTACGACCATCTGAAGTCCTACAGTTCCATGGATGATATTCATTTTTATTGCCATATGGGGCTTGGTTGGTGCTTGCTGAGTAGTAATTTGTTGGACTCCTATTTGAAATTTTTTTTTTTCTTTAGCGTTGTGGTAGTTGCTTAGTCCAGCCTACTCAAATGTTTACCAATACTACTGACAACTGTTGTTGAGAGTAAGTGTTATGGGATAGAGTAAACATAATGTAGACATTAGATCTGGGTGAGAATTTGATGTCTTGTGAATTCTAAGTAAAAGCCTTAAGGGATTAGATAATTGAAATAATAACTTGAATCATAAAATTGTAGAAATTATGATTGAAATAAGTAAATTGAATCATAAAATTGTAGAAGTTATGATTGATATAAGTAAATTGAAGCATCAGATTCAAGTTTGTCAAGTTATGTTTGAAATAAGTAAATTGAATAATCAGATTCAATTTTGTCTAGTTATGATTGAAATTAGCAATAATGATCACAAATAGAAGGATTATTTTGCATTTCACATTTTAAAAATATTTTCTTTACAGTATCTCATCTATTTTTAATCCGGTTCTAATAACACTTAGTCTATAATTTAACCTGTGGATACCCATAATTCTGTTCTTGATGTTAATTACAAAACAAAATAAATAATAATCTATCAATTTGTACCTAAAACACAGATATGGAATGAGATTTTTTAAAATCTTAGTCTTATAATTTAACCTGTGGATACCCATAATTCTGTTCTTGATGTTAATTACAAAACAAAATAAATAATAATCTTCTATCAATTTGTACCTAAAACAGAGATATGGAATGAGATTTTTTAAAATATGGTCATAATTCTTGTTGTTCATGTAATTCTCACTATCTCCATGTTATTTTGTTTCCTGTTCAATCAGATTTTCTGTTGTGGACTCACAATATAGATTTAGTAATAATAGCATTTTTACTAGAAAAATCAGTTGGGATTACAAAAACAAAAGTCCTGGTTGATCTATGTAGGTTAAAAATGTGTGTGATACAGAATTTCACTTTTTAGCTAGCTAAACCACTCTTTCAATGTGTACTTTAAGTAGGAGCATTAGTGATGAAATATTACCAAGTACACAGTTTTTTGTACCATTTAGACAGCTTGGATTGAAAAGTCTTGATAATATTAAAGCATGTAACTTGTTGTTTTTTTTCTATTAAATGAATCATATCATCAAGCAATAGCCTACATTTCATGAGTAGATTGTATATAAAGTAAATGTACCAGTATATAAGATTTTTAGTTTACACAACAACAAAAAAGCATTTAATTAAACTTCCAAAACCTGTTTTACTGAAAGATATAAACTATACCTAGATTAATCACATTTTGAAATAACGCACACATATATTGTAAAAATCCTAACACGTTTGCTTAAAACTAAAACTTAAAAACAGATTCTAATCAAATTGTTTCTATTCCACTGATCTTATAAATCTTTTAAATTACAAAAGATTAAATTTAAGGAAAAGTGGGATGCATGGTAGAGTGGCTACCTATTGGGCCGAAGTTTGAATCACAGTTCAGGCAGAGTTGTGTTGGCGGAGTGCCTAATGGCAGCATGGAAACCTTCTCCCAGAGACTTACTTACCCCCCCCCCTTTTTTTTTTCCCCCTCTTCCACACACATACACAAACACATGTTCACAAAAGATTTTGAACCATAGTAAACTGAGCACGCTTAGAGTATGAAAGATGTGCCATATGAAACCAATTAAAAAAAAAGAGTAATCAATTCTCTTGTTATTTAAGAGCAACAAATATTTGTTGATATGATATGATATGTGTTTATTTTTGTTTCAGAAACAAAGCTGATTTCTTTGATCAAGAACTGAAAGGTTTTGTACTGCAGTTTCTCAGTCACTCAGGACTTTGACAGAATCTCCTGAGAAATTGAAATATTGAGCAGAATTTTCCCACTATTGTTATTCCTGATACCAGTGGTGATGTATTCATTGCAGTCATTGATAGTGTGCTACTCTTTGTGTGTATGCATGATATATGTGTGGTGTATGCAAACACTGATAAGCTGTATAATTATCATTAAAGGAGCTGTTTAGTTTTTAGGCAATATGAATGTCTGTTGTCAGTGTTGATACTGAAAGGAAACTGAGACTTGTATAAGTACCACATAAAAGAAATAATCTTTCATTTAGTCCTTGTTGAAAAGTTGTACAATCTTCAGTACTCAAAAAAACTTCTGAACGTGTTTTGCTGAGAGTGATAATGTATTTCACAGGATTTCAAGCTTTGATTTATTGTTGATTTAATTTATTCTTGGCATGCTTAGCCTTATAGAAAACATTGGCAGATAACTCCCACCAGTACATGGTCTTTGTCTATTGTGTTTATTGGCCTTACTGTCTTATTTTTTCTACCATAAGGGCAAAATACAAAGAAGCATAAATAGTTTTGTATTTGATCGGGATTCATATAATATTGCATACGTTATGCATTACTACAAAGCTTTTAAAATTGATTGTTCCTTAAAAAAAAATGAACCATTTTTTTGTTTGTATGTACATAGTAGGAAACATCACCCAAAAAATAAATTCTGTTTTTGCACTGCATCAGTTTTGTGGTTTTCAAACTAATGCATATGGCCAGGTTGTAGCTGAGCTAGAAAGTGAACATATTTTTATTGCAGCAATAGTAATTTATTATGTGCAAGAGTAAAACTTTGTTTTGCTATTTATTGATCCATGATTTTGTTTCACTCTATACTTTAAAATGAATTTTAACAAGTTGTAGCTTGAATGTGGTAACTTCTGATACCAGTATAGTTTAGAATCCATTGAACAGAGTGAAAGAGAGAGCAGCGCAATACCTACAGTTGAAATATTGAAATCTAAAACTTTTGCTTTTAAAAAGATAATAAATAATATATAATATAATATATATATATATCTTTAATATAAGTATTTTTTTTTTTTACTTCTAGTTAGAATTAGAGTAATCTGTGGAGATTTTGTGACGTAACTTTGCTACATCTAAGCTCTAGAAATCTTTTGGTTGTAACAGACATAATATCTTTATTTGTTTTATTTTTATAAGCTTTGTATTTCTATAATGTATAGATTCCTAGCTAGTGTCTTTCACTGTTAAAAGTTAATTATTAATTTTTTTATTTTAGATAAAAGTCTAGTTTATTTGGTTTCCATGAGATGACATCCGTTATTTAATACAATTCATTATTTTTAAACACTGCCAAAGATAAAGATGAAAAAAAAGTGTTCCCTATAAATTATTAAGGAAACAAAACAAACATTATTTGCTTGCCTTAAATAAACATCTTGGCCTTTGTTTCTTTATTACCTAGTAATCAACGTTAGGTTTTTATTTTATAAAGATTCTTTGCATTATTTTTAGATACTTTTAGTTCAGTGACATTAACTTTATTTTATTATTTTTTTTATTTTTTTTGGCATTTTTTAACATTTATTGTTGCCTAAGCTTCCTATATAAATAGCCAGGCAGGAAACTAATATGTCATGTGATGCATTAAGCTGTAGTGAGCTAGGAGCATAGAGCTATTTAGAGATACCATTAGAACTGGCAATAGTCCATGATTGGGGGGGAAAAAAAAGAAAATTTAAAATCAAGGGAGACAATTTAAAATATGTTTTAAAAAAAAAAAAAAAAGCTACCTGTACTTATCTGATAATGTGGAATTCAACAAGTTGTGGATGAAGAGTTTATACCAGTCCTTTGAAATTGTGTGTATTTATACATGAAATATGAGTATTTAGGTATTAATCATATTTTTGTCTACAATTCAATGTTCTTATATTTCAAGAATACATTTCTTATACAATGGACTAATTGTTGTTTTATTGTAATTCTATTCTCATTCTACCTATACTTTGCTGTCAAAGGGGTGGGGAAAGCTCTGCATAAAAGAAAGTGTGAGGAGGACCCTTCATCCCCATTATTACACGTGATCTAAACTCTTTAGGCTTCAAAAGCTGTACATGCTAAGTCGTTGGTTTCCCTGGCTGACTCAGGCAACCTGTTCCATGCTCCAATAGCACTAGGGAAGAAGGGAGTATTTGAATGAATTTATCTTCTCTGAGTATTTTGTGTTTTTTTTTTTTAAAGCACCTTATGGCTTTATTTTGCATATCAAACGGAGAAGCTGATTCTAATATTGTTATATATATATATATATATATATATATTATATATATATGCTAATGCATTGTTTTTTTTTTGTTTTATTATCATTTCAATATGGTAATTCGACAAGATTGAAGTTTTCAATTTGGTTTTGAGAGTAGTCTGATTTTTTAAAAATTAGTTACGAGAAAAAAAGAAAAATATGAAGTAATCAATGAATAAACCAATATGAGTTCGACAGTTATAAATAGACATCAGGGGAGTTAAGACATCACTATCAAATTTTGTTTTTAAATTAGTTCTCACTCTGTTCATTTAAATGTGTAGACAATGCGTGAGCCGTTTTATTAGCGTAGGTACTTGAACTATTAGTGTTCCCATTTCTGACATCACAGTTCTAAAAGGGGTACACAAAATTTTTGACTACAAGTTATGATACTCTGCACGAGCGACTACCACTAATTCAGTTCTTACCTTCCTTTGACTTGTGTCTCAAAGATTATCTGATACAATGATGTCCCATCCGAACCTATGATACAAAACAAAATCCGAGGAACCAAAATTTACAAAGTACACATACAGAACAATGAGTGATTCTTTGTTCTGTTCTATTTAAAATAAAAAACGGATTGTGGTTTCCATCGTATGTTGTTGAATGACTGGCTCGTTTTAAATGACTTGGCTTACTTTGGCTTGAAGTATTTCCTCTTGTGGCTCTGAAGCCCTTGCTCTGGAATTGCCTATTTAGACACATACGTTTCAGGAAAATGTTGCGTTTATATTTCACGTTTAATAAGTATAATAAACTATTATATATATATATATATTGTTACGAATCTCACTATCCAGGCTCTCTGCAAACTGCACCATACACCAGCAACTTAAAGAACTTGAAAACTCAGGGCTCCAAATTAACGTAACACTTTCATTTGAATAAATAACAGCCAATACTGTACAATTGGCAGCACGTAACACAAGACTACAAATATCTCTCCGATAACACCGTACCGCCGTATCAACTCTTGCACTGGCCTCTCCGTCTCGTTCCGGGCTTGCACTGGGTTCAACAGTTCAGGACTGACTTCAAACACTAGACTCGTTGTGTTGGACTCTATTGCAGACCAAGATCAAGTCGCCAGTCGTCTCAACTGTACTTGACAGTACTCCGCACTGAACCGTCGTAATGCTCCGTACAGAACCACACCGTTGAACTGTGCTGTAGTCGACCGTGTTCTGAGCTCTGTCGTGAACCCTCTCTCGTGAACCGTCTTGACTGCGGCAACTCCGCTCTTTATATAGGGTCCCTGCTGGCCTTCTAGAACCGGACGGAATATCGCTCGACGTTTCTAGCTTCGTCACATGACTACATCCCTAGTGACGCCCCTGAGCTCTGTTCACGACGGCGATCCTTCCCGAACCGTCCTGTTGACACTCGACTAGGCTGACCGTCGTAACTCGTCACGGTTGACCGCTCGTCTAGCGCTGGTCTGGGGCGATTTGCGTCGGCTGACTACACTCACACCACTACCCCCATCTGTGCCACCACCAGGTTTATAACAATATATAGGCCTTTATAGTCTATGGTTTCTAATGTGATTATGAAGAAAGGGAGTATTTATTGTTAGTGTAGAGAGAGAGGGCATTAATTTAATATCAGTCTAATCATGGAACTATAGTTCCATGGTCTAATCAAGTCTAATGGGATGATAGCGGCACTGTCTTAGACTGTGTTAAGTACGCCAGACGACTCCAGGATTCCTGAATGTAAAGACGTATTTTTATTGTTTAAATATCAGTTTATTTCATTTCAACTCAAGTTGATATTGATTTCGTATTTATGTAATAAACGTTTATTTATGTGTATTCACTAAGAAGTTATTCAAGTTGTTTCAAAATTTATAGGCTAAGTTAAAATTTTTAAGTTAAAATATAATACATATACAGCGTTTAGTTGTCTACCAGCAGTTTCGGCAAAGTGAGGCATTCAAGGCACAACTCGTGTCTACTCATGCCTTTGACACACTAAGAAATCAGGAATGACAACAAAGAAGCCACAAAATAAAAATCTACTAAAAGATTCAGCAGCCAGATTTGTACAAAAGCAGACATTAGTTGGCCAATGATTTGTATTCACCTATAATTTGTATTCGCGATTGTTTTTTAATAAGACCATTACAAATGACAAAAGCTCAAATTCAATCCTTTACTTTATTTCATTACGAAAAAAAAAGGTCATTTAATTGTGCATAGACAGTTAACAATAACAATACAGCTTGTAAAAATGGATCAACTTTTTACACATGTTAAAACTTGATAATAATTTTTTTTTCAATATTTATAATAGCATTAAGGTGTATGTTTAACATGTGAGTCTGTGTTCGTTAAGCGGTTGGTTTGTCAGAGTTCAACAGGGAGTGAGGTCCATAACTAAAGCCCCCGTTTGAAAAAAAAAAAAAAGACCTTTAGACCATTAAAATTTCAAAGAAAAATGGGAAACAGACAAGCACAACATTACAGTTATGGTATTAGAGAAAGACGTAATAGAGCAAACTTTTAAGGTGTGTCATTTTAATGTTCCTTATATAAACTGTCAGATGTTCCTTAAGAATAGAATAGAATCTGGCGGCAGATTTCCACCCTTTGATTGTATTACTACGCTATAAGCTAATAAAACTATCATTACTTATCTTATATAATACAGACGTTACTTCAAAAAAGAAGATGATTACGTCCTACGCGTCATGCATTTAGTCATGCATATTAACCAATGACTTAAATTCTGCCAAGTCACTGGTTTTCCTGGCTAGCTCAGGCAACCCATTCCATGCTCTAATAGCACTAGGGAAGAAGGAGTATTTGTACAAATTTGTCCTAGCATATGGGATGAGGAATGTGCCTTTATCTTTGTGTCTTTCAGAGTATTTTATTAAATTTTGTTTTTGTATTTGAAGATTATGGTTCAGTGTTTTTTGTATAATAGCTACTTTACTTTTGAGTCTTCTGTCCTGAAGGCTTTCTAAATTTAGTGATTTTACTATAGGTGTTACTCTAGTCAAATGTGAACTAAGTCATAGGTTTTCCTAACTGATTAAAGAAACCTCTTCCATGCAGGGAGAAAATATTTTGTTTTCCAATTAATGCGATTTAATTAGCTAAAGCTAAAGATTAGTAAAGTGCAGATAATCACATCCTCTTTTAGGATTAAGTAGGATTAGTCAAACATTGGTCCAGGATTAGTCAAACATTGGTCCATTGGTAGGGACTAGAGAATACCACTGAGGACACAGCCAGACTTAACAAATTGTAATAGATAAGAATGTTTTTGATTGTAAATTGTGTCAGACAGATCTGATATGTTTGAATTTAAATGTTTCACTCGCTGGACGTTTCTAGCTTCGTCACATGACTACGTCACTCGTGGCGCTCCTGAGCTCTGTTCACGACGGCGATCCTTCCCGAACCGTCATGTTGACACTCGACCCGGCTGACCGTCGTAGCTCGTCAAGGTTGACCGCTCGTCTAGCGCTGGCCTGGGGCGATTTGCGTCGGCTGACTACACTCACACCATTACCCCCATCTGTGCCACCACCAGGTTTATAATAATATATATATATCGCTACTTTTATAGGTAGCCTAGCCAAATTCAAGCGTACGTATATATATATATACATGTATGTATATATGTGTGGGGGGGGGGGGGTAATTTGATAGCGAATATTTGGAGGAAAAGAAAGAAAAACAATTTAGTACGTACGAATGTATGAAAATGTTTGATAGGATCAATAAACATATGTCTTCGAGTCCGAAGATTAAGGAGTAGTGCAGTATTTCACGTGGATACGCAGCCCCATCTGCGACCTACATATTTTGTATATCCATCGAAGATATATACCCATAGTACAACTACTTCGTCGCTCGTTGTTAATATTAGATTCTGAAGCCTGTTTTATCTGAGATGAACTGCGCTGTGACTTCTCAATTAGACTAGAGTCTGCCGAAAGCCTGTTTTATCTGAGATGAACTGCGCTGTGGCTTCTCGATTAGACTAGAGTCTGCCGAAAGCCTGTTTTATCTGAGATGAACTGTGCTGTTGCTTCTCGATTAGACTAGAGTCTGCCGAAAGCCTGTTTTATCTGAGATGAACTGTGCTGTGACTTCTCGAGCAGACTGTTCTCCATTTTTTAACATTCTGGAACTTACCTCTCGATAACGTTTTGAAGGACATCTTTGCATTACCTGGTAGCGACACAACTGTATCGTAATGAACGCAAGGAAGGTAACTCAAGGATGATTAACAGTAAAAGATTATTGCTGAAAAGTCTAGTACCTTCTTACAGACCTTGCAATCTATGGGGCAGATGATGTTAAGATAATCTGTTTCTTTGGCCAACAATTAACAAGCATGGTGTCACGTGGCCAGCTCAACGACCAACCACTTTTACATTCCCCAACTCAAGTTGTTAGAGTTGGTGGACCCAGGGGCCTCCTTAAAATCCCGAAATTTAAAAATCCCAGTCTTTGGCGATATTTGAACTCGGGACCTCTTGGTTTGGAAGCCAAGCGCTTTACAACTAAGCCACCACGCTGTTTATATACAGGTGATGAGGACACCACAATCATAGCATACCTGTTGGTTTTCAGATCATGTCTACAAGGCTTACTGCGTCCACGTTTAGCTCCACTGCCACAAGGCCACAGCCCGTGTCGTTCTCTATCCTCTCTTGTACCTTTCCAAATCACCAGGAATATCTTCCACTCCCAGGAACGACCCTTCCATTGTTTCTTAGACACCTTCTTGTCCAAACAATCGCACAGAGCATCCAAACTGTTCATGGTCCTGCTGGCTTGTACACTGGCCATGATCCCTTATATAATAAATTTAGGCGGATCGAACCGACACCAGTCATACAGACCTGTGACTTGGCAACGAGCTATTGGTTTAGACTGCCCACAGGTTGTGACGTTGCAGGTCAGTGTTCAGGGCTTTTATAACGAATGGTCTCGTTGGAGCTAACGTCTAGCCCAATCATGGAGCAATATTTTCTGTTTCTCCTTTTCTCATCCAAACAGTGTTGAATAGTGCACCATAAGTGCTGGTGCAGAGACAGAGTTATTAAAATGTGAATATGATAGTTTATTTAGTGTTCTTAAACTCGTTTTGAAGCCCCCAACTCGCCGGTGGAGGCGCGGTGGCTGAGCGGTAAAGCGCTAGGCTTCTGAACCGGGAGTCCCGGGTTCGAATCCTGGTGAAGAATGTTTATTTTTATTTCGGGATCTTTGGGCGCCTCTGAGTCCACCCAGCTCTGACATTAGTTGCGAAAGAGTAAAGGTGGTTGGTCGTTGTGCTGGCCACATGACACCCTAGTTAACCGCAGGCAACAGACCTTTACATCATCTGCCCTAAAGATCACAAGGCCTGAACGAGGAACTTAACTTTTAATACTCGCCGCTCGGTACGCCACTGTTAAAACGATTAGTATGCAATGTTTTTTTTTTTTTTTTTTTTTTTTTTTTATTTTCAATTGGTTAAAAGAGAGAGAAAGGGAGTAAAAAAGAAAGAGAGAGTGAGAGAAGAAAACTCCTCACAATTAGCATCGAAAGCGTTTAACGATTTACGAGTAAACGCGAGAAAGATGGAGTGATGAAAGCGCGAGCGCGATAGGAAAAGAACGCGCGAGAAGATTCCCATAAAATTTCAATGCATGTACTATGCACCTCTGCTGAAACACTCATATCAAGGCGTGCGCGATGGAGATAAAGGTAAAAACCAAGAGGGGAGGGGAGCGACGGGGGGTGGGGAAGTAATTTGATAGCGAACCTGGGCGAATATTTGGAGGAAAAAGAAAGAAAAGAAAAACAATGATGGTACGGATGTACGGAGACGTGTGATCAAAGATGTGTTCACGTTTTCGTTTAAATAGAAATTTAACTGCCAACCAGTTGAGTTAAAGGTAAGTTCATTGCAGTTTAACAATTGACAAATTATATATGGCTCTATTTTTATTCACTTTGCGTGTCTATAGTCTGTTTCGTATTCCTGGCATGCTTTTATTTTACACTCAAGTTTAAGGAGTTTCGTCAAGGTAAAATTACCCAATAGTTGGGCTACCTCGATATTAGTTGTAAACCTAGACATAAATATTGCAAATTTTTAAAAGAGAAACAAAACTACAATTACTTTAGAGATGAAGAGTGCATCACAATGTTTTAGTTTATATAGTTATATGATATGTATAGTGTGTTCTACATTATATATCCTAGTTCTATATTATTAAAAAATTTATTTGGCTCGGGTATCTTTAACATAACAATCTTTTGTCTAGCGTTATGTAAGATTGCATAAATTTTTCGTGGCTTATTCAGCTGGAACAGATGTTTTCCATTTAGATGGTTTGCATTTAGATGATTTGCATTTAGACGGTCTCTATTAAGATGGTTTGAATTTAGATGATTTGCATTGAGATGGTCTCCATTCTTATCTACGCGTGTTCCTAGGTCAATCTAGTCATGCATGTTAACCAATGACTTATATTCTGCCAAGTCATTGGTTTTCCTGACTGACTCAGGCAACCCATTCTATGCTCTAATAGCACTAGGAAAGAAGGAGCATTTAAACAGATTTGTCCTAGCATATGGAACGAGGAATGTGCCTTTATCTCCCTTGTCTCCATTTAGATGATTTGCATATTTTCCCATATTGATGCAAACGATGCCGTAATTATTTACCACATTCAAGTGGAATCAACGTTGGTATCGTCAGTTAGGAGAGAAAGAGTTAAATCAAATACGTTTTTTCCCCCTGCACCCGTCTTCGTTGTATTTCCGGTAAGCTTCACGGTTTTGTATTTGTTTTTCCTTTTAAAACAAAAATTTGCTTTTAACTTGTAAGCATTCGCCAAACAGCTGCCACACACTGTCTTAAGTTGTCCACGTTGACTATTAACAGAAACCACTTTGAAACCCTCTGTTGTTCATTCTAGCAGCATTATCCTCATTAGAGAAATGCTAGCTGAGAATTTCTCTCAAAGATTTGAGTTAAAGAATGCGTTGAAATGTAGCGAAAGGCACTGGGTGATTAGGCTACATTTAGCTGCACGATCAAACGTTTCTTTGTATGTTATCCATTCATTTTAATCAGCTCAGATTTTAAAATTCTAGCTCTAGTAGTTTCGTTTTTAATATATATATATATATAAAGAGTAAAAATCTTGATAATTGAATAATTTATGAGGCCGAGTACAATCAGATGTTTCCAGACAGTTGACCCGAGGTAAAAGTTCAAACTGGTGCATAGCTTCGCCCTCAGTTATTGAGATAAACGGGTTATGGTCCAAGGAGTGAGATCCGTCAATCTAAGCTTCTATTCGGCGTAAGAATAAGTAGGCCTATATAGGAAATAAGGGCGTGAATAAATTTAACAAATAATTCAAATTTTAAAAATTCTAGATAAGGAATTGCCTAATATGACAGACAATGTGATGTGAAGATGAGTAGGCCTATTGTTTTGATACTTTTACGAAATACCAACTGTGACTGATACCATTATCTGATCAACTATGTATTTCATACTGTCCCTTTTATTCACAAACCTGCTTTTTTTTTTAAATAGTTTTCTTATATTTTTTTTAGGAAACCTCAGTATTTGTGCTTTTCACTGAGCCTTGTCATCATAGAAATCCTTGGGCTCTTTTCTTTGCCTCTTTTCTTTACCTCCTTTGTGGGCTTTCTTTGCCTCTTTTTAGGCTTATGCCTTTTTTTTTTCTTTAACTCTCTTTCTCTAGCTAATACAGTTTTTGAATCATTATGTACAGTGCATGCTGAATTATTACCCATTCTTTTTTACATCGAAACTTATGTTAGTTTTTTTTTTCTTTTTGCTCCAAGTGTTATCTATTATACTTTTAAAGCTGATAATCAAATTTACTTTTTTAAAGTTTTAAAAAATCAGGAAACCTGATTTTATATTTTTAAATTGACAAATGAACATTTTAAAACAAAATGGAAAAAAAATGAGCACGCGCATGTCGTCTGGTGTCTTGTTTTGCTGATCCAACAAGTTCCCAAAGACCTATTTCTCTCCCCTTACCCTCAAGGGCAGACTAAATATAGACTGGCCTAGTAACTTCACGCACCGTTCCGGAATTGTGTGTGTTTGTCTAGCAAGGTGCCAGACGAGACGATTGATATCAATAGGTTCAAGACAGGATGAAAGCAGAAGGAATCACGCGACTGCACCAGTACATGCCTGAACAAGGTGTTTGTGGGAAGACATTATCTTTCATTTTGATAAATTTAGCTCTATGACGTCATTTGACCTGTTAGACGTAGGCCTACAATTTTTTTTCTACAGGCCCCTACGCACACATATTTCTTCATCTTTTTTAAAAGTTATTCCCAGCATATTTTTATGTCATTAAAGAAGAAGAAAGGGGGAAAAAAAACTTTAATAAAACAAAACTTAAAGAAACTAAAGCAGAGAACGCCAGCAGAAGAACGGTATGAGTTGAAAGGGGAGATAATTTTTAATACCCGATTTCACACTTTTGACATTTTCCCGAGTCTCTTTGACAAACATCGACCACCCAATTATCGGTCGAACCAACTGTAGAAATTCTCCGGTACAAAACGCTGTGAGTGTCTTAGACAACTAGATTTAGGTCCAAAAGAAAAGTACCGTATCGCATGTATGTCTTGGACAACATTACGGTAAAAAAAACAAAAAAAAAACAAGCGCCATCACGCTCCCAAAGAATTCAGAGAAGTATGCATGAAAGCTTAAATAGATGTCCCAGAGTCTTGATAAAGTGTTTAGAAGTTTTAAACAACTAAACAAAGATTATTTATATACAGTGATTATTATTTTATAATTTCGGTAAGTTATGTTTCTATTTTTCTTCTGTTATTTATAACACGTAGTGTATAGGCCTAGAGAAGACAACATTTAGACGATGTAGCCTCTCGGAGTACAGAACACTATCTCAGTAAATTACAGCGTAACTCAACGACTTTCACCAAGCGTTTGACGGCTTTAAGAAATGATCTCACGGCGGCACGATCAGCAGTGCTGCTTTATCATCGTGACTGTCGGAATGATAACCCCCTTCGTGTTTACGGCCCCATCGCATTACCTTCAAAGTTCACATCAGCGAGAAACGTGGCTGTCGGACAAGGTAAGCTGTTTGTCAAGTGTTTTGCTGTCGGACAAGGTAAGCTGTTTGTCAAGTGTTTTGCTGTCGGACAAGGTAAGCTGTTTGTTAGATGTTTTGCTGTCGGACAAGGTAAGCTGTTTGTCAAGTGTTTTGCTGTCGGACAAGGTAAGCTGTTTGTCAGATGTTTTGCTGTCGGACAAGGTAAGCTGTTGGTCAAGTGTTTTGCTGTCGGACAAGGTAAGCTGTTTGTCAAGTGTTTTGCTGTCGGACAAGGTAAGCTGTTTCTCAAATGTTTTGTTTGCCTCGTTTCGGATGTTCCTTCAGAGTTGAAGATTATCTACTTCCTAGTCCAAATTTACCGCAGAAGGACGGGTATGACAAAGAGGAGGGTATGAGTTCAGGGCCATTGAAACCACCGAAGGTCAATCCAGCGCGCATATCGCAAGCCTAAGCAGCCATTCGCAGTTGACGCAGTACACACACAGAAAAACCTATGCAAAGTAATGGTAGTAATAGCAAAAATTACCAACGCTTTGGCTCCAAATATTTAAGCGATCACAAGTTCTATTTCTTATGTGATCATGAAACAAACAGACAAAAAAGATATTGCAGGCTTATTCCTATTAAATTTTTTTTTATAAATTTAGCCTACTTTTGAGAGGTCCTGATGTCAATTCCATCTTCAAGTAAAATCCATAATACAAATATAGACCTATCATTATGAAGAGCTGTTATGAAATAAACGTCGAAAGAAAAATCTTAATCGACCACCGGCAGACAATGGTTATGCTTGCCCTGGATGTGGTAAAAAATATGTAGGGCACAGCTGGGGCTGCGTAGCCACGGGAAATACTGCATTCCTCATTGGTCTTGGGACTCGAAGACAAGTTTTATTATGAAACAACGATGAAAAAAATCGACATACCGGTATCTAGCTCAGTAAGCACATTCCATATGCTAAGACAAATTTGTACAAATGCTCCTTCTTCCCTGGTGTTATTAGAGCATGGAATGTATTTGATAAGATAATAATAATAAGGCTAGTCTTCGGGTCCTAAGATTAGTGAGGAGTGCAGTATTTCCCGTGTCTTCGCCTACATATTTTGCCACATCCAGGGCAAGATAAGATAAGCGAGCAAGATTTGTTGAAATCTGTACCTGGCATAATTTTATTTCATCTTTCAAAACGTCCACAACGAAAATGGACAATGAATAGCTGCCTGGTCGTGTGAATAAGCTCTTGACTGTCGTCCCAATGGCCCCGGGTTCGAGCCTATTCACGCTGTCATTTCTCGCTGTCGCGCTGGATGTTTGGACTAGGAAGTGCATTACTTCTACTCTGAAGGAAAATCCGAAACATGTCAAACAAAACAATTATATAGATCTAGAATGTTCAATGACTATCCTAATAAAAAAATTGCATTGGATATGTCTAAAAAATAGATCAATTAATATAACAAAATAAAACAATTATCTAGATCAAGAATGTTTAATGACATTACTCAACACTTGCATTATATTTGGCTTATAAATTTTGGCTTATTATTGAAATGCTTTCAGGTTTTCTATGATCTGGAGGAAAACCAAGAGAACAGTGAGAGTTCTGACTCCAGTGAACTGTGTCCTCCAGTTCCAAAACAGCTGGGTGACGACAGCTGCGCTGTTGCCTCCTGTCGTTCTGATACCGAGTGTGCCGACAGACAGCTCAAGTGTTGTTATAACGGCTGCGTGTTTACATGTTTGGCTCAAGTGAAACCAGCTCCACGTGAGTTGATGTCTGTTCTCGCTTAAGAGCGATGAAGAGTTCCACCTGTTCAATTGAAGCATTCGCTGTTTATTTACTTATTATAATTCTTTGGCATAAATCTAGAAGCACTATCTACATTGTCTCCCCTTTTTGAGGGAAGGGAGCAGCTATTATTTTATTTTATAAATTACAGCCGCTCATTTAAAAGAAAAAGATTAGTAAGATTATTACAATAGATAACTTCCTATAAGGACTGATCGATAGTATTAGGCCTATATTAAAATTTCATTTTTAAATGGTGAACAATTAAATCTACATAACATCTTAGGAAATAAAGCAATCATAATTATGGAAATATAGACATTTTTATGTAGGCCTACTATTACAAGTTCGCTATTAAATCAGGGTTTTGTCCATTATAGTTTTTTCCCAATGTAAATCCTATGTAATGTGATTAAGCCCAATTTCCATTATTTTACCAACTAATTAGAGCTGGGTGGACTCAAAGATCCTAAAAAATCCCAGTCTTTACCAGGATTCGAACCTGAGACAAGCGCTTTACCACTCAGCCACCACACCTCCTCACCACAAACTAGTATTTGATTTTTTTTTTCAACACTGATCTCCATGCCAACTGCTTTAGCTGCAGCATCCAGTTTCGATGTAGGATTTTGTACCTGGTCTGCATTTTCTTCAATGAGGTCTGCAAATTTGAGATTGGAAATAGACCGCTTACTTGTGGTTTACCCTGGAGTAAATCCTTCTAAAGTGTCCATCATATGTTAAAGAAGAGCTAGAGAGAGAATGCATCATTGTCGCACTCCTAAAACCTTCTCCAATTCGTTTGTTCATAAGTACTGAGCTATCCTCATTTTGATAAGGAGCTTTGATTACATTGATAATGTTTTTATCTATGTTGAACTCCCTCATCACATGTCATCATGCCAAACCCTGTCAACAGTTTTTTTTGAAGTCTTATAAAGTTGTGAACCAGTTTCTTTTGGTGTTGAAGGCATTTTTCATTTAACAGTCTGATGTTCAATATTTGTTTCTATTGAGTCTGTTGAGAATTATTCTAAGTTTTATATTGCTCGTATGGCTGATCAGACTTATCGTTCTATAGTTTTGGCAGCTGCTTTATTCTTCTACACATTTACCGAATAGTGAGTTGTCTTGTCTTGACATTAGTGTATATTTAGGTCAATTCAGTAGAAAACATTGGTAACCCTATTTTCTTTTTTCTTTTAAGATTTTGACTGGATAGTTGAACCAGTTCGGCAATTACAGTTTGGTAAGATGTTATATGAAAAGTTCATTTCTATTACTATTAAGTAACCATACAGGTTATTAAATGTTATATTTAACAAGACCTATTGGTTTGCTTTTTTTAAATATCTACTAAGTAATGGGGACATTGAAATCTGATTCTGTAATTTTAAACAAATATAAAACAAACAAATTTGTAAGGAAATTAAAGTTTAATTTACGCTGAATATTGTATATGCTTTCATTTGTTTTCAGGCCAGTCTTGGTTAGTGCCTGGACCCGATGAAGATTCAAACAGTAAGCATTGTATAGAAATTTGAACATTACTTATTGTCATTAGAATACTTTAGATCTAAGTCAGAATGTATTTGGAGATTTAAATCTAGGGTTAGTGAACATAGCTTTTTAATGTACTTTTAATAGCTTTTCAAACAGTAAGCATTGTATAGAAATTTGAACATTACTTATTGTCATTAGAATACTTTAGATCTAAGTCAGAATGTATTTGGAGATTTAAATCTAGGGTTAGTGATCATAGCTTTTTAATGTATGTTTACAGAATGTGTGAATATTTTATATTTTTCAAAAGGTTTAAATTAATTTTTGTGAACTATCACTATAAAACTAAATTTTCTTCTTCTTTTGCTGGTAGTATAAACTAATTTTACAGGCACAAATTTTATCATTAAGTTGGTACAGTGATCTTTAAATGTGGCGTCCTTGACATTGTTTAGTTAGTCTATTTAGTTCAAAATCTTTTCCTATCTTATTCTTTTTATTTTCTTGTTTTTCTTTAGGTTTCATTATATTGGTTTCACATTTCTCCAAATCCCTTTGTCTTCCTTTTATATGTGGCTGTAATTTATTGATTAAAAGCATATAAACCAGATTTTGAAAATTGAAAGCTTGATTAAAAAGAGAGTACTGTTTTTTAAATTTATTGGGACAATCCCTAATTAGAAACTATCACCATGAGTTGGAAAATGAGCATCTATACAGCAATTTTGAGTTAAAAGCTAAAGAAACATTGATATATTTGTAAAACTTGAAATTGTAACAGGATTTTTAAAATACTTAATAAAACTAGGTCAGTACTATAGATCAATCAATAAGCTTGTTATATTAGTAGCCACATGTATTTACTGGCAGAACTGTGGATACTCTTTTTAATGACTTTAAATATTTCTTTTGCCATTCTATCCATCATCCATCCCAGTGGCACTACAGTCCATGCAGGGCCCTGGCCTGCTCTAGCACATCTTTCCATTCTGATGTATCCGTTGACTTCTATTGTTTTAAAATGCAAGCAAACTTAATAATACACTGATTACTATGCATGATATCCAATGTGTTGCTATACTGCTATACATATGCTAAAATGATACATGAATTAACTCTTGTTGCTAGTTGCAGATGTATTATACAGCAGATTTTGTAGATAAGCTTCAATGCATTGCTAAGCATACACTTAAATGAACTATGAATTAACTCTTTCTGCTAGTTGTACTGTGCAGCACCACTCCACCAGATGATGACTCTGACCCCCTTATCTGTCCACATGGTTATACATGCATTGTGGATGATGTGGCGGCCAGTGCAGAGCAGGAGGAGTTGCCAGATCAGGGCCACTGTGTGAAGATAGCTGATGATGTCACTGTAAAAACTAGTAAGTCGCTGACATTGCCAGCTAAACAATTTAAAAAGCCTATTCTATTTTTTACATTTAAACATGTAGCTCCTTCTGTCTCAAAAGACAATGGATACCCCTAGATTTAAATATAAGAGTGAATAGAGGCATTGAAAGACATGACAGAGGGAAAAGAAACAAGGTAAGCTGTCACTTTATGCTACTCTAATTAAAGGAACTCGGAATAGAAACACTGTTAACTCTTTCTCTTCGTAATTATTTTCCCACATTTCGCCGGAATTCTTCATTTTGCTCATTACTATTTCACTACCCTGTTATGATTAAGCTTCAATAGCTTGGTCTTTGCTATCGGAAAATGTTTTATTTGGTATATAATTAAAGGGGAATTCATGCTCTTTTTATATAACTCAAAAAAAGTTTATAAAATTAAACATGAATTTAATTTAATGAGGTCAAATCAACGATGGTATCGTCGGTTAGGAGAGAAAGAGTTAAGCAATCATTTGTATGCTACTGTAATTAAAAGAGAGCAAAATGGTAAACAAAAACAAGTCAGTCAGAAAAAAAAATGAACAATTGAATATCAAAAGAAAGACAAAGGATTAGAGGGTGGATTCTACAAGTAAGATTGAAGCAAAGACAGTGGTGAGCTCAATCCATCCAAGCAAGTCAACAAATTTACTTAACAGAAGAATATACAACAAAATTGCTTCTGAATTGTGTTCACATTTATAATTAATTTCAATACATTTTATGAATGACATGAAATAAACCTTTCAAGCAAGAGGAACAAAAATTGAAGTTACTTTACTTCCTATCACCTATTCTGTTTTTACCCTAAAATAACTTCCTTAGAAATACTTGCAATCAAAGAAATTTAATTGTCTGTTTATGATTACCATAATGGGGTGTGTGGTTGAATAGTGTAAACCACTTGATTAAAATTTGAATAACAATGTACACCAAGGAATATTTTTAATTGAGATTTGACTAGAGTTGTATTTGCTAAGCGCCCAAAGGCTACAAGAAAATTTCCTCAAAGAACTCCCTCTTTTACATGTCTACAAAAGAGAGCACTAAGCAGCTAAAGGATGAAAAACTATGTACAATAGCAACTGAAAATAAAAACTTTTTATCTAGGTGACAAGAAAAAAAAAATGTTTAAATTAAATAAGGTCCTTTTTTTTTCTCAGTAACAATTAGTGAAATTCAAAATGACCAGCCACCATCAAATGATCTTTATGACACAGCATTAAAACATGCCTGTTTCATTGATGAAGGTCAGCTGTTAATATCAGGACATTCTTTAATGTTAGATGGGCAAACGTGGTATGTAGAAATGTTTTCAACAATGTTCAACTATTTATCTTAAATTTAATAATTTAAAAAAAAAAGAACAGCTATTACACCACAAATGTCTAAATAGCTTTCTATTTACACACAGTTGCTTTATCTTTCATCCACAGCTTTTGTAATGATAAAAAGTTGACCTGCAATGATTAAAGATTTATTTATCAAATTGTTGTGTGTTGATTTAATGTACAGTTATGTTTGGTTTACTTGTTTTGATGGATGTTCCTTTAGAATTGCAGATTAAAACAACCTAGCCCAAACCTAACCTTCCACATGATGGCAGGGGGATAGTGAAGTGCAGGGTTCAAACTTGAGACCATCAATACAACAGCCCAGAGAGCATACCAAGTGACCAAACAGCTATCCATTCACTGTAGATATCAAGCTTACTAACAAAAATGCATTCAAAATCTTTGGAAAATAAAAACACAAAAATGTACATCTATTTACATCGAACTGAAGTCCACTGAGATTTGAACTAACAAGTTATTAGACTCATAAATAACACTGTCTATGATTCCCTAGTCAATGCCTTGGAAATCAAGAAAACTAGTAGAAAAATTTTTCACCATTCAGATTGCAGTATTCCATGACTGCCAGCTATAACGTAGAATCAGCATCTATTGTGACACCTTCCTCCAACTTGGCAATCTCTTTTTTCATCTTGGCAATACAGTCCTTAGCTCTCTTGAGTTTCTCATTCATCTGATCAATTTCATACCTGATTTTACTGTGAGCATTGTTGATTTTATTTTTAGTTCTTTCTTTCTTTTCTTCGACTGAAACAAAAAAAAAAATTATAAGCACTTAGATTACAGAAGTTTAAAAGGTGCAGTGGCTGAGTGGTAAAGCGCTGAACTGAGGTGTCCTGGGTGTGAATCCTGGTGAAGACTAGGATTTTTTAATTTCAGGACCTGAGTCCACCCTAATCTAGTTGGGGAAAATTAAAGGTGTTTGGTCATTGTGCTGGCCACATGACACCCTCATTAACAATGAGCCACAGAAACAGATGACCTTTACATCATCTGCCCCATAGATTGCAAGGTCTGAAGAGGGAACTTTACTGTAGCAGTTTAACTAATACAATATTAGTATTGGAAGATTTCAGTGCAAACCTCCCGCTTACAATCCTCAAGATTTTAAATTACTTTTGAACTCTGGTATTGAAAGATGAAAGCTCTTTTTATTCGGAACTTGACTAACAATAACTGTAAATAACATTTAATGAAGACATTCAGATTTTAATAAACACTAAATTCATTAATTAACATTTGTATCAAGTGTGACAATATGGATAAAAGCTAAGCATATTTAAAAAGAAGCCATAGGTTCACTAACAAGAACCTGGAATTATTTCTATGTAGTAAATATTAATAATTTTGGTTACCAATGTCATGTTAAATGTGTAATATTTACTGCTAAAGAAAACTAACTTGGTTTTTTTTTTCAAAGTTTTTGAGCGATCTGGAAGTCTGATAAAATAAAATGGCATCCTAAACTCTTTTGTTCCTTTGGCATAAAATCATTGAACAAAATGTAACCTATTGTTGTGAATTTCAGATGTAATGTTAAAGAGAAACTTGGGCATGAATGTATATTTTGTGTGCTATCATACAAATTGTTTGCTCTATTATATTATTACACCAAAATATGCAATTGTAAAACTAATTTTCCTCACAGATAATAAAAATTATTGTTATTATTATTCAAATAGAATAGTGTCTATTTAAAATTTGATTTTAATTAGTAAAGAACAATTTCTACAATACTAAGCAATCTTTAACCTTTTAATTAACATTTACAATTTTTTATGAATTAACCACCATAAAAAAAAGGGGGATAACAAAATTAGTCAGGATGAAAAAGACAAAGGAAAAATAGTGGGAAAAAAATGTGAACTATATTTATAATAAGGTTAAGATCTATATAATAAAGGCAACTTACAATCTGTTTCGTGTTTGTAAGGACCAATGCCCAGAGATGTTGTATTAGCCAACAGTGAGTTCATTATTGTGGTTGGATCTTGGAATATCTGTTTTAAAAAAATTACTTTCAGTATCAGTAATTAGTCAAATATAAATTTTAGTTTTTAAAATACTATAAAGGCCCTTACAGGTGCTCTCTTCTATGTCAGCTAAGGCACCTGGTTGCATGCGGTCTCAGAATGAGACAGCTGGAGGCCACTCACAAAGGCCACGGGATACACATTTCAGACCAAAAGAAAATTCGTTGCCGAGGACAGACGCAGACAGCGAAAAGAAATCTAAATTGATCACCTGTGGACCCTGGGTGTGGCAAAATATGTAGGTCACAGCTGGGGCTGCACAGCCATGGGAAATTTTGCATTCCTCACTAATCTTTGGACTTGAAGACAAGCCTTATTATTATAAGGCTCCTTACAGCTGGGTATGCGTAATGAGTGGTCTAGCCAACATAGCAAATATAAATGTAGCTAATCCAGCTTTTGATTGACAATATATCTATCCTAAGTACAAAAATAAAACAATCAATAATTTGCTGGAAAGTAAAAATTTCAGTGGTCTAGTAATGTAGTAATGGCTGTGTAAAAGTAAAAATTCTTACAAATTTATCATGAATATTTATGAATGAAAATACAGACATGAGAAATCAGAATTGAAAAAAATGAAAAAATCCTTCTAGAATTGAAACATTTACAGACAACATAAAATCCCTAAAATTGTAGTTGTCACTCGGGGGGGGGGGGGGGGGGGGGGGGGGCAAAAAAAGTATCATATTTATCTTTATAAAATTTAAACCACAGGGTCAAATAAGTTAAACTGACATAAGAACATTTATGAAAAAAAGTTATTTCAATAATAAGGTAACTTTTTTTTCACTTCATTATTTTAGTTATATTACATGGTTAAATATATTATAATTATACACCTGGAACCTCTTATATTCTTGGTACAGATTTATGGAAACATTTAAGTTTTTTACAGAATAAAATATCTAACTCCCTTCAACATTTTTGTTAATACACTAGTAAACCTTAAAAAAAAAAAAAAAAAAAAAAAAAAGGATAAAATCTTCTCTACTCTCAAGTACCTCATTAGCAGAGTGATTAGCATGTTGGCCCAAGGAGGCAAGAGCCTAAGAGTTCAAATTCATGCCATTCCCCTTTTTTCTTTTTTGTAAAGGCCTTTAAAAACCAATTACGACAACATCAAACCTGATATCCCTTTCTTTCTCCAACCCCCCCCCCCCCCATTTTCCCAACTGGTCCAGATAAGTGACAGGATCATAGTGTATTGATAAAACTAAAAGCAAGAAATAGCGCTAAACAAAAACAACTGGTAGAAATATTATTAATCAGATTTATTGTTGTTGGTATAGATCAATTACAAATGTAATTACATTACTGATACAATTACACTTCATATAAGCTTTGTTGTTTTTTTAAAGTTCTTTTAAAAATATTTTAATTGTTTTTTAGTACAAATTCTTGTTATGTATAGTTTAATAAATAAAATTTGGTCAGACACTGTTATCAAACCTAGAGGCTGGGTTGAATATTTATCTTCATGGCCAAAGAAGAACTCAGTCAGGAGAAGGCAGAAGAGTCAAAACTTAAATTTGAAAAGCAGTTGACATGCAGTGAAGAATAGAAGTTATATGTCTTCAAAATTCACAAGGACTTAATTATCTAAGGATCTGCAGACAAGCTGGCGCAACCACCTTGCATAATATCTCAAGTAGCAATAAAATAGCAATCTATATGAAGTATTCTTCAATAGTAATGTTTAAAAAAATTCTGCATGTTATAAATTTTATCAAAACAATATTAATATTGTGTTAAAAATGCAAGTTGAAACAAAACAACAACAACAAAACAACAACAACAACAAAATAACAACAACAAAACAACAACAGATATTTACCATTTCATCATAATATTCAACCACCAAAGCTTTCTTGCCTAGCATCACATCAGCCTCACTTTGAAATAGTTTCAACAAATGATAGATTGTCACCTGTAACAGATACTGTCAACTTGTAATCCAAATAATGTGCAATCATTTTAAAATGACATTTTTTTTTCATGTGATGGTTTATATTACTAGGTAATAGCTTTTCCTATCAATGTTTAACAGAGCATTTTTTTTTATATACAACTTAAGTTTATGTAAATTATTATAGCTTTTCAGAATATTTACCGGCCTTTCCATTGGGTCATTGAAATAAATTTTTATGATGATTTCAAATTCTCCCCAACCAGTTTCTGTAACTTCATATGGTGGCTTGGTAACAACTGCATACAAAAAAAATTAAAAAGTAGGAATTTTAATTCATGTCACATAAAAATATGTAAGATGAAAAGATTGGGAACAAAACTGTTACCATTCCACTTTTTCTTACCTCTATTTGGATTGGGATAGCTGTCGTGAAGTTTGAAGTTTACTTTTTTAACATACGCTGACATATCCTGAAGAGATAGAAGTGCAGTAATGTTATTTGTTGGAATATAAAAACTAAGTGTCTTTAAGACTAATTTGTTTCAATCTAACGACAATGAAATTAACTTTTTAAATGTACATATTACATCTTTTCACCTGCAAAAAGCTTAAGCAAACGCTCATTTGGAAAAAACAAGCTGCACCAGTTGCACAATCAAAACATCATTCTTTAGTTATAAAAAACAAAGTTGGCCCCCTTTATCCATAAGTCATCTCTAAAATAATAATTATTCGCTATTGTTTGTTCTTTAGTTAAAATAATAAGATTAAGACAAGTGCGCCAAATCTTTATAGTATATATTTTTTTACTTTCAGATGAACTTCATGTTGTGCTCTATATTTCAACCTTGATTTTTTGCCTATAAACTCTGGTTATGTGCCTGCATGAAATTGTTAAAACTACAAAAGTGATACCACTTATTAATTTAATGTACCCCATCCCAAATAAAAACAGTAGCAAATCTACAAAGGGTTTCTAGAAAACAAACTGATCAATTTACAGTTCTTGTCATTAATTTAAATAAAATGCCAGTAGATTTATTGTTCAAGACTCAAAAAACAAAGATTTACTGCTGCAGGGGTAAACGAATGTATAGAAAATACGAAAAACATGCATATAAGTAACCCTGCCGGCAGGGTTACATATATGCATGTTTTTCGCATTATCTAGATTTCTTGTAAAAAAAATTTTTTCCCCCTTAATGTAAACACTCGGACCGTTTATCTGGCTGTCAAAATTAGATCTAATAGCTTAAGGGGCTGTTGAAAATTTTACAATTTCATCCTTTTTTTTTAGTTTGTTCTATAAAGAGTTAGAAAAGCATTCTGTCAAGGCACTGACTATAACAAACACAAAATAAATCATGTAAACTTATAATTTCTGTCCTAATACGCAAAACGTTTTTTCATAACTGAATTTTAGTCAAATTTAACAAATTGAATCTTACAAACCTCATTTCTGTAAGGTTTGACATAGACTGTCCATTGATGTGTATGTCCATCTTCTTCTCTTTTCTTCCCAAAATATCTTGAGATGTTTCCATAGATAACTGGCTTGACCACAGTCACACCCTATTCAAAATAAAAAATTTGAAGGATTATAAGGGAAAAAAAACTACCAAAAATAAATATATGTAATGCTGTGGTTAGGTAAAAATCTATTTTTAGACATTAAACTCTGGGTGGCAAGTGCATGCTTGTGAACACCGCTGATCAGACAGACTAATTTTTTTGTCTGGGTGGTCTAATGATTTGTTTGCTTGGCACAGTGTTACTGCTAGGCAGAGTTGTTGAATTAAGAGGGTCCATGTCTTGTGCCCTGGTTAGTACTGTCCTATATTGAATTTAGCGATTTCTCTCATAAAAAGTTAGGTCACTTGTGCTGCCTTTATGATCATCATCCTGACAATCAATTTTTCTAACTTATAATTTAAGTATTATTACTATCACTAGATCTGGATCTAAATATAGGCCTATAGTATACAAAATCTAGTTGCTAGATCTAGAGTCTGAAGTCTAGACTCTCTCGACTCAAGACTAGTTAGCATTCTCTATTCTGATTCTTACCTATCTACTTCTAAGACTAAATCTAAATGTAGACATTATGATATCTTAACTTCTTATTAAATATCATATATTACAGACATTACTTCAAAAAAGAAAATAATTATGTCCTACGCATTTCATTTGTCAATCTAGTCATGCATGTTAATCAATGACTTTCAAACCTAAACTATATCTATATGCTAAGTTGTTGGTTTTCCTGGATGATTCAGGCAAACCATTCCATTCTCTAATGTCTAATGGCAAAAGGAGCACTTGTTAAATTTGTTCTGGGTGTACGAATATATATATACTTATATAGATCTAAACCTAGATTCTAGAGGATGAGAATGAGATCTTCTGTCAGTACTGCCCTAGCTTACTGGTCTGATCTAAATCTAGAATTAAGAAAGTTTAGAGAAAGTCATAGAATTAGAACTACTACAACTAGATCTATTACTAAATTGAAATTAGTAGACCCTAATGCCACTAAGCAAAGCCGTTCATCTAACGACCTTCAAATCCTAGCTCTGGAGACCATTAATACCTTCAAGCCCAGTGCTATATTTGCATACACTGATGGGTCGGCATCAATAGATTCTGGAAGAGCAGGCTATGGAGCCTACATCGACTTTCTTGGCTCTTACACAATCAAAATCTTTGGACCATGTGGTAGTGTTTGCAGTTTTGATGCGGAAACCATGACAGTCTGTGAAGGCTTAAAAATCATTGACTCTCAACTCGGCGAGGGACATTTGAGAGCAACACAGATTGTTGTGGTTACTGACTCAAAATCTGTACTACAGGCTTTGCAAAGCCCCGGACCATGGCCCCCCAATATCAACATATTTCATATATCTCATATTTCTCGCCGCTATGGCCAAATTTTGATTCACGGTGCCCCCGCTGCGGGGAAGAAGAGGAAACCGTGCCTCATATTCTGTTTGACTGCCCCAGACTTGCTGATCTCCGTCTCGACAGGTCTGGGAAACCCAAAATTCTCGACCTGTATGGCGACATTGATGCACTACGCAAGACAGCAGGGTTTCTGTCCAGGGCTTTTGCAAGAGAGGATTTGAGCCTCTCAAGCCCTCACTCTAATGGAGTTTGATGATGATGATTACTAAATCATAGTAGATCTAGTAGATCATCATTCAAGATCTACACATCTACTCATCTAGTCTAGAGTCAGAGAAGATTCTAGATCTAGTCTAGATCATAGATGAGATCTTATAGTGTTTTAGTCATATCTAGAGTGACTAGACTTTGGACAGTCTAGATTCTAGATAAACTTTCACTCAACTTTGTACTTTCCCTTTGTGTCGTCTTTGACTTGTTCATTTTAGACATTTTTATTTTAGTTGAGTTTAAAATAAAATGAATGAATGAATCAAATTTGAAATTATCAACCTAGACCTAGAAATAATCTAGATCTAGTAAATACTAGTATTAAGTTGTACTTCATTTAATTAAAAAAAATTACTTTAAGTCTTCCAGAATTATCTTGAGCTTGTACCGCCATATCGCTTTAATTCTGAAATTTCAATAAATGTATAGATTTAGCTTGACTAGACAAAATCTAGAAAATCTTAAGTCTAATCACTTTTATTTTGAAAAATGAACCTTCTGAAAATCAATGTTTACACTCTTCAGCATAAGAGATACAGAAGTACTGGGTCGAATTCACAGACCTATATATACTATACCTATGATCTAATCTAGATCTAGATCACAAACCCATATATATTTATATATTTAACTCTGTGTGTCACTTAGACGATATTTAGAATAAAAAGACTACACATTAAATTATAGCATAATAATATTATCATAATGGACTCTGAAGAATAAATGTAAATATTTGGAGAGCATATAGCTATATTTTTATGTAGCCTTTCTACACAAGATCCTCTATTTGGGATCCCTCAACTCAAGAAACATAAAGACAAAGAAACTAGATTCTATTACAAATAGGCCTACAAAATAGAGAAGTGAGGTTTATAACAAACGAATATTCCAGTTTGATTTGAGTAACACCATTAGTAAAATAACTAAATTTAGATATACTTCAGGAGAGAATAATAAAAAGTAAAGTAGCTATAATTAGTAGGCTATATTAGGGACTACCACGTAAAAATGTAGGCACCATTTCACCCTCACTGGCATAGAGGAAAGTAGCTGGCAGCAGATGGCTTCTGAAAGAGGCAAATGAAGAACTCTCAGGATCAAAGGCCATAGGTCACACATTTGAGGCCTAAAGAAAAGCCCTTGTAGAAGAAACTTAAGTCACAGAAGACGAAAAGAAAAATTAAATAGGCACCTGGTTGACAATGGCCTTGTCTGCATCAGAAATGGAAAAATATGCAGGTCACAACTGGGTTTGCATAGTGACATGAAACAATGCACTCATATTGTAAAAATGTTTTACATGTTTGGGATGTTCCTTCAGAATGGACAATAATCTACTTCCTTGTGCATACCTCCCATAGGATGGCAGTGGGCAGGGTATGAACCTGGGACCATCAAGACAACCGAACAACAGCCCAGCACATATACCACATGACCAGACAGCCATCCTATCAAAGACATTGCCAATATATTATATATATATATAAAGAGAGGTAAAAAGGTCTGACGTTACAAAGCCATATGATATGAATGATGTTTTGATCAACACAAACAACAACAAAGTTGAAGTATCTAAAGGCATAATGATCATAGTATGATAGTTGTGATCTGTACAAATGCAAAATAAAAGTACTAGTATTACATTGTTTAAAAAAATGGAGGAGGGAGTGGTAAGAGTCACAATGATTTTAATAATTATACTTCTAACAACAAATATTCTATAGACTCCTTAACACCTAATACATTTTGATCACCTAAACAATAGGAATAAAACTTTTTTTTTTCTTTCTAAGAGGAAGGACTGAGCAAGTAATGAAATATGGCATATTTTAAACTTCTTATTAAATTCATTTACCTGCTTGATTTGACTTTCTAACCAATATAAGATTTTTTTGAGTGTAATTTACAAAATAAACATATTCTGAGTCACATAAGAAAAGTTAAAACCATTCCCCAGTTCATGATACTGCACATATCTTAAATTGATTGTCATAAATATTGAACATTTTTGTAGTTATTTGTTTTCCTGGCCCATTCTTACTACCTATTCCATGCTTGAACAACAGCTGGAAACATTTTATAAATAAAGTTTTACAAAAAAAAGTTCATCATAATTTAATCTTATCTCAATCGTCTGTAATATTTAACAATAAGTTACAAACGGGACAAAAAAAAATTGAATCGACAAGAGAGAGTACCAATCTAGAAGTACCAAAAAGGATTTATTAAGGAATTGAACAACCAGCAATCTACTGAAGTTTTAACACTAATAGGTGGGTTTCATAGTTAGATGTGGTATCACCACACCAAGTGGAAGTTTCACAGACATTAGTTTTACCCTGCAAAAATGTGGTAGATCATTTGTACAAAGCATGTTCATATGCTAGTAGCTTACTGCTGTAGTTTGCCAAATAGCTGCTTTATTTGTTAGGTTCAGTTCAGTAGGGTTGATTAGTTGTTTAGTAGTGTATATATTTAGTTTTTGTTTATCTAGTTGTTTTGGTCTAGTTGTTTCCGTATGTTTTCGGTTACACATATATTTTTATTGGTTTGTTTTTTTCTTGTATAAATAAAGTGTATATAAGTTTGTTTTATAAATTTAGTTTGGTTGTTTCCTTTTAGCTTAGTTTAGTTTAATTGTGCTGTCTGGTTGCTTAGACGACTCTAGCCCCTTGATCGCAGACCGAGGTGCACAGATTGGGCCCACCCAGTAGAGCTTCCACCTGGCTACTGTTAAGTGAATAAATGTTGAGCAGGTAACAAATAGGTCTCACTCAGTAGCGCCTCCTGACCTGCTCACACATATGTAATCGAATCTATCTGAATTTCTTAAAAGACTATCTGAAAAAAGCTGGCCTCTCCACCAACCGACAAAACATTCAATGTTTTCATCGCCTTCCCCCTTGGTGTCGCCCAACGACCCCAGACATACGTTTGAAACTATTAGACCCTAATGCCACTAAGCTAAGTTGTTCATCTAATGACCTTCAAATTCTAGCACTGGAGACCATTAATAACTATAAGCCCAGTGCTATTTTTGCATACACTGATGGGTCGGCATCTATAGATTCTAGAAGAGCAGGCTATGGAGCCTACATCGACTTTCTTGGCTCTTACACAATCAAAATCTTTGGACCATGTGGTAGTGTTTGCAGTTTTGATGCGGAAACCATGACAGTCTGTGAAGGCTTAAAAATCATTGACTCTCAACTCGGCGAGGGACATTTGAGAGCAACACAGATTGTTGTGGTTACTGACTCAAAATCTGTACTACAGGCTTTGCAAAGCCCCGGACCATGGCCCCCCAATATCAACATATTTCATATATCTCATATTTCTCGCCGCTATGGCCAAATTTTGATTCACGGTGCCCCCGCTGCGGGGAAGAAGAGGAAACCGTGCCTCATATTCTGTTTGACTGCCCCAGACTTGCTGATCTCCGTCTCGACAGGTCTGGGAAACCCAAAATTCTCGACCTGTATGGCGACATTGATGCACTACGCAAGACAGCAGGGTTTCTGTCCAGGGCTTTTGCAAGAGAGGATTTGAGCCTCTCAAGCCCACACTCAAATGGAGTTTGATGATGATAAAGTACTATTCAGCATGCATTTTCATCTCTGAGGGATAGTTTTGTCTTCAAATGTAAGACTAATTGCATTTTAAAAACCTAGTATTTATAGTCATCATAATCTTTGGATCAAAGACATTGCGGTTAATTAATTCATTCTAATCTATATTTATTACTCTGCTTGACATATTATTCCTAGAACTTTCTATCCCTTTTTCAGTTACATCTATTTCAATCTCAAACCATTCTATCAATATTATCTTATAAATTACAGACATTCCTTCAAAAGAGAAGATAAGTATGTCTTCATGAGCTAATTAATTTAGTTTTAGATGTTAATTATAGATTTAAACTTTGCTAAGTCAGTGGTTTTCATGGCTGATTCAAGCAATATGTTTCATACTCTAATGGTACTAGAGAAGAAATTGCTTATATAAATTGTAACGAATGTTTGTATAAGTTGTATTTGATCTATTTCTACAGTACCTTGATAGTCCTAGATGCTTAAGTATCTTGTAGAGTGTATTATTGTTGCGAGTTCTATTAATAAAACATACTCCTCTATAAAACAATAAACAATAATGAACTGGATCATCGCACAGTAACTAATTTCACTTGAGATGAAATAGAATAACGAACCTTGAATGCAGAATGGGCCATAGTCAAGTCAGTAACAAAAATAAGATGTTATCCCTTCAAGAGCCTAGCGGTAACGTACTACTGTCCTAAAAGTCTACAATAGTAATCTCTAACCCCAAGGCCTATGTCGTCACTATGTCTAGTCAAATTTAGTCTATTATAGTGTGTTCCTAAACTAAACTAAGTGTCTAACTTCCTAAACTAAACTAAGCGTCTAACTTCCTAAACTAAACTAAGTGTCTAACAAAATTCAGTCTAGCATTTGGAATAAGAATGTGTTTCTGAGAATTTTATTAGGTTGTGTTTTAGAAATTGTAAGTTATGGTTACCTGTTCGTGGTTAAATGTATTAAAACTTTACTTTTTTAGTCTTCTGTCCTGGAGTGTGTCTAAGTTTAGTGATTTTCATTTCATTACTTAAATACCAAGTCTGTAGTATCTCCCAAATAAATTTTTAAAAGTTTCTACACTTAATATATGCTTCTTGTAAATGATAAGTCCAGAATTGTGAGTTTTCAGTAGGAGCCTACAATTTAATGAGGGCACAACATGGCCTAAATTGTGCACATGTGCCATAAAATCTAAAATGATTAAATCAAATCTATATCAACAATTAAATTGGATAGATCTCCAGAGTTTCAATGTCAACATTGCTCTTGTATATGTTTCAATTTACAAAGACTAGAAATACACATAAAATAAAGAAAAGAAATTACCTGAATCACACATTTTATTGTCATTTGTTTTAACATTTTTTTAAAAATGTATTTATAAAATAATAAATATATTTATAAAATTGTATCTCTTATTAAAATTAATCCTTTACTTTTGAGTAGGTCATAAACGTGGCATACTTTATATTAATATATAACCCTCAAAGTAAATAAAATACAATAATTTAGTGAACATGGAAATGTTTGCAATGTAGTCAAATGGTTTGAAGCAAAGAAAGAATGTGTCTTATCTATAGGACCATATGTTATATATCATATCTGTTTATATATATATACAAATATATATATATTATTTTAATTATTTTGAAAGTCAAATATTAATAATTCAATTTTTTTAAATATTTATATTTTGGATACCATAAACAGTTACTGGTACACTAAGCCAATTTTTTAAATTTACAGTAAAACTTGATGACATTTTGTTATTGTTCATTACACGAAATAAATTTTAAGAGAACTACCATAAAAAAGTATATTAGAAGGTTGTCATTACATATACTTTACATTAAATAGGTGTACAAAGAACTGATTGTTACCCTCATAGGAGGTATGCTGATTAAAGGATAATGGTCCTAGAACCAGTAATTCATCAGAATGTTAATAGTTTACATGTATTATATGCATACTTGATCTGACTTTTTCTAAGCCTATAAGTTGGCATCTTAATAAATCTCTTTTTCCAATCCCTAAATAGAAGACAAGCAATATATATTGAAGGACATATAATCTATTCTGAATTAATATTTATATTCCCAATCTATTTACTCCCTAATCACATATTTTAGAAGCACAAGATGCAGAATGTCATAATGTTTCTTTTATTATTATTCTTTTATTTATTTTATTTTATTCTTTATTATTATTTATTTCTTTCCTTCTTTCTTCTTTTGAGTCTTTTCTCTTGTTGTTAAATCATATTTGAATCCATCTCCAATGGCTGCCTTTTCCCTCTTTTTCACTGTTTTGAGGACTTTGTTTTGAAGCTCATTCCTTGTGTAAGGCCTGGCTTCATCTTCTTCCTCATCACTGGCTTCACTTTCATATTCATCACTGTTTAAAAATAAAATATGAATTTCAATACAAAAATCTTAAAATTAAATAACTAATGTAAACTAATTGTTTCAGAAAGAAACAAAGATAAATGGCACATTTCTTATTCCATATGCTAGGGCAAATTGTACAAGTGTTTATTATCTTATCTTATATACTACAGACGTTGCTTTAAAAAAGATGATTATTATGTCCTATGCATTTCACGTATCAATCTAGTCATGCATGTTAATCAATGACTTAAACTCTGCTAAGTCTCTGGTTTTCCTGGCTGATTTAGGTAACCCATTCCCTTCCCTAATGGCACAAGGGAAGAAGGAGGACTTCTACGAATTAGTTCTGAATCCATTGATGTAATGAACCATTAATGCCAAAGTATTTTAGTTTTTTAAGCAGGCTATGGTGGTGAACTTTGTCAAATGCCTTAGAAAAGTCTGATAAAATTGCATCTATGTGTTCACTATTATCTAAGCCTTGTGAAAAATCATCAATTTACCCTATTAGTTGAGTTTTACACGACCTGTATTTCCTAAAGCAATGTTGGTATGGAGTGAGGACATTATGTTTATCTATGTGATTTATGATGTTGCTACAATAGTGCCATTAGAGAAAGTAACAGGCTGCCTGAATCATCCAGGAAAATGAATGACTTAGCAGAGTTTAAGTTTTTAATTAACACACATGACTATATCAACACATGAATACAGATATCTTCTGTTTCAAATGAACCTCTAGGCTGTATTTTATAAGATAAGATGTTTTCTAACTGTATGATTGTATCAGTGAGAAAAATTCATTTAATGCACAATATTTAATAATCAGTTGACCATAGCTATTGATAAGAATAAAAAAATGGTCAAAGATGTAGTACTGCTTAGTATCTTCATTGATCTTAAAGTTTCAGTAATATTAAAAGAGTGTACAAAGAATAGAGTTACATCTGTGATCCAACCTGACTTAATTGTTGTTGTTTTTTCAATTGTTAGTTAACATTGTCATGATTTTCTTTGACAGTTTTGTTGTTCATACTATCAATTAGACTTTTTATCTCTCAAATATTTTTATGAGGATGTATCTATTATAATGAGATTGTACACACAGAGACAAATCCAGGAATAACAATTCTGAACACTTTAATCAATAAATCCAAAATTTACTCTTCACAAATCCACATTAACTATGTGCATTTGTTTTACATTTTGAGTGTTGCTTCAAATTTAAAGATTATTAAATCCTAGCCCATATCTCTTGCATGATAGTGGGGATGGCAGTGGACAGAGTTTGAACACAGGAGTATTGTGACCATCGAACAACAGTCAGGAGCACAAACCATGCAACCTGGCAGCTATTCTGGTTTAAAAGAGCCAATAGCCTTGACTGCCCCTACAACTAGATTGCATTCTTTATATGTTTACCTCTTCTAGTAAATAGGAGAGGATTAGAAACGTCCAGATTATTTCCAATACAAAAGTTTATTCTGGACCACATAAATCCATGATGTCATAATTATTATTTTTTTCCCATGAGGTTAAATATCCCACTCTTTTTGCTTTTATATCTATGACATGATAAGGACATTTATTTTTTATAATGGTGCCTAGAGTTTCTGGTGCATTAGATTTCAATTAATTATTTCAAAAGTTTTGTTACCTTTTACAAAATCTTGATACAGAGTGAACTCTTTTGCTCTAATCCTTTTTAAAGTTTATATTTAACTTCTTTTTTGAATTTTTTAGTGTTTCTTGGCTTATTGAAATGAAAAGTCTGCTTAAGTCCAGTTTAAATTTCTTATTTGAATTAAAGTATTGTTATAAAAACATTTTATGTCGTTTTGTTTTTACATGTTTTGGATGTTCCTTCAGTGTTAATCTATCTCCTAGCCCAAACCTCCCACAGGAAGATGGGAAAAGGCAGTGATCAAGGACCATCAAGACAACCATCTGGAGCACATGACGATGAAAAAGTAGAGAAAAAAAAAAAACCAGTGCGGTAAATACTGACATCAAGCCATTACAAGAATTAAAAACATTACTTACCCAACAGCTGGAGGAATTATGGGATGAGGTTGTAAAGGAGGAGGTGGACCTTCACCGAGTAATCCAACAGTACTTGTATGTATTTTATCTTGATTCTAGAATAAATAAAACATTATTTGCTTTATTAAAATATAATTGATGTTCATTTAAAATACAGTTGAGGAATTCTAAAAAGCATTTACATATTTACTAATACATTGGTGGAAGAGGATAAAAATGCCAACGACCTAAAAGCAAGGAAGGGGTGTGGTGGATGAGTGGTAAAGAGATTGTCTTTCAAACAGAGGGTGAAGACTGAGATTTTGAAGTTCTGGATTTGTAAGGACACCAACTCTAATGGTTACCTGACAATCATTAAGAAAAAGTAAAGACAGTTGGACATTGTGCTTGCCACATGACACCCTCCTTAACTGTCAGCCACAGAAACAGATAACCTTTACATCCTCTGCCCTATAGATCACAAGGTCTGAGTGGGTATTTTACTCTTATTTTTATAGGATACACTTAATGGTACAAAGGGATAATTTTAGATGCTTGTTCATCTTCATAACATTTCATAAATTCTCTGCTCTAGCCTACTGAAGAAAAGTTTTTATTCTATAGTAGATATACTTACCTTTAGTTGTTCATATGTCTGTATAGCTAGCAGTTCATTTGTTCTTTGCTCAATGATACCAAGATATTGTATCATGTTACTATCAGTGACTCCAGTGGCAGCTCCAAGCATATCATTTATTGTTGATCTGTCACAGTTGATTTTGTTAAAAAGTGAATCAATACCTTTGAAGTAAAATAAAGTAGTGTTTGAAATATAGATACATAAATAATAATAATAAATAAATAATAATTTTACTTATAAACCGGCAGTTAACAAGCAAAATGTAGGCTCAAGGAGCTGTGATAACATTACAAACATAAACACAAAAGGTAAAAATTAATAAATAATAATCTAAAAAAGTTTTAAACAGGTAGGACTTAATGTTCTTCTTGAATGTAGTGTAGCAGGTTGTCTGTCTGAGACCAATGAGGAGTGAGTTCCAAACCTTCGTCCATGCACAGAAAAAATCCAACAGACTGTGGCACCACTAAAAGCATTGAGTCTATTGAAATTTTCTTTTCAGATTAACCCTTTAAGCGCTGAGCTGCGTTAAAATGAGTGCATATAAAATGGAATTACAATTCTGATGTTTTGAAGCTAAACTACTACACGCGTTTTAAGGGTTAAAGCTATATTAGCTGTTAGGCCACTATAATAAAAAACTGCAGGCCCTATAAACTTTCCCTAGCAGGTGTCTGGCACTTAGGTAAGCATTCTTAACAATGAAGTATAATTTCTTTCAGGCTATATCCGGACTTAAAAATGAATTGTTAAAAATGTTTTAGGAATTTTTGACATAAAATTATGTTCCAGTACAAGTACAAAAGAAGAGAGACATGATGCTCTTTTTCTAAGAAAATAACAATTTAAATTAACATGAAAGAATCATATTTGTACATTTTAATGATTACAAGACACTGTTTGGCATATTTTCAAAGGTGTTCTTTCCTAATTCTTTTTATACTCATATGAAAGTTTTAAAATTATGAATCTCATCAGGATATTATTGTTTCCCATTTATTTATATGCAGTGGGCCTATTACTAAAATTATATACATATTTTTGATTTATAAAAATGAAACAATTGTAAGAATTTAAATGAATAACATGCTAGAACAAAAAATGGAAGAAAAAAAATCATAACACTTTATGATTAATTTAAAATTCAAAATTTAGTGAACAAAAAAGTCTCTGCCTTAATTACCTGTATTATTATTTTAGCTGTCAAAAACAATATTATGATTATCTAAAAATAAATATTTACAAAAGTATAAAAGAACAAACATGGATGGCTGCCTGGTTGTGCGGTTTGCGTGCTGGACTATCGTTCAGATTTATCGATGGTCCCGGGTTCAAACCCTGCCTGCGCCCATCCCCCATCATCCAGCGGGAGGTTTGGACTAGGAAGTAATTATCTTTAACTCTGAAGGAACATCCGAAACATGTAAAACATTTTACAAAACATTTTTACAAACATTATAAGCTTCAGTTTTACTTAGCAATTTAAACTTGCATAAAAGCATAATTTTATAATTGTAAAATATAGATATTCATTTATAAACAATTTGGAATAACATTCTTTTTCAAGTTTATTTCCTTTTTCTGCTTAAAAAAATGTACCAAGTAAAAATGTGTTGGCTGACATTTGATTTTGAAACTGGTCAATGATTCATACATGACTAACAGAAATGAGCTAACTAAACAATATTTGATCAGGACATACAACTATTTATGGTGCATGGTGGCTGAGATGTAAATGTCTTGGGTTTTGAACAGAGTGTCTTGGATTAAAATCTTGGTGAAGACAGGGGAGAATTTGAATTTATGGACTTTTAAGATCCTCCTAAGTTCACTCAACTTAACATTAGTTGAAGAAAGTAAAACCGCTTAGTTGTGCTGGTTGCATGACAACTTTTTTTTAACCCTCAGCCACAGAAACATAATCTTTACATTATCTGCCCTATAGATCACAAGGTCTGAAAGGGTTACTTTACTTAACTTTACAACATGCAACTATTTACCAACAAGACAAATGATTTGATTCATACCCCACCTAGCCCTACTCATCATGCATGCCCCTACCTATCAGTGAGAAGAGATAAAAAGTTTATAAAGATAGATAATACTAAACCTTACCTGCTTTAAGCTGATCTAATATCTTTGACACTTCTTTGTGTTTCTGCTCATACTCATCTGCCTCTCTGGAGGCCTTAGTCTGTTTCTCTTCAAGGCTTCTCAAAATCTGTTTTCTTTGACTTTCTAGCTCAATACCTTGCTTCTTGAAGTTTTCAATTTCTAACTGTATCTAAACGTGAGTAAAACAAATCCTTAAGAAATAATTGTTTTTTTGCAAGCAAATATTAAAGTAAGCATTTTTTTTTCTTCTATTTTTTTCTTCTATTCTATTAAACAGACTTGCACTAGTTTAACTAAATATATGTTTTATTGCCAGGGAAGAAAATGTTAGAGATATACCATAATTTTAAATAAAACATTCAACTAGATAATATACCAGCTTTAGCATGTCAAAAAGTTGGTATAACAATTGTGTTTCATTCAGTACAAAAAATTAAAAGAAAAGTTTCCCTTGCAATCTACAGGTGCAGATGATGTAAAAGTCATCTGTTTCTGTGGCCCATGGTTAATGAGAGTGTCATGTGGCCAGCACAACAAACAACTGCCTTTATTTTTCCCCAACTATAGTCAACTTGTTTTGGTTCCTCCAAAGGAACACCCAAATATTCAAATTAATAAATACTATATTAATGCTTTTCTTATTTCATTGAAGCAATTGGACCCCTTGATGACCTGCTAGCCTCTGTCAAAAAATGCAAACTTAAACTCTAAGAACATATAACAAGGTCCTCAGGGCTCACAAAGACCATTCTTCAGGGAACAGTACCAGGAAAAGAGAAGAAGAGGCAGACCGATAAAAGGATGGGAAGACAACATTAAAACAATGGACAGGCCTGTCATTGAATGATATTCTAAACAAAGCAAAAGATAGAGAGGAATGGAGAAAGATGGTTGCCAGATCTTGAATAATACCCCAGCTGTTCAAAAGACTAAAGAATAGGTGAAGGTGAAAATATACATGTGTATAAAGGTATAAAATAGGTCTAGCAATAGAAGTCCACTCACTGCATTAATATCTTCATTGAGTTTTTCAATTTCATTGTTCTGTTCATTCACATAGTTGAATAGCGCAAAGTTTGTATCCTCCACTTCAATAAACCTTCTGACAAGTATGTCAATGTCATCTTCTCCTGTCATCTCTCGGATTCTTACAAAAGCTTCTTCATAAGTCTCAACAGAATCTTCTTGGCTCTCTTTCTTCTTCTCACTTTCAACAGCTAAATAGCAAAATCATGTAACATTAAATTAGGTTTAACTTTAAGCAACTTTGTCTTTATATAATAATATTTTTTGTTGTTGTTTAGTTTACAGATTTTTGAAAAAAAAACAACATCTGCCCAATTTTTTTTTTTTCATGAAATATTAAACTGATTTTTTTATGATATAGAAGTATGATTTTTTAAAGACAATAATAAATATAATATAATAATTATGGGAGGCAAGGTGGCCAAATGTTAAAAGCCCTTGGCTTCTGAACTGAGGAGCCCTAGATTCTAATCTCATTGAAGACAGGGATTTTTAATGGGTACCTGACATTTTTTGGGTAAAGAAAAGTGATTGGTCAATGTGCTGGCCACATGACACCCCAGAAACAGATGAAATTTTTACATCATCTGCCCTTTAGATTACAAGGTCTGTATAACAATTATAACTAACACCCTTCTTCTCTCCCTTAACAAAAAAGTGATTTAAGTCGCTGGTGATATAAATGTAAGGATGTGCCTGAAAGGAAGGTCTGAAAGGAATATTTTACAGTATAACAATTATAACTAATATCACCCTTCTCCTCTCCTTAAACAAAAAAGTGACTTAAGGTTACTAGTGATATAAATGTAATGATGTGCCTGAAAGGAAGGTCTGAAAGGAATATTTTACAGTATAACAATTATAACTAATATCACCCTTCTTCTCTTCCTTAACAAAAAAGTGACTTAAGGTTACTAGTCATATAAATGTAAGGATGTGTCATTTAAAACATTCACAAAATAATGTTAATAAACAAGTTCTAAAAGATGTATGAACCTTTGCGCTGTCTCCAAGCAACAAGTTGAGGATCCTCCTGTCTTTCCTGCCCCTTGATTCCCATAAATTCTTTCAGTTTGCGATCATGATCAATGATTCGAACCAACTCTTTCATCTCTGTATTATGTTGTTGAACATCCTTATCTGCCTTCTCTTTGAGTATAATCATCTTTGCCTGGGCATCGTCTCTGTAAATACATTGTTTAGGATCAAAAGTTTTAGTCTCAAATATCCAAAACAAATGGAGATAAAGAAGTCTTTATGTTCTGTAATGATAACAAACCGTGTCACAAGAGTTTAATATAATAAGTATGATAAGCGGAGTCTCACAGAATAAATTTTGAAATACCAGCCAGTAATTGTCTTGTATAAATTGCTGCCATTTGGATTGGGAAGGGAATTAATTTAAGAAATATTGGCCATCAAAATAAAATCAACCAAAGAAGACATGAAAGCTAACTGAGCAGAGAAATGTTTAACTACTGGATGAGGCTCTAGTTTGATGCGTGGATTCAAACATCTGCAACAAATAACCGACAACATCTTGAGTAAATGTACTTGTCTGGTAACATAAGTTAATTAAAAATATGTAAAAAGAACTCTTCATATGTCAAGTTAAAAAATCTGTAAAAAGAACTCTTCTTTTGCCCTTTAGTTCACAGAAACATTTATCTTATCTACAAATTACAGATGCTCCATCAAAAAGTGATAATTACATCCTACGTGTTAATCTAGTCATGCATGTTAATTAGATACTTAAACTCTGCTAAATGATTGGGTTTTCCTAGCAGATTTAAGTAACCTAATCATGCTTTGATGGCACTTGGGAAGAAGGGAAGGAGCACTTGTACGAATTAGTCCTAGCATATGGAATAGCACATTTATTTTCTTTTTAAGACTTTCCATAAAAAAATAATTTGATAGTATATTAAAACATAGCTAAGGATTTTTTAAATTCCTATTTTATTTAGAGAGTAAAAGATTAAAAAAAAAACAACCTTTGATCATAAGCAGCTGTTGAAGACTCAATGATTTCAGCCATTTCCTTCCTCAGATTTTTCAATTCTTTTTCCAGTTTTTTGTACAGATTTTCAAATTTATGATGTTCATTCCTGTGACTTTCAATTTCGTCACGTAACTTAGCATTTTGACTCAAGCAGTCATTGAATTTCTTTTTAGCCTGGTGAAGGATTAGTAAAAAATGTCACAACATTGTTTTGTAAATCATTATAACTCAATCATAGCATGTTTCATATGTTTTTTACATTTACATTTTTAAGAATCAGAATAAATCTTTGATGCAAACCCATTCTTTACCATTGGTTCAAATTAGGAGAATTTATCAATAACAAAGATTGTCATAGCCAAGATTAAATGAAAAAAAAGCACAAGATTACATCATTCAGTATCTGCTCTTGCCTCCATGTTACTTTATTTTAATTAATTTGACCTGCCTTTAAGAATAGAATGAATAGTGAGCTTTAAATATCAGGTGGTATGTTTATTAAGTAGCTTTCTGAAAATATTCAACATCTAAAAATAGTCAAAAGAGATAGTGCAAAGATAATTAGGTCTTTTGCATATTCATAATAATATAGGGGAAAAAAGTGCATGATAATAGGAGATAACACATTATAATAACAATGTAAATTTATTAAATGAAGGAATACAAAGCATTAATGTACAGGGTAGGGGTGTGGTGGCTGAGTGGTTAAGCATTTGGCTTCCAAATTTGGAGTCCTGGGTTTGAATCTTGGTGATGACTGGGACTTTTAGGGTGCCCCTGAGTCCACCCAACTCCAATGGATACCTGACTTTAGTTGAGGGAAGTAAAGGTAGTTGGTCATTGTGCTGGCCACATGACATTCTGCTCATTAACCATTGGCAATAAAATCAGATGACCTTAACATCGGCTGTCCTATAGATCTCAAGGTCTGAGAAGGGAACTAATATACTAGATAATTTTATAGGAAAGTGACCCCCTGCTCCACACTTAGTTTTAACAATGATCATGATTAAATTAGAAATATTTCCATAACATAAGGAAACAAATTAAGAATAATAAGATCAACAGTTACCTGGTCAAGGCGATTCTCAAGCACTCTCTGTTTCTTGGTGACATGAGTTGAATGCTCAGAGCCTACGTTAGAGCCTCCTGTATTTCTCTGAAGTTCTTTTATGTCCTTCTCCAAAGCCTTAATCTTAGCGTCCAGATTTTTTTGCTCTTCTTCTTGTGCTCTCATTTCCTCTTCATTTTTATCTGTGATACAAGTGTTTTTACTAAGTATTGAAACTTGATTGTGATAAGGTATTCATGGTTATGGATCTGATTGGTGCACAATAACAGATATATGGGACTTGAATTGGACATGTCTAGTCCACAGAGGAATTAATAGGAAATGTTTATGCCATCTAAAAGACTAAATGAGCTCTTGAGAAAGTTTTTTTAGAAAATTTACAGCAAAATAAAAACTTTAAAATTTCATCCCATGAAAGAAGATTTCACTAATCTATTACAAAACATCAGTCTCTTAAACATCACAATTTATAATAACTTGTCTGATATTGACAAGAAAACATTACCTATGAGCTAATAATTATTAACACCAAATTCCTTTGAGTGAAGGCTTCAGAGACTGATATTCTCTTTTTAAAAATTTTCCTTTTGTACATATTATATGCTTCCATAAGCTATCCCAACTTGACATCAGATTTAACAGATGTGAGAGACAAAGAGAACTTGAGGCAATTTTCTCCCTGTGTTTAGGGTACCATGAGTTAAAGTTTGTTCTGAAAGTAGAAACTTATGGAGCAATGTTCAAACCTGCAATGAACTTGTAGCTTGTTCAGGGCACCTCATGTCTAGTAAGCACTAATGGAGCAATTGTCAAATCTGCAATGAGTTTCTACCTTATTCAGGGCACCTCATGTCTCCCTTGAGACACATTTCTTTAGGAGATTTGCTGCAGCACTAAAACCAAATTTCTTCCCTTCTTACTTTGGGAATAAGAAAAGATACTAGGTACCTTGACACATGATGCTAGCCCTGGTCAGAAAATGTGATGGTGGTACCAATCACATTTATATGACTTTATACCTACACTGCAGTGACATCAATTTGCTAAATTATGCCATAGTGTGTTAGTGTTGACTTATTTCATGTCAAGACATGCTGATGATAAACAAACATTTTTTTGTCTATATTAAACTACCTTTGGCTTCTAACAAAGTAACCAATGTGTCAGTATATTGTTCATCTTTCACTTGATTTGATCTGGACTCAGCAAGTCTTAATTGTTTCAGTAATTCTTCTTTTTCTGCCTCCAATTGTTTCATTTCTTGCCTGAGAAAAAAAAAGGTTAATTGTTACGTTCCAATGGGCAATTACTGTTTAGGGCTAGGTAGCTTAATTCCACCATGTAGAGGCCCTGTTAAGTGCCCTATGTGCTCCCAGACTCTGTGGGCTTTTAGGGATTTGTTTCAATTGTCAAATCACTTTTATATTTGAATGGTTGCTTCAGCATGTTGAAAGTTCCTAGGCTGCTCAAACGATGGTGGTGTCAACCTACATCATTGGGCCAGAAAGTCTGCGAATAATGCAGGTATTACCAGTCAGACTTATATGTAACTTGGTACCCACTGCAGCTCAATAAGTCACTGTAGCATTGGCCTATATTAAATTATTAATTTGGGTAATTTATGAATACCAGTATATATAGTTCAAATGAATTTCTCTGATAAGTGATAAACTTAAGTTAAATAGTGTCATGACATGAAATTGAAAACTTACTTCTGCTTTCGAATAGCATTCTGGGACTCTTCTGTGTATGCTGCTCTGTCTCCTTCCATATTACGAAAGCTTCGCTGTAACTTTAGTAGCTCTTGCTCCTGGAGGCCTTCCATGTCAGCATCACTCATGTCTGACCTTGCTGATCGTGGTGGCGGCATTTTGTTTTACTTGAAAAGGCTCACTATGAGAAAAATTAAAGATTGTTATGGAACTTTAATAGAAACAAAGCTAAAGTAAAGCCTATTTAAACTATTTCTATAGCTACAATAATTTTATTCACACTATCAGAATGAGGAAGAAAACTAATGAAATTAATTTTGGTGTTAAATCTAATTACTTGTTGTGTTGTCAGTAAAATAAGTATATTGTTTTTATTTTTGGTTTATATGTATCATTTTAGGTTTTGATTTTCTAACACACAGCTGCAGGTGGCAAATCCAAGTGGGCTGGTTTGGGTTTAGAAAGTCTTAAAAACTTGATTAAGACTGAAACTTTGTGGTTTAAGGTTATTTTTATTTCAATTCTTCTTTAATTTGTTAATCACATTTTTGAGGAAATTAAAAGTGGATGGACACTGTGCATGCAACTAATCATGTACTTCCAGTGATAGATAAGACTTCAAAGTCACTTTTTTTTTTTAGTTATATCTGCTATATATACATGCCATGCCATTCTAGCATATCTCACATACATGATGGTAGGAAACTGTAGGAGTTACATCTAGATAGCAAACTAAGATAGTAGCAGTAGTGCAGTATAAAATCTAGATTCAAACTCCAAGAAGGTATAAAGTAGGCTATATAATAAAGTTTTAATAGTTTTAAATAATCTTAGCTCCAAAAGAAAGGAACCTACTAAAATTTAGTCTAAATGTAAGTAGCTGAGTAATAGCTAGGGACCTGGATTAATTTAGCTCAAAATGAAGAAGACTTATCTATCTATCTATATTATATATAATATAAAGTTTAAACATTTTTGGATCTAATCTAGATGTAGTAGATTTGTATAGAATAACATATATATGTAGGCTACAGGCAGCTATATTATAGATGATTAGATCTTATATATTTAATTATTTTAATGTATAAACTAGTCATTCTAGATCTACATCTATTTTAAATATAATCAATATAAAATATGTTTTCTAGATCAGAGACAAATATGCAGATCTACAGTATATTCTTAAGTGACTTAAGAGTTATTCTATGGATAATCTAGATTCTATAAGTATAATCTATCATTTCTAGAATGATATACTAAGCCTATATAACTATAGACTATAAGCTATGTAGACTAGAGTAATAGTAACATTAGATTAGTAGGCCCTATTAATTATATACTTAACACTAGGCTAGCATTAGTATTATATACTTCAAACTAACATCAGTACTTCACAATAACAGTACACTAATAAGTTAGATGTCTAGATCTAGTTAGTACATGATACTAGATCTAATTATGTTGACTCGGAGTCTGTGAGACTCTTCTTGATGTCAAGTGTAGCTATCTCACCATCATCTGCATATGATGCAGCACATTGTAAAACTTTTTACAAGTAGATTTAAATTAAAATTTCAATCATATTTATACTTTTGAAATATTAAACGTAAGCTTACGATTTTCAATTACCAAATATGTAAACACAAGTAGTAGAACTATAAATTGCAGTGGTAAAATTGTTCTTTTCCACCATAACAATACTCGCGGAGTGTAGTCCTGACAACAGGAAAGATAACCTCGTATTATTCGCACTGATCTACATAAATATGAAACTTAGTTGTATTCGTAGACATAAATATATATATATATATATATATATATATATATATATATATATATGGTGGTATTATTTCTAAAAATAGCTTTTAAAAGAGGTGTCTTGTAGATCAGCCATCAATAGAGATCTATTCTATAGTCATAATAGTCTATATTAAAGGTTGGTTATTTATTTTTTTAAAACCGATAATTATTCCAAATTTCTTTACCGATGTTTATTCTAGTTGCTGATTATTTTTGGTTAAAAAATGCTTGGGCCATAGCTGTGCATATTGAGAGGAGAGGGGCAGTATTGAACAAAAAAAAAGATAAAGATGACAAACGTAACAAGAATTACCATATATAATGTTCACAATAATTGTGTACTCAATTCCCTTTCTCCATACACACACACAAAGTTCGAAGCAAAATATCCGTAGGCTAAAGGAGATGCTATTCTCGTGGATCCATCAAAGATTAAGTTATACAGCTTCTAATTTACATAAATTACCTACCGAATTGCATTCCCGAACAAAAATCATATTATTTGCAGACGATTGCACAATATCCCTATTTAGAACTATAAAAACAACACAAGATACTGAAAGAAAAAAAAATTAGCCTACAGAAACGGGAGCATGACTATCCGTCCAGAAAAAATGTCAGTTATTAATAGTAGACTAAGAAAAAAAAACGAAAAACAACTAGAACAAACATTAGGCCAAACTTATTTTATTCATGGTAATAATAACCAGTTACACAGGCTAAAAACTTAATATATCTAGGTAGCAATAAAATTACATAATTCATATCTACATATTTGAAACAATGTACTTGAGTGAAATGCTCAGAGAGATTGCAATCAGAAAGGATGATCCAGACCTAGTATAGAAGACCTTGTATTATGAGAACAAATTATAGGTTCATATGAAAGGAATTGAAATAAACAGAGAGTAGCTGAGTGGTTCACGAACCAATCTCTGTGCTGCCTAGGAAGATATTAGATTAACTAGCCATTCGACCAACAGTCAAATAAGTAAAAAAAAAGTGATTATTGATATTGATGTTGATTATTGATATTGATGAAATTTTTTATAAATCTTTTACATTACAGATATTTCTTCAAAAGAAAAGAAAATTAAGTCCTACAATGTTAATTAGTGACTTAAACTCTGCTAAGTCTTTGGTTTTTCTGTCTGATTCAGGCAACCCATGATAACAAGAAAGATCACGAGAGAACTTTGACCTCAAGGGATTATAGGTAGTCGAGTATGCATAGGGTAGTGGATTAGTTTTTTGAATGTACAATTAGGCTACTAGTGAAACTTTGAACATTCTCCAGTATAATAACTTCAAGATATTGGAATGTGATAAAGTTCAAGTATGACATTACTTATTAAATTGTAATGTAATTGTTATGAGAAGTACGTTATTAATGCTTCTTGGATATATTAATATGTTATTCTATTATGTAAAAAATGATGATCTCTTAACGATAGCTTAGGACTTTGTTGGCTGTGATCATCTATTTGTGAAGTAAAAATGCTAAAGTCAGTAGAACCCAATCAACATCAACATAAGTGGTGGCGATTTGTGACAACATACTAACTAAAACTTCCCGCAAGAATACGGGGGTCAGCAGATGTCAGGGTTTAGGCCGGCAACCATCGAGACGATTGTTCAGAGCACACGTCCAGGCAGACACACACACAAATATATATCATGGGCGTAGCCAGAATTTTTTCGGTGGTGGGGGGGGGGCTTATATACTGCCCACAACAGAACATAAAGTCTAGTTATTTGTAGGTTAATGTAGTCTTGCCAGCGTATACCCATTATGGAGCGATGGTAGGCCTACCTTTGTTGGAAGCGTTCGAGGAGCCTTAAATGCCTTTTATAGAGAACTCAGGTCCCAGAGCCATACAAATGTGTGGTGAGAACCACTGCTTCATAAACACTGACTTTTGTTGCTAGGTGAAGAGACCTATTCCGCCATACTCTCAGTTTGAGGCGACCAAAAGCGCTGCCGGCCTCTGCGAGACAGTTATCTGTTTCTCTGAGTAGTGACGCATTGTTGGACACCGTGCTGTCCAGGTAGGTCAAGTGGTCAACAACATTAAGGAGATGGTCATTCAAATTGATTTGTGTGATTTTTTAAGAAGAGGATTTGAAATTTCTGTTGCTGTTTCAGGGGTCAGCCTTCAATGTTTCTGAAGGGATTCAGTTGATGTAAAAGTCTAAAGTCCCCCCCTCCTCATCAGCACACAAATTGGATTTTATTAGCTTCAATGTCTGCAATCCCGTAGTTACCTCAGTGTAGCACGTTGGTAAGCACGAGTGGAATGTCCATTTTCCTTGTGTTGAGGCAGGAAAGGTCGCACAAAAAAAAACTATTCGGACACGTGACTTACGCCTGCCTCTCCATTTCACAGCACCTCCACGACATGAGTCAAATGTGCAAGCAGTCGTTAAAAATTACCATTTAAACAATAAATAAAGATAGCAAATAAAACTGAATTTTAATATGTGAATACTCTAAGAGAAAAGGCTTCTATTATGTTGAGACAGAAAAACGAGGCTATTTGTGCACCCAGCGATATTTCTCATACTGTTCAGTAGGCCTACTCTCTAATGAAAAATATTTGTCAAGTTTGACCTGGGATAGTTTTGAATATGGATTAGTACACACTTTTTCCAGCCATACTTTCCCTCTTTTTGGGGGGGGGGGAACATAGCTATTGATTAGTTCTAATTATAATGAACGAGTATTGAAACTGATTATCTAACACTTATAATTCCTTTTTTATTTTTAAAAACTATTATTATTTTTTTTTAATATTTTTTTTTGGCGGGACTACTCACGAGTATAAGAACTGTCTGTGAAAACGTCAAAGTGACGTATCAGGCGTGATGTACTCATCATGGCGCGAAATGACGTCATCCAGCCGCTTGCTACTACATTTTATGTGTGCTCTATATCATCCAACCCTACTAGAATCTACAACAGAGGCTTTACATTATCAAATTGAGGTAAGGATAACTAATGCATTAATATTTAGATCCAGTAACGAATAGATCTACTAGATTTAGATGTAGATCTAGTCTAAATCTAGTTGTAGACAGATTTATTCTTATCTAGATAATCTAAATTATAGTCTTACCAATAATAGATTAATTAAACTTTTAAAGATCTAGGCCTATTTTTTTTTATATCTAGATCTAGATTCTAGACTAAATTGGATCTTGTCTAGTCCTAGAATTAGTAGAATCTATCTCCTGATTATAGATATTATCTAGGCCTATATAGGCCCTATCTGTAGATGGATCTAGAGATTTAAAAGTAGACTATAATTCAATGTTAATCGTAACAGAACCAACATTAGGCCTAATTTAGATCTAGATTTAGGCCCTAGATATTATTATCTACGCTGTTTTTTTCTTCTGGTAGGCATACTAGATCTATATATAGATTGTCCTTTTAGTCTCTCGGTCTATGGAAGATCTAGAGATCTATTCCTAAATTATAATTAGGCCTACGTCTAAATTCTAGAGCAGCGGTAATGTACCCCCCCCCCCCCCCTCGGCCGTGGGCGTGGTTCGCGACACACTTGTGGCGATTTACTGGGGGTCGGCTAAGATTACAGGAAATTGATGAAGTTCATTTTTATTTATCTATGTTGAAGTGTAAAACTTGCACACACATTTTTTTTCCATTGGTAGCTACAATCAAATTTTGTTTTCTGTACTTTTTCATTAGAGATCTCTAGATCTAGATGTTGCAGACAACGGAATCAAAATATTTTATCAAAATGAGTTCAATACTTTTTTTGTCGCACCATATGTATTTTTCACTTATTTAAATTACTGCCCATCAAACGACGTGCGTAGGCCTAAGCCATATCGAACGTTAAAAAAAATGATAAGCATTGATAATTTAATTAATAATAAGGCTTGTCTTCGAGTCCGAAGATTAATGAAGAATGTAGTAGCTTATTTTCCGTGGCTACGCAGCCCCAGCTTTGACCTACATTTTTTGCCACAACTAGCGCAGACATAACCATTGTCCGCCGTGTGGTCGATTTAGATTTTCGGCGTCTACGTCTGTCCTCGGCTGCGAATTTTCTTTTGGTCTCAAATGTGCATCCCGCGGCCTTTGTAAGCGACTTACAGCTGTCTCGTTGTGAAGCCGCATGCCACCAGGTGCTCTCTTCTATGATTTAATTGCACACGGTTATAGCCATAATTGAGCAACTCCATTTGTCTCATTTGTAATGAAGTTCTTTCAACCGTATCTCTGAAGACGAACAAATAGGAACCGTCATTTTGATAGAGCATCCAAGCGTTGTAGACTAGAATACCCAGTGTTTTAGGTGCAATGCTGGCGGAGTCAAGAAGTCAAGTCTATAGTTGCAAGTAGGGGCCTACCATAAACCAAACAAAACAATCGTAGAAGCATCTTGAAACTGCCGAAGCCAAGAGCTATGAGACACCAAACCATTTTTGACGAGATACTACTGCCAAGGGCCAATGAGTAACACCTTTAGTAAAGTTAGACTAACACCTTCAGTAAAGTTAGTGTAACACATTTAGTAGTTAGAGTAACACATTTAGTAAAGTTTAAGTAACACCTTTAGTAAAGTTAGAGTAACATCTTTAGTAAAGTTAGTGTAACACCTTTAGTAAAGTTAGAGTAACACCTTTAGTAAAGTTAGAGTAACATCTTTATTAATCATTCAATTAAGAGACCCTTCAGGGTAGAAGACTTTATAGTAGCAATTATACCCGTACACTAAACACTGAACCATAATCTTCAAATACAAAACCAAAACCTAATAAAATATCCAGAAAGACATAAAGACATAAAGTTAGAGTACCACCTTTAGTAAAGTTAGAGTAACACCTTTAGTAAAGTTAGAGTAACATCTTTAGTAAAGTTAGAGTAACACCTTTAGTAAAGTTAGAGTAACACCTTTAGTAAAGTTAGAGTACCACCTTTAGTAAAGTTAGAGTAACATCTTTATTAATCATTCAATTAAGAGACCCTTCAGGGTAGAAGACTTTATAGTAGCAATTATACCCGTACACTAAACACTGAACCATAATCTTCAAATACAAAACCAAAACCTAATAAAATATCCAGAAAGACATAAAGATAAACAGTGGATTGCCTGAGTCAGCAGGAAAACCAACGACTTATCTGATTGATATGCATGATTAGATTGATCAGGTACACGTGTACGCTTAATCATTGCCTTTTTTGAAGTAACGTCTTGTATTTTACAAGATAAGAATAATAAGATATGACATTGTTCGAGTTTTGATTGGAGCGGAATTTGTGTCTAAATTTATTGCATTGCCCTTACCTAATGCCACTTTTCACAGGAGAATAGAAGAAGTTGCAAATCGTTTATAATGGCTGGTTTACGCGAGGAATACAAATAATGGCGATTTTGAAACAAGATTCTCTTTTGCAAACCTTTTGCAACCACAACTACTGCACGTGATGTATTTGACAAAGTTATACAATCTTTTGGTAAAATATGTGTGGTGTCTGCGCACCTAAGGTGCTTCAAGCATGCTAAAATGTTGGTCTGGATGTCAAAGTTTGGTATAGAAAGTGTCACAAAAAGTCATTGAACTCACTGTATGATTCATCAATAAATATTAGCGACGAAGAGACTGCCAAAAGAATTACAAGTAATGAGAAAAAAAAAACACTTAGTTCCTTCAATTTTGTGAAAGCATGCGCTTTAAGCAGTCGACTAAAAAACAAACAAACTGTGTTATGTGTTTTTACTAAAACGCACTGAACTGAAACGATCATCGAGAGGTTCAATGGACCTCATTCACCAATCGTAAACAAACAACATTTTGCCACGTGGTTCTCTATCTCTTCTATACAAATTACGATCTAATTTTAATACACAATGGCTATCACGTGACAGCTTTTTTCCCCCCGTTGTTTTATCAATATTATCACGTGACTAAATGTTGTTTGTTTACGATGAGGTACATTGTAAACATACTTTTCATCCAGACTGGTCTGCCTAGTCTTACGATAAGCGCGCTGGATTGTCGTTCGGTTGTCTCGATTGTCCAGGGTTCATACCCTGCCCGCAACCATCCCCTGTCGTCCTGCGGGAAATTTGGACTAGGGAGTACAATATCTTTAACTCTGAAGAAACATCCGAAACACGTAAAACATTTTTTAAAATTCTAAGTTTATAGATCTTAGATCTGGTTGGGTTCTAAAAATGTTTAGTTCTAGTCCACATTTTTCTAAATTATTCATATTTGTTGAAATGGAAAAAAAACAAACTAAATTTAAGTTGAGAGAGAACACTTTTGAGAAGTTATACAATTCGTATCTGAGTTGGGCCTTTGTGAAATTATGCCGTACGATACAGTTTCATCACAGGGCATTAGGGGAGAAGGAATCCCTGTCCAGTCTCAATCAGAGATCATCTCTATCTTAAGGATCTGTCCTTAGGATATTGTTAAGGCGTAGGTTGAAACAATAATAATTAAAAAAAAAAACTCACTGATTCCCAGGACGCCGCTATCACTCAGATTGCAGACTTCTCGTCGAAGCACAACCCAATTGTAATTTAATAATCCAGGTAAAAGAAATACTTTTTACAATACTCCAATTCGAATTCACATCCACTTATCCACAAAGACAAAAAGAAAACAATCCTCAATCTCTCAATCGAGAAAATCAAAAGTAATCTCCCTTAACACACTGAGCTCATTTTTCTGCTCCCCTGTATAAATCGCACTAGTTTGCACGTGGAAGAAGTGGTTGGTAAAGGGGAAAACAGGCTTACTACACTATTATGAATTCTCAATAAGAAAGGGTGGGGTTGGAGAATAGTTTGACCTCAAGTGCGAACTAAAAACCTATTGGGTGGGGGTGGGGGTGGGAAGGAGGTGCGACTTGATGTGGCTTTGAAAAACAAAAGTACGGATGACTAAATCTCTATCAATATATCTGCTATAAAAAGTTATTATGGGATCTGATTTTGGTGGTAGTGTGGCTTGCGCTCCGAGATGTCTCGATAGTTCGAAGTTCAGGAGGTTTCGCCCAGGACATAAATCTATTAATCCTCATTTCTTAAACGACGTCTGAAAACGTACAAGACAGATATAGATTCAATAGCCGACAAGACCAAGCAGTGATCTATTAGTGACCATGATTCAACTATTACCTGTGAACATAAGCAGAATCTTGTTATTATATAAGTGCATAACATGGCAGATGTAGACAGCGGAAAGAGAATCTAAATCGACCACCGGTGGACGATGGTTTTGTCTGCTCTGGATGTGGCAAAATATATATGTCGCAGCTGGGGCTACGTAATCACGTAAAATACTGCAATGTATATTACTATTTTGGCTCGAATACAAGCCTTATTATTATTAACATGGTAGGAAGAACTTGAACTTCACAAAGAAATATACACAGAATAACAGCACAACAGGAGAAGGCGTGACACATGTTTAAGATACGTCGAGGAAATCGAGCAATGTTCTTTTAATAAATATGAAGTATTTTTACAAAGCTTATATCAACCCACCAGGGGCGGACTGGGTGTCAAAATCGGCCCGGGCATTTCTATTCAATCAGGCCCATAAATTGCATATACTATGATGGGCATCCAATTATAGGCATGCATGTCCTCAAAATATGTATGTTTAGTTTGAGTATTAATAACTGTACACATGCATACAATAAGCTCTATATTTTTATCAGAAATATAGGCCTTATGTTGCTATTTAATCGCTAAGTGTGTAGGCCTTAAAAGGATGAAGCCTACTAGTAATTCTGTCTATGGATGTAGGCTATTACATTATTTCGGAAAATGTGTTAGATCAAATTAGTGTTACACTGTAGAGAGATTTCTTTTCTACAGGATGCCGCTTTTATAAGAGATTATTATAAAACCTTTGACAATTTAATACATAGTAGCATCCATGCGGCCCTTTCGGTGGCCTACCGGCCCATTTAGGTATCGGCCCACCTGGCATTAGCCCAAATGCCCATGTAGCCAGTCCGCCACTGCAACCCACTCTGTCTGGTACAATGTTTGTACACGTTATTTCTCCCACACTCACTCTCGGATCAAGTTGAAACTTTGCACAATTATTCATTGGCATAGACAAGACATGAATCAATAAAGATAATTAACCAATTGATCAATTTAATTAATGGTGATAATTTTTTTTATTTCAAAAAGGGAAATTAATCCTTCAGTATTCACAGATACGTTTAAATATGTAGGGTTTCGTGCCCTTAGCTTATTGTCCCTAACAAAACATGAATCAATAAAAAAAACAATTAATAAAGGAATTATTGGTAATTGATTATTTTGGTTGATATCAAATAAGGGAAATAGCTTCTACATTATTGAAATATATAGTTGTAATTATGAAGTTCTTCCCCTTAGCTAGGACTTTTTTTTTTCTCCTAAGGATTTTTAAAAAAAATTACTTGTTTGTCTTTCTATCAAAAGCCTTTAGTTTTGTTCTTTACCATTTCCTCAAGATAAAAAATTGCTTCAGATGTCTTGTGGTCCCTATAGATCGACCATACAGCCTCAAGTTATTGATGGGTTTAAGATTGAGATCGACTCCGACGTGGCTCACCAAGACTATTACAATGACAACATCTATACGCAGAGACGCTGTAAGTTTTTATCTCTTTCAGCAAATGCAAGAGTTAACATAAAATCTGAACGAGTTTTCGGCATGCTTCACAAATAGCGTGAGATCAAGTTCCAAGACCAGAAATGAAGTTTTTAAGTGCCAAGTTTTCAATTTGCGAAACTAAAAAAAAAAGATAAAGTTGTCTATACTATATAGAGTTAAAAGCTTTATTAATATGTTATAGAGCTGATAGCCTTATCAATAGGCTATAGAGTTGATAGCGTTGTAAATGTTACATACCTGATAGTGTTATAAATATGTTAAAGTGTTGATTACTTAAATATGTTATAGAGTGGATAGTGGTATCAATATGTTATAGAGTTGATAGCGTAACCAATATACTGGAAAGTTGATAGCATTGTAATTATGTAATAGAGTGGTAAGTGTTATCAATATGTTTTTTTTATAGAGTTGATAGCTTTATAAATTTTATACCATAGACTGCGTTATCAATAGGCTAAGGAGCTGATAGCGTTATAAATATGTCAGTCTTATACGGTTAATAGCTTTATAAATATGTTATACAGTTGATAGCTTTATAAATATGTTATAGAGTTTATAGTGTTATCAATATGCTGAAGAGTTGATAGCGTTATCAATATACTGAAAACATAACAACGTTATCTTTCTGGTGAAAAGATAATAGCGTAGTTACTTCACCCAAAGAGTTGATACTGTTACATTTGAGGCAATCAATTAGAAAGTATTATCTAGGCCAGTGATGCCCAACCTAATTTGATATACGGGCCGTTTCAGGACTAATAAACGCTACATGGTTGACATAAAAAAACGGACCTAAGACTGCTTTATTGATCCTTATGAAAATTTGTTGTGATTACAAGCACTCTTTTCTCATATAAACACAACACAAGCATGTAAAATAGTTTGCCTTTTGTGTAATTATTTAAATATTAGCACTTAAATGACGTTTTCGGGACACTAAAATTTCTCAATCTCGAAGCCATTCGAGAGAGGGGTTTTCTTGACAACAAAGGTGGACGACGTCACATTAGGGAAACTAGGTGAACTTAGCGTGTTCTAGCCGGCTTAACCATGTTATTTTCAAAAGAGTTGAGCTGAAGACTCTTCGAACTCTAGGCGCGTAAACCAGCTTGAACCAACCGTTCTGTCTGGTCCAAGATTCCCCCGGTACGCCGTTCTGCCTCATCGTGGCACCCGGGTGGAAACGGTTACCTGAGGGGGTAACTAGGCTAAATGAATGGCGAAACAGGACTCCCGTGGAGATGCCCACGGGTAGACGAGAGTCCACCTCTTGCACGGGCGGGGTTGCAAAAAAGTCCCCACAAACCTGTCACCAATCCATGCGCTGTCCCTCAAGGGACCGTTACATTAAATGGCGAGTCCCCCACGGCTAGCTTGGTACAATGAAGGAAAATGGCAGAAGATCCCGGTGCCTTCGGCCGTGTCTAGCCTATGCGTTGGGGGCCAAATGCATCGGAAACAGCCATGCTTTACATAGACATTGTCTAGGGTCTCTTCCAAACAGAACTGTGTAGGTTGTTGTTATTTTACTGTTTGGCGTCCAAACAGGTTTTTTTTTCAAACTTAGGGCTCGAAGAGCCTTCGGCTCAGCTCTTAGACGATCAATAAGGTCCAAGATCCAAGTCAATGTCTATGTAAAACATTGCTATTTCCAATATATCTGGCACTCAGGGAGCATGGACTAGAATGCATGGCCGATGACCGAGTACACCGGGAACCCCCGCCATTTTCCTATATTGTACCAAGCTAATCGCCATTAGTGTAACGGTCCCTTGAGGATGAAAATATTGAAACCTGCCCTTTTAACCTGCCTGGGTGGACCACTTCGGGGGCCAATTTTGAGTTTGTGTTTCTACACAAACTGTCCTTGTAACCGTGTTATTTCTGTATTTATAAACAAGACTTGATAACAAAGTATAGTTAGCAAGATATATATATATATATAAATCCAGAGTATGTAAAAAAAAATCGGTAACTAAACAAAGATGAGATGACTATTTCAACTTGGAGTAAAAATCCCCACTACTGCCTATTAACACAGCTAGATGACTGTTGAGTATTAGAGGCCTATACACAGTCAATTACACCAATTTCATTGGTTCACGGTACATTAAAAAAAAAGTTTAGAAGGCATGAAATCGTGTGACTTTTTTCCTGTGTAAAGGGTATTTAAGAATACTGCATTTTTAATAAAAAGGTTCACAAGATTCGATCAAAGACTTTTGGTGGTAGCTAAAAAAAATTATTGCTTTGGCTACAAACCTAAAAAAAAGGAAATTGAAAAATTATATAGTTCCTCTTTCAGACCTTGTGGTCCATAGGGCAGATGATGTAAAGGTCATCTGCATCATCTGGAGGCGCGGTGGCAGAGCGAACCGGAGGTCCCCGGTTCGAATCCCGGTGAAGACTGGTATTTTTTTAATTTCAGGATCTTTGGGCGTCTCTGAGTCCACCCAGCTCTAATGGGTACCTGACATTAGTCGGGGAAAAAGTAAAGCCGATTGGTCGTTGTGCTGGTCACATGACACCCTTGTCTACCGTACGCCACAGAAACAGAGGACGACAAATGATGTGATTGACAAGAAAACAAAGTGATACTCTTATTTAGTATTTTAACATTGCGGAGGGAAAGTTTTTTTGTTTTTTTTTTAATATTATTAAAACCCCGCCCCTTATTCAAACGTAGCCTCATTTTAAACAGAAAGTTGTTATTTCAGATGACAATACAATGTCGACTGCGAGTCCTGAGAAATTCGTTATTGATCTGAATAAATCCGTCATACCAAGTCCTAGTGTCGATGCCTCGTTACGTGCTAGGGACTGCACTAGTTCGTCTCTCTACAGAGCCTTAACAGACTCAATTCACAATCACTTGTGTGATGCCAAAAGGCGTTTCCACGAAGTGAACCCATTCACCGGTCCCTCCACGACACATCAAGTAAACGAGAGCACGCCTGTGCTTAGTGCGGCACACTTACAAGGTAAAGCTTTAGACAGAAGCAAACTGATAACCACCTTCCCCAGAGATCAGGCTGCTGCATCGTCAAGCATTGCTGTGGTGGAGAGGGAGGGTGTTCCTCAAGGCCTCTGGGGTGGTCAGGTGGTACCGCTGGACCTGTCCAAACCAAAATCACATGGCAGTGCTTTATCATGCAACAATGAAGAGGACTCTTCAAGCAAAAGGCGACACCTAGCGGGCTCACACAAAGAGACACAGATCACTTTCGCTTTTCTACCGACTGGCAATACTGTAGTAAGGCAAAAATCTGCTTGTTTACCGGCACCGCAAGGTGGCGTTAATAAAGGGACCCATGTTGTTTACAAACCAATACCCACGTATCCAACGCTTTTTCATACGCCGTCCTTTCAAGGTGAAGGTCGTTTTACAAATTTCGTTAACACTTCTGTGCCGGAGCATTCCTGGTATGACACTGAGTGGATGCCAAACGTAACAGGTCGCTGGGGCTGTTGTAACAAATATTTGTGGGACAACGATTTGGTGCTTGGTGAGAGGTGTAGGGCTGACCACAATGCTTATCCTTGGAGACAAGCAGGCAATCGCTTCTCGAACGATTCTATTTCATTTTCAGGCGAATGTGATCTTTTTAAGCCATCGCCTCACGAACCACTACCTAAAAGCGGACTTGACAGCCCCTGTACGGTTCATCTTAATAGTGACAGTATCAAGAGCTCGTCAGCTGATGTGGACACTAACTGGTTACAAGACATGGGCTATACCCCACCATCTGAAATCAGAAAGCAGACAATGAAAATGAAATCACATATTAAAAAAGCATGTTTGACACTTCCTGTTAAAACCCGGAGATCCAAGGTAACATCTATAGAATCAGAGCAAAAAAGTCACGTGGCTATGTCTCGGAGGCACGTCAAGCCCAGAAAAGCGCAACAGGCGTCACAAGAAATGTCGCCCACTTACAAACGTTTGGGGGAAAAAACTGCAAATTTGAAAGATGATAATGACGATGACAATAGGCATAGGGGTAAAAAGAAGAAAGCAACTCCAAAAATACCAAACATTAGCATTCATTTGAAACGATGTCCCAAAGACTCAAACGATTACATATTTTTCCCATCCATTAATAAACCAAGTTTTAGGCAGAGGATTACAAACAATGCGCATGACCATACAGGTATGATGGGAATGGAAGATACCGGAAGAGATACCCGCAGAAATACAGCTCAAACTTTCTGTGATCTGAGAGATCTGAAAAGTAACCAACCTCTTGGTTTGACATTAAACATCCTCCCAGCAAGACATTGCCCATCCCCTGAAAATAAACACCCACAAAGCCATTCTGATCGTGACAATAAAACAATGATCGCAATTTCCAACAACGGAAATGAACCGGGGTCCATAACACTTCCAAAGAAAGAGAATTCTGACAATTCTGGCAAATTTGGGGCCAGCTTTGTGTGTGGAACCTGCAAGACGAAATGTGACAGTTTGTTTACTCTGCTGGAGCATCAGAATAAAGACTGCCAATTTAGAAGGAAAGTCTATCACGCCACTGACTGTCTAGCGAACACAGAGGGCCAAGAGTGTCAATGCACTAACTGCTCATTCTGTCATGTTATCTTCAACTCCAAGTTTCGTGTTTTTTCACACTGTCTGAAGAGTTGCTACGTTAAGAACATGCTATCCATAGCTACAGAGGAACAGAAGTCGCTACCAGGGGGCGTAACAAAACGACTAAATGTCAAGAACACACATGTTATTTCTATTGAAAGCAGTGGGGATGAAGAATTTCAGCAGGCATTGCAACAAAACAAGCCGAACAAGAAAATCCATCACTCAAAGCTAGAACACAAGGTGCATAATACTTATGTTGCTAAATCAAAAGAAAAGAACTTGGCATCTACTCAAAATGTTAACAACATCACAAATGCAAAGGCTTCTACTAGTGCATTGTCTGACTCTAAAGGGAAAGGACTAGATTGTACTTCTGACGATAATTTATCCAGGAAAGATATTTCAGAGTCGAATCTAACAGGTTTGACTACTAACAACTCCAGTGAAGAAATGAAAAACCTAGAAGATTCTACCTTTAATGTCAAAAAAGATTCATGCCTTAACAGTGAAAACAAGTTGGGTCAAACTCTTTCTAAACAGTACACTGAACAATTCAATGAAGTAGTAGTCACCCAACATACACATACCACTGGTTTCAAGCAACAGACAACAGACAATGAAATCCATCATCCCAACGAATTGACTGGCTGTGCTATAGACACTCGATACAATGTACCAACTCAAACAATAAAGATCGAACTAGAAGATAGTCATATTACTATCTCAGACACATCTGTACAGACTAGTCCAGTGATTATATCAGACAAGACAAGACAAACAAACCATGTGATTCCGTCAGACACATTGACACACACGAAATCATTGGACTGTCGCCAGCATGACAGAAATGAAACACTCGAAGTTTATCTTGCCAGCGACAGAATCACTGCACCTCATGACCGTAACGCCATGAACATCCATAGCAAGGAAATGCGTTTATTTTCAACACCCGAGATTAAACATGAACTGATATCTCCAAGTGTTACCAACTGCTCACTCAAACACGAAGTAAATATGTTCAGCACAAACGACAGAGATGGAGTACTGGCAAGTAGATCACACCAACATAGTAATGTGCTGTCTCAGTGTGAATCAGAGCAGGGTCTGACTAACATTTGCAGTAGCAATCTCAAGAGAGCACTTGTATATGACAGAGAAGCTTCACAATACAGTTTTAACATTGAACCTGAGGTTAAAAAGAAGAGAAGGTCAAAATATCAAATCTCAAGTGGTGGTGTTAATGTCAGCAGTGTATTAAACGAATTGACTCCCCCAGTCCAAGTAAGTACGTATGAACATGTATTATATGGTTAGCTAAAAATGTACACAAAAGTATTAATCTTTTAACATAGATCTTAAAAGGTTAGCAGAGTAATGTTACATTTTAAGATATTACTGTCAGAGATGGAGTGACCTCTCCATTGCTGGGGAAAAGCCTGGGCTGAATGCCTTCCACCTCCGATGCCTAAGGCGGATCTTTAAAATAAGGTGGCAAGATAAGATATCCAATGAGGAAGTGCTACGAAGAGCAGGGTGCCAGGACATCCGCTCTGCTATCAGCAGCAGACGCCTTGGCTGGCTTGGCCACGTTCGTAGAATGCCAGAAGGTCGACTTCCACAGGACATTCTGTATGGTGATCTCAGAAGGCAGAAGAGCCTCTGGTCGCCCACTTTTACGTTATACGGATGTATGCAAACGCGACACTAGCAGCTGGGAAGAGGTGGCACTGGATAGATCCACACGGAGAGAGAGAGCATAAAGGAAGGGGCATGGATTGCAGATGTCATACACAACAGAAGCAGAAAGAAGGGTGAAAATGCAACGGCGCCCGGTGATTACATATGCCCAACCTGCGATCGCAGCTGTGTATCAAGGATTGGCCTCTTTAGTCACACAAGAAGTTGCAAAGGGAAAGGATCGCCACAGGATTACATTTTAATTGTTCTTGTCAATCTACAAATATCACAGCCCTGACTTACTTTTGCTTTACTTACTATGTCTCCCGTTTAGATCTAAATATGTTTTATATTTCCCCTGTTCCTCCTTGCTTCTTAGAAAACTCAGCAATTTTCACACGTACAGTGATGCACTGAAACTGCCTACAACTGTCAGCTTAACCTAATCTATTTTCATTACTTCAGTTCCAAGTTTTAATAAGGTCTGCAAAAATTATTTTTTTTCACAAATCAGAATGGTTTCTTCTTTTACATGTTCTGAGAAGCTCATAGGCTGCAGCTATCTTCAAAACACTTAAATCTATATAATGCAGCAGTTCTCAACCTTTTATGCTCGGCGATCCCTTTTTACAATCCCCCACTTAGCCGCGACCCCCCCCCCCCGCACACACACACAGCAATAGAAGAATAGACAATAACAATCCATTTTTTCAATGGTCTTTGGCGACCCCTGGCAAATCGTCAATCGACTCCCAAGGGTGTCGCGACCCACAGGTTGAGAACCCCTGATATAATTAATGTGTGACTTAATGATTTGATCTTCAAATGGAATAACCTTTTCTTTTTATAAAGTTTTTCTGGATGACGAGATATGGGAAAGAAATCTAAAACTTCAGTAGACTACATAAATATTTTTGTGTAGGATCATATCTTGTAGTACAATACACAATCAATTTTTTTTCCCACAATATATTTAACTACCTCCAAAGAAAATTGAAGGTGCTCTCATGAAGGCAGTGGGATACACATTTGAGGCCCAAAGAAAAGCCCTTATAGACGACAGGAGCAGAAGACATGAATTGTCTTTGTTGAAGTAACATCTGTATTTCATAAGATAAGACAAAAAGAAAACTTAAATAGACCCCTAGTGGACAATGGCTTTGTCTGTATCAGTGTTGGGAAAATAAGTAGGTTGCAACTGGATTAGTGTGTCACTGCACTGAATCTTTGGAATCAAAGACATTGCCATGCGTATCAAGGAGGACTGAATTCCCAAGTAAACATTCCACTAAATCAGCTCAGGAGCTGGGCATCAAGATCATCATCAAAGTCCTATTGAGTTTGTACCGAGAAGCTCTAATCCTTTCTTGCTAAAACTCTGGACAGAAACCCTGCTGTTGTGCTTAATGTGGACATTTGTTATAAAACTTTGTTTTGGCTGCTAAATGTTTCACTAAACTATGACCAACAATGTAACTGTTATACTTATAGATTTCCAAGACTATTTTCCCTAGCATAAAGATGTGTCTAATAATCTTTCATATTCTGTGTGTCTAATAATCTTTCATATTCTGTGTGTCTAATAATCTTTCATATTTTTGTGTCTAATAAGCTTTCATATTCTTTGCTCAGAGTTCTGCAATAGCTTTTGGTGCTAGTCAGAGAATTACTAAGTCTGGAGAAAAAGAAAGAATCACTTACTTGCTGGATGCCAACAATAAGCCACTCATGCTAGTAGAAAAGGTAACTCTTGTTTAAATAAGTTACACACAATGAGATGCAAACAAATAATGACACCCTGCTTGTTAACAGATGACCTTAACATCCTGCCCTATAGGTCACAAGGTCTGAAAGGGAACTTAACTTTACTTTACTTGGAAAGCTAGCAGACCATGCTTTTTACATTCAATTGGTTTCTAACTAGATTTTGATTATATGAGTCAGATGATGTAAACCTCACCCATTTCTATTTCTGATGGTAGACAACAGTGTCATGTGGTCAGCACAATGATTAACAGCTTTGTCAGCACAATGACTAACAGCCTTTATTTCCCCAACAAATATCATGTTCCCATTAGAGTTGGACAGACTTCCAGGTGACCTATAAATCTCAAAGTTCAAAATCTTAGTCTTCACAGGGTTTGAGCTAAGACCCATTGGTTCAAAAGCTAAACAATTTACAACTCAGCCACCATGCCCCTAGAGTTCCTATTAAAAACATGTTAGCCATCATTACAAATTAAAAATAAAATATATAGGAAAAAAAACAAAATTGCTATAAATATTTCTTTTTTTTTTTTTTTTTTTAAATCTAAAACCAAAATAAAAAAATATTTTAGCCACATAGAAAAAAAATGGGGGGGGGGGGGGGGGGGGAAACAAATCAAAAGTTATCTTCATATGCTGCTTGTATTTGTTTTGATGTGGATTTCTAAGATTTGGAATGACATTAAGCCATAATACAATGCTCATTTTCTCTGTTGTTTCTTCTTCATTTGATAGAAAAATTGTTTCCAATTGTTTGCTGTGTAAATAATACGGTAATTTCCTATGTTGTTTTTTCATTTGATAGAAAGTTATTTCTAATTATTTGCTGTGTAAATAATATGGTCATAATAATATGATCATTTCCTCTGTTGTTTTTTCATTTGATAGAAAGTTGTTTCTAATTGTTTGATATGTAAATAATATGAAGTCATAATAATATGGTCATTTCCTCTGTTGTTTCATCTTCATTAAACATGTCATTTGCTCATTTGTTTCCTCTAAAGAATGTAACAATATTTTTTTTTTTAAATCTTTCTTTTAGGAACAAAAGGAAAACAGCATCATGAGATGTGAAAAGTGCTTTCAATGTTTTCCTACTTTCTTGTTCTTGACATGGCATGTGAAGTACACTTGCCCTTATTCCTCTATCATGCTTGCGGCTGCCAAATCAAAGGTGGGACAATCTTATGTTTATAAATACCTGTGAATTAGGACTGTCAAAAGCAAGATACTCAATTGTTAGAAAATTGTATAGAACTTTTATGGAATAAATACATGTTTGTTATTTAATATCTTAAGGCATGTTTATTGTAAATAAAAGTAATGTTTACCATTTAAAACATATTTATTAAACTTTCCATCTTTCATTTTTAAAATGTTATTCGTTCCTTAGTTACAATAAAAAAATCACATTGATGCTATATTTTGAAAAAAAAAAAGAATTGTGTTATTTTGAAACTTTACAAACTAGAAATCATAATTAGTTTTGTTAAATGACAATTTATTAAGAAAATATTGGTCTCAATTTTGCACTATTCAAATAGCTATGACCTTACAATTTTAACAAAGGAACAGTCTCCATAGTCACTCTACATATATGTTAACTCTTTCTCTCCTAATTGACGGCACCATCATGATTTAAATTAATGTTTAATTTTATAAACTTTTACTTTGTATTATATAAAAAGAGCATGCATGCTCCTTTAATTCTATATCAAATAAATATTTTCTGATAGCTAACAGCAAAGTTATTGAAGCTCAATCATAACAGGGTAGTGAAATAGAAATAAGTAAAATGAAGTATTCCGTCAAAACGTGGAAAAATAATTACAGATAGAAAGAGTTAAATTTGTCATATATGACATGTTCAGAGATTTAAGAATACTTATTTTTTTTACTAGCTCTAGACCCTAACCTAGATCTTATGAATAAGAAGTGTTTATCTCTTCTGCTTCTTGAAAAAGAAAGCAACAGTTGTGTCTCTTTCAGTCAGTTTTAAATGGCATCTACCTGCTTATTTTCAAGTTGAAGTGCTGCTTTTTTCCCTTGCGCCATTAGAGTGCAAAATGGGTTGCCTGAATCAGCCAAAACAAACAAAAATTGTCAGGGTTGTAAGACTTACAGATTAGGCCAATATTAGAATATGCATCCTCTATTTGTGAACCCTCAACTCAAGAAAACATTAAGAAACTAGAACATGCACAAAACATGGACAGTGAGATTTATAACAAAGTTTTAACAAACTAATATTCACATTTGATTAGAGTATTTAGATATAACATGTTAAGTAGAAGATTAAAATGTAAACTAATTACAATTACAAACAAAAGCTAATCAAATACTCAGACACACAGATCAAGGCACATTTCTTTTAAGCGAGGACGAATATATACAAATGCTCTTTCTTCCCTAGTGCTATTAGAATGGAATGGGTTGCGGGAATCAGCCAGAAAACCCAATGACTTAGCAGAAATTAAGACATCGATTACGATGCCTGACTAAATTGACTTAGTTACACGGGTAGACGTAATCATATTGTTTTAACAGTACTGTCTAGCTGTCTTTTGCAATTCACTTCACTTTTGTTTTGAACTGAGTGCAGAAATATTCTTGAGCAAACACGATTTATTAGAATTGTATTTTTATTCTTTGAAATCTACTTTTTTAATTTAATGTCCATTTCTAAATCTTAACACTTGAACATCTTTCCATTGTGTTCTTTCTACACTAGAGGTAAAGTTGTTTCCCTTGTTTTATGCATTTGAGGTACAAAATTGAAAAAAAAAAAAATGGTCCCCCATTTTATTTCTACACAAAATATTGAAACCAATCATTTGTTGTCAATCTATGTAGTTTTGTAAAAATGGAAACAATGGCTGATGTGTTATCGCACAAGATGTCAACAGCTCTCCTTGAAAGACAATTATAGTGACAAAGAAACAACAACAAAAAAACAATTAAGTTTTTAAATTTAGAAAAGCCAAAAAAAGAAAACTTTCGATGGCCCGTGCAAATCTTCATTCGATCTCTGTAAACGTTATTGGTTGACGTGTGTTAATATTACACATAGGACTGGTCACTAAGGTGCACAAACGTGTTTCACTCTCAGTGTGTCGTGAATGCTGTAGAATGCTGGGTTCGTGCTGCCTGGAGTCACACGTAACAAACATAAATGGTAGGGCCTATAGCTTGAGTCAGTCCGAATTTTAGCAGACAAAATATAACATGTATTTAATAAAACAGTATGCTGCACTTCATAGTAATTACAAAAATGATCCAGTGCATAGAAATATAGTTACGTCCGCATAACAGAGGTATCAAACATATCCAATATACTAAGTCCTTAAGAATAAGTGTATATATAATTTTACTATTGAATCACGTCCGCATCACAGCGGGTAACAATCAACTTCAATAATACATATCCAACTGTTAGTACAGAAAATAACTATCAAAATGCGCGTACTGTCTCAAGTCCCATAAACGACTCTAAGTAACTAATTCACTCAACTCTCTTAAGGTTACTACCGAATACATATAGCAGGCAATGTCGACCGAGACTGTGGCAATCTTAAGTGTTGAGAACCGATGATTGATAGGAAATATTAGATTTATATTTAGTCTATATAACTAGTCTCACATAGCTAGCTAGATAGTTCCGGCAAACAGTCGGCCATCACATGTGGCTGTGCCCGGCGGAACTGTTAAAGAAGAGATAAGTGCACCCCAACCAGTAAGTTTAAATTCGGATAAAAGGGACTCCTTAGCTTGGATAACCAATTTTAACCTAGCTTTTAATCAAAACCTCCTATTCTAACATGGGTAACCATCAGCTTAGGCAACTTGCAACACAGTCAAAATGTTGCAATTCTGTCAGAACCTGCGATGCTGCTAATTCCAAACTGTATCAAATCTATTTTTGTCTTTCGTTTGGACCCAACAGCCGCATTCGTCGACAATAATAGTATTACTTTGGAATACATTTGATTTCTGACTTAGACTTAGGTCATCCCTCACCGTGCGGAGCATCAACGGCATCAACAACAGTATTACTTTGGAATACATTTGATTTCTGACTTAGACTTAGGTCATCCCTCACCGTGCGGAGCATCAACGGCATCAACAACAGTATTACTTTGGAATACATTTGATTTCTGACTTAGACTTAGGTCATCCCTCACCGTGCGGAGCATCAACGGCATCAACAACAGTATTACTTTGGATCACATTTGATATCTGACTTAGACTTAGGTCATCCCTCACCGTGCAGAGCATAGGGCTGCAAGCTCTTTACATAGAGATCGGTCATAAGCGACTTTCACAGTTTTTTCCCATCTGATATGGCGCCATGTTATTCGTTGACGGCCTTGTTTTCTCTTGTCGGCTCTCCATGCTATGGCTGCATTGGTAAACTTAGGTTTGTCTATGGATGTTTTTTTCGCGCATCTCATACGAGGTTCTGTCACAATATCAATCAGGGGAAATGACTTCTCTATTGGTGAGATGATTTCGGTATGCTGTTCCTTGGATCCTTCTCATCCATCGCTTAGTCACGTTTAGTCTCATCTCAACCTTTAATTCCATGTCTAGCAAGCGTAGGTAGCCGCTGAGTCTGGTTCTAAAATCTTTCAATCTAACCATTTCTATACTTTAGTAGTAGTAAAAAGAAAAGTTAGTTGAGCAGCCAATAGAATTTGATTTTACTATCTAGTAAGTAGGCAATTTATTAGCCCACTGGTAATTCATTATTTTGCTTAATAGCAACAATGGAAACTAAAACTTTAGTACTCACAGATATGGGAAAAATTGTTGGGTTTAGCCCCCTTAAATTATTGTTAACGCTATTTCTCCCTCACGTATTCTCCGATCAGGTTGATACTTTAAACAATCATTTATTATGCCGAAAATACATGAACAAATATACAAAAAAATCTCAATTAGTCAATCAAATATTGGTAATTACTTATTTGGTTTGATATCGAATAAAGGGAAATCACTTGTACATTATTTGGTAGATATAGTTTTAAGGACGGAGTTCTTTCCCTTTAGATAAGCTTTTTTTATTAAAGGATTTTTAAAAAATATTTTGCTTGTTTGTTGTTTTTTTGTTTTTTTTTTGCCTCCTTCCTATCCAGACTAGATATATTGAGACACTCATTTACAGATCCTTCCTTTATGCTCTCTCTCCATGAGGATCTGTCCAGTGCCACCTCTTCCCAGTTGCCAGTGTCGATTTTGAAGAGCTTCATGTCGCGTTTGCATACATCCGTATAACCTAAAAGTGGACGACCAGCGGCTCTCCTGCCTTCTATTAGATCGCCATACAGGATGTCCTGTGGAAGTCGACCTTCTGGCATTCTACAAACGTGGCCAAGCCAGCCAAGGCGTCTGCTGCTGATAACAGAGCGGATGTCCTGGCACCCTGCTCTTTGTATCTTATATATATATATATATATATATAGGACTATATAAAAGAAGTCAAAACTTTGCTAACGAAAGAAGAACAGTATGCAAGATGGGTAGAGCACTTTAAAGAGACCCTTAACCTACCGTCGCCATTCCTGACTTACACATTCAAGGACCCCTCTCCGGACAATGATCTCAAGATCAAGATTGACCCAATAACTGCAGAGGACTATAGGTTACCATGGTCATTGCAGTACTAAAGAACAACAGAGCACCAGAGCTAGACATGATGTCAGCAGAAATGCTAAAACATGGGGGACAGTGCAGCAGAATGAATGATCTCTTACATCTCTGTTGGCGAACTTCAAAAGTCCATGAGGACTGGAAAAAAGGGAGTGATTATAAAGCTTCCAAAAAGGGCAACTTGGCAGACTGCAACAACTGGAGGGGCATTACTCTCCTCTCTGTCCCGGGCAAAGTTTTCAGCATTATTTTGTTGAGACGGCTTCAACAGTCTGTAGATGAGAGGCTCAGAGAAGAACAAGCAGGCTTCCGAATGGGCAGATCATGTGCAGAGCAGATCTTCGTTCTACGAAATATCATAGAACAAAGTCTTCAGTACCAACAAAGGCTAATGATCAGTTTCGTAGACTTTAAGAAAGCGTTTGAGTGTAAAATTTGCTTTTTTTTATATATTAAAAAGGTATTTTTTTTAGTTTCAAACCCCGCTGATGGGTAATTTAAACTCAAAACCCATTTTGCTATGCTCATAGCATTTTGAGTGCGTAATTTGCTTTTTTTTATATTGAAGATGTATTTTTTTAGCTTCAAACCCCGCTGAAAGGGGGCTTAAACTCAAAACCCCTTTGGCTACGCTCATAGAATTTTGAGTTTGTATTTGCTTTTTTATATTGAAGAGGGGGTTAACGAAAATTTTGGAGGGGGGTTTTAAAATCAAAATCTTCCTTCAAAAATGTGTTCTTGGAATTTAAATTGGGGATTGTCGTTTCTATTTTTTTTTGTTTTGTTTTATAGAAGAGGAAGATTTAACTGCAAAACACCCTAGTATGGGGTTTTAAACTCAAATCCCCTTGGCTGTGCTGGTGCAAGTGATGGTTTAGTATTAAAATCTCACCTAAAATAAGCAAAATCAAAGAACAAATTCAGTCACTAAATTCCGACACCCCCACCCCCTGCTACGCCCATGATATATAGGCCTATGTATATATATATATATATAGTCGTTCAAAAATAGCAAGCAGAGTATATAGAATTATTTATTAGCATCTAGACTAGATAACGTCTGTAATCTTTAAGATAATAGGGCCTATATCTAAGTCGAGATTAACAAAATGTGTACAAGTGCTCTATTGCTTTAAATATTAGAGCATGGAATGGACTGCCTGAATCAGCCAGGAAAATCAATATGATTTGGCAGATTTTAAGTCAAGACAAGATTAACAAATTGATACGCTTATGACGTAATTATTTTGTTATCGTATGAATTACAATCGTACGTAATTCAAAAAAAAAAAATTAAAATTTTATACTTCCTAAGCATTTCATGTGACTTAAACTTTGCTAAGTCATTGGTTTTCCTGGCTGACTCAGACAACCCATTCCATGCTCTAATGGCTGTAGGGAAGAGAAAGAATTTGTTCTAGCATATATGGAATAAGAAATGTGAATTATTGATACTGTAATTCTCCTTTGAAGTAGCATCTCTAATTTATAAGATAAGATACATGTAGAATCAATATTTATTTAGGCTATTTTTACTAATCTTTTTTTTAAACTAGCATTATAGATGGAAATGTTGAAGTAACGTCTGTATCATATAAGATAAGATATATGAAATGGTTTCTCCATAGACATATTTTATGTCTATGGGTTTCTCTCTAAGTTCTATTACTAGATGGATATATTAACAGCTTTATAATAAAAATTCATTTGTTAAATTTTCCGATACATGTTTTAACAAATCAAAGCAGTCAAAAACAAGTCGCGACATATTATTCCATTAGGTACGATGTGAAATAATGGTAAAAAAAAAATAGATCTATTTCTATTCACAAGAATGTTTCGGAACGTTAGATTTTAATAGTGCTGTTTCTATGGAATATTTTTAATTTATAGATTCTTATTTTCTTTTTTATTTCGAACGAGGTTTTATATGTAGTTTTTATGCAGTGTCAAACGACACGACTTCAACCTAAAAATACCGACTTTTCTCTATTCTGTTGTTGTTATGGACGCCTAGAAATTAGAAAATGAAAAGCTAGATGCGTAGATCGAGAATCTATCTGTATTCATTATCATTCATTATAAAATTATTATTCAATATTATAATTACATTTAATTATTATTACATTAAAAATATTAGACTGGATCCATACACTGCCTTAGATCAGGACTCTTACAAACACTTACAGATTTTCAATCAGTCTCAGAATCTATATAAAATATACTAGTATCAGATCACTAGTCTATGTCTATAGTGACTTACTAGACAGTATAGTTGAGTATAGAGTTCAAGTAAGTTCAAGAGAGAAGATAATTGAATGGTATAGATCTAGATCTACGTCCTACACATTTCATGTGTCAGTCTTGAATCTAGTCATGCAAATTAATCAATACAAAACCTAATAGTGTAATAAAATACTCAGAAAGAAACAAAGATCTAGAAATCTAGAGGCACATTTCTTATGCCAGTTATGCTAGGATTAATTCATACAAGTGCCCTTCCTTCCCTAGTGCCATTTGAGAAGGGAATCGATTGCCTGAAAAGCTTAACTCGCTGATTAACATGCATGACTTGATGGCATAGGACACAATTATTTTCTCTTTTGAAGTAATGTCTGTAATCTATAAGAAGATAAATGAGCACTATGATTAAATGCACTTATAAATCAACTTATAATGAAGATCTTTACATCTTGGACTTGACTTTTTCTGATACTATTCTTATCTACTGATAATGGTGGGAAGCGTGGTCAAAAGGCTAAGCATTCTTGAACTTGGCTTGGCTTGCTATGGCTACCTATGAAGGGGACTCGTTCTACACACCCGACTTGAGCAGAGTTGTTTTTACTGAGCGCCTAAAGGCAGCACCGTAAACCTTCTCCCAGATACCCCCCCCCCCCCCCCAACTGGTTCACAAATAAGATTGGACCATAGCACTCAGAGCATGCTATAAGCATGAAAGTAGCGCTATATTAAAGCTGTAATTATTATAATTGGGAAATCATGGCACTCATGCACATAGATCTACAGGTCATACTAACCCAGTAACTATTATACAGTCCAAAGATTAGGCTGCCTGGTCATGTGGTATGTGCTCTGAACTGCCACCCTGATGGTCATGGGTTCAAAACCTGCCCACTACCATAACCCACTGTGTCATGGGAGGTTTGGGCAGGATTTAATTATCTTCATTTCTGAAACAAACAATATAACAGATCGAAATGTCATTCTTTGCTGTATGAATGTGTTGATATAAATCCAAAACCAGCAAAAACAAAATTATTTATGAATGTATACATATATATATATATATATAAGACTGGCTTGTCTTCCAGCCCGAAGATTAATGAGGAGTGCTATACAACCCCAGCTAAGATCTACATAGTTTGCCACATCCAGTACAGACATAACCATTGTCCACCCGGGATTAATTTAGATTCTCTTTTCACATGTCTGAACTGAACAAGTATAAATGTGGCTCAAAACAAAATATCTATTGCAACTCATTGTTAGTATAGCTATATAGGTTTTTTTTTGTTTTAGTAAGTTTTGGATATATTTTTTCATAATTGAGATTATTGCATGTGATTTCAAAAATACCTCAGTTTGGTAGGAGATGGAAGCAGGCAAGGTACAAACTCAGGTCTATTGTTTGTGACGACAGTCCAAAGGGCATACCACACAATTGGGAAGCCATCGATAAAAAGAAACAAAAAGGTTCACTTTAAAAATATCTAGATATAGCAGTTAAATAGTGATTTTGAGTTAGGATATCTGAGTTAAAATAGTTTAAAAATTTGTATTAGTTTAAATCTTAATTGTATTTATAAATTGCTGTAATTGTTGTTAACCATTTATTCTGACACTATTTGTTCACTCCACAGTTAATATGGTTTAAATAATGACTGTAAAGCAATAACATGGATTTCTAATGACTGACTACTTAGAAAAATCAGAAACAAAAAATGGCACATTAAAAGTGATCTAGCTAGATCTAGATTTATAGGTGCAAAGTTGAAGAAACAGAATAAAATGCAAGGCACTGGATTGGTCCCAGCTCGGTTTCTTACATTGATTGCACATTTGGTGCTTGTGATTGTTGTCTTTTGGACACGAGTAAGTTGATAGTTCACCATTATGGTAGAAATAGTACATATGCCATTGTTGTGGTATTAAATTGTATAGTTTTGTATTTTAAGCTTTCAGTAATGTTTCTGTACTTCTGGAGGCTTTATTAATGTTCAGCAGTTCTTAGGATGAAAGACTTACAAAGCTCAATGAGAAATACACTATGATAATTCGTGACAATCTATGTTTACACTTGACATCTAATTTGAGAAGTCCCAGGTTTGAATCCTGGTGAAGATTTTTTATTTCAGAATCTTTAGGGTGCCTCTTTACCAACAACTTAGTCATTTACTGATAATTAGTTAATTTTTATTTTATATGGAAAATGTACTAAATTATTAAACAATAGACTAATGTAGAGAATTGGGTGGTTCGATAAAAATGTTATTCTAATAATGGACTAATAAAACCTTACATTTTTATTATATATATTATATATAGAATAGTTCAGTAGCAAAACACATTGGCCTTCTATTATTAGGGGCTCGAGTTATTTTTTAAAAAATTGCTGCTAAAAGTGTAGTATGAAAATATAATAATTAACTCATAATAATTGGTGCCAAAATAGGTCAGCTTTTAAAAAAAGTATTATTTTTACTTGTTTTTTTGTTTTTTTCGCTTTATTTTAAAGAAATTATTTCAGAACAAGATAATAATTTTTTTTCATTTCTACTATAAGGATGAGAATGTCAAAATGTGTCTGCCTGAAGATTACACTTCAAGTGATTTCAATGACAAAGACATTGAGTAAGTTGGATTTTTTTTATTATCTTACTATATAACTTTATATTTGAGTGAACAAAAAAAAATTTCTGAATTGTTAATATTATGCTCATTTTTTTTAAACATTTGGAATTTCTGAGTACCATTAAAAACTACATGGTGATGTAACTCATCAATCAAGCTGAAAAATTTGATCTTTTTCTGTTCTAAGGCATTTTTTAATCATAATAATCATCTGTCTTTGTGTTCAACATGGAACATTGGGTCTCGGCAGAAACATGCTACTCTTTACAATCTCTTGCTATCTCTTTTATTGCTACCCAGCTCTATCGTCACCTCTTAACTTCATCTATAAACACTGTGTCACGATTTTTCTTTTTTTTACTTTCTCTATGTATTGTGCCCTGGAGCTTCCCATCGAAGGCCTGTCTGTTGTGTTGTTGGCTCTTTTCTTAGGGTGTGACCAGTACATTTCACTTTCTTTCTAAGATATGCACCTCTATTTTTCTCTGTCCTCACATCTCTCATAGTTTGATTTTAGGCATTTTTATGGACAAGCTTAATTTTTTTTAATCTGCATGTCTAAAATCTGATTATTACAGTCAACATTTGGTCAGTGCAAAATAAATATTTAAGCTATATCTTAATCCTCTATTATGCTTTTATGTCTAAAAAGTAACTGCTTGCATGACTTCAACCTTCCAAGTGAGATTGAAAAGGCCATTTTTGGTAAAACTTCCCATCTAGATCTATTACATGATACTACCAACACCACCATGCCGGTAGTAACGTTGTGACCAGATGACCTTAGAGATAGTGCCACTTACGTAACATTCTTCAAAAGGGGCCTCGATGGGAAGTTTTAACCATGTCTCTCTATTACTTCTGCATAATACTGCTTGCATTGTAACTAAGTATCTTATCTTACTTAGTTTCATATTCTAAATGAGTTTCACTACACAAGACATCCTAATTATTTGGGTTGAAGGCTTCCATTAATCATATATCACAACAACAAACTGCCTTTACTTTTCTCCAACTAATGTCAGGTAGCCATTAGAGCTGGGTGGACTCAGAGACAACCTAAAGATCCCCACCCAAAAAAAAAATCCTAGTCTTCACCAGGATTCAAAGCCAGGATTCCACAATTCGAAAGTCAAGTGCTTTACCACTCAGCCACCATGCCTCCACTGTTACTAAGCAACCTCACAATTTACTAACAGCAAGAATGAACATTTCTCAGATAGATCCACCCATCTATCTAAGTGCGCCTCAGCCCGTAAAGGACTCTGGCCTGGCTTCAGCACATCCTTCCATTGAGATCTCTCTTGAGCTTTTCATCTCTGTGCCTGAACTTTAAGTTGTTTATCTGTCAGCATCAATCCATCTTATTTGTGGTCTTCATTTGGGTCACCAGCCTGTTGGTTTTTTAATAGTATATATGAAAAGCAGATACCTTAAGAGTTTACAGGTTATTTGGCATAAGAAAGCTAATAATTTAGCAGATTAGTTTCTATTAACTTAATATGTACTAACAAAATTGAATCTCTTCAAATAATTAAGCAGCCACAAAGCTCTTTTAAAGCCTTGAATTCCATAAGATAGTGAATTAATTAGCCATTACACAACTACATAGATAATCTGTACTTTTCTTGAAATTACTCAATTATTTTTTTCTGTCTTAAGTGTATTTATATAATAATATGTATTAGCAAATGATAATTGAGGCTTTCATTGTTTTTATTCCAGGATGATTGTTGCCTTGTCAATAACTCTTGGACTATTTGCTGTGGAGTTCATTGGTTTCATGGGTGGAATCACAATGTTCATGCCATTTCAAGCTCTCTTATGTATCCTTTGTTACAGGCTGATATGTCTATATTGTTAGGATCTAGGAAATAAGCAACTTGTATTCTAAATATAGATATGGGTACAAGAACCTATTGACCGTGATGTGTCACACAGAATAAGGAAGCAGAGGGTAGAAAGCATAAAAGGTCAGTATGACTTAGTGATTAGTAGCTTACACATTGTATATAGATCTTGTAGCTTGACTAGAAGCCATGTCTCTATGATGCAACATTTTGGGACTTAGAGATGATCACTCCCATACTTTACGATATCTAAAATATTTCTTTCAAAATGACTAAAATAGATTTTTTTCTGAGCTATTTTGTTTGCGCTATTTTGATGGGGTACCGCCATCTGAGTCTAAACTAAACTACTGGATGTCGTAATCTGCAAAGTTTGGACATTTGTTCAGCCTCAATATATAGGGCAAAGAGAATTTCATTACAAATGTTGCATCAGGGTTTCTGAATTGCTGCTTAAATTGTTGAAGTAAAACTATACTGCAAAAAAAATCGTCCTTCCCTTTTCCTTTATTAACCTTCTTTTGTTCGAAGTCTGTGTTCATGAGTTGCTCCGTAATGAATTTATTTCCATTGACTAAAATTGCCCTCTGTATCCTCTGGCAGTATGTCCGTGTTTATATTTGTCACCCCCACTTTTTTGTTTTCATTGAAGCTTGAGGATTGTTTCATAATTTGTTTGGTAATAATGCAATTTGAGTAATGTCTTAATCTACTTCAGACTATTATGTAAATATCTCTCCACCATGGTACAAATATGCTTGTTACAACACATTTGAAACAAATACAAAAAAAAACCTCCGAAAAAAATTGTCAAAAAAACAACATTTGGTCTTAGGCGACCCCTGGTAAATGGTCATTCTGGGGGGTCATGACCCACAGGTTGAGAACCCCTGCCTTAGAATGATTGTTATATCTAAAGATAAAATAAAGGACAAGAAATGCCTTGTCTCTTTTAATCTATCAAAAACTGCCTTTCTAAGATTCACAGAATCCTGATTGGACAAATTTCAACTTCAAATTTCAGAAAGATGCCCATTCAGAACTAATTTCTCAGTTTTTCTTAATTTAGCATCCGAAGAATGACATTATAAAATGTGTTTTTCATAACTTTTCATCATGTAATTCTTTCAGAAAGAAATTTCCCTTTCAGATCTTGTGATCGATCTATAGGTAAAGGTCATCTGTTTCTGTGGCCCATGGTTAACAAGGGTGTCATGTGACCAGCACAATGAGCAACTGCCTTTACTTTTGCCCAGCTAATCACATGTACCCATTAGAGCTGGGTGAACACAGAAGGGCCCCAAAGAACCCGAAATTTAAAATCCAAGTCTTCACAGAGATTGGAACCCAGGTCCCTAGGTTTGAAAGCCAAGTGTTTTACCACTTGGACACCGCACCGCCCTTTCAGAAAGAAAAGCTAGATTTAATCTGATTTGCTGTGTCAACAATATCATTGCATGCGTTATTATTACTACTGACATATGAGTATACACCTATATATTATATATACATTAGTATTGATTATCTGATTCTTTGATAGTGTTATTATTTTGCTAAAACTTTTTTAGGCTAACTAATTTGTGAATTTTCCTTGACTGACTACAGCAACAGCAGCTCACAGTGGAGCGGCCATAGCATTAGCCTATTTTTTGTTTGACCAGTGGCCCTGTCATTGGTACTGGTACATTTTTGGTTTCTGTTCAGCATTCCCTGCATGTATGGAGATCATTTATATCATAGGAATACTTTGTTTCAGAAAAGGATACTGAGCAGCAGATTGTATATACTGTGTATCATAGCAGAATATTTTTATTTTTTAATCACCTGGTATATTTTCTATTTATTGTAATAAATAAATTTAAGATTAAAACAAAGTCTGTTTTACTTATTTGTTATAAATACCACTACATTTATTACACCAGCACTCAACCAATGCTATTTTGTAGAATAATTTTAGATAAATTTGAAACATAAAACTTATGCATTTAGGATGTAGGACGTAATCATCTTCTTTTTTGAAGATAAGCATAAAAGACACATTTAAGAAGGCCTTGTTTGAATGATAATAATACTATGTAAATAACAAGAACCAATATATAATGCATTAAAAAATGTGTTTGTGAAAAATTTTGTCTAATCCACAAGTTAACATCTGTAATCTAAGCAAGGAACTAATCTCTTTTAGTGTTACGACAACTATTGAGTATTTCTTGGCTATCGCAGAGATGAAGTCTTAAGTATGAAGTATAGAATTTTAAAAAAGACATTTAAAACACATACCTTTAATATTCATGCTGATTTTAGATTATCACTTTAAAAAAAAATTATTTATAACAGTAAAACAACTTAAGTTGTTTAAATAGACATGTAGAAGAACATAATGATTTTAAACAAATGAACATGCACAATTTTGAATCATTCGATTAGCATCATTATCTATTGTCACGAGTCGAGTCTGTGACCTATTTCGACCAGTTTCTAGAAGCGAGTTCAAACCAGTGCAAGTGTCCAGCGTAAACAAGTCAATTTTAGGTATCCAATCAAAGAAAGAGGTTAAGGGGAAAAAATAGCACATGTCAGCTTTTAGAAGGTCAAAGTTACTAAAATAATTATCTGAGAAGGTTCCATGATTCTGGAATGTACGATCAAAGAAAGTATAAATTAGGGGAAAGTCAGTTAGACGGGGTCCTCGCATAGTAGTAGTTCTTGTAGAGCGATGGTCCTCGCTCAGTCCTCGATTAGTAATAAGTTTTGTGATATTAGCGGGTCCATTAGTTAAAGTTTTATTAGTTGAAGTTGAAGTTATACTAAGTGAAGTTTCATGTATCTTTTTTAAGTTTTATTTATGAAGTATATCAAGTCAAGTTGTTATTGAATTGAGAAGTTAATTTGATGTGAAAGTTGAAGAAGTATTATCAAAGAAGTTTTAAGAAAATACAGAGAGATGTTTCTTTCTTCATTTCATTGAATTGTCAAGTTTGATAATATAATCCCTGGCAAGTGTGATCGTCACATCTATCAAATAAAATTGTACTAGAGGATTTTTGATTAACAATAAATGCTATTAATTCAAATTTATTGTTTTTTTAACATGACCAATACAAGTGAATGGAAACAAATGCTTTAATATTAATAGAATGAAACTTTCATTCTCAAAACAAACCCCCCTTTTTTAAAAAAAAATTAAGAATCTTACTATTTTGTAAAGCAGTTATATAAAATAAGCGTTTCAATCTTATGGCTGAGTTGGTAGCTTTATTTATCCTATTATGTCTCCTCAGCCTTTGAGCTGTCTAGTACAGGCTGCATGCCATCTGATCTTGGTCACAGCCTTTTTCATGGATATAAACCTTGTGGCCAGTTTGAAAACATTATTGTATTTTAGCATTGAGTCTGGATCCCTTAGATTATTTCTCTGTATTCTTCCGTCAGGCATGTGTTTGAAATGTCCAAGCCTACATTCTCCCATTTCATAATTGACTTGTTTAGTTCTAAAGCATTCTGTCCTAACTCAAAAACATCTGCCAATCCTATGGGTGCCCCCATTGTCTCAAGAAAGAAGGACCCATACATATAATGTAATAAAATAGGGTACATCCAAGTTATAATGTTATTAATTATGAATAGAAAATAATATTTAGTACCAGCTTCGTTTTTTTTTTAAATCTTTCTTTCATGTGAGGTAAAAATAAAACAAATACAATTTAAATAAAGTGTTGTTTAACTGATACTCCTATAAAAGCCTTTACAGTATCAATTATTCATAGCCATATTTACTCCTACTTTGATATATACAAAAATCATTAAAATAAAAAAAACTATAATAATACCTACTATATAGTTGTATTAAAAAAAAACTATAATAATACTATAATAATGATTTATGATTCATGATTTAAAAAAACAACAACACTATAATCACATATTTATTTAAAGCAACAAAAGAATAGATTTGTAAATAATAATGATAGGAATAAAATCGTATGTTTTTGATATGGTAAATAAATCAAGCAACAGTAAATGGACAAGACAATAACAGAGCATGAATGCCTTAGTCTTTGAAAATGCCAGCATCTTAGTGCTAACCTTTCTAAATGAGATAAATGTAAGCAAAATAAATCTGTTAGATATACAAGCAGACAATTAAAAGTAGTTTGTAAAAGTAGATGAGGATAGTTGCCTGGAGCATGGTATACACTTCAGACTTTGATCACTTTGGTCCTGCTCACTGACATTCCCTGCTGTCTTGCAGGAGATTTGGTGTAGGGCATAAAAATCTTGATTTCTAAGTGAATGTTTAAAATAATTTAACAATTTTTTAAATTTGTTCTCGTAGATGTAACATTTTTAAAGTTGTAATAAATTCATATAGTGTCTGACATTGTGATTAGTACATTATGACTTTCAAAAAAAATAAAAGCGCATTTTTTAAAAATAATATAGTAATTAGTTATGGGTCAACCCGTAATAAGGCATTTTCTATTAGATGTCTCTTGTGTACCTTAAAAAGAATATGTGTAGAAATAAATGGCCTCCTTCAGTTGCGAAGCGACTATGGATCATCTCATGGAAATGAGATGAATGCCTGGGTATTAGCTGTGGTCGGAACGATGTCGCCCACACATCAGTTCCCTCCTCTCCACACAGCTGATGTATCCAAAGTAACGGCAGTGCCGATACAGTCTGGGTTCAGCAGCGTCGCAGGTTCTACCAGAGTGTAGCACTAGGTGCTGCAAACTGCCTTAGGGTCGCCAGCTCCTTTTACTCAGGGTTGACTCCCAAAGCCTTTCCCATGATTGGGTATAGCTGCTGATTAGAAAAATAAGTGATAATGACTATTTAAGAAAGGGAAATAACTAACTACAAAGAAATACATCTTTTAGCAAATGTTCATTGAAATTGAATTTTTGGAGTATACATTTTTACACATAACATTGATTGGAATATTGACTTAACATGATTATTAGTTCATTTTCAAATACAATTGAATAACTTGTTTCAGTCCTGTCAAAGCTATATAGCTGCACTCTCTTTCTAATCTTCAAGAATGACCTCCAGGACCACATTTCGGTCAATAAGACACTTTATGCAGACTACCTTTTAATTTGGACTACAGAGAAATATCCAGTGCTGACTAGATCCAAACTAAATAGAGCCCTCACAACTATCTCCACATATTCAAAATTATGGAAAATGGAAATAAACAAAGAAAAGTCAGTTTATTCAATCTTTAGCCACAGCAACAAAACAGCAAAAAGAAACTACATCCTAAAAATAGACTCTCAGCCAATAAATAAAGAAGAAAATCCAACATATCTTGGTGTAAAACTAAACCAAAGGCTGTCTCTAAAACACTTTATGGCAGATTTAAAAGAAAAAGCATCACAAAGATTAAACATAATAAAACATCTAGCAGGAACATCCTGGGGAGCTGAAAAGAAAACCTTAAGACATTTGGATACGTCAGATCTGTAATGGATAACTGTCTCTCCATACAAGTAGCTGCCAACAAAACCTATCAATCATCATTAGATACAATTCAAAACCAAGCCTTGCGGCTAATTAGTGGAGGTATGAGAACTACTCCCACAGCAGCCTGTGAAATAGACTCCAATATTGAACCTCTTAAGTTAAGGCGCAACAGAGTAGCATTAGAAGCTATTGAGAGATACAGAAGATTGGAGGACGATCATCCAAATAAATTACTAACACAGAGAAATAGGAAAAACAACCAAAAAAAGCAAAGGACTCTGATCCAACTTACTGACGAACTAGCCCTAAAACACCACCTACCCAATAGCAGAGAAAAAATTACCAGATTTTTAAACACTACACCCGGACTAAACTACAAACAACCAACTATCAAAACACATTTAATAAATAACACCTTAACAAAAGAATCAAATCCACTGGAGCTCAAAGTAGGCACGCTTGAAACAATTGAAAGCTATCAAAAAACAGCTATCCATATTTATACAGACGGATCGGCTTTCAAAGCCACCATCAATGCTGGTCTTCCCTAAAAATAAACACTTTGAGATAAGCGCACCCTGTGGCGATTACTGCTCAAACTTCCAAGCCGAAATTGAGGCAATTACCATAGCACTACAGACAGTGGAAAACAAATTATATGAAGGAGTGCAACCACCATCAGATATTGTTGTCTTTACAGACTCCCAATCTACTCTGCAAGCACTTAACAGCAGCACCTCAAACAGCCCAAGAGAGTTGACAACACTCATTGTGATAATCCATCAGATGATATCAAAATTAAATATCAATATCACACTACAGTGGATCTTTGGACACATTGGCATTATGGGAAATGAAAAGGCAGATAAGCTATCAAAGGCAGGTTCATCTATGGAACAACCAGATAGACTTGTTAACTACCTCACCCTAAGGTCTATGTTAGTCAACAATCACAAAGAAAAGTGGCTCAACCAATGGGTATCAGGAAACACAGGCAGAGCCATGTACAAAGAAATGACTACGCCTAACAAACTGGACAGTATTAACTTCCTCCCCCGCAAAGAACAATCTACAATCTTCCAACTAAGAACAGGACACACACCACCATTAAAACCACCTGAACAAAATAAACTCCACACAACTCCCCCTTTGCAGACACAGCGCCCACCCCTTTGAAACCGTAAACCATATCCTCTTTGAATGCCCCTCCCTAATCCACCTTAGGCAGACCCTACTTCCACTACAGCCCAACATAACCAACACCCTGTACGGCAGTGCTGAACAACTGAAGAAAACAGCACATTTTTTTTCCTTGGCACAGTCTGCAAAAGAGCTAACAGCTCAGCAGCAATAAAGCTGGCTAGATGAAGAAGAAGAAAGCTATATAGATGTAATTATCATGTGAATGACTTTTTAAATATTTCATTTTCAGTTATTGTATTTAAAATAAACAAATACAAGTAGCTACAAGTTTCTTTCACAATCTTATTTTTTTACTACAATAGAAACTTACTTTTAGACTTTGAACTTCTAATTTGAGTTGAGCAATGTTTTACTCAAAAGACTACTTTCTGGCTCATTTCTAGCTTCAACGCATCCAGCTCTTGCTTTAATGTTCAGCATTCATGACAACTAGATTGTGATTTGTCATGATCTAAAAAGAAGACACACAAATAAAAGCCCACAATTTCTGAATGAAATATTCATCTCACTGAGAAAAACAGTTACAATAGCATGTCAAAGCCCATTTGGACACATAATTTTTACACTAATTTATAATGTTAACTTTCATCTCAAAATAGGAGAATTGACACTGTATGGAATAGGAAAAAAAAAATTGTTTTCTGTAAGTGCTAAAAATTGCATTGGAGTCTGGTGGCTGAGTGTGGTAAAGCACTTTCTGAACCTGAAAAGGAATGTCTCAAGTTTGAATCCCAATTAACAGAGTTTCTTGAACTTCAATATTTATAGGACCTCCTTGAGCTTGCACAACTCTAATGTGTACTGGCAACACCTTAATAAGCCATTAGTCATAGAAACATACATCTTCTTAGCTACAGAAACACAAAACTGTGATGAGGTTAGTTGTTCTCTCCCATCCTTTCAACATCAATAGCACAACATGGCCTATAAAACTTTCAACATCTCTGCCATCCTTTCAAATGTAAAATGTATCATGACTGATGTTGGATTGTTATCAGGAGAAAAACAATTACAAACCTTGGTTTTATCTATGACTATGATGACCTATCAAGACATTAAAATGAACTAAAATATCTTGTGCACGGATAGACCATGGTCAGCATTTAGTATGATCTTCACTGGAACAAAAAAGATTATGACTAGCCACCCAATAGCCAAACAGGTAATAGGGAAATATCACAGTCAAATATTAGCTAGAAAAAGTTTTCTAAATTATAGTTTCAAACAAAATAAATAGCAAATGGAATGAGAAAAAGTGCCTCTTAGAGCCAAAGTGTGAAAATATTGGCCAAGTCAATTTTTTATAAAGAATTTGAAGCAAGTCTTTTACAGAGATGTATTTGTCATAGAAATCAGATGTTTCTAATAATATTCTAAATATTCCATAATGCCTGATTATGTGACATGAGCTCTAGACAGCCATCACAATGGTTCTGCATTCAAACCCTACCCCCTGGCATTCCCTGCTACCTTGCAGGAGATTTGGGCTAGGACGTAGTAATCTTCATTCGTGGAGGAGCATCAAAAACAATTGAGCACATACAAATTTGAAAATTCTTAAAAATAGAGTCCTATCTATTGGAAAATTTCATGATAAACGAAACAATGTCAAAGACACTACATTGAAGTTACAAACAGAGGAGCTTAAAAAGCTTTGATCCTGCACTGCTCAAATGTGCACACAATCATTCAGGTAATTTTTGAAAGACATAGTTTATCACCACTTCTTTTATTTTATGCACCAGATACACCAAAAAGCTGGCTATTTATAGGTTTTCTCTCAGGTATGAAAATCTCATGTACTGCCTGTTTAATGATTTAAAGATAACCATTAATGTATTTTACCTAAGGTATCATTGACTTGCAATGAGATAGTGTAGTTGCTTTCATTATCACTAAAGTCACTGTACATCTCTTGGTTGTCATCAATTGTTTGTTCTATGAAATTAACTTTGGATTACACTTTTTAAATTAAATTAAAATCAGAAAAATAAAATTATAGGCAAATTACACAATGTGTTTTGTACTAGAGATCTAATATCCATTTTCCTGGTTTGGATCTAGATGTATAAAACTAAAAGAGCTACTGATGTCACAATTATCTGTGTCATGCTCAAAATAGATTGGCCATAGAAACAGATGACTATCTACCCAATAGATTGCAAGGTCTGAAAGGGGAAACTTTACTTTTTTTCTTCTTGTTCAGGATTTCTATATGCTACCATCACAAAGAAGAAATAAGACACCATTTACAAAAAACAAATAGATACAAAAACTCTTTTGTTCCTTTGGCAATCAAATCATTAAACAATATGTTATTTGCTGATGTGAATTCCACATATAATGTTACAGGGGAACTGGGGTGTGAAAGCATATTTTGTGTGCTATTGTATAAATTGTTTGCTTTTATACTGAATTGTTACTTGTACTGCACAATTGTGAAACAAAGTTCCTCAAGGATAATAACAATTATTATTATTACTAATTTTTTTAAAAGTTGAAATTCTAAACAAAACAATCAGATGAACTAATATAGCATTAACATTAGAAAAATATATTTATATGTGACTGTGAACTAAATGAACAATATGAACTAATATAGCATTAACATTAGAAAAATATATTTATGTGTGACTGTGAACTAAATGAACAATATGAACTAATATAGCATTAACATTAGAAAAATATATTTATATGTGACTGTGAACTAAATGAACACCTACCTGACTATGAAATTTGTTGATAACCTCAAAAAGCATATATTTTTTTCCATTTACTACCACCAATGTCAAAAAGATCCAGAGTTTTTCTGACTTGATCATCCTGAAAAGAGTGGTACTTCTTGCAGTTTTGATGCTGTTCTTGAAGAATGAATTGAGAGCATATGTGTAAGGAGGTACAGTGTCTTTTAGTACACTTCTGCCTATCATTGTTGTAATACTTACATATCTGGGGAGTAGTCATTTTACAGCAACTCAAAGGTAGTCGAAATAAGGTCCTCAATTCAAGTTCACTCAGCTTATCAAGATTGTTTTTCTTCAAGAGATGGAAATTGTGTTGAGAATGGAAATCATGAAATAATTTTTATTGGTTCATTCAATTGGAAGTTTAGTTTGACAAGTGGCCACCTCAGGGTAACTACTACCTATTCTGCTAATGTGAACCAGCTGGCTGGCGTCACTAAGACTGGTGTCATCCAGTGAGGTTAGCTAAGTGTGTCAACCCCTCCCCAACCTCCCAATCAGCTTTCCCTTTAAAAAATTCCAGTTAAAAAATATTGATGGTTTGTTCTTTTCATTACACAGTTAGCTAATCACCCACATTCCTTAACTGTTAGATAACTGTAAATTGAGAGGTGATTCTACTTCAAAAATACATTTTTATGATATTTTACCAATTATGGAGATAATTTAAATAAAAGCATCGACTGAACATGTTTTTTTTATTAAACCTTAAATAGCTCGTACTGATATGCCTTTTCATTATCCTATTTTGAATTGCAATGATGAATGAAAAAAAATGCAACCTTTTGTAACAAATATTTAAGGGTACAAACCCTTTTTAAAATGTGTTAATAATCTTAATATTCAAAAGAGTACAAGAAATAACTAAGCTTCATACAAATTACAAGTTTCCTTTTCTGGATTTAAAACTTGTCAATAACTTCACCCTAAGTCAATTTCTTTTATGATTTTATTTTCAGTAGACAGTAATGCCAGATTTGAAAGTTGTGTCTGTCCCTATGCTGCCTTTAGATGAACAGACAGAGAAACTTAGATGGTGTGATCTTCATGTGCACAGAGATTGTGATGGTGTGATCTTCATGTGCACAGAGATTGTGATGGTGTGATCTTCATGTGCACAGAGATTGTGATGGTGTGATCTTCATGTGTACAGAGATTGTGATGGTGTGATCTTCATGTGCACAGAGATTAAATTGGTGTGATCTTCATGTGCAAAGAGATTGAGATGGGGTGATCTTTGTGTATAGAATGACTTAGATGGTGTAATCTTGATGTTACAATGAGAGATTGAGAATGGGTGATCTTTATGGTGCACAGAGACTGAGATCTTATGATCTTCATGTGCAGAGAGACTGAAGCAATACAAAAATTGACAATGTTCCTCCTATCCTATCAAGCATTGAATCTATTACTAATATTACTATTTTTAACACTGACACATACATAAAAATAAAAACGACATCTTCTTATATCTTTAAATCTTTATTACATAAATAAATGTATAAAAAAGTGGAGGTAATTACTATAACATTCACAGTGCCCCCACCTGAGGGGAAGAAGAGGAAACCGTGTCTCGTATTCTTTTCGACTGCTACAGACTTGCTGATCTTTGTCTCGACAGGTCAGGGAAACCAAAGTTCTCGACCTGTATAGTGACATGTATGCCCTATGCAGGACAGCGGGGTTTCTGTCCAGGGCTTTTGCAAGAGAGGATGAGCCCTCACTCAAATGGAGTTGATGATGATGATGATCACAACATTTAAAAAAAAATATAGGTACACAATTTTGATGAGACAAAAATGAATCAGAAAAAAAAATATGTCAAAAAAATGCACTGGACAGATCCTCATGGAGAGAGAGCATAAAGGAAGGGTCAAAGATTGCAGATGCCATACACAACAGAAGCAGAAAGAAGGGTGAAAATGCAACGGCGCCTGGTGATTATATATGCCCAACCTGCTATCACAGCTGTGTATCAAGGATTGGCCTCTTTAGTCACACAAGAAGTTGCAAAGGGAAAAGATCGTCTCTCGAGACGTAAAATAAAGATAAGATATTGTAAAATAAACTTTACTTGATAACATAATAAAAAATATACATAAATTAGTCTAAAAAATTATCATCTAGAATTGTAACAAAGTACTGAGGTGGCAGTGTGACAAGATGCTTAACTTCCGCAATGGGGGTCTCGAGTTTGAATCTTGGTGAAGACTGGGATTTTGAGTTTCAGAATTTTAGGGTGCCCCTGAATCCACCCAATCCTAATGGATACCTGGTCTCAGTAGAGAAAATAAAGGTGATTCGTTGTTGTGCTGGTCACATGACACCCTTATAAACGTTGGACATGGAAACAGACGAATGTTAAATTATCTGCCCCTGCAGATTACAAGGACTGAAAAGGGTACTCATATGGTCTGAAGAAAAACAGACTACATCAAGCTATAAATAGTAAGAACTTCACAATTATTTTTTGAATAATTAGGACTGTACAGTAATTGTAAATCAACTAAAAATATTGAGTGTTTTAGTTGTTGTTTTTTTTTTACTTCTTTATTTCATACAAGCAATGTTTGTATGTTTGATTCAAAAAAGTTTTTTTCTAAATAGCCTTAGCAATAATTGTTAAATGGCTTTTGTTTTCATTTTTTAGACTACTCGATCACCTAGAACACTATTCAAAAAGTGTTTTTTGAAAATAATCTATTGTTTTAGTTGTTTCCCTTGCTGCAAAATACTTTTGAGTAAAATATGCAATAGCTGGCAATTAAAAATGAAAAAAAACAAACAACAGCAACAGAAATCTTTTTTAATGTTTGTTTTAAATCAAAACAATATTAGAGTTTAAATGTTGAAGACTGCAGTAGCCAAAATGGGACAAAGTATTCCTGAATTCCCTTTTAGGACTTCACTTATTTCTATGTTAATAACAGGAATAGTTAACTTGAAAAAAAGTATGATAAATCAATATGAAAACTACAATAAACATTGTTATATGAGCAATATTTTTGTTTAGCAGAAAATAGGGTTTATTTATCACTAACTAAAAAGTATATCTAATATTGTAATTATAGGCCTATATACAATAATCATGGTAAAGTTCTTAAAAAAAATAAAAAATTTCACAGATGTTATATGAACTAACCTACTTTCTAGTTCATCTTTTTTTTTTTGTTCTCTTTCTTCATTCAATGTTCTCAAGTTCATTTTTTTTATTGTCCCAATGCTCTCAGTAAGAGATGTCCATCTAATAACATGCACACCATATAAAAAGAAAGTGAAATTTCTTAAAATTTTGTATGTGCTAACTACACATTGAAGATCACAGCCCACTAAAAATAAATTTCTCAATAAAGTAAAGGTAATAATCTCTTTGTAAGTTCCACAAAATGTTTGTACAAATAATTAGTTAAAAGTTAAACCCGATATTGGACATTTCCTGGCAGACGTTTCTTGAGCACTCTTGTTTACCTAGAGTTAGGATAAACAATTTTTTTAAAAGTTATAACAGACCTTACATAAGTACCCTAAGAACAAAGTAACATTAATGAATTGTGTTTATTTCCTTGACTTGTTTCAGGAGTTTCTTTCACAATGTGTAATTCAGGTAGGCTTTGAGCATGGGACTATTACAAGTACAGTCCATAGTGCATTCCTCATGACCCGTTGAAATATAATTGTTTTTAAGTCAAACGATAAGTTGCTTTTAACCGATTTTTGAGGTAGAACATTGTATGTGTAAGCATTGAAACTGTAGTTTTAACTTTCTAATTATTTTTTTAATACAAGTCAATAGATTACAACAAGAAAATGTTATTAAATGCTGATATATCATTTGTTATTAGGTTTAGGATTGTATTATAAGTAAGCCCGTAGGAGAAGAAAAAAAAAGTATATGTTGCTAGTTGCTTAAGAACACTATCATTTTTAGCAACTCATTTTTCAACAATCAAAAGTGTTATTTTTCTGGGAACAATTCATCACAACCATTTTCTGTGTTTTTGATGATGGAGATGTGTATATGTCAATTGATTGTTGGCCAAGGAAGTACTCAGTTTTCATATATTGATTCTTTTTTTTTTTTTTGAGGGGGGGGGGGGGCGTTGGCATTGAGTCTGCTATGTTGCATTATATAAAGCATTGTTTGATGACATTAATTATTGCTTTTTGCTATGATTTTCAAATATTAGTAAATACACTGGCGATTGTTCTTCAATTATCTTTTATAGAGCCTGTATATTGCTAGTATGAGTATGTTGTGGTTTCTCGAGTCAGAGTAGCTGTTGACACATTGTTAGCATGGTGTTAGCTTTTGATGGTTATGTGTCATGTTAGAGTGAGGCTCCATGTTTGACAGGTGTAGGTCACCTAGTTTAGTTATTACTATTGTAACATTGTAATATTTTGAGATTGATCAATGGGAAATAACCCAATTATTGTTATTGAGAAGCGAGTATGTACAGAGTTACTTTTATTGGATCAAGAGTGTTATGAAGCAAAAGATAGGCAGTCGTATGCTAGAAAAGAGAGAGAGAGAAAGAGGTCATGTTTTGGTTCACTGTAGTTGAAAAGTGATATTCTAAATTTTATAACATTTTTAGAAAGTGATATTGATATTTCTTGTAAAAATAGTTAAGTCCATCTTATTGAATATTGCGTTGAACAAGAAGTATTATTTTATTCAATAAATTATAATGTGCAGTATAAATTAAAGTTATTTATTTATTTGTTGAAGTGACATGTGAAGGGTTGAATAACACTTAGAGATCTTAGATCTTGATAACACTTAGAGATCTTAGATCTTGATAACACTTAGAGATCCTAGATCTTGATAACACTTAGAGATCTTAGATCTTGAAAACACTTAGAGATCTTAAATCTTGATAACACTTAGAGATCTTAGATCTTGATAACATTTAGAGATTTTAGATCTTGATCTATTAACAGTTTATTGTACGTTGGAGAAACTCAAAAAATAAAAATAGTATTCTTATAAATTGTAACAACCAGTGTAATAAGTTGTATGTTATAACTATATTATTTAAATACTTTTGTATGTACTATGCACTATATTACTCTTTATAGACTGGATATTCTATTATTGTGTGTGAAGTTGTTTTGGTTTAGTATTACATGCCTGGCACTTATGTATGTACTTAATATCATTGAAATATTCATTCTTCATTATTAAAAATTCAGTTAGTTAACCTTATCAGTTGTATGGCATTCCCGCATACAATCCAAATAGCCCAATAGGAGTTTACCTAGCAAGGGAGATGGGAAACCAAGGAGCTGTGGGTAAGTGGCCTGCTGCCTAACAAGGAGGCTCAAGCTCCAATCCTGATGTAGACCAGACCAGGATTTTTTTTATTGGGATATGGCTCTAGCTGGGTTGTTTGCTGGGCCCCCAGCCACTACACAGAAATATTCTCCTCTCCTCCTCTCAATTACAAAAAGAGATTGGGTCAGAGTAACAAAAAGAGATTGGGTCAGAGTGGCAAAAAGAGATTGGGTCAGAGTAACAAAAAGAGATTGGGTCAGAGTGGCAAAAAGAGATTGGGTCAGAGTGACAAAAGAGATTGGGTCAGAGTAACAAAAAGAGATTGGGTCAGAGTGGCAAAAAGAGATTGGGTCAGAGTGACAAAAAGAGATTGGGTCAGAATGGCAAAAAGAGATTGGGTCAGAATGGCAAAAAGAGATTGGGTCAGAGTGAACTGAAAGATGTCCCTACAAAATAGCAATTAAAAACAAGAAAATATTTTTTAAAATCTTATATTAAGTGTACTTGTATCAATTAGTCTGGATCAGTCATGTAATTAAATTTGTATTACATCTAGACTAACAATAAAAAAAAAACATATATACATTTTTTTTTAAAAAGGGGGAATGTCCTGAATTTGAATTCATGGCTAAAGCCTTCTGAGGCTTTTCAAGCCAACACGAAAACCACTCTGCTAGTGGAGAGCCTACAAACATGGAAGATTGTATAGTTATGTATTGTTTCTATAGTCTCGTCCTATTTTTCATGTTGTGTTCACTAAGACTTAGATGATGACCTATAAAGGGGACTTAATCAGCTTATACCATCACTTCAGAAAAGTAAAAATTTTTTCCCATGTTTAAAATACCAAATAAAATAATTAATTACCAATAGTTAATTAACTAATTTTTTTTTTTTACATTTTCTTGTGTTGTCAGCATGATCCGAGATTTGGTGTGGGACAAATAATGTGTACAAGCTTTGTACCAGACAGACAGACAGAAAAGAGTTGATGTTAGCTTTGTAAAAAGAAACAGAATTACACAATTACTAGGAAAATAATGTAATTAAGAAACTTACTCTTAGACTCTGAACTTCTGATTTCAGAAGGGCAAAGTCTCGTTCTAAAGACATTACTTTCTGGGTCATTTCTAGCTTCAGGGCATCCAGCTCTTGCTTTAATGATTTGCATCCATCACAAGTAGATTGGGATCTGTCATGATCTAATGTGAAGACACATAAGTAAAAGTACATTAAAAGCCAGCTATGTATTTCCGAATTAGATATTCATCTCATTGAAAAGAAAAATTAAAATTAACTCTTATGAATCCAATTTTGTCATGTGCATAATAATTAAAGTTTAAATTCAAGGAATGTGTTTTAGTGATTTTATACATGTATATTTATTTCTTTTTATGTCCAAGAAATAAAATAGTCCATACATTAAATAGTCCATACATAAAATAGTAGTAAGGGGCAGGGCATGGTGTCTAATTAGTAAAATGTTTGGCTTCTAAATGCATAGTACTTGTTTGAATCTTGATGAAGTTTTTAAATTTCATGATTTTTAAGATGCTGAGTCCACCTAACTCTTATGGTTGACTGCCATTATTTTGGGATATTTGTTGGTTAGTCTTTGTGCTGACCACATGACACCCTAGTTAACTATCGGCCAAAAAGAAAAACAACAGATGACCTTTACATCATCTTCCCTATAGATGGCAAGTTCAGAAAAAGGTACTTAAATATACTAAAATAGAAGGATGAGGATAGTAATAGTTTCACTAACTAAAGTATAAAGAGTCTTGTACTAAAGTATAAAAAGTCTTGTACTAAAGTATAAAGAGTCTTGTACACCCTAAACTAGTAAAGTATAGTCTTGTATACCCTTAACTGTTTTAAAATACTGGAACTGAAAAAGTGAATTTTTTTCATAATTAGTATTCCTAAAACTAATATAACTTTTTAGTCCCTTTGAATAATCTGCTACAAAATTAAAGACAAAATCAATTAAGCATACCAACAGTTGTGATGACAAGGAAGCCAATACGAGGAACCACATTTTCATGGTGGACTTTAGAGCAGCGTAGACACCAGGTAGGAAGAGGCTTTAGACTTTGCCAGTAACAGCTAGATCTTTGTGGAGACAGCTTGCCTCCCAATGCGCCTAATGGGATGGGAGGATCTAAGTCTAACTAAGTAAGTAAAGTACATTACCTAAGTGATGAGTAATTTGTCGTGATCCTGAGTAGTTGCTGAAGCTTGAGCTTTCGGAATAGTTGCTCTCATTATCACTATAGTCGCTATTCATTTCTTGGTTGCCATCAGCTGACTGTTCTGTAAAATTAAACTTAGGATTTTGATTTTTGATAGTAATAATATAGTATCAGTTAAAAACAAGAAAAATATAAAAACTACTTTTAAAAAGTCAATTCCTCCTTTACACAGTTTATAGAGGAACTATTTCGCTCTTAATATTAAGCAAATGTTGGATTTTAAGAAACGGAACTTTCTTTACTTCATACCATTATCCCCTCCTACCCTTTTCCATTTCGGAAGAAAAAAAATTCTATGAAAAAATGATCACCTACCTAGGCTATGAAAGCGGCTGATAATCTCAAAAACTTCATTTTTTCTCCAATCTTTACCACCAATCTCAAAAAGATCCAGAGTTTTTCTGACTTGATCATCCTGAAACGAGTGGTTCTTCTTGCAGTTTTTATGTTGTTCTTGAAGAATGAATTGTGAGCATATGTGTAGAGATGTGCAATGTCTATTAGTACACTTCTGTCTGTCATTATTATAATATTTGCACACTTGAGGAGTAGTGGTTTTGCAGCGGCTCAGAGGTAGTTGAAACAGGGCCCGCAATTCATGCTCGTTTAATCCATCAAGGTTGTTTTCCCTTAGAAGATGTAAATTGTGTTGGGAAAAGAAATCATGGCCAAACATGCATTTTCCTTTTCGACCAAAATGACATGCCTCATTTGACTTCAGAAGAAAAGTGCGACAAAGATGTAATGCACCGCACTGACCATCACATTTTTTATTTCGTCCATCTCTTCCTTGTCTACAATGAAAAGAACAAAGAGCCAGCTTTGTATGTACACGTATTACCTCGAAACCATGGAAACCGTAGGGGCTTGATCTGTTATCAATTGTAAAGTTTCTATCCTCGTCGTTTAACACTCTCCAAATATCACCCAGTTGATTTCGTCTAAAATGCTTACTAAATAATTTATCAAAAACAACCTCTCCATGTTCATAGGAATTTATAATCTTTACTAATTTAGATGCAATAGTAGTTGGCAAATGGGCGTGGTTATTTCTTTCTGAATTAAAATCATCTAGAAAATGTGATCCCGGACGAAAATGCTCGCTAAGTCCTCTATAAGCCATGATGTATCAGAAATAGTTTTTAAAAAATATTTTGAGTCTGTTGTTTTTATCAACCAATGAAATCTTTGCAACCAAATTCTGAAAGAAAAATATTTTGATTAGCTCTTTAATGTTTGTAAACAACTGCCCAGACAGATGAACTTACCACAACTGTTAATTTGTACATCAAGTTCTGTGAAAACATGATTGTACCAAAGAAGAAAATGAAAACATTCAGTAATACTAGACCCTGGATGTCCAGCACTAAAAATTAACATTCTGTCATCGAGAAGTATATATGTCTATTTATAAAGCGCTGGTTATGAGTGTTTGTGTTTTTGCGCGTGTTAATTTTGTTCGTATGTGCATCTATACAGTGCATCTACATTGTTATTGTATAGTAGTTACGCTGAGGTTGTCAATTGTAGTCAAACCGAATTTCCATTTGATTGGAGCAATAAAAGTTATCTTATCTTATCTTATCTTAATATTCACTTGAGATTTCTTGAACTTGATTTCTTTTTGTCCCCTCCCCAATCTCTCTCTCTCACTCTCTGGTCGCTTGATTTCTCTCTCTCTCTTTATCTATCTAGGCTCATCTATCTATCTATCTATCTTTTTTTTTTGTAACAAAATAGGTGCCCTTACTCAGTGATGGATCGCCTAACTTTTAACTACTAATAAACTAATAATAAATGATAAAATGCAAGAAAATTAGGCTAATATTTTCCCCACATTGAAAAAGGGGCAGGTATGCCATACCGGTGCGTATCGTCACCAAAAAAAAGCACAGTATCTATCTATATCTATAGGCCAATCTATCTATATAAACAGTGGCATAGCTAGGGTGGGGGAGGAGAATTTGAAGATTGTTTTTAAATAAATTAAATATTACGTCACTGCCAAATAATCTTGCTTTTCACGGTTGTTATATAAGTTTGTGACCCTGTTGTATGTATTCCACACAGATTATTAACACTTTTCGTGCGGGGTTACTCTCAATTTCAAGGAGTAACTTCCATAACGCTAACTAGTGCCGTGTTACTCTCATGAAGTAGCTTGGTATTTACGGTAGTTTATTTCATCATCCTTATCATTTAAGAAGAAACCTGATAAGAGCACTGAAAACAAAGGAGACCATGAACGTGTCGAAGAGAAGTATCACTATTTAGACTCTGATTCAATGATTCAAACAAAGATACAGCAGTCGAAGAATTGAAACTGCCTCTTGGTGAGAGAAGTAGTGCTAAAGAAACTCCAGGGAAATACCCTGGTCAGAGAAAACATCTGAAGTGTGGACACCTTTGGGTTTCTTCTTGAGCTAAGACACCTCTTGCAGTCTATGGATGATGACACGCTGATGAAAAACTGTTACTTTTTCCTGTTTGACTAAATACAGGCAAATCGCTTGTTCAATGATGTCATTGATACATGAGAACTTTTCATCAACAAACCAGTACCACAATAACCAACTGACATATTGAGGAAGCTGGCTTTATAAGGTAATGATGTGTGATCAAACCATTGGAATACTGTTAACTCAGACCACTTCCATTATGAGAGATCATTCTCAAAGCTCAATTAAATTAAAAACTATCTCAGGAGCACAATGATGCAGAAAGGCTAAGCATGGCTTTAATGTCAGTGAGGTCACAAATACTAGACAGTATCGCTGTAGATGATGTTATAAATGCTTTTGCTGCACAGAAATCACGACATGAAGCAATATGAATTGAGATTTGTCACTCGTGAATTATTTCGCCAATAAACAACGGTATTATTCATTAGAAGAGTCTTAATATACTGTACTGATTTGAATGTAGGGTTATATATTTATTAAGTACATTATCTCATGTCATGATGTCGAATGTCAAAATGCAAGGGGACCTCAAAGAGGTTAAGCACGTCCACCAGTTTACGATAGAAAAGATATTAGAAAGTTCTTCACGTGCCATTGTCTGAGACGAAACGTTGATTTGTATCCACGGACCACTATCAGCAGCAAGAAAACAAAATATACGAGCAGCAGCAGCAGCATGAATTAACTGCAGAAATCTCAGGCACGGAACAGATATGTTTGAGCTTTTGATTCGTCGGTGGCTATTGTACTCAAGAAGAATTCATTGGTTTTGTCACTGTTGTTATGAGAGACGCACTGCGTGTGTCTAACGTCATTGTCAGCGAAAACATGTACAATTTTCACATCGGCAACTTACTCTGCCAAGGTTACGATGGCTGCCCCAAGGTGGCTAGCATTCAGAACTGTGTTCTGGCAAGAATTCTTGAAAAATATCCAAAAGCGCCTCCAACAGACTTAAACTTGTTATCATTGACCCGAATGACGTTTCAGATATACGTAATGCTATTGGTGTCATCAAGAATATTATCTATTTCTTCCGTAACAGTCCCAAGCGAAAGCATTCACACTAAATTAACCTCTTTTGTGGGAGACACAATGGACTGAGAAATACGAATACACTAGCGCTTTAAGTCACAACTTTAAAATAATTGTTGACTGTTTGGTGTATTTTAGAATAACGGCAGTAAGTGAAACTAGACAAACTGCATATATGTAATCAGTGCCTGCTCTCAAGTGTTTCTGATTTGTCTTTGAATTATCGTCAAATGTTCATTCGTTCTTAAACGATTTTCTGTGATGTTGCTGTCTGTCCACAGTAACATAGTAGCCACCCAACATCACATCAGCAGTCACATTAATGGCATAATAAAAACCCAACTTGACCTTGTTAACGAACACTTCAGGGATGGCATCTTGAGGAAGGCGATACTGCTGGCAGATGCACTTGGTACCGGGTATTCAGTTGCAGCTGTCGAGACTTTGCAGTCGACAGACACCGAGCAAAAACCACATGTTTGGATTTTGGGATTACTACAGAACCGTATCTTGATTCGTTAGTTTATTCATTAACGTCTCGCTTTTCAAGCAATAATTATGCTGAGTTCAAATTGTTTTGCCTACATCCTAAAACGATGCAAGAGATGCAACGTAAAGAAGAATAACAAAATTGCCAGATAAGCGTTTATCGTCCATCGAGATGTGAAGCAATGCAGTAGTATACAATTATATACAGTTTGGCAGCGTTTAATTTTTTTTTTTTTATTGATCGACCATTGAGATGCACGGACCGCACGGATAAACTTACCAAAGTGTACAGTAAATAGTTTGATCACATGTTGTTGTTTTTTAAATTTATTTCATGAAACAAGTATTAACAATGAACTTTAATATTGCATAGGAATGGGGCAGGGGCACCATTTCTTTTCTTTAATATTCTCTGTAATAAAAAAAAGTTGATGCTACGACTTTGAGCCAAAGGTGGCAGCTTGCACCCCCCCCCCCCTCCCACCTATTGCAAAAAAAATCCTGCAGGCGCCCATGTTTGTGTGTGTGTGTTTTACGTCCAAATCCCGAAATCGGCAATCTGGCCAGCCATTGCGCGAAATCCCAGAAATGGCTGTCTAATTAATAAAAGAAGTCACAGTGGTGACAGGGGCAGGGCATTCTCTTCAAAAACAAAAAAGCAGCAGCAAACTGAAAATTATCGTCACAGCAAAGCCAACCGATTTTACACAAGAATGTGCTTCATGCTGCTTCACCGCTTAAGTCTTAAATTAGCACTGGTCATTGGCCAGGTAAATCCCCAGACTTTCGCGAAGTGGTCGGCCAAAGTAGAACAAACACTTCTGATTTCAAGTACATTGGGTATTAGCCATACGCCTTCACACTTCGGTTTTGGCAGTAACATATACAGGGGGATTCAAAAAGAATGCGCCAGAATTATAATTATTATAATTATTTGTGAGTAATTTTCATATCGGCTTGATGTTGTCTATGTCGCCGGTGGTGGCGAAGCATGAAAAAAAACTTGAAGATATGTTGTTGTTTTTTTAATATAGCGCAATGGTTTTTGCGCATTTAAAAAAAAAATTATCCAGGATAAAGCTTACACCGCTTCCCAGATCCCATTGAATCTCCAATCTGGTCCAGTAACGCTAAGGCCTATAGGCCTACAAAAACATGTAGCCTACGAAACACAATATATTACTTGACTAGCGTTAGTAAAATTTGAATACTTCAATGTTTATTCTAAAACTAGATCTAGTGTTAATATACTGTATAATGTATGAAAAAGTGGCTACATTTGAAATTTGTGCTATATGAATTTAAGTTTCTTTTCTTTTTTGTAAGCAATCTTAAAACCTTCCCACACCGTTGGAGTGTAAGCGCTCCTTCTGACCCCTTTGCAGCTTCTTAGAATAAACAAGGTTACAAAGACAGTTTGTGTGGAAACACAAACTCAAAATCGGCCCCCGAAGTGATCCACCCAGGCAAGTAAAAAGGCAGGTTTCAATATTTTCAGAAAGAAAATCAAAATGAAATTCGATCAAAGACAAATTTAAATGACAGAGAAGCAGGGGCGGACTGGGTAATGAAATCGGCCCGGGCATTACCATATAAACCGGCCCACAAATGGCATGTCATACATTTTCGGTGGGGGGGGGGGGGATTTTTTACCCCACTCCGCAATTTATATATATAGTGTGTGTGTGTGTGTATGTAATTAATCTTCATTACATTCTGATCTTTCATTCTTTCAAACGTTTTTTTCTACCCTATAAAACTCTCTTCCTATAATTAGTAGAAAGACAGTACACACCGCCAATGCACAGCTAGGGAGTCCGGGGGAGTGCTGTGAGCTCCTATCAGTGGGAACCGGAACCAAAAATTATTTCCTTTATTTTAAGCTTTAAAAATGCATATTCTGAGGTATCTACAGTGCAATTAGCCTGCTACTCTTCCGCTTAAAAAATTCAAAAACCAAATCTGCTATTCAAGGGAGTCCAGCGACTGGTAGAAAATGGTAAAATGCTTTAGTTTTTGTATTGGATTGGGAAAAGAAAACCACAAAACCCCTTTTGGCTACGCTCATGAAATTTGGAAACTGTAGTTTGCTTACGTTGGCTGCACTGGGGCAGTAAGTAAAGTTTCCTTTCAGACAATGAGGTATGAGGCAAGTGATGGTTTGAAGACCCTCCCCTCCAGACTACGCCAATGTGTTATATTATAGGTGTAAGCCTAATTCTCTACAAAATATATATAGTTTGATAACGCATCGAAAACTGGATGTATGCATTCGTATGATTACATAATGTATTCTATTTATACATGTATGTAGTCTGAAAACTATAAACAATACAATAGCAGCCTAAGGAGTTTGAAGCTTTTTGGTATTACTTATAGATTACTGACTTTTCTTCTAAAAATAAGATTGTTACGTCTTAAGCATTACATGTGACAGTCTAGTCATGCATGTTGATCTGTGACTTAAAATATGCTTAATCATTGGTTTTCCTGGCTGACTCATGCAACCCATTCCATTAAAAGATAAGAGAAAGCAGAACGGTTAGAGAGGCACTTACTTGATGTGAAAAGCTCTTGCTTCCTCCTAGTACATTCTCAAAAATGCGATTTGTATATGAATATATTATGACCAATTATCTATATACATATAATTCTCTTCTTCCCTCAACAGTTTAAATGAGAAGAAGAAGTAAAGGAAAGATCACTCTCTTATTTCTGCGGATAGTCACCCCATGAAAAAAAAAGGGGGGGGGGGGGGAGAACACGTTTTCACAGCTCGCTACGGATGGCTGCGCGCTGGACTGTCAAACCCTGTCCGCTCCCATCCCCCCTTCGTCTTGCGGGAGGTCTGGACTAGGAAGTAAACTGTCGTCAACTCTGAAGGAACATCCGAAACATGTAAAACATATTACAAACACTAAATAGCAGGGCTGGACTTAAGCATTGTGAGGCTCTATTCAAAACGGATTTCGCGGGGCCAAGTTTGGGTATCTATCATTATATATATATAATTCTCTTCTTCGCTCAACAGTTTTTTAAGGACTTTTTCGTATATTTTGCAATTTCGGGAGATTTCCAGGAGCTCCTGGTTAATCGACAGGAAGGCGCGGGAAATCTGTTTTAAGTTATAAAATGGTTACATTTAATAATTTATACACCTTGAATTAGCGCGGGTCCCATGAAAGTGCGGATCCTTCGGTCGCATAGGTTGCAGTGGCCTAAGACCGGCCCTGCAAAATAGCGGCGTATGCTACGCCACCGGTCGACTAGTTTAAAATATTAATCTCCTTGCATTAAATATCGGATGTGACAGCGCTATAGATCTATAAATTATTGTAATAATTTTCATCATTAATGACTTCATACTAAGCATAAGTTTGCCATTAATTATAATAGCATACAAATTTATTTATATCTAGATTAAATAATTTTTTGTAAGCCTTAAGTGTAGTATTTTTAGATCAAACTTATTAAAAATAAACAAAAAGAAACTTACTTTTTCTTTTCAAATCGCAGAAAGTAGAGCTTTATACCCATATTGAGCTGTGAATAAGTTGGGTGGTTTGCAATTTCGCGGCTGTGTGTATGTGTTCAAGTTAGTTTTCTATTAAGTATTATTAAAGAGCTAATTGTCGCGCCTTTTTTTTTTTTTTTTTTTGGCCGCGTTATATCAATGTTTTCTAACTTAACCTCTCTCATCCCTCTTTTTGGTTAAATTTCATTGGAACCATTAAAAGACGGGGGAGGGAAGGAGCAACAAAAAAATGGGAGTGCCATCAAAGGCCCATGCCGACCAGCAATAATAGATTAGCTTAAGAAATAAAGATTATTAGCCCCTATAATGAAGGCCGTCGAAACTTTCTTCATGACGTAAAGGAGATGATTGTGGTATTTGGGAGAGTGAAATGCGCAGGGCGCTAAAAAAAAAAGGGTGGGGGGATAAAAACCGATAGTATTTTTCTCATTTAGCCTAAGGTTCACCACTGGTAAAAGTTTGAGAAACACTGATCTCAATCTATGAGATCTTGATTTCAATATAAATCATCAGCCATATATTATAGACTTTACTAGACTATCTACTTATTATAGCCTCCTATATATATAGTTTGATTACATGAGATCTAGATTGAACTATAGAAAGCGAGTTAATTAAAAATCTTTTTCCTTACCTTAGCAGATATGAAGACTTACACTATGATAGACTTTGTTATTGCTAAACTTCAATCAGCACCAAATTTATTCAGAATAATGTGTCCTATTTATTCCAGGAAAATTGGAACTGGTCGTTAAGGGCAGACCTTTTGGAATAATCATGTCTTTATACTATTTATAATTCCAGATCATCATTGGGTATTCCCGAATTCCGTTTTCTTTTTCAGTTTCAGTTTACACGGTTATCAAAAGGCCTATATAGATATTGTTTTAATGTCCTTTGTAGAGTCTACTATTATTACAAAGGAAAGCCACCTAATAAAGGTCTTTAACACTGAAGCCTAGTAGTTGAGCTGTAGGCAGATATAGGCCTATATATATGTATATCGATCGAGCGATTGCCTTATTCAGTTCGAACTCTCCCAAATACCACAATCATCTCCTTTACGTCATGAAGAAAGTTTCGACGGTCTTCATTATAGGGCCTATTAATCTTTATTTCTTAAGCTAATCTATTATAGGGCCTAATAAACTTGTTTCTCAAGCTAATCGCCTATATTACAGGGCATAAAAATCTTTATTTCTTAAGCTAATACTTACTCCGAAACTTGTAAAACAAACAAAATGCAAAGCATCAAAAGCTGAAACGCTAGATCAAATTCCTACAAATGCTCCTTCCTTAATGCCATTAGAGAATAGGATGGGTTGCCTAAATTAGCCAGGAAAACTAAGACTTAAGTCGTTGATTAACATGCATAACTATAGATAGACACATGAGATGGGCAGGTTGTAATTTTCTTTTTTCAAGTAACGTCTGTAATAAATAAGATAAGACACGACATTTTCTTAGTACTTTTTTAAAATTAGAGCAGTGTCGTTGCGTAGGTTATGGTATAGCAGCAATGTTTATTAAGTGCACAATTTTTGAACGCACTTTCTTTGTTGCCTTGCTTGTAAGTTTATGGAGTGGTTTTGTTTTGCTGGTGTAACGTTTATTGAGATTCTTCTGTGTTCCCCTGTTTAGGGTGAGTATCTAAGGCATGACTGCATTTCGCAGTTGTTTTTGATGCCATAGTATACTAGACCTTTTTAGTTTGTCTGTACTTTTGTCTTTACAGGGAGTTAGTATGGGATTGGAAGTCTACACTGGAGACTAGAGCCAGCAGTGCGTTGTGTTGTGAACATGTTTGTTTGTAAAATGTTTTACATAATTCGGATGTTCCTTCAGAGTTGAAGATAGTTTACTTCCTAGTCCAAACCTCCCGCAGGACGACGGGGGATGGGAGCGGGCAGGGTTTGAACCCTCGACCGTCGATAAATCCGAACGACAGTCCAGCACGCAAACCGCACGACCAGGCAGCCATCCTAACATCAATGTGTACGTTGTGGAACATCAAGGTGTAGAATTATTGTTTAATTCATATATCCACAATATTAGAATGTTTCAAATTCAATGTCATTACTCCATCAATATGTCATCATAACTTGTATTCCTATCATAAAAAAATTACATTATTAACAGTGAGTTTTTGTGAGCACCAAGGTGCCTGTTGAATGTCAGGGGCCCGGGCAAAAGAACTAAGGCTTTAACACAACCCTAACAAGCAGTGCTTGGGAAGTTCCTATTTTTCAGCCTTTCTTAAGTTATAAGGATTAAATCTGTATATCAATGCTGTTCTCGCGCATGGATAGTCCAAAAATTGTTAATTACAGAAATTTTAGATCACCTTTCAACAGTGATGTCATCTTTAAAACTGCACTACATAAGTCTTTTATAAGTGTGGTATTGGGGCCTACTAATGAAATATAATAGAGATACTTCATGTCTAGTGGTTGCATGACGGCTGTTAATTATTGTTCTTGTTTGTAGACTATATTGAAATATTGACTTTGGGATGTCATTCACATTCTTTTGCAACAGTTTTACTAGTAACAAGACAAATAATCAAAATAAGCAAAAGTTTGTTTTCATTCACCAAGATAATTCTTAAGGAAATTATTAATCAAAATGCAGTGGGCTATTTAAAATGGCTTTGTATGTCGTGTCTAGCATGACTATGATTAGATGTCAGTGTCATGTTTGCAGATTCTAACATTAAAAGTATAAGAAAATTACCTAAATAATTGAGAACTATATTATCCACCAAAAAATGCGTACACAAAACAGCAGGGTTTCTGTCCAGGGCTTTTGCTAGAGAGCATTTGAGCCTCTCAGGCCCCTCAACTCGAATGGAGTTTGATAATGATGATGATCAACAAAAAGCATTTTAGTCAAACACAAAGCATATGAAAAGCCCATCAGTGTTGATTAAAATAAAAATTAAAATAGAATAAAAAATTAGAAGTCTGAATCAGTAAACGTAAATATAAAGTATAAGATGCTATAAAAAAAAATACCCTAGCCAATATACTAGTACATAAAAAAGTGTCAAACATTAAACTGAATAATTCATCCAAATAAAACATATATAAAAAGTGGTTTACAAAATAGAATACAAATTAGAAGCCATCATAAAATTCCAAAGTAAATGTAATATGAATCAAGAATTAAGTAAACCTTAATAAATGAAGTGATTACAACAAAGATTAAGTGTTTGAAATACAAATCAATACAAATTACTTTACATTTCACAATTTCTACAGATGATTAGAATAACAGTTGCTATGTACATAAAATAGACATTTTAAAATAAATACTGATGCATAAAACAAGTGTTTTACAACATCACTCATTCATCACATGGCTTTGTAAGGGACAAGCAAAGATGGAGATTTAGAAGAATGTTTTCTTAGCTGTATGATGCAAACTTTGAGGGCAAGAGTCCCCCATAAAGAATAAAACTTTAAGTGTTGTTTTTTTTTTTACATTTAAAATCAGAAAACTAGAGCAGTGCCTGGAAAGTTTCAATTTTCAGCCTGTCTTGAGAGTTATATGGATCAAATCTGTACCATTCAAAGCTGTTCTGGTACACTGGATAGAACTTTAATGTTACAGAAGTTTTCAATCGCTTTTCATCAACATGTCAATTTTTTAAAGAGATTTAAAAAAACCTTCCACTTCCTTGCATAGCTCTTAAAAATGTTTTTGTCATGATCAAGTAGCATCACAGTTTCTGTATTCCAACAGGTAAGACCCTGGCCACATCAACAAATGCTGTTCTATTGTATTAATTACATCCAAAAGTGTTGGACTCATTAGGCTATACATTTTATCCGCTTTATTTGGATTACAACTAAATCACTAAGTGTGCAAAGTGATCATATTGTTTTAAGTACTATAAAGCGCTATTGTAAAAATCTACACAAAGATGTCAATATTACTTTCAAGATGATCATCTTATCAACTGACGATTTCTGAATCCTCGGCAATTACGATCACTCAGTAACTGGTAAGCCTGTGATAGGACATAGCCTGACTGTTCTAGATGAGGCTGCAGGTGCTTCCATCAATGTCTAGAAAAAAAAATATTGATGAAAAGGACAGATTAAATCAAACATAATGGCAGGGTACATGCATACTTAAATTATACTATAATGCTGTTGAAAGGACTAGTAATATGAAACCATTAATCCAACCAATTATACATGGCATATAATGAAATTTGTAATACAACTTTTTTCATATTTAAGGATTCTGAATATAAAAAACTGTTTAAATTGAAACAAAATACTCTTGCCACTTGTACATAATTTATTTTAAAATCAATTTCTTACGGTGGAATACATTATTTTGCAATATTTCAGTATCATTAAAATGTCAAAACTGTGTTGACAGAATAGGACTTTAAAGGGACTATTTAATGCACTGGCCTACTGTATTCTCCTGAGGTACATGCCAATCTAACTCTGAATATAGAGAGCTTAAAACAAAATACAGAACAGTGAAAAATAAAATGAAAGAAAATCTAATCTACACCTAACTATATTTTGTCATCTTGTTAGAACTCTTCCTTTGATTCTTGAAAATTACTTATTCAACTCACTGAAAGAATTAGTAACACTAAAGTATGTACTAATTTATTGTTACTCTTACATAAAGTACTAAATTGAAGTAAATACACTTCTGCACAGCAACTTACTTTTAATCTTTCAACTTCTGTTTTTAGCTCCTTGATTTCTTGATGAAGTAAACTTATTTCCGTGGCCACCTCAACCTTTAATGTGTCCAAACTTTGGGATAATTTTTTACATTCTCCACAGCCAGTTTGCTGTGAATCAGATCCTGAAAGGAAATAAGAATTATATTTTATTAACTGCTGCTTTTATATGTTGTTTATAAAGAGAAACAATAATATAATAACAATAGGTTGGCTTCCTTCAGCCAAAGAATGACTTTATCTTAAAAGAAATGAGATGAAATCCTAGACATCAGCTATGGCTAGAACAATGTTGGTATACAGCTATTCCCCCTCCTCCTTTCCATACAACAAAATTGTCCTAAAAAACAGCAAATACCAGATAAAGTTTAGATCAGCAGAGTTGCAAGTTTTGCCAGGATGTAGCCCTGAGTGCTACAAGCTGCTGCCCAAGATACACCAGCTCATTTTCTAAAAGGGTTGATTCTCAAAGCCTTTCCAATGTTTGGATTCAGAATTTTTCTTCTCATAATAATAATAAAGCATGTTGCCAGCATAACAACCAACCACCTTCACGTTTCTCAACTAATGTCAGGCACTCACGTCCTAAAAATCTGTAAATTCAAAATCCCAGTCCTCACAGATTTGAACCCCAGAATCTCCAGTTCAGAAACCAAGCACTTTACCACTTAGCCACTAGGCCTTATCTTAGCACTAATTACTATTAAATATGTTAACTAAATGTTTGTCACATTGAAACATAAAATTTAATGCTGTATGGTCAGAAAATAATGCAATGACACTGCAACCTTTCTCTAGTCTATAAAATACTAAATTTATAACAGCTACGAGATTCATATAATCTAATATCCAATAATATCTGTCTGTCTGGTAAAATGTTTTTACACACCTTATATAAAAAAAATGAACCAATCAGTCAATTAGTTAAAGTAAAATTCCCCTTGCAGACCTTGTGATCAATAGGGAAGATGATGTGAAGGTCATCTGTTTCGTTGGTCCACGGTTAATGAGTATGTCATGTGGCCAACACAATGACCAACCGCCTTTATTTTCCCTAACTAATGTCAGGTACCCATTAGAGCTGGGTGGACTCAGAGGCGCCCTAAGATACCAAAATAAAAAAAATCCCAGTCTTCACTAGGATTCAAACTCGGAACAACCGGTTTAAAAGCCAAACACTTTACCGCTCAGCCACCGTGCCTCCATCCAAAACATGTAATTAGGTACAAATGATATTTATTAAAATGGAGGGATTAAATATACAAAAAATAAATAAACAAAAGAACTTGTTATCTTACACTACTACCTGAATGAAGATTAAGTTGACTAATGATGTCAGAGTTGATACTATAACTTGACTTTTGAGACTGGCAGCTTTCATCATCACTACTCTCATTGGTAGGATCAAGATGCTCAGAAGTGTGTTCTGTAACAAGAAAAATATAACAAATACTTTAAAAAAAAAACAAAAAACAAAGTTTATATTAAGTAACGAGTTTGGATCAGTCATGTAACTAATTTGTTATAGATTTAGACTAACACTAATAAATCTGTGTGATTAGAAATATTTTTACCAACTGTTTTTGTTCAGCGCAAGTTCATGTTTTTAGCATCTTCTATGCTCTTTAATCCTATCAATTGTCTGGACCAGTTGGAAAAGGGGCACGAAGAAAATAGGGCTATCTTGGTGAATGTTACCAAAAGCACTTTTTAAATGCATTTTATTTAAAAAAAAAAAAAGGTTAACAACTTGGTCTCAAGTCGATGCACTAAACACTTTGCCAGCAAAGTGCTGAAAATAAGAGTTTATTTTTAGCTATGTTAGTTTTAAACTTTTAATTCTTTACACAACCTATAAAGGGGACTAATTCAAGTCATACCACTACATTTGTCAAGTACAATATCTATCTTTGTTTAATGCCAAATAAAATAATTATCTATAGCTAATTAACTTATGGATTTATTTTTTTTTACTGATTCTTGCTTTTTGGGTACAAGAGATACTTTTTGCAAAATTTTCTCTTGATCTGAAATAGGGTGTGGAGAAATAACTTTACCAGACAGAATGACATTCAGAGTGAGTTGATAAAGGCTTTGTAAAAATGTAAGCAAATACACATTTAGAATGTTTGCTGCTAAGCTTTTAGTAAATGTAAGATAATCGTCCCTTGCTCGCTATTTACAATCAGCAAACAAAAATAGCTTATACTTTTAAAATACAAAATGTTTTAGGTATAAAATTTCTTAAATTTTTTATAAGAATGTAAACAGAGACACAGAAACAAAACAACAACAACAAAAAATTACCTAATCTGTGAATGTTTCGTACGAGTTCACAGACTTGCTCTTCTTTCCAAGAACTATTTATTTCATAAAGATCAAGAACTTTTTTAATGGTTTCATCACCAAAAGAGTGCATCTTGTTGCAGTTATAATGGTTCACGCCGAGAATGTATTGCGTACATATATGTAGTAATGTGCAGCGTTTGTTAGTACATTTTTTCTTTTCGTTATTGTAAAACCAACAAACTTGAGGTGTGGTTATCTTACATCTACTGAGAGGACGTCGAAACAGCTGTCGTAACTCTACCTCATTGAGCCTATGAAGATTATGTTCTCTCAAAAGAATACTGTTGTGTGGAGCTTGGAAATCATGGCCAAACATACAATTTTGTTTCTTGCTGAAACGGCACTCGTTACTCGACTTGAGGAGAAAATTGCGGCAAAGATGCAGTGCACCACATTTTCCGCTACACTTTCTGTTGCTCCCGTTCTTCCCTTGCTTACAGTGGTATTCACACAACGTAAGTTTAGTTAATACTTTTATGGTTTCATTCCCAGTGTAAGGAGGGCAGCTTGCTGGTGAGGCACAGCCGTCAATTTGAAAGTTTTTCTCTCCTTCAATTAATAATTTCCAGATTAATTGCTTGATTTCTTCCCTTTGAGTAAAATGAGTGAACAGTTCTTTCAGGCTCATCTCACCACTTTCCTTTTTGTTTAAAATTTGCACCAAAATGGCAGATTCTGTGTTTGCATCAGACTTTGGTAGCAAATGTTGATTCAATAGGGACGGAGGAGGAGAGGATGTATAAAAAAAAGGTGGACCTATCAAACCATATCCAGGCAAAGGCATAGCCATGGTGTATCAATATGATCAAATTCTTGTTTATCCGGATAGGCGCATCAGTCAAAAATATATAATATACAAGTCCTCTTTATTGGAATAAACAAATGTCCAAAGTAACCTATATTAATATAAAATAAAATATAAATTAAAACTTTAAGAAGAGGATTGATAGAATATGTAACATGCCGTATTGTAGTTTATAGTGTTAAACTATTAGATATAGACTAGATCTGTTTAGTGTTTTTTAGAATCTAGTAGCAGCATTTACTATAATAATAAAATACAATAATTTGAATTTACTAGATCTAGTTTAAGCAGCTCAAAACTAAGTATTGAGCTTAGCTCTAGTAGTTAAATTACTATATATATGCATGATATGTTATATGGGGAGAGAATTATACCTGGATCAGAGACTTCCTACAGTAGTGTACACTGAGAACTAGTATGTACATAGAAGTCTCAGGGAAAATAACTCTGATGCACTCAAGGGCTCATAAATGACCTAACAGTAAAAGTAAAGTTTCCCTTTTAGACCTTGTGGTCTATAGGACAGATGATGTAAAGGTCATCTGTTTCTCTGTCTACGGTTAACAAGGGTGCCACGTCAGCTTTCTGCTTAAGTTTGGTATAATTTTTAGCAGGACTTTGCTGGGATGGCTTATGAGGCTAATGGTGGGGTAGTTTTGGCAGAGTTGCAAGTTGCCTTTCTTTGGCAGGGTGATGATGCGTGATTGGGTCGAAAGCTTAGGCACTTCTCATGACTGCCAAAGCTTGTTGCAATATTAAAAAGTGCATTTATCATGGTATTTCCTCCAGCAAATAGAATGTTGTCAACTCTGGCTAATTTTTCCTTTTTCAGGGATTTCACAGCTGACACTACTTTCCAGCGAAGAATAGGATATTTGTCGATGTTGGTTACTGCAGGGACTGAGTAGCTCTGGATCTCATGTTTGCATTATGGCCATATCACAAGATTTTCAGGGCTCACAAAGACCTTCATTAACCCTTAAAGCTCTGAGCTGTTTTACAATGAGTACATACAAAATAGAGTTACAATTTTGATGTTTAGAGACTAAACTACCACACGCATTTTAAGGGTTAAGGGAACAGTGCCAGGGGAAGAAGAGGCAGAGGGAAAGAAATGGGAAGAAAACATTAAAGAATGGACAATGTCACTAAAAGAGATTCTATCAGTCAACAGATCATGTAACAGTCCAACAGACTAAAAAGGTGAAGGTTGGAGGAACAGAAGATTTATTCACATGCAGTCTTTTAATGATCATGCTACTATACTTGCTGATAGAACTAGCCTCTCCTCCAACATGTCTAATATTCAATGTTTTCAACAACTTCAATTCCCCCTTGGTGCCACTCCCATGGCTCCAGACATTTGCTTGAAACTATTGAACCTTAATGTCACCAAGAAAAGGCATTCATCGTCTATTTATCTGCAACACAAAGCACTATAATATAGAGACCATCGTTGTCTTCCAGCCCAGTGCTATTTTTGCGTATACTGATGAGTCAGCATCAGTACCTTGGGAAGAGCAGGCTATGAAACCTAGAGTTTCTCTATTGAGTAACAGCTAATTATTGATTGATTTGTCTTAAGTTTAAGGAAGCCTTTAGTCAAACATTTGCTGATAAAACTAGCCTCTCCTCCAACACGAGTCAGCATCAGTACCTTGGGAAGAGCAGGCTATGAAGCCTAGAGTTTCTCTATTGACATACTAACAGTAAAACAGCTAATTATTAGTAGGCCTAATTAGTCTTAAGGAAGCCTTTAGTCAAACACTTTAATACGTTTAACTTTTATAGTCTTAATACTACAATTTAAGGGGATTCAGTGGCTGAGTGGTTAATAAGTAAAGCACTTGGTTTCAAACCTGGAGTCAGATAGTTCATTATTATATTCGTATATGTTAGTATGTATAACCTTTTTGAGTCTATTATATATAAGTAAATTATAGTAGTCCAATGGCGGCTTTGGTCTATATAAATATATCTAGATTATTAAAGATTACTACTAGATCATTCTAGATCTACCTATCAATTATTGTAATACAGTTTTCAGGTTTAGAATCTAGACCAGTATACTCTCTACTCGAGAATGTCTAGATCATGGAATGTTTCAGTTTCATCGAGTCAATCGCCGTAACGAAATTTAACTATCAACACAAAAATCATGTGACTGAAAACAAAACTATAGCCTCTAGCTGTTAAATGGAACTGACTGTGACTTCTAAAAATAGCTCACAACTCTGTATGCAATTTCCGTATTTTACGAGTCTAAAAAAGGGGAGACAAAATCGGTCCAATTATCTAACATACAGATCCATTAGGCTAACGTGAAAACACTAAAAAGGTCTTTCTAAAATCCCCAACGAACACAATTACACTTCGCTCAAGTCATTGGTTAAGAGGCAATATCCGCATTTACCGTCGGTATTTACACTCCTGGCCAATTTTCTGCGTTGTCAAGGCGCGGGATCAGTACCAAAATCATTATCAAAAGGGGGAATAACCTAGTTTTTTTTTTTAAAATACCGACTTTAATCACGGATAGAGAGAGAAAATAAACTAAAAGAAATAATAGAGCTGTAGAGATCACAGACCTATATAAAATACCGACCATAAATACGGAGAGCTAGGAATATACACTATTGCTAGCATAGTTTTGAATGGGGGGGGGGGGGGGAGAGAATATATTACTATATAATTAATAAATATATTCTTATTAATTACATCTAAATTACAATAATTGCAGAAAAAATAGTGGATCTAGATGTGGCATTTGTATTTCATATTGACTAGGTCTAGGTACAGATTTTTTGGATAAAATTTAAATATGCTATCAACATGTAATATTTCTAAGTTAAAGTTGAGATTAATCAAATGAATAAATGTTTTTCAATTACTTATAGTTTCAAACTGGAATAACCATCTTCTGAGTAGAACACAAAATACAGAGCACAAATGTGAATCAGGAGAAATAATTTAATTTAATACTGTTAAACATAATGTAGTCTCAATGTAGAAGGCATCTAAAGCCACATGTTTGTATCATATAAGATTGCATAACCATGCTTGACACAACACACAAGCTTTGCCTATAATACAAACATGAAAAATTTACTTTATTAAATGTTAGATGCATGTGGAAAAAATTGTTTCCCTCATGAAGGAATGGTGCACTGCCTGTGATTCTCTTGCTTTTCTTTCCACGCTTACAATTAAAATCCTTGAAAAATTATCAAACTTATTAAAGATGAACAATACAAAATTTGTGATATTAATTTAAAGTAAAAAAAAATTAAAAAAATCTAGATTACTAGTCGTAAATCAGATAATCAGTGAGAAATTGAAACTAATTTGAACACTTTTAACTACAACTACAAAAGTTTTAAATACATTTTTAGATGTATATTTTTACATACAACCTATGTAATTTCCTGCAGATTTCTTGTTTTGATTCATGCAAAACATGGACTATCCTGTAAATATTATTAAGCTCATAAATTACTCATGTATTTAGCCAGTCAGCCAAGACTGTTGCCCAGGGTGTGGCATTCGAGGAGCCATACATGAGCTAGGTAGTTGAGAAATGTAGGTGAATGACTATTCTTAAGTTGAAAGAATATGGCTGTCATTCACCTTTCTCACTTAACCTACACCCCGGGTTAGTAGTTAGTAACAACAAGTCCGCGCGCGTCAATTTGCAGAGGCATTTTCTCCCATACGGTAGAAATCACTTTCTGCGAGTAACATTTGCTTCTAATTTCACTCAAAGCTCACAACCAAAACCGAAACTCAATCATAACCCAACATTCAATCCTAACCTCTGACTTTCAGACAAGGCAAAATCTAAACAATCCATTTACCATTTCTCGTGGTCAGTCAGAATTAGTAAGGTTAATAAAATGCGAAAAAAAAAAACATGCACATTAATAATTTCTTTTAGCAGAGAATTCTGAAAAGAAAATCACATTTTTTTATCTGGTGTAAGATAATATTCAAAAATATTTTATATTATATCTAGAAAGCTGAAAAATAGATGAATTGTCATAATTGCAGTTATGTGAATCGACAGTTCCATTATATCTGGAAAAAAAATGCACAAATATTTTTAAAAAATAAATAAGTTATGACTTTTATACAGCGCTACTTTCATGCTTATAGCCTGCTCAAAGCGCTATGGTCCAATCTCATTTGTAGACCAGTTAAAACGGAGGCTGGTGTCACGTCAGTTTTAGAACCCCTGTAATATTTTGTGACTAGTAATCACTGAACCATTCCGTGCATGATTCGCACGAGTTTTTTGTTTTCCTGGTCGGGGACTGACCACGAGGTGGAGAGGTCAGTTGATTTTGGACTCTCGTAAGGAGAGGAGTGTTTTGGATATTAATGTACAAGTAGAGTGTCATTGAATTGATTTGTATTCAGGACTAATTTTCTTGGATGTATTTTGTGATGGCTGAAGTCGCCAATATATTATGATTCATTATTTTATGTAATAAAAACCATGTCTGCTACAAGTGAGTCTATTACTTATTATAAATATTGTGGTCAAAGAGTTCCGTATATTAGTGTTCTCACGCACTGGCAAATCTAGTGCGCGTGTGAAAATATTTAGTTATCAGTAAAGAACATTGTAGAGGTATCCACAACACAGAGACATTCGCGTCATCACGCCTATAACAAAACCAGGCTGTGACAGCTGGGTATCTGGGAGAAGGTTTCCTGTGCTGCCTTTTAGAAACTCAGTAAACACAATTCTGCTTGAATCAGGAGTCGAGTGTCAAACCTCGAGCCGCCTTCATAGGTAGCTAAGCCGAGCAAAGTTCAAGCGTACTTAGCCTCTCAACCATGCTTCCGCACGCTATAACGAAGTGACACTATGCTAAACAAATGAAATAAATCAAGAAGTTGCTGACACTTGTACAGAAGTTAGACGTAACTTTCATTTTAGGCTTGTGTGTTTTAAAGGAGAAATAGTTGTTCATTAACTTTTAGGAAGAACATTTTTACATTTCTAAGAAAAAATATGCAAAGGTAAACAGGAACAAATGTATAATGTATGATCCCTTTCAGTGATTATATGAACGCATAACCCATTGTCTCATAAGACTTGTGTTTAACATTAGATATAATTATATAAGAAGATACATGACACCAATTACAAAAAAACGTGTTCCTTTGACAATTAAACGATTGAACAATATGTAACTTATTTTTGTCCATTTCACATGTAATATTAAAGAGAAACTGGGGTATAGGGGTATATCTTGGGGGCTATTGTACAATTGTTTGCTCAAATCATGTACTGTTTTATGTAATGCACAATTGTAAAACAAATTTCCTCACGGATAATAAAGATTATTATTATTATAAAAATGCATTTTTATACCCACAGAAACAAGATATCACAATCATAACTAAATATTTCTCACAGGAACACTAGAAGATGGTAAAGATAATGCATCTCTCTCTTGTATGTAACAACAAAGAAAAGCAAACTAAATATTTTCTCACAGGAACACTAAAAGATGGTAAAGATACTACTTAGAAGTGATAGTAAATTAAGAGGATAGGGATTGTATAAAACTATAAAATTAGTGTAAGATCAAAAGGACTAAATGACCAAATGCTGGATCTTGTTATAAATAATTACTAGCATTGTCATACAAGAGGAGGTCCAGAAGTTTAGCATTTTAAAATCAAAGTTAACGTGTTTTCTTTGGTGTTAATTGGATGCAACCATTTTGTTGATGTAGTGCAACATTTATTTTAAAACATGTATTACATGTCCCGCGCTTTTACACCAGCGTAGCTCATTTCTTTTCTGCCTCGATAGAGAATAACATCAGACAGATAAGTTAACTTAAGACTATTTTGTGTTAATTTTTTTTTATTTTTTGTTTGTTTTGTAGCTGATGAAGGCCTTGTGGCCGAAACGTTCTTGGTTTTACTTGGTCCAGCAGGGTTACATATATGCATGTCTTTTGTATGTATTAGCAAGTGATGTAATAAAAAGCTTTCGATTCAAAAATGTATTGTTTGTTTAATCACACATGCCAAAGTAGTCAACAAAGCACATGATGTACAACACCAAGAAAATGCAAAAATTGTCCATTTTAGCATTTCAAAACTCAATTACCACATGAATGTTGTGTGCTTAAATGCAAAAAGAGTTAGCACAGTGTAAATATTAAATCACACATGCCCCAATAGTCAACAAAGCACATGATGTACAACGATAAATAAAATTGCAAAAAAATATTGTAAAGTTAAGCATTTCAAAACGCATTATTACCTAATAAATGATGAATGATTTAATGCAAATGGAGTTATTTGCACAGCCCAGTGTGAATGATTAATAACATGCCCCAGTGATCAACAAAGCACTTGAAGCACAACGAAAAAAAAAAAGCAAAAATATAGTCCAGCTTAGCATTTCAAAACTCATTATTGCCAAATGAATATGTGATTTAATGCAAAGAAAGTTATGTGTGCATCATTGTGAATGTTTAATCACACATGCTCCAGAGGTCAACAAAGCACATGAAGCACAACGAAAAAAAAATGCAAAAATATAGTCCAGCTTAGCATTTCAAAATTTATAATTACCAAACGAATGTTGTATGCTTTAATGCATAAAGAGTTTTGTGAGCAGCAGAGTGAATATTTATGAAATCACATGTGCCCCAGGGGTCAACAAAGCACATGATGTACAACACCTAGAAAATGCAAAAATAGTCCATTTTAGCATTTCAAAACTCAATTAACACATGAATGTTGAGTGCTTAAATGCATAAAGAGTTATGTGCTTAGTGCAGTGTAAATATTAAATCACACATGCCCCAATAGTCAACAAAGCACATGATATACAAAGGTAAATAAAAATGCAAAAAATATAGTCCAGTTTAGCATTTCAAAACTCATTATTGCCAAATGAACATGTGATTTAATGCAAAGAGAGTTATGTGTGCATCATTGTGAATGTTTAATCACACATGCCCCAGAGGTCAACAAAGCACATGAAGCACAACGAAAAAAAAAAATGCAAAAATAGTCCATTTAGCATTTCAAAACTCAACACATGAATGTTGAGTGCTTAAATGCAAAAAGAGTTATGTGCTTAGCACAGTGTAAATATTAAATCACACATGCCCCAACAGTCAACAAAGCACATGATATACAACGGTAAATAAAATTGCAAAACAATATTGTAAAGTTAAGCATTTCAAAACGCATTATTACCTAATAAATGATGGATGATTTAATGCAAATGGAGTTATTAGCACAGCCCAGTGTGAATGATTAATGACACATGCCCCAGTAATCAACAAAGCACATGATATACAAAGGTAAATGAAAATGCAAAAAATATAGTCCATTTTAGCATTTCAAAACTCATTATTGCCAAATGAATATGTGATTTAATGCAAAGAGAGTTATGTGTGCATCATTGTGAATGTTTAATCACACATGCCCCAGAGGTCAACAAAGCACTTAAAGCACAAGGAAAAAAAAAATACAAAAATATAGTCCAGCTTAGCATTTCAAAATTTATAAATACCAAATGAATGTTGTGTGCTTTAATGCATAAAGAGTTTTGTGAGCAGCAGAGTGAATATTTATGAAATCACATGTGCCCCAGTGGTCAACAAAGCACATGATGTAGAACATTAACTAAAATGCAAAATATATAGTCCAGTTTAGCATTTCTATACTAATTATTACTAAATGAATTTTGTGTGCTTAAATCCAAAAAGAATTATGTGCACAGTATAGTATGAATGTGGAATGATGCAAACGCATGTTGAAAGAGTAAGAAAAAAAAAAGGAGTAATTGTAAACAAGATTATTATGAACATTAAAGTGTTCATAATCTACCATTAATTGTTATGTTTTGGTGTATAATTAAAATAGTCACATCTGCGTGCAACGTGTTGTTCAACATAAAAGTAAAACCCTGGTAATTGATCAACAGTCAACAGTAATTCTAGACAAAAGTCTAGATCTAGGAACAATACTATTGGTAATAGACAGTGGTGGACGAGGCTGAGGTAGCAGTGTTGAGGGATAAGGGGATGTTGTTGGATCTGGATGGATGGAACTAAGGAAACGTGTTCACACAAAAGGTTGATGCAGAGAGAGGCAACGGAGAGAAAAAAGGAAAGACAAGCCACAAGGAAAAAGAACAAAAGGAGAGATAAGTCTTGAATAGAGTAGAACCAAAATACAAAACAGACTTTTGAAGAACAAAACTAAAAGGTTATATATGGTGCAGTTGTATCAGTTGGGATAAGTCATGTCACTAAATTTGCTATTGAAAACAAGATTATAGACCTATTCCTTGAGCCAATATTAAAGTGTTCATAATCTACTATTGATGAGTCTGTTTTGGTGTAGGATTAAAGAGTCTCATCTGCTCGTAACAAAGATCACTGATAATACAGACACAGTAAAGTTAGCTCTAAAGCATGGTTATAAAATAAGTGTAGTCACCCAATGTTGTGTCTGTTCTATTTAAGTGAATGTTTCTGTTGTGTTGCTTTTATGAGAAAAGAATCCTTGTAATCATAACAAATTTCCATAAGGATCAATAAAACAGTCTTAGTATTAGTCTTAGAAATCTATTAGCTATTGCATTTTATCAAACTAAGACAATATATCACAGAAATATAAAGCGCAGTCTAAATGTGTACAACAGGGTATATTAATTATATGCATAGTAAAAATTCTATAGATTGAGAATTAAAGTATAAAGAAGGTGAAATCATTCAAATGTATGATTATGTTTAAGTTTTTCTGTTTTAGTTTTAAATATACAGCTCATTGTATTGTATAACTGAAATACAAGTGGTTCTTTGTTATTAATGCAAACTAATTACTATTCCAAGACCTCAAACTAATTATTACAAGACCCAATTGTGTATGTTAAAATATTACAGGATAGCAAACTAATCAACATTAGACATAGAAAAACTGGGCAGACAGCAAAAAAAAAATGTATCAGACCACAGACCAAATGCAGGTCACACCTGAGGTCTATATAAGTGAAATACTGTACTTTTACTCTAGCTCGATGCATGTACAAGTGTTAGTTGACCAAAGGAAGCATACAACAAAATTGACAAATTGAATTTATTTTATGTACTTAAATAAAAAAACGGTAGGCATAACTGTGTTTAAGGTGAAGCTTAAATACAAAAGATGTAATGCAAGAGTTTCATATCTTCACTACATTTATGCAAAAGTTCAATGCAGTCAATCACTGGTCAAAAGAATAAAGAACCCAATTTCATGGGTTGGTGCAAAAGTTTGAATCTTATGTCATTTTAAATCAAAGTAAATAGTCATTTGTATGTCAATTATATTTATGTATGGAAATTATGGTACAGTGAAGATGCAATATGTACCCCAGAAGCTACTAACATAATGGTATTTTACTGAGCGCTCACAAAGTATTTCAATGCAAAAGTGGTAGACAAGAAAATTTGATTTAATGCAAAGGGAGGTAACATAACTGTTGTGAACGTAAACATAGAGTTGAATCTAGATGCTGAAAAAAATGTGATACATACATATATTAAACATAAATGAATAGCAGCACCAGGGACCAAGTTTTTAAGAGAGAAAGTAGTGAATTAAATGATACGAAAATTAGGGACTGCTCCGACCAAGGCTCGAACCAGTGACTTTAGAAACGACACTAACACCTAGCGATAACGCACTAAGCGAACTTAACCTATAGACCATCGGAATGTCCAAAAAAACCTTCTGGTCTTGAGTCATTTCGCCCGTATGCAAATTACCACCCCAGTGGTTAAAGGTCACATGCCCTAGCTAGCACTTATTATTGCTCATACCCACTGACGCTTCTATATGTGATGTGTTTATGTTTTCCACTTGTCATTATGAGAGATATACAATTAGATAGAGCCATTGTTTGTCTAATGCATGCCTAACGGCTGTCTGTGTCGGCTCTATTGAAGTTGTTAGTGAACGGATGCTGCGAGGTGGGGGGAGGGGCTAGCTAGGGCATGTGACCTTTGACCACTGGGGTGGTAATTTGCATACGGGCGAAATTGACTCTGAACCAGAAGAATGTTTTTTTGAATATTCCGATAGTCTAGAGGTTAAGTTCGCTTAGTGCATTATTGCTAGGCGGTGGTGTCATTTCCAGAGTCACTGGTTCGAGCCTCGGTCGGCGCAGTCCCTTATTTTCATAGCATTTTAATTCACTACTTTCTCTCTTAAAAACTTGGTCCCTGGTGCTGCTATTCATTTATGTTTAACATAACTGTTGTATGAGTTTCAATGTAAAGGGAGGCAACAAGAACTAATGCATTTTCAATACAATACTCAAACAGTATGTATTCAATGCAAAGGGCAGAAACTAAAACTACTGTACATGTTTTGATGTAAAGGGAGGTAACAAGAGCTGCATTTTTCAGTACAAGGGAAAGTAACATGTAAACTGTCAAATATTCACAATTTATCACTATTGTAAAATAGTTGCTATTTCAGAGGATTTAAATGCAGATGATGTAAAGGTCAAATGTTTTTTTGGCCAACAGTTAATGAGCAGGGCGTCATATGGCCAGCGCAATGATCAACCGAGGGTAGAAACAGAAAAATAAATATTTTGTTAGCTTTTCAGTAACCAAAAAAAAAAATCCATAATAACATGAATATGAACTTCTGACTAAATGTGAAACAAAGCAACTATTAAATGATGGCTGGTCAAGTTTTGTCAGTAGAGTACCACAATATTTGTACCTATGTATTAAGCAAGGTTTTTCTTCTATGTTGCAAAAAAGTCAAATTATAAAAACAGGCTGAAAGCTGCAGCAAGTATTGGAATTTAGCTTACCAATTTCTAGACTGAAATCAAGAACATATGGTCTTCAAGAATCAAATCTTTTTCATATGGATTCAATAATTCTAAATTTAAAATATGGTTAAAAGAAAATTAAACAGTAAATTTTCCAACCTAAAACAAGCAAAGTGTTCCACTAAATTCTCCACCTGTGAGAAGAGTTTTGTTAAAAGGTATTAAAGATAAATATTCCCTTGCCCTTTCTGTAACATACCACTGTAATACTGAGATCCTTGCACGATCAGGTATTCCCAGCATCTTTACAACCCTCAGGAGGACAAGCGCATCCCGAAAGTCATACTCTATGGACAACTTGCAACTGGCACAAGAAAAACTGGTCGCCCACCTCCGTTACATAGATGTACTAAAGGGACCTCAAATCAGTGAACATCAATACTGACAATTGGGAAGACATTGCTCTAGACCACATCAAATGGAGAGAGACAGTGACCAAGAAAGCTATGGGCAGTGAAAGAACATGGGTCTCAGCTCAGGAAGAAAAATGTACAATCCAAAAATTGGCCAGCTCCTCTACCACCGAAGCAAAAGCCACCTTAACATACGCTATTTGTGGACGGGAATGTCTCTCCAAAATAAGGCTCCACAGCCATATGAGAAAGTGTGCTCTGAGATGAACCATAGTCGTTCATTGACTGAAGGATGCCATAGAGAACTCTTGATATGTATGCAATTACATGACTATCCTGGAATAATACTGCTCCAAGTCCACCTTTACTTGCACCATATTCTGCTCCAAGTCCATCTTTACTTACACCATATTCTGCACCAAGTATATCTTTACTTGCATCACATTCTGCTCCAAGTCCATCTTTACTTGCACCATATTCTGCTCCAAGTCCATCTTTACTTACACCATATTCTGCTCCAAACCATCTTTAATTGCATCACATTCTGTTCCAAGTCCATCTTTACTTGCATCACATTCTGCTCTAAGTCCATCTTTACTTGCATCCCATTCTGCTTCAATTCAATCTTTACTTGCATCCCATTCTGCTGCAAGTCTATCTTTACTTGCATCCCATTCTGCTTCAATTCAATCTTTACTTGCATCCCATTCTGCTGCAAGTCTATCTTTACTTGCATCACATTCTGCAACAAGTCCATCTTGCACTACATTTCGCACAAGGATATATCTTGCACTACATTCTGCACCAAGTCCATCTTTACTTGCATCACATTCTGCTCCAAGACCATCTTTACTTGCATCACATTCTGCTCCAAGTCCATCTTTACTTGCATCCCATTCTGCTTCAATTCAATCTTTACTTGCATCAGATTCTGCTCCAAGTCTTTACTTGCATCACATTCTGCACCAAGTATATCTTTACTTGCATCACATTCTGCTCCAAGTCCATCTTTACTTGCATCCCATTCTGTTCCAGGTCCATCTTTACTTGCACCACATTCTGCTCCAAGTCCATCTTTACTTGCAACATATTCTGCTCCAGGTCCATCTTTACTTGCATCCCATTCTGCAACAAGTATATCTTGCATCCCGTTCTGCTCCAAGACCATCTTTACTTGCATCCCATTCTGCTCCAAGTCTTTACTTGCATCCCATTCTGCTCCAAGTCTTTACTTGCATCCCATTCTGCTCCAAGTCCATCTTTACTTGCATCCCATTCTGCTCCAAGTCCATCTTTACTTGCATCCCATTCTGCTCCAAGTCCATCTTTACTTGCATCCCATTCTGCTCCAAGTCCATCTTTACTTGCATCCTATTCTGCTTCAATTCAATCTTTACTTGCATCACATTCTGCACCAAGTATATCTTTACTTGCATCACATTCTGCTCCAAGTCCATCTTTACTTGCATCCCATTCTGTTCCAGGTCCATCTTTACTCGCACAACAATCTGCTCCAAGTCCATCTTTACTTGCATCCCATTCTGCACGAAGTCCATCTTGCACTACATTCCGCAATAAGTATGTCTTGCACTACATTCTGCTCCCAAGTCCATCTTTACTTGCATCACATTCTGAAACAAGTATATCTTGCATCCCGTTCTGCTCCAAGTCCATCTTTACTTACACCATATTCTGCTAAAAACCATCTTTACTTGCATCACATTCTGCACCAAGTATATCTTTACTTGCATCACATTCTGCTCAAAGGTCCATCTTTACTTGCACCATATTTTGTTCCAAGTCCATCTTTACTTGCATCCCATTCTGCTGCAAGTCTATCTTTACTTGCATCCCATTCTGCTGCAAGTCCATCTTTACTTGCATCACATTCTGCTCTAAGTCCATCTTTACTTGCATCCCATTCTGCTCCAAGTCCATTTTTACTTGCATCCCATTCTGCTCCATGTCCATCTTTACTTGCATCCCATTCTGCTCCAAGTCCATCTTTACTTGCATCCCATTCTGCTCCAAGTCCATCTTTACTTGCATCACATTCTGCTCCAAGTCCATCTTTACTTGCATCCCATTCTGCTCCAAGTCCATCTTTATTCGCATCTCATTATGTACGAAGTCCATCTTGCACTACATTCTGCACCAAGTATATTTTGCACCACATTTTGCTCCAAGTTCATCTTGCATCACATCTGTTTTGCCTTATCTTGCGCTTGCCATAGTTCAGCTTTAGATTGTAATCTGCATTGTTTCAAAATGAGGTCATGAAGCTCAATATTTCTTTCCAGCTACTAGAATGCTGTCTATGACGACATATGCTCCTTCAATACCTTGAGGCATTTCATCCATAATTCTGATAAATTTATGGTGTGAGGTAACTAACCATCTAGATCAACCTAGAGGTGTGTTGAAAGTTGTGAGAAAAAAGGATTCTCAAGCTTTATTTGCATAAACCCTAACTTATCTTATATAATACAGACGTTACTTCAAAAAAGAAGATTACGTCCTACGTGTCATGCATATTAACCAATGACTTAAATTCTGCCAAGTCACTGGTTTTTCTGGCTAGCTCAGGCAACCCATTCCATGCTCTAATAGCATTAGGGAAGAAGGAGTATTTGTACAAATTTGTCCTAGCATATGGGACGAGGAATGTGCCTTTATTTTTGTGTCTTTCAGAGTATTTTATTAAATTTTGTTTTTGTATTTGAAGATTATGGTTCAGTGTTTTATGTATAATTGCTACTTTACTTTTGAGTCTTCTGTCCTGAAGGCTTTCTAAATTTAGTGATTTTACTAATGGTGTTACTCTAGTCAAATGTCAATATTTGTTTGTTATGAATCTCACTGCTCTATTTTGTGTTTGTTCCAGTTTCTTAATGTTTTCTTGAGTTGAGGGGTCCCACCTGGTGGATGCATATTCTATTATTGGCCTAACCAAGGTTAAATAACATTTTAGTTTTATGTTCTTATTTGATTTATAGAAATTTCTTTTAATAAGCCCTAATGCTTTGTTGGATTTTTTTATAGTTTCATCAATATGTGGATTCCATGACAGTTTTTCATTTATTATAACACCTAGGTATTTTGAGTTTTTAGTCTGTGTTACTGGTTTGCCATGAATAAGATAAGTGGAATTAATTTGTTTTAGTTTTTTTGTTACTTTTAACAACTGACATTTTTCTGGGTGGAAAGACATGCTCCAATTTGATTCCCATTTCTGTAATTCATCTAATTCTCTTTGTAAAATATCTGTGTCTTGTTTTGTTTTTATTGTTCTATATATTATGCAATCGTCTGCAAATAATCTGACTTTTGTTCCTGAACTAATGCAATTTGGTAAATCATTTATGTAAATTAAAAATAGTAGTGGACCCAAGACTGTTCCTTGAGGTACACCTGAGTTTACTGTTATTGGTAAAGTGAGATATACTGTAGGTTTCAATACAAAGAAAGGTATCAAACTTTTAATGCAAAGGGCAATAATAATAACTTTCAAATAAAAAGGATCTATCAAAAACTGTTTCAATGCAATGGGAAGCAACATAAAAACTACTGTGTTTTTGAAAGAAAAATGAAAGCGAAAGGCAGTAACAAAAACTATTGTATGTTTTATAGAAAAGGGAGATTTCCAAAACTGATGTTTCAATGCCAAGGGAGGTAAAAAATATAATTTCAAAGCAAGGTATTAGAAACTTTCAAAGCAAAGGGAAGTAACAAAAGCATTGTATGTTTCAATGCAAAAGACATTAACAAAATTTTTTATTGTGAACAGAGATATCAAAACTTACAATGCAAAGGACATTAGAAACTACTGTTCCAATGCTAAGGGAGGTAACAAAAAACAACTGTGATTCTTAGCAAAGGGAGGTATAAACTTTTTCAATGCAAAGAGAAGTTACAGATAGCTACTATACGCTTTTTTTTTCAATATAAAACTGCATTTCGATGCAAGGGGAGATATCGAACATATGAAATGCAAATAAAAGTAAAACAAAAATACTATAGTTTTTCAATGCTAAGGCCCGGGGAGGTGAAATAAGGGTTTCCATTTTTCTATATAAAATTGCATATTAAAGACATTTAAGCGCAATAAAATCAAAGGCATTATAATACAGAAGTATAGTCAAACTTGATACAATCAAGACAAACAAACTATCTTTCTCTCTGTCTAAATAAATAATAAAATAGATGTGAAGTAGGTTCAGGTGAGTGCATGTGTGTGTGTCCAAGTATAAGTTCGTGGGAATGAGAGAAACATAATGGGGTAGGTAGAGAAAAAGAGAAAACCCAGAAATTAAGTTCCTGTTTTTGCTTCCTTTATTGCCCTAGTTGATACAATTGAACATTGGAAAAATAATGAAAGTATTTTAAAAAAATATAGATGAGCCAAGATACAAATGGACAATGCACTCTTGCACATCTTTATTAGCCTTGTGGAGTTAAAGCAAGAAGAATAAAAAGTCATCCATTCTCAAATAAAAAAAAAACAAAAAACAGTGAGCCAAAGAGTGTACCCCATTAAACGCAATATCAAAATTTTTTAACAAGTAAAGGCAAATAAAATAAAATAATGTAATGATTGTTGTGCAGGTGTACAATAAGTACAATCAAAGTCTTTTAGAAAGTTCACCAAAAATGCATCACTCTGAAACCATTTTAAACCAAGAATTATAAATACCTTTAAGATAAGTTCCGCTAAGTGATAATTAGACAACTTTTAGATCCAAGGTCACACTTGCTTTGCTCACTGACTAGGAAACAGGAACAAAATCCAATAGAATTACACGTCCCAATGAATTACATATCTGACTGAATTTCATATGTAGCGTTAGAAATATTCATTTAATCATGAAGATAATCAAAATCACATGAAGTCTGGAGTGAACATTTGAAAATAATGAGTTCCATATGAATTTTAATTACTATATTAGAGTCATCATATAGTATTGGTAGTGTATGTTTTTTTAATGTAGTTTTATAGTTTAATAATTCTATATTGGATGTATCTTCATACATGAAACTGGAGTATACACAAAATATTGAATCTCTAGATCTACATTTTATTCTCTGATAATATAGTTATTACAAATAAACATTTTTCTGTGATAAAAAGTTGTTGAATGTATGACTTTTGCTAGTGAGAGTAATACCAGTTCTCAAGTATAACAAGTCACAGGATGCACACTAGACACATATTAAGTCTACAATTTTAATAATTATAAGATGGGAATGAATCATGTCATTTATAATATCCTATACTTAAAAAAAACAGTAACTTACTAAATATATAGCAAGCTAGCTTTCTTGAGACTTGTTCACCCATTATTTTTGTTTCCACAGGTACTGGTTCCTCCATCAAGCACCAAAGTATCATCAACCGCATCTTTTCTCTGTTGCAGGGCTGCTGTTGGCTAAACCAATTTCCTAGACCAGTGTTTCCCAATCTTTTGAGATATATGTACCCCCTTCTAGAATTTTTTTAACATTAAGTACCCCTCGCCCCCCAAAAATGCATGTTTTTTGTAAGCCTGCATACACTAAATTATAACTATTACAATTAAGTATTCAATTAGTTTATTTTTGCAAGCTTCAGAGACACATTGAATGTATTCTTTAAAAAAAGGAAACCTAGTTTTTACGTTGAAAAAGAGGGTGTGTCTACGGAAGGTTTTAACATCCCTATTTCCTGATCTTTGTAGAAATTTATCTGAAAATCTAAAATAGTACCTCATTAAAGTTTGTAAAAAATTAAAATTGATTTAAAAAGGATTTAAAATTATATTTCATTCAAATTTATAAACTGAACCTAAATAGGTACTTTTTCAAAATCAGCTCAAATAATTATGTGTAACTCATGCCCCCTTCAAACTCTTACCATACCCCTGGGGCAATGTATATCCCACTTTGGGAAACACTGTCTAATACAAAAAATTGTTTTACTTACCAAATGTGTAGCAGGCTTTCTTTCTTGAGACTTGTTCACTCAATTTCCAATTTTGTTTCCACAGGTACTGGTTCCTCCCTCAAGCACAAGTATCATCTTCTGTTCCTTGACTTTGTCGTAGGGCTGCTGTAACAGTTTCTTTAATCAAATCCCTTCAATTTTTTCAGTCAGCAGCTCTTCTTAGTTTCATTATTTTGAACTATTAAAGAAATTTAGAGAAAGAAAATGTTCAAGAATGTACAATAAAAAATTGAATGTTTTAAAAAAGAAAAAATTTCCCCTATCAGACCTTGTGATCTATGGAGCAGGTAATGTAAAGGTCATCTGTTTTTAAGGGCCATGGTTAATGAGGGTGCTGAGGTCAGCACAATGACTAACTAATGTCAGATACCCATTAAAACTAAGGGACTCAGAGGTATCCTAAAGAACCTAAAAAAGAGAGAATCCCAGCCTTCACCTAGGTTCCAACATAAAGTGTATAAACTCTCAGCCACCTCACCTCCAATGTTTTAGAATAATTCAATTTAGTTTTGAAACAGGTGATATTTTGAATTAATTCCTACTTTATATTCATTTTTATTAGTCATTTACAAAAATGCTACTGTAGGGATCTAACCAATGGCATTTGCTTTATTAGTGCAAAGGTCTGTCAACTTCACCACCCAGCCATTGTTTACTTGGTGCGAAATATTAGCTTAAAGACATTTTGCCAACCAACATCCAACTTTAAATTCCAATCTATCAAGAAAGTGTAACTAATCAAAATTGTTACAAAAAATTACAGCTAAAAAAAAAGACTCAGTATGCAGAGTAACTGTAACAATTACTTAGGTTCTTTAAGTAGCTAAGAAATTTAATTTAAAAAACTACTTGCCAAAAAAAAATTGCAAGAGATTTCCAGTAGTAAACTTCTAGCTAAATGTTTCTGTAAGTCTTGCCAAAATTTCTTGCAAGGGATTTTAATCATCAGTCAAGGGATTTCTGTAAATCTTTATGTTCTTTCTTCCACACAAATACTTGAGCTGAAAATAAAAAAAGGAACAGTTTGCAGACTAACAGAAACAAAAAGTTGTTCTAGATTATTAATATCTTATAAATTCAATTTAAAAAACTACTTGCCAAAATAGATAGCAAGGGATTTCAAGCATTGGTTTCCAAGGTAGAGCTTTCTGTAAGTCTTGCCAAAATTTCTTGCAAGGGATTTCTAGCATCGGATTTCAAGCATCTGGCAAGGGATTCCTGTAAATCTTTTCTTTCTTCCACACAAATACATCAGCTGAAAATAAAAAAGAAACAGTATGCAGACTAACAGAAACAAAAAGTGATTCTAGATTATTAATATCTTATAAATTCAATTAAAAAAACTACTTGCCAAAATAGATAGCAAGGGATTTCAAGCATTGGTTTCCAAGGTAGAGCTTTCTTTTAGTCTTGCCGAAATTTCTTGCAAGGGATTTCTATCATATGATTTTTAGCATCTGGCAAGGGATTTCAGTAAATCTTTATGTTCTTTCTTCCACACAAATGCATCAGCTGAAAATAAAAAAGGGACAGTATGCAGACTAACAGAAACAAAAAGTGATTCTAGATTATTAATATCATAAAAAATTCAATTAAAAAAACTACTTGCCAAAATAGATAGCAAGGGATTTCCAGAAATGGATTTCTAGCCAGGGCTTTCTGTAAGTTTTTGTTTTTTTTAGCTGCTTTCTCTTTCTTTAACAGACAAATGCATCAGCTAAAAACAAAAAACACGACAGTATGCAGACTAACAGTAAAAAAAAAAAATATTCTAGATTTTAAATTATTTTTAAAAACTTCTTGTCAAAATCTGTTGCAAGGGATTTTATGAGTATAGTTCCACAGACAAATACAACAGCTGAAAAAAAAAGAAAACTATGCCAAGCAACATTAGAAAAAAATTATTCAAGTTTTTTTTGCTTACATTCTCTAACATTCCACAGAATGTTAACAGCTGAAAAAGAAAATTAGTTTAATGTGGACTTACATCAGAATTTTTTAGTTTAGAAAGTTGACTATATTATTGACTTTCAACGTCATTTGCTAAAAATAACTTAGAAAATCTTGCTGTTTACCTGCCAAATGTAATTCCTACAATTTGAGGCATCTAATATTTTTAAATACTTAAGTACTTACTAAAAATATTTTTAATTAAGCTTTATATTAGTCCAAACAAATAAACTTTACTTTGACTACAATTGTCCACCAAAAATTGGGATACCAAACATGCCCACACATACACACAGAAACTGAGGTATATACAATGTTACAGTAATGTAACAAAATAAAGCTCATTTTAAGTTATCTAATTATTTTGAAAAAAATTCTTACCAAAAATATCTGGTATGTGAATTCTACACCTACTCTATAGCTTCTGCACTTGATTCCAGAGACACCTAAGTATACAAAAGCTGTTTAAAAAAAGCATGTTATCCATTTAAAATCAGACATGCCAATAATACTTTGTTATATATGCTGCATCTCTCTAACTTGGATTTGCACTGATTCCCAGACACTTTTGAAAGGCAACTTCAAAGTTGTACATCAACTGAAAAAAAAATACAAGGGTACTGCGCAAATGCATTTATACTTTTATATATTTTTTTTTATTTTTAAAAAAATCCTGTTTGCTGCACCTGTAGATCAAAGCAGGAGTTGATAGAGGCATTCCTATTAATTCCAAGAACATTTCTAATTAACTTCAATATTTCATATGCTTAGTGGCCTGAAAAAAGCTTTAATTACAAAAGAAACAATGCAATAAACTGGAGATAAGATAAAAGTAGAAATTGATAGTTGCATTTCTATTAATTGTTAGAACATTTCTAATCAGCATTTAGCATATATTAAAAGTATATAGGTAATATTTTAATACTAAGAAGATAATTATTATAAATAGAAAAAGTAAAGATAAAAGTAGGAGTTGTTAGTGGCTTTCCTATTTAAGGAACATCTTTAATTAACATTTGGTATACATTAAAATAATATAGCATTTGATTACTAAGACTATAATACAATTTATAAATAGAAAAGAAAGTGAACTAAGTTGATATAGATATTGCAAACAATTGTACATATATCAAGTAACCATCAAGTGTTTCAAGCATCTAATGTTTGTATTAAATATAAAAAGGTATTTTGTAATAAAGTAAAAAAAAAAAAGCAATAAAGTAAATAGAAGAACCAAGTACAAGTTGATTCTGGCTTTGTGGAACATCACAGTAAATGTGTATTTCATTGCATTTGGTTATAAAGGAAATATCATGCAATAAACCAATATGCAAATAAACAATGCATTAAATAAGAGAAATTAAGTAAGAGTTTATATTTGATGTGTTTCAACCATCTAGTATTTCATACCTGCTTCAACCACCTAATATTTGATATGTGTTAGTATTTCAACCATCCAATATTTGATGTGCTAGAATTTCAACCATCTAATATTTGATGTGTGTTAGAATTTCAACCATCTAATATTTGATGTGTGTTAGAATTTCAACCATCTAATATTTGATATGCTTAGTGGCCTGAAAATAGCATTTAATTACAAAAGAAATAATGCAATAAAAAGATAAAAGTAGGAGTTGTTAGTGGCTTTTTTATTTTAGGAACATTTTTAATTAACATTTGGTATACATTAAAAATAATATAGCATTTGATTACTAACTAAGACTATAATACTATTTATAAATAGAAAAGAAAGTGAACTAAGTTGATATAGATGTTGCAAACAATTGTAGTACAAATATCAAGTAACCATCAAGTGTTTCAAGAACCTAATGTTTGTATAAATATATAAAGAATAAAATATAAATAAAGGTAAGTAAAGACGCAATAACGTAGATAGAAGAACCAAGCATGAGTTAAATGTCTATATTTCATGTATATTTGTCTAAAACATCTCTAGAACTAGCTATTAATGACTTTTAAAGAATATGCAATGTCATAAAATGAATATGAACAATCCATAAGCATCCAATATAAAACTTTTTGGTATAAACGTTAAAAGGCATTGATAAAAAGCAATTAATTACAAAGGATAAAAATGCAATAACAAGGAGATAACTGAAAACCCAAGACAAGTAAGAATTAAGGTGCTTTGAGAACACAGACACAATTTTAAAGATAAACAAAAATGTATTGCAATAGAGAAATGTTTAAATCAGCCCTAAGACAGGCTAAGATGATCAAATTGAATTCAGTCATTGATACACACACACATGTGCCAATGCCCAAGTGTGCATCTAAAGTTAAAGTTGTGAAGTTACATTCTAAGTTAATTACATTTAGGCTAATTTTAAATTTACATTTGTAATTGTATACTTACACTACTGTCGATACTACTCAGCTTGCTGAGCACATTGATCGTTTCATGTTCTAGTCTAGATAGATCTCAGACTCTAGATCTATAGATAAGATCTTGTACAATTTCTTGTGTCTGTCAGTGCAGTGTTCCAACTCAGACACAAGGAAAAATCTTAGCGAGCTTCGAGGACCTTCACCTTGGACTTGACTTGTGACAAACGATCCTAATCCTATGATTGAATAATGGTTACTTAGAATTAGAATACGAACCTAAAGAATGTTTTTTAATGCTTCATTAATGTAAAATATACTAGAAACCTGTTTCTGCGTATCTAGTCAGGTAAACTAATTCCAATGTTTATAACTAGATCTGCATTTTCTATTTGTGTACAAAAATGAAATAATAGATCTAGATTCTAGTAGATCTAGAGACCTCGATTACTTTTGAAATTCGCTTTGCACGGACTTTTCAATGATTTAGACAAGAGTTATGGAACTTTCATTTCTTTCCTACGTTATTGTTTCACTTCGCAAATTATCTTTGTGACTTGTCTTACCCTTTAGGCCTAATCTTTCATAGATACAAAAGGGCATATAGACCTAGATATTGAAAATGAAAATGTCTACTAGTCTACTTAACTTTATTATAAATTCTAGCTTAAGAGGAGATTTATTCAATTAATCAGTTATCTTATATAATACAGACGTTACTTCAAAAAAGAAGATGATTCAGTTAAGAATGAATAATGATAAATAAGTAGGCTTACCTCATTATTGATAACGATATAATGTCTACATTCTTAATAAGCATAGGGTTAGCTTTACGTCTATCGGAAATTTTTTCTTTATATTGACTTCTAATATTTTACGATACAATTTTCTTGTTAAAAAAAAAATAATAAAAAATGCCTCGATGCAAAGAGCTCTAGCGCTGTGGGACCGTGAAAATGTAAATAAGTTCGCGCGGCTAGAGAATATCTAGATCACGTGACCTGTTGTAAGACCTGCTCAGGTTGGCTATTTATATTGACATTATAATAAAAAAAAAGATGTCTAGTAGTGTCAGTGTATAAATACACATCAACATAGGCCTACACACTTACGCACATTGGCGTATTTAATAAAGATAAAAAGAAAGAAAGAAAATAAAAAACTAAAAATAATTTGAAAGATGAAATAAAGAATGAACAACCGCCTGTCGCTGTAGGCCAATGGCGAAGCAAGCTATGTGCGGGTGTTGCGGGCCGCACGGGCCATCAGATGGTGGGAGCATCAAACTGAGGACACACGCTACTTTCTTAGTAAAACTACACATTGTAATTGTTTGAAATCTCTTAAAGTAACGCACATTTACACTTTTTTTTAAGCCTTGCATATTGTAACTTCATTGTTCAATGCACTGGTTATGAACAAGTTTATGATTGTGTTGTTTTTTTTAATTACTAATTAGTAATGGTCCAATCTATATAGTGGACCAGTGGAGGAGGGGTTCTGGGAGAAGGTGTTCCAACCACTCAGAAAACACAACAATGTTAGAGTCGGGATTTGAACTCAAGTCCCCTTGTAATGTGGTAAAGGCGTAGGCAAGCGGTTTTAGCCTCTCAGTCACACATCACTTGCTTGGAGGGAACCTGAAGTTTGTCTGACTAGCAACACTAATGACAACAAGGCTCGAGATTTAAATAAACAAGAGGAGAAATGGTGGAGATATTATCTGTAGAGAGTCTTAGACATCGTGCGTTTAGGCCTAGGCCTATATACTGTTGTTGTAAGTGTAGCGAACACGCGAAAGTTGTTCCAAACTTACTTTGATGAAAAAAACACTTTCAATCAACGATGACGAATTTACGACTCACTGATTTGGCGGTTTCGTCTATTGAACAAGACCTACTGGAAAAATCTGATTTCGATAAAATTATTGAGGTTTTTTTTTTTTTGTTGTTTGAAGACATCATGAGAAATTGCAGCACATGACATCAAATACCCTACGTATGACATTGCCGAAGGCCTAACATAATATTGCAACAAGGTCACAATCTTCAATTATGTTCAGATCTAGTAGATTTAACTCTTTCTCTCCTAACTGACGATACCAGCGTTGATTCCACCAGAATGAGGTAAATAATTACGGAGAGAAAGAGTTAATGAGTTGATGGAAACGTTGTATAGTTTAAGATAGGCCATACACACACACACACGCTTTTTCTTTTTTTTTTTTTTGCACAATCACTTATTAATGCTCGTTCAATTTTAAGTAGATCTAAATGTAGATTCTAGATCTAATCTAGATTTTTTTTAGTCAAAACATAGTTAATGACAAATACATTTTTTTTTCCAGTTAATAATGCCTCGAGTTTATAAAAAGGAAAACTGATAAAGGTAAAGTGCCCAGAGTCAGTCATGAGAGATGCTGTAACTGCTGTTGAGTAGGGTATGACAGTTCGACAAGTTGGCAAAAGAATTTAGCATTGCCCGATTTGATTAACAATATTTTTAAAAAAGGTTAAAGTTAACCAAACTAGTCTGTGTCCTAACTATCAATACAGCCTGATATTTACTGCTGAACAGGAAATTTCTTTGGCAACTGGCTAGATGCTCAAATATGTTTTATGGCCTTACAAACAAAAATGTTCGTGTTCTTGCCCTTTAAATGACTATAGTAAATAATATAAAATGCCATGCGTTATAGACCACCTATTGAATGGCTGGAGGAGAGGGGCTTTTTTTTGGATTTATGAGACGCCATCCAGAACTTTCAATCAGACAACTAGAAGTTACATCACTGGCACGGGCTACAGTTTTCAACAAACGTTAATGTTAACACATTTTTCACTTTGTTAGAAGAATCTTCCAAAAAAACTAAATATTAGTGGTGAGCAGATCTTCAATTAAGATGAAACTGGTGTGATGACTGTGCAAAACATTCCTAAAATAATTGCACCTCGTGGAATCAAGCAAATTGGTCAATTTACCTCAAGAGAAGGTAGCTAGCTTGTGACAATGTGCTGCATTGTTTCAGCCATCAGCAATTCTTTGCCACCTGTTTTTTTTTTCAAGAAAGCAATTTAAAAACTTCATGTTGATTGGATCGCCAGAAGACTATTTTGGACTTGCCTATCTTACTGGTTGGATGACCAGTGACAGCTTTCTTCAAGTTATGCACCATTTTATAAAATATGATTGGTCAACTGAAATCTACCCCTAATCCTAAGCCATCTTTCATATGCTGCCCTAGAATGAGTTAAAAGAAATAACATTCATATTATTACCCTACCACCTCATACAAGAGAATCCAATGGAGCCTGAAGTTAGCCCAGCTGCCAAGACTCGAGAGGGAAGTCAAGAGAATCCAAGGAAGCATGACGTTGAAGTTGATGGACATTTGCATGATGAGAGTCATCGACAAGGTCTGAAACTAACAGGCGATACTGAGACGAGAGAGAGATGTCCTGATGGTGGTGAAGAAAGCCGAATGAAGCCCGAGGACGAGGGACCTTTGCACGAGGAGTGTTACCAACTTGCCCCACGAGCATGCCCTCCAAACAAGGCTGAAAATGATGACCTGTCCCACAATCCCCTGTCCTGTGGATTTGAGGGCCCATCCCAGTTCTTCTTCGCAAAGCCCTATGAATTCACCTCTTTGGCCAACGATCTTGGTATCCCCAGCCCTTACATCCTATACCTCTCCATGTGCCAAACGGCTGCCCTCAATACCGAACGACAAGAGAACGACGCGACCACGACATCACTGCAGCCAAATGAAGACCAACTGGCGGAGAAGAAGAAGGCTACTTTTGTTGAATGCAAGATGGATGACGATGCAACCTCGATATCACTGCAGCCACACGAAGACCAACATCGATGCAACCAGATGAAGGCTAACTGGAGGAGAAGAAGAAAACGTTTTCTGAATCCAACGTGGATGGCGATGAAAGCACGACGTCAAGGCAACCATGTCAAAGCAAACTGGAGGAGAAGAAGGAAGCTGATTGCAACATGGATGGCTCCATCAAGCTCAAGAGGCAAGCCAACTGCCACCGATCGACCCCCACCTACAGCGATGAAACTTCACAGCCAATGCCATGATGTTTTATTCTGTCCGGGACGGACAGATCTAAGGAGGGGGCAGTGTTATAAACCTGGTGGTGGCACAGATGGGGGTGGTGGTGTGAGTGTAGTCAGCCGACGCAAATCGCCCCAGGCCAGCGCTAGACGAGCGGTCAACCGTGACGAGTTATGACGGTCGGCCGAGACGAGTGTCAACATGATGGTTCGGGAAGGATCGCCGTCGTGAACAGAGCTCAGGAGCGTCACGAGAGTTGTAGTCATCTGACCACCTAGAAATGTCGAGCGGCGTTCTGTCCGGTTCGAGAAGGCCAGTAGGGACCCTATATAAGAGCGGAGGTGTCGCTGTCAAGACGGTTCAGAAAAGGGGTTCACGACAGAAGGTTCACTACAGCAGTGTGGCTCTGTACGGAGCATTACGACGGTTCAGTGCGGAGTACTGTCAAGTACAGTTGAGACGGCTGGCGTCTTGATCTTGGTCTGCGATCGAGTCCGACACAACGAGCCTAGTGTGTGAAGTCAGTCCTAAACTGTTGAACCCAGTGCAAGCCCGGAACGAGACGGAGAGGCCAGTGCAAGAGTTGATACGGCGGAACGGTGTTATCGGAGAGATATTTGTACAGTGTACGTGTTGCCAATTGTACACTATTGGCTGTTATTTATTCAACTATTAAAGTGTTACGCTACTTTGGAGCCCTGAGTTGTCAAGTTCTTTAAGTTGGTGGTGTATGGTGCAGTTTGCACGGAGCCTGGATAGTGAGATTCGTAACAATATTTTATTTGGTTTTCAAACTAGCGGTGTGTGGCCTCTAGATTAAGACATATTTTATGAGAAAGAATTTCTGCCTTCGGACGTAACAGACAGGCCTATGCTTGCAGACCCAGAATTTCCAGACATAAATATTGCAAGGGCACATTTCAGCTCAACATTACCAAACACCTACACTCCTTTTGCTTCTGATGCATCTCCACCGAAGCAGGACGTTTTGGCACCGCCTTTTTGGCGCTAGGGACGTTTTGGCGCGAAATACATTATGTACGTTTATTGTATTATTTCTTTTAAAAGAATTATTCATATCTATGTTTTGCATGAGAGTTTGTGTTAAGACATATTTTTCACGTACTAAATGTAAATGTGTGTTTGTTTTTCACATCATTTTCTTTAATAAACATTTTGGCTTGTGTATGTGTGTTTATTAAGAGGCACACTTTTAGTTTCAAAAAAGTTTTTTTAAGATATTACTTTAAAATTAAAAACAAAAACCAAAAACAAAATGAAACCATGATAGACGTCAATGCGAGATGTGTCACCCAAAGCACCCCTACCCTATTTCTCAAAACATATCTTTTCAAAGTATCATTGTGTCGTGAATTTTTTTCTATCTATTGTCGCCCATAGTGATTGTTTATATTTGTGGATTCACGTTAGAGTTTGTACTGACCACATTCCGTGTCTGGATCTTTACTATGTGTGGAGTTATTGTCGTCGTCATTTAGCGTATTAGAGCTTTAGATGTTAACATGGTTTTTGTTATATTAAAGTGTGACACTTAGCTAGTTCGTATATTACACTTATGTCAAATAAAAAAAATCTTTCGGAAAGAAATCCAAAAATGTCATCCAGTGCGATTAGCAGAACTCACATTTAAATAAGGGGTAGGGGATGTCATTACCATTCAGGAATCTGACTTATTATAGGCCTATATTCATGAAATAAGCAAAACCTTTATAATTTAAAACAAAACAAAACAATTCGCTGAACGGTGTTAGAATTCATATTATATATACAGTATTATGGTTGAGTGAACTAAACATTGTTATAAAAGCTACGTGCTTATTAAATTATCGTCAAATTATATCTCGCGCCAAAACGTCCCCGTCGCCAAAACGTCTCGCGCCAAAGCGGCGGGGCCAAAACGCCAAAACGTCACGCACCGCATCTCCACAAGGGGACACGTCAATTAATTTGTTAGTTCTGACCTAAACTCCTGACATTATCTTAAATTGCGACGCAGTTTTAAAAGGGTACAGATCAATTAATGTTTTAGTCCATACAGTATCTTCAGATGCAGCTTCATCTGAAATATATTTGCAGGCTATCCTAAATTAAGCTGCTCCTCGTTAGCAAACCAACAGAGGGGAAAAAAGGTGGAAAATGTATGATCGCGACATCATCACCAATGATGGAGGAAATAAAAGCATTGCGTTAAATCTAGGGAGAAATCTAATGTAAAAAATAAATTATTTGATACTGACATGACTGATGATAGACAACAGTAGTGATGAAGGTATTGATGTCAGAATGGATGCTGTCGAAAGTGCGAATGTTAACGACTATGTTATTTCTCCCCACTGGTGGTCCATTTCTCCTCGTATTGGGATTGTAATTTTTATATATTTTTTCTTTTTTTTTTTAATTAGTCTTATGGTTTTAGAACCCATGTGGGCATTCTCTTCCCTTTTCTTTTTAAAATTCTGGATCGTCACCGTGGGCCGTTGGAGGTTTTATTTTTATGTAGGGGGGTGGCATTCAGGAGATTATGGACATTTAAAATTTCAGCCTCTACTGGGGAGGAGGGAATAAAAAAGACGCCTATATTATATATGCCTATAGATTGTTATGCTTGCCCTGAATGTGGCAAAATATGTAGGTCAAAGCTGGGGCTGCGCATCCAGGGGAAATACTGCATTCTTCACTAATCTTCGGACTCGAAGACAAGCCTTATTATTAATGGGTACCTGACACAAGTTGGGGGAAAAGTAAAGGCTGTTGGTCGTTGTGCTGGCCACATGACACCCTCGTTAACCGTGGGGCCACAAAACCATTACCTTTACATCACTGCCCTATAGATCGCAAGGTCTGAAAGTGGAAACTTTTCTTAACTTTACTATTGAAAGATTAATTATGATTGCTTAATCTTTAAGAGTCGAGGTCACACAATTTTTCTTAGCTGCTAGCTCGTTTATGATTTCACAAATGTTTATAAATTTCATGAGTTGGGTGGTGTCAACTATGTCATTGTTGGTAACGGCAACAGAAAATATTTATAAATGTACCAGGGGTTCGTATTTTTAATTTCGGGATCTTTGGGGTGCCTTAAAGTCCGCCTGACATTAGTTGGGGAAAAGTAAAGGCGGTTGGTCATTGTGCTGGCCACATGACACCCTCGTTATTACTACCTCTTCAAGAGATATACGATGCTTTTTTTTGTAAGTCTATTTAGTCAATGTCTTTGTATTATTTGACAAGAAAAACAAATAAATACTTAAAAGAAACACAATAAAGCTTATATTTATTAAGTGTGCTTGTATCAATTAGTTTGTATCAATCATGTTATTAAATTTGTAATAGATAACAATTGATAAAAAAAAATTTTAGATTTGAATTTGAACTCGGGGCACAATTCTCTTCAAGAGGACCCATTCAGCTTATATCACTACATCTGTCAAGTACTATTTCTTTCCATTGTTCATTACCAAACAAAATAATTAATCAGCAATAGTTAATTAACTAATTGGTTAATTTTTTATTTGATTCTTGTTTTGTCAGGTACAAGAATTATAATAGTGCGAAATTTCAGCTTGGTCCTAGATTTGGTGTGGGAGAAATAACAAGTTCAAACTTTTTACCAGACAAAGTTGATATAAGCTTTGTAAAAATATTATTTTAGTTTGACTAAAACATGGATTAACAGCAAAACAAAAACATGACACTGAATGATAAAAAAATAAAAACACCACAAGGGAATATTTTCAATCCAATAATTTCTTCAATGTTTACATCTAGGTCTACATTGGTCTGATATCAAGGCACTTAACAAAGATGTTTTATTTACTAATACTTTAACACTCTTATACAGTAAAGATTGTATAAAAGATGAGAATGAAGCTAGTTATATACATTTGTTTCAGTAAAATACATGGAACATAAAACTTTGACCTCAATTTGAAAACAAAAATGAAAGAAAAATTTGGAGTGGAATGATTTGTTTACAAATATTTCAACAGCAATATTCTTTTATTTACTGAAACAAAAATATCACAAGGTAAAAAAAGAGACCCCCCTCCCCCCCGGTGCACCTGACAAATCTTAGTGATGGCAAGCAAATTTCTCTGTTTTACATGTTTCAGATGTTTCTTCAACATTGAAGATTATTACCCCATACATCCTAGCCCAAACTACCCGCAGCACGGCGGGGGGGAAAGGCAGAACGCAGGGTTTGAACCCAGGACCTTCAGGATAACAGTCCTGAGTGCAATCCACTTGACTGGATAGCTATCTACTTTCACTGTGACGTTTAAGTAGAATTAAGCTTGGCACTGAGAAGTATGAGCAGTATAAACAAAGTATCCAGTTCTTTAATGTTGAGGAGTCATAAAAGGGTACCGTCATGTGTACAAATTCTAAGACATCAGTCTGACAGCTGTATTTAAAAATGTTTGCCATCGCCAGGTCTAGGAACCGAATTTGAACTCCTTGAAGAGACCAAGAAGAACATTTGTACATAGTATTGGAAAACATTAAAAATAAAATAAACAAATGTTGAGTATATTTTCATTTCATTTTCATTTCAACACAGATTTTACTCTTGTTAAGTGTAGTTTACCTTAAAACAGAAGTTCTCAAATGGTTTGGCAGGGGGTGCAATGTATTGATAAGAAGGGGGCAGGAAGCCTGTCAATATATTTTTCAAGGGACAAAAAAATATTTGTATTTTCCACAGATGACATTATAACCAATGTTTCAAAAAATTAAAATTAATTAAGAGGCATTGCATCATCTTTCAAGCTAGACCTTTTAAAATTAATATAGCTTTCATCAAAGGAGCCTAGAACAATATCAACTCAAAATGTTTTTGGAAGAAAACATTTCAAAATGTCTTAGCTAGCTTTTCTGAACATTCTTATGTCAGAAAGATAAAATTTCTCCAGACTCTTGTTTCTCTACAGGTTGACCACTTTAGTGTGACAAAATGGCCAGCATGAAAATATTTGTTTAGCAGCAGGTTGATCTTACAACGATGATGCCCATTACAGTTGAAAGTATGACCCTCAAATAATAGTATAGGCCAGCGCTGCCTTCCTCTTAATCAGACTTTATTTAACTCTTTCTCTCCTAACTGACGATACCAGCGTTGATTACACCAGAATGTGGTAAATAATTACGGAGAGAAGGTAAACATGCATATAGGCCCCTTAAACCACATTTTACTTTAACTTGAAACTTCTTACTATGATGAAAAAAGTATGTTGTAGGTGCATGGAGAATACATTGCTGAAGCCCCAGAACGCAGGAAATTGAATGGCTTTCAAACTTCCCCCTAGATCCCCTAGCTGACTTGAGAGGGAACCTGTTGCCTTCAAATATGGATTTTCTTTATATTATACAGAACATAACAAAAATTATCTTTAAAACACTATAACTGTAAAAAAAATTACTAGATTCCAAACATATAAGGATATAAATGTTATAATTTTAAGTCTTCAAGTTTATTTTCTATTTCATTAGGTTCCTAAAACCCTCTCAGACACCTATATGAGAGCCCAGAGCGTTCCAACAGAAACCAGGGGAGGAAAGGGGGGCTCAAAAAGATTTTTTTTCTCTCTAAGGGAGGGGGGGGGGGGGGCCACACTGGTAAAAGTTTGAGAAACACTGCTTTAAATTATTCAAAACATGTAAAAAAAAATTTAAAAAAAAAATGAATCGTGTTCAAAGGTCCTTAAGAAATTGTTATTAAGTCTTGCAAAAAGGTTAAAAAAAAATCAACAACACTTAATCAAAATTTATTGCATAGAAAATAAAAATTATATTACACAAATTACTTCTCAATTCGCATAACAATTTACAGTAAAAGAAGAATTCTAAAAAAACAACCAATTTTCTTTGCCTAAAAATGTTATGAAATAAACTACAACTATTAAAAAAAACCAAAAAAAATTGGGGTCTTTAAAAGTACCGGTAGTTAAATGTTTAAAATCAAACTTGGAAATTCTTTTGTAAAGAAAAACATTTTCAATAAAAAAAAATGCATCAACAGTTATTGTATAAAATGTTAAATATTTAAGAAAATTTAAATATGTACATATTCAAAATTGATTATTTGCAAAAAACAAAAGTAACATTTGATTAAATATAAAAAGTTTTGATGAAAGAAACAGGGTAGTCTTTAAAAATATAATGTATGATTCTCAGGTAAATTTGGTTTCAACTAAAAATTTGCTTGTGAGAAAAAAAAAAATTGTCTTGCACTGTTACATTTTAGGTAACATCTATAGCAACATAAAATTGGTAGCTACAGCAAGCACATGGTTACCATAATGGGCACATAGGGTTGATAGCCACTATTACACTTCAAGAGAGATAAATCTACAAGTATAAAATTGTGCTTTAGTCAAGAGGCAGTATATAAACTTTACTCCGTTGACTTTCTCAAGACATCCAGGAGTTAGTCTAGAATAAGGTCACATCTGCAGCTGGTGACACTTTTGGATTGTAGCTTATTCATCACATACAAAAGTTTTGAAATAATTTGACCCCATTGATTGACATTTGCAGAAAAAAAAAATGTAAGCAATATTAAAAGATGAAAAACATAAAATGCTGTGTGTGTGTACGTGCGCATGCAAAAAAAAAAAAAAAGAAAATAAACTTAATGTGTTAAGACTTACAATAATACAACTAGAATCAGATACTACAGAGGATGAATCAGTGCTCAATATCTTGAGATGGTAAGACTAAATGCTAACAAAATAAATGAAAAGTCTATCAGCACCACAAAAAATTGTCTCTATATATATTTCAGTTTCTTTCCTCTACTAAATGTCATGTTATATAAAAAATCTGTTCAGTATACTCTAGAACAAACTTTGGAATGGTTTGAACAAAAATTTAAGGTGGCAGAAACTTAAAAGATTAAGTAATGGAACTCAGTTGCAATGGCTGATGATAGGCTACCTTATTTACAAGGCTGTCGATGTGACAGGATGAAGACCGTGGACAAAGACTGTCGGGTGAGACCAACTGGATATGGCACTCAGCTGTTCTAAATAGGGAGTGTAGGTGTTTTGTCCACTGCTGGGTGGGCGTGGCAGGTACATAAAGGTTACAGCTGACTGATTCAAATTAGCCTGTGAATAAACAAAACAATTCAAATCATAAATTTCAAATGGCTGAACAGATAAAAAAAAACCTCAAGAGTCATGGACAAAACATCTATTCAATAAAAGCAAGTAATAGAAATTGTTTATTTGTTTGATTCCCAATTATATTCAAATAGTAGGCTACACTAGGCATTCATATTATAGCTGTCAATGAAAATAAAAAGAGCAAAAAAATTGCCAGAAATGGGATCAAACCAAGACCCTTTGTAATAGAATGTCTCAACACTGACCTGCAACACAGTTTAGACAAATAAATCTTTGCCACGCAGTACAGACCTGTGATGTGGCAACAAGCTATTGGTCTAAACTGCCCACAGGCCTTCTATAATGATTGGTCTCAATCAAAACCACCACACATACACATTAGCTTTGACACCCTATCAACTGAGCTATCCAGCTACACTACTATAGCTCAATTTCAGCTTGAAAGCAATGATTCAATTTTTTTTTTACTCGAATTACCGACCAACTTCCAACCATCTATGAAGAAAAAATGAAGCTAATATAACATGAGTTGAAAAAATGTGGCTTTTACTTGAAAGTAAAAAAGAAAAACTTTCAAAACATCAGAAATGCAACCATCAATGAGAGTGTTATGGTTCTGGTTAACAATCATTTCAAAATGTACAGCCTGCTTGACATCTTATTCAAATAGTATCTAAACTAAAGTATAAGTCATCCTTCAAGGTGCTGGACATCTTATTCAAATCTAAGATAAAGTATAATTATCAAAGTCATCCTTCAATGGTACAGAGGAGCGAGCACAAAGATTTTAGATTTTATGGCACATGGGCATAATTTAGGCCATGCTCTGCCCTTAGTTCTTCAAGGACTCCCTCATCTATTCAACAAGTACAGTAGGAACGTTAAAAGTTATACTGTTTACTGTTTAAGTGCTTAAATAAGAACAGCTGGTGGCCAAGAAATGTTGAGGGATTTGGTTAAGCAAACTGTCTAAGCACCCATACAATGAAAGTCAAGTAACAGTAAAAGGTGTCCATCACAAGATAAATGATTAATGGGGATGGGGTGGCTGAGTGGTTGGCTTTTAAACCAGGGGTCCTGAGTTTGAATCTTGGTGAAACTGGGATTATGAACTTCAGGATTTTTAGGGCTCCTGATTCCACCCAACTATACTGGGTACCTGACTTAAGTTGGGGGAAAGGAAAGGTGGTTGGTCGTTGAGCTGGACAAAGACACCCTGCACATTAAGAGTTGGCCAAAGAAACAGATGGTCTGAAACGGAAACTTTACTTTTTGACAATAAAAATAGATAAAATAGATGGTGAACTGAAAGACTATTTCGTACCTGCAACAGAGAATTGACACCGTCTAGATAAGCTTGAGGTACTTGGGCAAACTCATGCATCTTGACATCGTCCAGCTCTCCCTCTGACTGTGGCGCTGCTGCTGCAGAGTAGTGATCTCCATCAGCTGTCAAATGGCTGAGAAGATGCTCAAAGGACACAATCTGAAAACATACAGAACACTCAGTGAAAGAACGCAATAGGAAGGGTAGTTTATGTTCAGGTGTGAGCCTAGGCTACTAAGTACCAATATCAAAGTAACTACTAACTAACTCAAGTGATAGAAGCTAGAACATTATTAAGCATTCATTGCTTCTTTTAAATTCCAGACATTCCTTTATAAAGACAATTCCTACGCATATATCCAATGTCTTTAAAATTAATTTTTGAATCTTTCCAGCTTATAGCATGCTCAGTGAGCTAGGTCTAATCTCTTTTAAGGACATGAGAGTGGAGGGTGTATCTGGGAGAAGGTTTCTGTGCTTATCAACCACACACTACTAGAGTTGGGTTTCGAACTTGAGACCCCTTGATAGGTATCCAAGCGATTGATGCCACTCAGCCTCATGTCACGTGTGTTAATCTAGTCATGCTTGTTATTTAAAATTAAACTTTGCTAAGTCATTGGTTTTACAGGCTGATTCAGGCAACCCATTCAATGCTCTAATGGTACTAAGGATGGAGCTCTTTATGACATTATCCTAGTCTACAGAATAAGAAATATGCCTTTATCTTTGTGTCTTTCTGAGTATTTTCTTAAGTTATGCTTTGATATTTCTAAGTTATAGTTTAATGTTTTATGCATTATTTATTGTTTCTTTACTTTATAGTTGTTAGTAAATAACTCAAACGCAAATCTCACCCATCAGCCCAGGTTTAAGTCACAACAGATAATGATTTACCATTCAGGTTCATAACTCAGACACGTCTCACCCATCAGCCCTGGTCTAAGGCACAACAGATAATGATTTACCATTCAAGCTTATCTCCTAGGCAAATAAAAAACATTGCTTTGCTTACCACAATTTTGGCTTGAATTCTAAGCTGTCTCAAGAATGTGGACAGTTTTTTCTCCTTGATACCTGTGTTCTCAGACAGTGAGTTTACACAGAGGAACACCCGTAGCTGGGTGTGCTTCTTCCAGCCACTCTGCATGGTCAGTATACAAGCCAGCTGCAGCATGAAAAGACACGAGTTGTCAAAGTAGCTTGCTGTGTCTGGGCGGAAAAAGTTGACGGGCCAGACATCAATGAACAATTTCTCGTTTGACTTGAGAATGTTTTCTTTGTTCAGCAGCTGGAAATTGCGGCATAAAAATACACTTTTCTGAAGTTTGAAGGCATCCTGAATAAGGCCAATGTATTCATTCACTGTAAGATGCCTTTCCCCATTTGATCGAGGTAGCTTAAAATAAGATTCAAAGTCTTGCTGACTGCTATCAATAGATCCAAATAACTTTCTCTTTCTGATTTTAGTTTTGAGAAGAGAATCTGTCGGCATGGTGTCATCATAGAATCCAAAGCAGACGGTGTTGACCTTCATACCACCCAGGCCAGATAACCGTACCAGCTGCTGGAAACCCTCGGACACACTGCTGGAAAGGGTCAGCTCAACAAAGGCTTTGATCTTCATGTGGTTGATAAGCTGCAGCCACTTGGGCGTTTCCTCCATCACTGGATCGGTTGGGTAGTCATCCAGTTTCCCAACTTTGACATGGCCAATGACATAAAGACCTGATTTCTTGATGTCATTGCAGAAGTCCATCAACTCACAACTTTGCCTGGGATTGGACACCATCAACAGTAATTGTGGCCTCCAGAACTTGATATGAGATTTTCGAGGATCAAGTATGAGTAAGTATTTGCGAACCTATAAAAATGATATACAAAAATATTATATTTGATAATTATAAATTTTTAATGTCATTGGGAATTAGGTGGCCAGAAAAGATAACTACTGTCAATTTGTGGGAGAGAACTAGACAAATACCCATAGCCCAAGATATCAAAAAGCAAAAGTGGAGTGGGGTAGGACACACCCTGTGAAAACCAGCTACCAATATTGCAAAGCAGGCACTTGATTGAAAGAGGAAAGTGGGCAGGCCCAAGCAAACCTGGAAGAGGGCAGTCATCTGTGAGGCTGAGGATACTGGAATGACATTGGAGTAGATGAAGAAAGCTGCTCAGAACTAGTTCAGTGGAGAGATGTGGTTGCAGCCCTAAGTTCCCCTGGGAGTTCACAGGATTTATTCAAGTACGTCATGTCAAAACCTTACAGAAAATCTCAACAACTAGTCCAGACATACCAAGTATATATATTATAGCTTTTATATAGCGCTACTTTCATGCTTATAGCATGCTCTGGTCCAATCTCATTAGTGGACCAGTGGGGAGGAGGGGGTATCTAGGAGTTGGTTTTCCGTGCTGCCTTTAGGCGCTCAGTAAACACAACTCTGCTCGAGTCGGGTGTTGAACCTCGAGCCCCCTTCTAGGTAGCCAAGACAAGCCAAGTTCAAGCGCATTTAGCCTCTCAACAACGCTTCCCACAAAAAAATAAAATGTTTAATAGTAGACAGATATCTTTTTTTTTTTACATGGAAAGTCCTTAAGAACAGTTTTTACAAGTCTAATTTAAATTTCTATAATAAACTCAAATGTGTACATTTTAGGGGCGAGGTGGCTAAGTAGGGTCCTGGGTTTGAACCTCTGTGAAGACTTGGATTTTGAATATCAGGATTTTTAGGGCTCCCTAATCCACCCAACTCAAGCCCCTGACTTTATTGGGAAAAGTAAAGGTGGTTGGTTGTTGCGCTGGCCACATGACACCCTGGTTGTTAACTTCGCCAAAGAAACATGACTTAAACATCATCTGCCCTATAGATCGCAAGGTCTGAAAAGGGAAACTTTATCTTTAATACTTTATAGTATGACTACACACCACACATCTCTAACATTTTGTGAATACATTCTTGCGTACAAGTTGCAAGCCCATGTAAACATTAGAACAATAACCGATACAGTAAATTATCTGAAAGGGGGGGGGGGTGTATAAGTTAGATAACAAATTGACCTTAACATTAGAAACATACCTGGTGAAAGATGAGAGCCTGACTAATGGATGCCCAGGTGGTTGGCAAAGTGCGGAAATGCAGAATGATGGCCAAGATAAGCATCAAGACTAATGAAATACTTGTGTAGATGGGTGAGATCATGAAACACATGATCATACAGCCAATGATGCCAAGCGTACAGGTGTGCCAAGAGAAGTAGTTGAACGTTGGCCTGGAATGGAAGACAGTTTTCTTAACTCTCTCTCTCTCTGTAATTATATGTTTCATGTTTCAATGGAATTATTCCTTTTTTCTCATTTGTGTTTCACGACCATGTTATGATTAAACTTCAATAACTTTTTATGTATGCAATTAGGATATGTTATACAAGGTATATAATTACAGAAGAATATGTGCTCTTTTTATATAACACAAATTAAAGTTTATAAAACCAAAAATTAATTTAATTTCAAAGGGTCAAATCAACGTTAGTATCGTCAGTTAGGAGTGAAAGATTTAAGAAACAGAATAAACAATTGTCTTTGTCTACTGTACGCTGAATTTTTTTTCGACTGAGCCGTAAAGCGCTTGGGTAAGAGTGACTAAGTAACAGCGACTAGATCAAGTTCTACTGACCTGAAATTTGGAGCTGATGCCAACTCTAAAGCCAAACATGCCAGATTGACTGAGGCATAGGACAGCAGGAAGAATACAGAGACAATGGGAGCAATAGCGTTTAACTTCCCCACGAGTAGGACAATCTAAAAAATATACAAATTTTACAAGCTTTCAAATTCAATTGCTAGTTATCGTAAGTTAACAAAATGCAATAAAATAGAAACATTTATTATTGTTTTCAAAATAATTTTTTAAAATCATATTTTCTGTAATAAGTACAAAAGTACACTTAACGTTAGGATAAGAGAAGTTATTTTAATTTTAACTAAAAACCTGATCTTAGTTTTTAATGAATGAACTACAATAGCCTGTTATCAGCTTCTGAAAGAATACTGCATTAATAAATAAAAACACTTCATAAATATAAAAACAATATGGAATTTATATTTTCTTCTTTTCATTTTTCTTGTTTACTTATTAGTTACAAATTAAATCCTTTAAGGGTAAAGGTTTAGAATTAAGTTCATTAGCTCTTCTCTCCGTAATTATTTACCACATTCTGGTGGAATCAACGCTGGTAGAGTCAGTTAGTAGAGAAAGAGTTAATAATCATCAATCTATATGCCTACCTGTGACAGGAACCAGGTAATAAAAACACTGATCAGTGGGTTACCACTCTTTGTAGTGATAGTTGCTGGCTTCAACAGTGACCCTGGACACACATGAGACACACCAATCAATTGTAGTTACACTTAACAGAGTTCAATTTAGTACTTTCAAATTTATACATAATTTTTATACTACCAAAATATTTTAATTAATGAATCTAGATGTCCAACTGAGAGAGAGGCTGGTAATGAAATAGTTAAAGTAAATGTACGCACGCATTTGTGGAGAAAATCTGAACTAAACAACCGCTTGTAATGAAAAAAGTAAAGTTCCCCTTTAAGACCTTGTGATCTATAGGACAGATGATATAAAGGTCATATGTTTCTGTGGAGCATGGTTAACAAAGGTGACATGTGGCCAGCACAATGACCAACTGCCTTTAATTTTCCCAACTAAAGTCGGGTACCCATTAGAGTTGGGTGGACTCAGAAGCGCCCAAAGAACCAGAAAGTAAAAATACCGGTCTTCACCAGGATTTGAACCAGCCCCCCAGGACCCCTCCCCAGCAAGCCAAAACCTTTACTGCTCAGCCACAGCACCTCATAACAACAACTCGTGCACTTACAAAACAACTGATCATTTCCAAGAGCTTGTAAAATTCTAGAGCCTCCAATCAAGTTTCCCAGTGACGCAGACAGCGTAGAAGCAAAAATGCCAATGACAACAAATGGTTTCCAAAGATTGACTTGTTGCAGGAAAACATAATCATTGATCAGAAGAAATCTGAAAGTAAAAGAAATCCATTACAACACATTCACATACGCCTCACAACAGTTGGGAGAAAAAAGCACTGGATAGATCCACATGGAGAGCAAGCATAAAGGAAAGGGTCCTGGATTGCAGATGGTGTACACACCAGAAGTAAAAGAAACAGAAAAGGCTGCAGCATCTGGTGATTACTGTTCCCCAACCTGTGACACAGCTGTGTAACAAGGATTAGTCTCTTTCATTACATATTTACATAGAGAGAATATTATCACTTTAGAAGTAAATGCCACAGACAGATGTAAGCCAGTAGTGAAAAAAAATATTTCTGGAAACAGAAATCATTTAGTTTGTAACAAGCCAGAATAAAAGTTTTACGACTCAAGACTCTTATCTAATTTTGACTTTAATTACTCAATACTTGTTAGATCAAGAAACATAAGACATCTGTATACTACCCTATCTACTTCTCTTCTTATTCTAATAAGATGTCTTCACGAAATTTCAGTCACAGCTTGGTGAGCTAAGACTGTAATAAAAAGTATTAATATTTTTGTTTTCGGGACATGAGGAAAGCTTCATCATGTGTCAACCTCTTTGTAAGCTTTGAATTCATGTATGCACAGAGAGGATAAATAAGAAAGTATTCTTTCAGAACATGAGATTTATAGGGTGGATGATGTAAAGGTTGTTTTTTTTTTTTCTTTGGCCTACAGTTAATGAGAGTGTCATGTCGCCAGAACATATAGACCATCCACATTTATTTTTTTAAAAAATAGCTTTTATATAGCGCAAATTTCATGCTTATAGCATGCTCAGAGTGCTATGGTCCAATCTTCTTTGTGGACCAGTGGGGGTATCTAGGAGAAGTCTTTCTGTGCTGCCTTTAGGCACTCTGTAAACACTACTCTGCTCGAGTTGGGTGTCGAACCTTTAGCCCCCCTTGATGGGCAGCCAAACCAAGTTTGAGTGTACTAAGCCTCACTGCCACACATCCCACAAATACTTTCTCCAACTAATATCTGGTACACTGAGATAGGAACCCAAGACTCTCCGGCCTGGAAGCCTAGCACTGTTAAAACACCCCATAGATGGAATAATATTCATGGTCAAAAGTTAGTACACAAACTATGAACTTTGAATACTGTAAGGGTGCAACCAACCTTGAGCATGATCCTGCGATTAATGTGGTCAGAATGAAATATGTACAAAATGTGAAGCAGACAGCTGACAGTGTACCTCTAGGTATAGCCTTGGACGGATCCCTCAGCTCGCCTAAAAGAAAAACAAAACATAGAAATCAAATGACCAAAAAAATCTTTAATTTTTTTTTTAAACATTTGATTCATGTGAACACCAAAGTGTTAAGAGAGAGGAGGTTCCAAAAAGAAAAGAAACAAAAAAGGATGCAAATCATACCTGACATGTTAGCCCCATTGAGAATTCCAGTGACACTGCTGAACAGAATAGCAAAAACTGTGGCATAGTTCATCTGTCTGTCTGTACTGTAATCACCTGTGTAGTTGTCTAACAACATAAAAAACAAAAAAAAAAGATTATCAAAACCCTAAAACAATGAGTTTTAATTCAGTCATACTTCACATGATATGATATACCAATATAAATCAGTGCATGAGACAATGCTTCTTAATTAAGGTTAAAAGTATGCAATTACAAAACATGCAAATTATTTTTTAAAATAGATGTATTTAGAGCACCATATGAAGCTTTTGCACTGATTTCAAGCAAGATGAATTAAATTTACAAATTAAACTTACAACATTGTAAATAGGATTTGAATGTCTTAAAAATGTTTTATGTATGTATGTAGGTTATTTACTACACAAAACATTTGGAGGACCATAAATACCTAACAGCTTTTTTTTAAAAAAATAAGTTGTTGAGATTTAACTTGACAAAAGGGCATACAAACTACAAAAAAACAATCATGGCTTTTCCACAAAGGTTGCTAAAAATCCAGCCTTCGCTAAAATAAAGTTGAATTAGTAGTTCTCAGCATGTGAAACAAACACTTTATCAAGGCACTTTCTACTCATAAAAACCTAGATTTTACTCATTATAAAACCTGGATTAATACAATTCCGCACTATAAACTTATCTACTCAAGTTATGGAGTTAGACTTACTAAACAGATTCTCTCTGAATGTTGTTGCACTAAGGCCAGTATAATTTCCTGTAATTGTATTATTTTGATTCAGGTTTGACTGGTTCGGATAAATATATTGATTATTGAAGGGAATATCAATCTGCAGTCGATAGTTTTTGGCAAATATGCTGATCATCACAGATAAAGTGCACACGACAACAATCTTGAAACAAAAAAATAGAAATAAAAAATACATATTTAAAAAAAAATATTTCTTAAGGTATACAATAAATATAAACGCATAAAACCCAATAAGCTTCTTACAAATAAGGCAAGCATTGCTTAGTGCTTGTCAATAACGTAGGAAACATAAACTCACCAGTAAAATAGCAGCAGAGGTTCTGGCAAACATCGCACCTCCAATGAGACAAATGATAAGACAAATAAATAAAGAGACTGTGGAGTAAAGATACTTCCACCAATCAGTGTCGTTGGGCAGCCCATGATCATTGCCTGTAAAACTTCCTACAAAAACAAAATATAAATGAAACTCTTTTTCCTTTTTTTTTTAACTAACGTTCTGAAATAAAACTTTATAAATTTCCATTGTAAAAGTGTAATAAACATTGTTCTATCTTGTCTTAAAAAATAGATACGTTAATTCAAAAAAGAAGACGATAATACCCTAGGTCAATCTAGTTATGCATGTTAATTAATAACTTAAATTTCAGTGGCATATACGATTTTATAAATCAGTGACTAAGAGATATATATTCTAATTGATTTTTTTTTTCTGATCTAAACTCATTTAAAAAAAATGATTTAAATTTCCTTCTTCAAGTTATGTTTCTGAAAGAAACTAGAAAGGTAAATTAGTAATTTATTAAGAATCAGCAATTTTGTAAAAAAATTTTTTTTTACTAATTTCTAACTAAGTTTAAGACTGGTTTACTGATAATTATTAAAAATATGTAATGTCTACACCTTGAGAGTAGACAGAATGAATAAATATAATACCACTAACCTCCGACTCCAAAATTTTCCAGAACTCCTTCCACAAAGCCAACAACATAAAGGGCACATGATAACACTTGCGCTACATAAAATAGAAATCCTATACTCCCACCAAACTCTGGACCTAAGGCTCTGCTTATCATATCTGAACAGTTCAGTTAAGAAACTCAAGACTTGGAAACATGTTTTAATTGGTGTGGTTCCTGACTGTTATAATCTGTTGTCTGGACAAAACAAGGGAAAAAAAAACAACACCCACTCCTTTCAGTCCTTGCAATCTACAGGATATCCATGATATAAAGCTCGTCTGTTTCTATGGCCCCAAACAAAAATGAAGCCTTTAATGTGCTTGTTAATCCTCATTGCATTGACTACTTTTCAGATCTACTTCTACTCTAAAAACAATAAGCTTGTATTGTACAATGATTTGACAAAGAATAAAAAAAATGGTAAACTATTCAAGCACACAGTCTATTAACCAAATTACAAACTGTGTTTTTGATAAATATTATTAAAAAGCAAAATTTGTAATTATCTTTATATTTTTCTTGACTTAGGAATCCCTATTAAGACTTCGGGAAACAGGGGCGTAGCTAGGAATTTTCCATCGTTTGGAAGCCAGGGAGCTTGACCTCTTTGGCGGCCTCTGCATTTTGCATAATATTTAATTTTTTAAAAGTAAATAAAAAAAAAATAAAAACATTCATTCCGGGGCCCTCCCTGGGGGATTTTCCAATCCTCCCCCCTCCACTGTCAGGAAATATGGTCAGAAAGAAAGCCTAGTTTAGTCTTCACACATCAATTAGAAAAAGAAATGTAAGAAATCAAGATTCAAATAAAAAACCCCACATTTGTTATTGTATGGTGTGTGGAGTTTAGCCTGAGGCGCAACAATACATATAAAAAGGATACAGTAAGCACCGCCACCTTCCATTGCTCCATTGGTTGAAATGGCACAAATGGACAAGACAGTCATCACCAATATGAAGTAGGCCAGAATGAGTTGAGAGTATGTTTCCAAGAGACCAGCTTGACCAACAACAAAACCTGAAAGAAAACAACATATATATTGTTATAAACCTGGTGGTGAGACAGATGGGGGGTAGTGCTGTGTGTTCTGAGACTGCACAAATCGCCCCAGGCCAGCGCTAGACAAGCGGTCAACGAGTGACAGTACATGCCAGTTTGACTTGACAAGGACCTGTGTAGTAAATGTTATGCACGCAAGTCACTGCGAATGTAATCAAGCTAGTGGTCAAGTGGTGGTTCCAGAAGGCCAGTACAGGCCCTATACAAGAGCGAGTGTGTTAGAGTCAAGACACTTCATGTTACCTCGCAATGTGACCAGTACGATGCAAAGTCAGAACCAGCACGGTGTCTGAAGTCAGTCTGAAACAGAGGCTAGGTTTTTGAACAGTCAGTGTAGTGTTGTTGCCAACTGTACAGTATTTGTGATGTATTTGAAATTAAACTGTTACTGTTATTTTGGAGCCCCGAGTTGTGAGGTTCTTCAAGTTTGTTGTGTGGTGCAGTTTGCAGAGAGCCTGGATTGTAGAGATTCGTTACAATATATATTTGTATATATATATATATAATATACATTAACAGGAGCTGTGTCATATTTTTGTAAAAAATTTTGATAGCCATCAGCTGAAAGTTGTTACCCTTCAGAAAAATCTGACAACATGAAAGTAAAAAACTTTCCTTTTGTGTGTACATATACAATGTATAGTTGGTCCCCAGAAAAAATGATTTCTTTTCAAGTTATTCTAAAATTGGCTAAAGTAATCAAAAGTGCCCATATTTTCCTAAAGAAATGCTGAAAAGGGAGATTACAAAGCTTACTTTCTAATGTTGGTGTGCATTTATGTAATAATTTCTTTATCATTGTATGAAGAATATAAGATGATGTGTTTTATAGGTAAAAAAGTTAGTCCTGATTTACTCAAGAAAGAATTATGTTTTCTTGTTTGCTGGTAAATAATATATATGTTAGGGTCCTCCCTCAGTGGTCTACACAGAATGTCTTGTTTGTGTATACACAATAAACATTGATATAAACATGTGTAAATTTAGACTTGAAAAAAAAAAAAAAAGTTACACCCGTCATAGGGGTGGTAAAGTAAAAATGTTAGTTACAATAGTATGAGAATATAGATATATATAATGAAAACACATTAATTAATGCTGCAATGGAAAGAGCAGTAAGATCACTGATTCTCTCTAGACAAATTAATCTTTTGACTAACAAATATTAGCAATTACAATTATCTCTACCGGAAGACAAGGAAACTATTATTAACCTTTCCACTTAAATTATGCTATGTTTGCATATAATACTAGTGTTCATGAGACTACTCAATTTACTCCATATGAGCTTGTCTTTGGCAGGAAACCAAAAGGTCCTTTACAATTATGGGCAGATAATATGTTGGATCTAAATAATTTTGAAGAATATCATTCTTGGATAGCCCAAACCAAACCAGCAATTAAGACAAGGCTTAAAATTAACATGGACAAAAATCTAGAAAGGCACAGAAACTTAAAAAATAGAAAAAAGAGAATAAAACATTGGAGATCAGGTCTATGTAAAAATTGAAAATAAATACAGTAAAAATAAGAATGAGGGTCTATATAAAATAATAGGTAAAATAAATAACAAAGTAAATAATGTAGTTAAGGATGGAAGAGAACGTTCCCTCAGCATAGATGAATTAATCAAATTTAAAAATAGAAAAGTACACACTTGTTGAATAACATGTACAGATTATTCAGACAGATACAGAAATTATCCAGGAAGAACACTATATAAATACCATAACTGTTACCTCTAACACTAGCTATTCAGAAAAGGAAAACAGCAAAATTTAACAATGAAATATGACATTATAACAGAAAAACCATGTTGTACTGATCTAATAAACCATACAATAAAATTAAATAAAACTTTACTGTGCAGCTCATACTCTTTCATGCACAATCAAATGTCACCTAAGGGTGACAATGACCTTTACATCATCTACCCTATAGATCGCAAGGTCTAAAAGGGGAACTTTCCTTTTTTTTTTTTTTTTGTTATACTATTACAGATATGTACTAGGTGACCACAGAAGAAATGCAAGTCCAAAGAGATTACAAGTTGACAAAAATTCTGGCTAAGAGCAACTATAGCCTGTAATCAATTCATGTGAAGATTGCATCTTTTGTGTGATTATGAAGTTTTGTTTTATCAATGGCTTTGTAATATTGAGGTGGTTTAGAATGAAAAACTTGTTGAAGAAATTAAGTTTAACAGGAAGAGTTGTGTTTCTTCAGTAAAAAACAAAATCTATCTAATCAACAATAAGCTCATGAAGAAATATACTCGACATTGGTCTAATGGAGTTTGTTTAAACCAGTACTATAAATGTATATCTTATCCTATAAATGTATCCTAATCCTAACCCAAACACAAGTTATTTTCAATATAAGTTTAAGTTTATCTACCTTTTAATTTGATTGCATCACATGACTATAAGCTATATGGATTGTTCACATTGAATTGGGGCTCATATCCTGAACTATTTTTAGCATGGAAGGTTTTTTAATTGAGTGATGATCTACTTAGAGGTTAGACATAAGTGGTTTTAATTGTGTCACTATCAGCTCATAGGTCAAGGGCTATCATCATAGACTATTGCTGCAGGCTATAACAGTAAAGAAATGACCAATTAGGCTACATACTTGATTTATTAGGATAGTTTTCAAGAAAAATATTAGTGATAAGGCGGAAAACAGATTTTCCATTGAAAATGCATTTTTGTAGTTCAGCATTCATTTTGTACATGACATAAAATAGACCATCCATGTAAAATTTGCTTTACTGGTGAATAGATCTATGTTTATGGAAGCTTCATTAGCAAAATTTTTTTGAAATACATTTCTTTTTCTAATCAGCTTTATGTAATGACCTCTAGGCTCTTGCACTTTAGAAAAATGGCAACCTAAGATACCTTCTTCTTTTGCTTCAGAATATTATTAAGGGTGATGGCTGAGATGCATAAATGACATAAAGATCAACAAGCAGTACAGCGCTGCTGTGTCCAAAACATAAAAATTTATATAATAATATAATATATAATTGGACCACCGTAAAAAAAATTGTTTTTCTTCAAAACTTAAGGTCTTAAGACAAAAAAACAACAACAAAGGACTGGATTTGTCTAATATATATAGTAAGTCACAATTATTTTAGATAGACAAGAAACATAACAGTGATATAGTTTGCTTTGACATTGACAATTTTGACATTTTAGACTTACTGTTTTATAAATAGTTTGGTTGGCTAGTTTGACAGATAACTGTGTAAAATAACTTCACGGTTTGATAATAAAAGAAAAGGCTGTGCAAGAGTGTCCCTGGTATCTGAAGTGAATCTCTTTGAATTGTCCCCAAAGGGACTTTTATTGCTGGAAACCTCCCACGATTTCTTCTGACCTGAGCCTTTGTTTGGTGCAGAAATTTACAGCAGTACCAGCATCAGCTGATCTGAGCAAACGATAAAATTCTCAATAGAATTCTCAACACTAATAGATGGTTGACTCATTCTAAGAAGAAGGTCTTTTAACCCTACGTTATGGATAAAACTACTCATTGTTCACTAAAGAGAACAAAAAAAATTCTGATGTCTAATAAAGAATGGCATAGTTATAAAACATTCTGAATATGAATGTCCACTGTGTCTAATCATATAAACAAAAGTAAATTCTCAGCAAGTAACTAAACAATTCAAATCAACACCTGGCATAAGATTGTCCTTTTATGTGTTTAAAAAATATGCTCCCATTATAACGGGAGCATATTTTTTTAAACACATTAAAGGTTAAGGAAACATTTTTTAAAGAAACAAGGTTACAAAGACAGTTTGTGTGGGAACACAAACTCAAAATGCCCCCCCCCCCCCCCCGAAGTGGTCCACCCAGGCAGATATCAATATTTTCAGAAAGAACATCAGAATTAAATTCTATCAAAGACAAATGACAGAGAAGAATGGAGAAAGAAGGTTGACAGATCTTGCAGTCCAAAGGATAGGTAAAAGTGACTGTAAAGTTAAATGCAAACCTGGCCAAACTGATGTCTTATAATGAATATCTATTCTAATTGATCTAATTGTTTTGTAAAGGGTCAATCTCTTATTCAAAGCCTCAAAAAAAGAAGAAAAAAAAATTTCCGTAAAAAAAATATAATTCCTTTACTGAAGTGTTTACGACTATAACGTAACGCTGCAGTTCATGTGATAATATGAAAACCTACTAATTAATTGATGTTTTAAATTATATGCATACTAAATAGTTTTGTTTTTTTTTCTTAAAAAAAAAGTTAGCATTATATTTGGGTAAATGTAGTAGTTAGTATAACAGAACTTACATAACGTAGCAATAAAAATGTAAATAAAAATTTTTGTTAACAAAAAGTCTAAAACCATTAGTATAAATGTGTTAAAAATATGGTAAATAGCCATCCCCCCAAGTAAAGAGCCTTCCTTGTTTGTTACTAATAGTGAATAGTTGTAAAAGTGGTGTATTTTTATGAAAAAAAACTGCTTGCATAAGTGATTTTAAAAAATTAGATTTTTCGCTTTTGGAAAAGAAAAAAGTAGCAGTTGCATTAGAACATTGAATGGACTAAAATATTATGATGCTGGATTTTCACTATCTTTACTAGCTAACGAGATCTAAAAAAGATGGGCGGACGGACAGACATTTTACACAAAACTAATAGTCTCTTCCCCTTTCGGGGGCCGCAAAAAAAAAAGGTGGAAATGGGGGTGTAAAGAAAAAAACAGCTGGATATCAGCTGTTGTGATAGGTGGGAATGGTATCACATTTCTCCCATCCATCTATCCATCTTAGTGGTGCTACAGCCCATGGAGGGCCCTGGTCTGCTTTAACACATCTATCCATTCAGATCTATCCTGTGCTTTACATCTCTGTGCACGGACATTCTCTCACATATGATAAATAAACAACCAGTTCCACTTTGGTATTTGTCAAAGCTGTTGTATGTATGATGATAAAAATTAAAGAATCTTTATTTCTTTAAATAATAACTGTGTTTAAAATCAAATGAGAAATTGTGACATTTTCAGAAGGTAGGTCTTAATTATTATACCATCGTCTTGTTTTTACTGGATTTAAGATCAGGACATATATTATATTTATTTTCATTCTTTTATTAAAACAAAAAAGTCTTTTTTCAATAGCCTGAAAATTGTCATAATGCACATTTTATGTACACCTTATCAAAAATATTTTTGTAATTCTTATGGTGATTGCTCTGTTAATGATGTTTCCTTTAGATGTTTCGGATGTTCCTTCACAGTTGAGGATAGTTTACTTCCTAGTCCAAACCTGCCGCAGGACGATGGAGGATCGGAGCTGGCAGGGTTTGAACCTAGGACATCGATAAATCCAAAAAGACCAGGCAGCCATCTGTTTCAATGAATTCTTATTGATTGATATATCCGTATTTTAGTGTTGTCACTTTGTAAACTATTCTTGCATTCAAAGGAAGCCAATTGAGTGTATGTAAGAGAGCAGTAGCAGAATCATGTCTTGTTTTTTTTTTTTGGTAGGACTATGGCAGAGTGCATAAACTATCTAAGCTTTAAAATGTCAAAAAATCACTTGCTATGATTATGTATGAATAGAATGCACAAAAATCTATGGTCAGAATGACTATACATGACTTTCACTGATGCGCTATGCCAACATAGCAGGTCATGATTTTCCAATTCTTGAAACAAACATTACAATTTTCAACCTTTGTTGCAGCTAGAAATCTAAATATTAAAAATTATTTCTCTACACTTAGATCTAGATGTTCTTTTGACAGTCAATGTAGCCAATGTATGTTTTATTAATGTGTATTGTCATTTTGAAAGTTTTATCCATAACTCAATATGAAATTCCAGGAGTTTTCCAGGAGAAATGTTAAAATGCCAGGAAATAAAAATTGCGCCAAATATTACATAACAATAGTCAAAGTTGATTAATTTGAGTTTAATAATTAAATTAAATTACCATACTCATGGTATACATTCCTGTTATCACTGTCCAGAGTTTAGAAAATTCAGTGTTCACAAGCTGGTTAAAGAAATTATTCAGTCTATCAGAGGTGACACTGAAGAACTGGGAGGCAGCAGAACTTGTGGTTAAAATGGAAATGTGAAATTGTGTAAATTCAGATTTAATACTATCAGTCATCTGCATTAATACGGCCAAGCAGAACCAAGATGCTCAAAGTGGCATATAAATCATTTAAGGAGCTATCAAAATCTTGCAAAAAGAGTACTTGAGCTTTTGCCATTTTAAACTCTGGCAAATAGCATTCTTCAATGGAAATTTTTTTAACGAGTTTGAGAACTGTTGTCAGCAGAAACTTTCTGCTTTCCATGTAGAAATTTAAAACATCACTGGTGACTTTAGTTAAAAATTACAAGATTTTTGGTGTCTCAAATCTACAATAAGCAGTGCTGCAACATAAGTACATTCTTTGAAAACAGCTGGTGTTATAAGTCTTTGCTAAAATGACTGAAGCATGCTCAAAAGGTCTTGAGCAATAAAGCATTAAAGGGCAACCAACAATAGTGCATCTGATTGATATTTTTTTTTAGAAAAGGTTGCAAAATCTTTGCAATTGAGATGAACCTTTCAATTTATGCAAAACAGCCTTTGAGGTGCTCAAAAGACTTTGTGTTGTTTGTCTTCTAATCAGTAATATATAACTATGAATTTGTTGGGCTACTAGCTTAGCTGTCTGCGTAATACAAGTGACAGTCACTGAGACTGTGGCAGCCCTTTTGACAAATACAGCAGCCATCTGAGTTACCAGACTCGTGTGTGCTTATCGGATTTCAGATGCAATTTAAGCGCTGCATTTACCAATGTTTGAAATGATAATTTGTTGTTTGTTTTTATAATGATAACAAAAAGCTTTAGTGTCACTGATGGATGATTTCTGAAGCCAAGATTTGAAGATCTAGGAATCTAGATTCAAGATAGATATAGATTTAGATCTACATCTTTTTCAAGCCACAGTCTGGCACAGTGCATTAAACGATGTCTCGTATTTAAGCATTTGAATACAAACTAGGTTATAGAATAGCGAATAGATTGGTAGATCTATTACATTTTTTTCTGATAAATAAGATCTATGATTCTTGTATAAGACTAGATCTAGCTTAGACTTAGATTGAACAGAGTGCCACACACAAAAAACTAAGATTATATCTAGATCTAGGTCACTTGACTTGACTTATTTATTAACTTGACTTGACTTATTTATTAACTTGACTTGACTTATTTATTAACTTGCCAGTGCACAGAAGTAATATGATCTAATAATGTAGCCCAAATGAAACAGGAAAAATTAAGATATGTAACTAGGTACTTCAATAAAAATTTCAAAATGATCACAATGCAATGGAACCTATTTGTTTAGATAGAGCTTAAGAAATACTTTCCAATGATACCAATTTTATATTGCTGAGTTAATTATGAGGGAAGTTATTAAATTTCTAGTGGCCAAAAATTAGCCTTCTTTAGCCTTTGTAAAGCGAAAAAAAATCTGTGACCGAAACAACTGATAGTTGAACTTTAATTAACTGTATAATAAAAAGTCTTCAAGATATGGGGTTGAAACTTCACAATCTTTTTTTATTAACCTGTACTCTGTTAAAACAAATTCAAAAAATTAGACCAAGCAATAAAATCTTTGAAAAAAAGTGAATTAATATAAAAAAAAAAAAGCCTTCTACAAAAAATAAAAATATATGTGATTTTGTCATCATATGAGCCCAAAAACCACAAATAAAACAAATCAGAGATCTGTAGTGTGTTTTATTTTGTTTAATTATAATTCTACTGTATTTAAATAGCTATTTATATGCATCAGATAGATAATTTTTATAAATTATAAATGAAAATAGCACTGCGCAGAAAAATATTTGCTAAAATTTAATCACTATAAGTTTAATAAATTTCATAAAAACAGTTTAAACCTTTTTGTAGAGCACTGGCAATTAATCATATTAAAATGCCTGAATTTAAATGCTTTAAAAAATTAGATTGTAAATGAAAAATTTCTTGCATCTGACAATAAAATAAAAAAGAAACCTTGCGATTTATTTAGAAGTTATTAAACGATTTTTTACTTAAATTTTTGTGCAGTAATAGCTCATCATTTTAAAAATATAATTTACTCATTTATTAACTATTAATTTACATGTATATTAATAGAAAAAAACAACACACAGAAAAAAATAATTAATTAATAGTTCGCAGAGCTAAAAATATGAAAAAAAATTATTTAATATTTAATATTATTATTTTAAAATATTTATTTTTACTTTAAAATTTGCACATTACAAAGTCATTATAATAAAGATACATTCCCTCTCCATCATCTAAACATTTAAACATTAGAAAGGTTAATCTAAATGAAAAATTCCTATGTGTGCTTTTTAAAAATAGGATGTGATAGACAGAAATTGACCATTTCCAGTAAATCAAGTGTTGGTTGTTACTAAAAATAGATTTTAACCATCAACTTTGAAAATTAATATCTAAAGAGTGCGCCAAGCTACAAAGTTCAAACTTAGCACACAGATATATATATATATATATGAACATGCTAAATTCAATAGAATTGGTGAGATTGTTGTAACTATAAACACTTTTATTTTATTTCAAAAATAAAATTTTACCCTTTTTGTCTTTGTTAATTTTAATATCAAATATCTTTAAAGTGCGCCAAGAGAATTTAATGAAATTTGAAATGTACACATTTCATAATATGATAAATTATTGTAGCAAACAGCATTGTTGTAACTTTTATAGGAAAAAAGTTTTTAAAATGTCAACTTTCACATAAACTTTTGTTAAGAAAAATTTAACAGATTCCCTTCAAAAGCATATAAAAATGATCTCTGATATCTTATGTTTACAAAAAGTAATCACAATTAGTCCTGAAATCAAATACAATGTGCTAAAACTTTGATGGAAATGACCACCCCTAAAAAAAAGGGTAAAATGTGCTGACACACTTTTCAGCCATTTTTTGGGAGAAAAAAAATGGATCTAGGTCAGTATATCAAAGTACCTAATGTAACGTAATTTTGATGAAAATCAATGTGATCAGTGAAAAATCAATTCTATAACAATACTAATCTATAAATAGAGTAGATCTATTTATTGTCAAGCAGCAGAGAGCAGTAAACACATTCTGCGCCAACTCGGAAACCCTAATTTCGAATTTATTTCAGCTGTTTTTTTTTCTATTTTTTTACAAATTTAAAAAACAAACAGCCTTAAAACTTACCTCCTCTAAGAAACAACAGAGTTGAAAACATTGACAAAGCTATGGGACAAAATACTCCTGCAAACGTCCCCAGAACTCTTTGAGATGCACCAGATGTCTCGAAAATTGGTCTACCATCCTCTCGTCGTATAGATGAAATACTTAAACTTCTTTGAAAACGTTTTAGTTTTTGGTTTAAATATGAATTACCACGATTAGCAATACCAGATATCGGTGAAATCAATAAAGGAGATCGCTCTGAATCCGAATCACTTGCCTCGCCTACATTTTCAACATCATCAGTTTGTGTATTTAAACTCATTTTTTTGCATATAAAGTAAGTCAGTCAAACAGATTATTCCATAAGCTGGTAGTCTAGATCTAGAATATAGATAATAAAAAAGACAGATCTAGACTAGAACTAGATTCTAGACGTCTAGATCTAGTTCTAGATATCTAGACCTGGAAGGTGGATACTGTTTACTTTCAGCTACGAGACCAAACTAACATCCGGTTAAGTGATTATAAAATTTTCATTTTCCACACAGACTGCACTCTTAAATAAACATAGAAAATTGTAGATCTAGCTATGTGAATGGGTGATAAACTTTGACAGGGATATATAAATAGAAACAGATTTGGCTGTGAATTTCTATTCTATTTTGTAACTTCTCGTGTGACTAAAGAGACAAGTGCTCCTTTAATTAAGATTAATTTAATTTAATTTTTCATGGCATCATGTAATGGCTGACCTCGACTCACACTGACAATAATTACTTCCACAACGAACTCGAGTTCGGGTCAATACCAAAAATTAAACACAGATCTGTGCAGAAAAACACTAGATTTTTACGTTTCGTTGTCCAAGGTAAAACAACTGGAGGGGGAAATTGTTAATTCGGAAAGTTTTGTCACATGACAATGACACGCAGCGAGAAAAACCCGCAATGTAATCAAACAAGAATAACTTTCTCATTTTTGTTGTTTTGTTTTGTTTATTAGTCAAACAAACACCTAGACATAGACATAAATAAATATAGACTGGCCAATAAAAGAGTTTTATGAAACGAAAATGTGTGACTTGCAATTCTGTGTACTTTATTATAAAGCATTTATGAGCAGTATAAAGTGCTTTTTTAACTTTGATACACACCTATATATATTGTATATAAGGAGGCAGTGTAGATTTATTTTATCTCTAAGAATGAAGATCATCCAACGTTTCATAATTCGGAAATCCGAATACAATAGATATACATGTTTTCAAGTTACATGAAGTTACTTCCTTTTTCCAGTCTATATTTATTTATGCCTATGACCTAGATCAATGCTCTATTTATGTAGGCCTATGTGTTTGTGTGTATAAAATCTCTTTAAACTTATTTGGACATAGGTGTGTGACTGTATAACTGTACGTAGGGCCTATGTGATATGGAGAGACTTTATGGCCTAGGCTTACTCCAGATCTACGTGTAGCCTTTATTATTAGCGTCGTGTTCAAATACGAATATAAAAACAAAACACGCCGATTCCCGTTTATTTTCCAGTTCGGCAGCAAATTTGCCACAAAAAAAAAAAAATAATATGTAAGAATCGACGTTTTTAATTTAGTCTAAGCACATCACTAATGAGGAACTTTGGCAAACAGGGCCGGATTTAAGGGAGGGCAGATGGGTTTACAGCCCAGGCCTATGTGTTAGTGTGTGTATATGTGTATAAAATCTCTTTAAACTTATTTGGACCTAGATTTGTGACTGGATAACTGTACGTAGGCCTATGTGATATGGAGAGACTTTATGGCCTAGGCTTACTCCAGATCTACGCGTAGCCTTTATTATTAGCGTCGTGTTCAAATACGAATTTAAAAACAAAACACGCCGATTCCCGTTTATTTTCCAGTTCGGCAGCAAATTTGCCACAAAAAAATAATAATCATATGTAAGAATCGATGTTTTTAATTTAGTCTAAGCACATCACTAATGAGGAACTATGGCAAACAGGGCCGGATTTAAGGGAGGGCAGATGGGTTTACAGCCCAGGGGGCTCAACAAGAAAGCCCCCCCCCCCCCCACAATAGAGGAAAAAATCCATATTCTATGGGTCAGTAACTGAACGTTCTTTTAAGCATTTTTCTTTGCATTTCAACCAACGATCCTTTAAATTTACAGTTGGCAACACTGTTGTAGTTAAAAATTGTCCGCTTATATAGTGTGCTCGTCTTCTCGTAAGATACTCATCCGGATTTACTAAATTGCGTAACCGTAAACCCTAAAAATTTACTTTTTTTGTGTTACTAAATTATGCATATTAAATAGTTTTGTTTTTTTCAAACGAAGGGAAATTAATTTTTATTTACAATCTCTTTCTTTTATAATATGGTATGCTTTTAGATATACGCCTAAATATTTTATTAAAAAAGTGCATTTTTTAAATTAAAGATTTCGAAAAAGTGTAAGGGCCTCCACACAAAAAAATATACCACGGAGGCCTTTACATAATTAAATTCGGCACTGGTGGCAGAGAACAAAGCAACAGCCCATTGAAGATGGCACTGGAAATAGGCCAAACATTTCGCAAGCATCCAACATCACAAAGCAAGCATTCACCTGGAACCCCAAGGAAAGGGGAAGAGTGGATAACCTAAGAAGGGATGGACTAGCTGTACCGGCAAATGCCCGGTGGACTGGTGCCTAAATGGGCCGGTGAGGCTACCAAAGGGACAGTAAGCCCCGTAAACGAGACCGGCCTTTTATAAAAGATCTTTACAGACTATACTTCTTTTTTGAAGTAACGTCTGTATTATATAAGATAAGAAGATAAGATACTGTGTATACTTTTTTTTTCGGTGAAGTATTTGTATATTTTTTTACATATAGGTCCATATTCTTTATTGGCCCCTACTAGTGATGTTTTAAAATCAGGAGAGCAAGAAATGTGAAACAAATTAAGTTTAAAAAACAAAATTTAAAAAAAACTTAGTTTTTTATTGAGTGATATAATGCATGAATTATTTTGAGTCAATCGAGTAATTTATTTTTTAATTTATTTTTAACTCTTTCTCTCCTAACTGACTATACCAATGTTGATTCCACCAGAATGTGGTAAATAATTACGGAGAGAAAGAGTTAATAGATCTAGATTCTAGACTAACGATAATAAATGTGCGCGATTTTTGTAAATATTTGTATCAATTGCTTTTGTTTATGGCAACTTTCATGGTTATATCATGCTCAGTGGGGGGATGGGGGGGGGGGGAGGTATCTGGAAGAAGGTTTCCGTGCTGACTTTTCAAAAGAGATTTTTTAAATAGTAAAATTCCAACTCGAGCCTCCATGACAGAAAGCCATAGTGTGCTACTGAGCTATTCAAGTACTAACAAAAATAGAAGGTTCATTTTTGTCTAATGGTTGATGTTAGCTGGCTGTACTTGTTTGTCGGGGTTAGATTGAGCGTCGCCCGCCGCCGATGTAGTCTATTTTCTATATTAGGCCTAAACAAAATTAATTACGACTAATTGATTAAATAAATAGTAACTTGTTGGACTGATTGATGTGTTGTCATCGACAATGAAGAATTGTGCGAAAGTTTCAACTTGATCCGTGAACGAGAAGTGGGAGAAATAACACGTACAAGATTTTCCCCTGACAGACTTACAGACATGTGTAGCCCTAAATATAAGCTCGGTAAAAAATAAAGCTACTTACCGGTTCGAAGGAATAAATGACTAGCGAATTGACCCAATGCAACAGGGGCAAATACTCCAGCAAAAGTACCAAGAGATCTCCCAAAGTCTGAATCATGAACGGGCGTGATGCTTGGAGCAGGCGTCCTAAGCAAGAAACATTTGGCTTTTTGGAAGAGTGATGGGGAAGATGTTAATGGAATCCTTTCCATACTCTCTGAGTCATCGTGCATCAGAATCGGCGTGTCGTCCAAGTTGAGGTAATCATTGCTGTTCATATGTGGAGGTGCGCCATTGTTGCTGTGCATCATGTGCACCCCCGTGGAGTTATAGTACATTCTCATTTTCGATGTCACAATTTGAAAACTGGAGAGAGAGAAGATTACAATACATTTAAATGTATTTACTATTTTCTGTTGGAGATTTGTACATTAAAAGATAATCACAGTAATCTGCTCTTGGTTTAGGCTTCGATTTTGAAGATCTTATCGTTCTTCTATACCAGTGATGGGCAAACTTTTGTAAAGAGCTAGCCAAAAACCTAAAGGAACAAATTTTGGCGGGCCATAATATATTTTTTTTAAATTGGAGATTTTCACGATAAACTTAATATGCTAAATTTAACCTCAATGTTGCCAATTAAAAACAAATAGAGCTAAAATTCTACGAGTAATTTTGTTATTAAATGTATATTTAGACATTTACAGTATTAATTTTCTATTTATGTTACAAAAAATGTGGCGGGCCGGATTAACCAATTCTACGGGCTGGAGTTGGCCCGCGGGCCGTAGTTTGCCCATCAATGCTCTATACCGACAAAATAAAAAAGGAAGGCGACCCAAAGTAGACCACGAATACGATGGATGAACGTTGTAGAGACAGAGCTACAACAACTTAAAGTTCGGACACGGAGATAAAAACTCAAGAGAGATCTGAATGGAAGGATGTGTTGAAGCCAGGCCAGAGCCCTCCATAGGCTGTAGCGTCACTGAGATGGATAGATGATATTATCGTCCATCAAGCAATTCAATTCAGTTACAAGATAAACCGATATGAAGTAATGTGGTGGAGATATAATGGAACCTAAAGAAAAATGTTGAAATAAGTAGACAGTGTTGCCAGCTTAATAATTAAAATCACTTCTTTGTTACATGCTAAAGAGCATAGAGATTCGATCCTACTCTGCTGAAAAGTGTGTGGGGGGGGGGGGGGGGGGGGGGGAAGATATGGTTTATCAAATTAAATGGCTTATCAATATTTCGCATTCTGTACAACGGATACGCAGCTTGCTATTTGTGAGTATTACTCCAGGAATGAAATTCAATCACGAAGATTGACGGACACAAATTTGAGGCCCAAAGAAATGAGCCCTTGTCGAAAAACAGGCAAAGACGACAAAAAGAGAACTTACATAGATCCGATGAGAACAACGGATTTGTCTGTAATGGATGTGGCAAAATTTGAAGGTCGAAAAAAAACGATCTGTATGGTCACGTGCATTGTTGCACTCATCCTTAATCTTCGAAATCGATAATAACTAAATAAAAGAAATTTCTCAACTTTAAAAAAAAAACACAAAAACGTAATTGCTCGATTCTTCCTATTTTCATTTTGACATATTCTATAATAACATCTTGTACACCTAAAACAATGTCTCTTACCATGTTGTACTATTTAACCAATCCACCAAACGCATTTTCTTGTAGATAAACGCCTTATAACTTGTGGATACCTACACAATTTGTGTTTGTTCGGTATATATAAAGTAGACGTAAGTATAGGTTTTTTTTCCCATCACATTTTTTCTGAGTTTTTTTTTTTTTTTTTTTTCTGATGCTAAAATCTTCCCGGCTATTAGCTGATTCCATAAATCACTTTTGTACACAATTGTTCAGTGCCACCATTTGTCTTCTATTTTCGTCTCAAACCACGTTATATTATTTGGCCCCGTCTTTTCCAGACACATTAAACTTACTGTGCGTGTTATTGGATGGGGGGGGGGGGGGAGCGCGGCGGCTGACTGTGATTTGAATTTCGGGATTTTTAGGGCGCCCCTAGGTCCTCCCAACTCTAATGGGTACCTGACTTTAGTTGGGGAAAGTAAAGGCGGTTGGTCGTTGTGATGGTCACACGACACCCTGATCCTTAACCGTTGGCCAAATAAACAGATGACCTTAACATCGTTCACCTTATAGATCAGAAGATCTGAAAGGGATACTTTACTTTTTTTTATATTATTGGATATTGGCGTTTGAGGCAAATCGCTATAAAAAGCTGCACATTTTGGCAATAGTGATCATTTAATATAGCGTCCTGAACACTTAATGGTAGGCCCTATATATTTTCCCAATCTTCCTTTAATTACAAAGCTTATATCATTTCACTCTGTCTGTGTGTCTGTCTGTCTTGCCAAAATTTTGTACACGTTACTTCTTAGGTACTCAATCTCGGATCAAGCTAAAATTTCGCACAATTATTTATTTTAACTAACAACACAAGAATCATTTTTTTTATAATTTAACCAATTAGTTAATTAACTTTTAGTAATAAATTACTTTGTTTGGCATCTCAAACAAGGGAAATAAATATAACTTAACTGAAGTGGGTGATGATATAAGCTGATTTAGTCCCCTTTCCAAAGGAAAGAAATTGTACTTGACTTAAGTGGGTGGTGATATAAGCTGATTTAGTTCCCTTTCCAAAGGAAAGAAATAGCACTTGACTGAAGTGGATGGTGATTTAAGCTGGTATAGTCCCCTTCCTAGATTATTATCTGAGGCTTATTACAAATTTAATTACATGAATGATTCAAACTGATTTTCAAAAAGTTTTTTTTTTATTTTGCTTGTTTTTTTCGTGTTTTTTTTTTTCGATTTAGGTTCTCTTACTTTGCTTCCACGTTTCTCCATATCGATTTCTCTTCTTTGTCTATGTGTTATTGACGGCCATTGACCTGTAGCCCAAATCTGGTAGACAACTAAACTGCTGTAAGCGTAATGTATCTAAATTGATAAAACTTGAAATAACTCGAGTTACTTCTTTGGGACCAATACTAAATATAACTTTTATTTTAATATAGACAAAAACATGTTCAAGTTGTTATGAGAATAAATAAATGTACTGGAATTTAGGAATAATATTTTTTAACTGAATCTAGCTCTTTACAATAACTCTCTACAATAACACAACATTTCAGTCTCATGTTCTTGAGTCGTTTGTCCTAACTAAGACCCATGACGACAGTGCCACCATCTTGCATCATTCACAACCAATCGTTTACTTCTTCCCAACGTCACTATAGAAAGATACAAACACACACACACTCCATTACGCTATATGCCACAAAAGTTACTATATTTTATTGCTATTAACCGGGTCTTATTTTTAATAATGTTTTAGTAAGTTTCTACATTTCTATATATCGCCTTCTCTTCTTTGTCTATTCTCCAAAAGTTACCATATTTTATTGCTTTTATAATGTAAAACCACACCTTGAAAAATACAGAAAGTAAATAAAAAAAACACAGATTAACTATCCGTTTATCTATCTATGTATCTATCGATCTGTCTGCTAATATCTAGACAGACAGACAGACAGACAGATAGATAGATAGATAGATAGATAGATAGATAGATAGATAGATAGATAGATAGATAGATAGATGGATGGATGGATGGATGGATAGATAGATAAATAGATAGATAGATAGATAGATAGATAGATAGATAGATAGATAGATAGATAGATAGATAGATAGATAGATAGATAGATAGATAGATAGATAGATAGATAGAATGCACGAGAGAGAGAGGGGGGGGGGCAAATTCAACAGAACAGAAGTGTTGTTTTTTTAAAAGGTACCACTGATCAGATGTAAGCCTAGTCCTATTAGTAGGACTAAGTAGGTATAGGCTATCTGGATATCCAAATATGCACCCACATCTTTCGTTATTTCGAACTATACCTTTACCAACAACCATTGAACATGAAAAAGTTACGCTCAAGGCGGCCTTCTCACTCTTGCATAAATGACTCCCTCCCCCCCCCCCCCCCCCCCAGTCAAGCACCAGGTGGATAACTCCCAGCGTGTGGATCCACAAATACTACACACCTTACACCCTCCTAATCGGTCATGATTACTCAATGTCATTTTTCATATCCTAGACACATCCCCCCCCCCCCCCCCCCCAAATCAATAGGCCTACATAACTATTTGCACTTAAGACGCGTGGAAGTAGCCCACCATTGTTGTCCACAAACGCCTTGAGGCTGTCAGGTCAGAAGTTAAAACACAGACGCGTCTGTCGTGGGACAAAAGTTCGACAACTCACAAAATTGAACAGATAAGAATTCCCTATCATCTTTATCAAGCGTTTAAAGGCTTGCACTAAATTCTTTATCAAGATAACGCAACCCCAGATCTCCGATTAATTAAACAGGTATCTCGCGTCCCGTGAAACTTTTAATATTGATCTAATCAAATGTTGTCCGTAAATCTACTAGTTTGACCCTAGCTCTATTGCGTGGTCAGCTAATCGCGCGGCTGCATCGAAAGTGTCCACAATCAGACAGTATTGTACACATTGGCTAGTGTTAAAGAGCTATAATAACCAGTATAAAAGACTTAAAGATACTACAATACAATGTAGGCCTATTTTTCTTTAAACCTTTTAATTTTTAATGCGAGTGAATTACTACACAAGTAAACGGCTATCATTTATTATCGCTTTATTTTGGATTTACATCTGTAAGCCTATATATAAAATATACATTACTGGAGTACCGTAGTGGGTAGTTGCCCAAGCGATGTAGACTAGAAATAAACGCATACAAAATAACAAATAATAATTAACAGACGAGAAACAATTGGGCTGTAATGCTTCTAACTTTACATGCACTTTAAAAAAACATCTTTTACAACAAGTATGTTTTATGAAAGAATTAATTTTCTTAAATTGATACTAATTTATCACAATAAATAATAATAATACGCTTACATTATTCCGAATGTTTACAGTAATCCAGTGAGTCAAATAAACTTTATAACTAAACGATCTACTACACACTTGTTGAGCCTAAAAAAAAAAATACTACTACCACCTGTGACAAACTACACCATTCTCATATGTCGTTGTCTATCAGACATTACAGAGATGGTGGCAGAAGGCGATTTTTTCCCCCAGTGAGCCGATCTTTTCTACTTTTTGTTATTTCAACAATTTAAAATAATGTAAAAGTCAAATCTTATCTGCTGTTTATTTATCGCACAGGTCCTGTGTTTACTTGATGTGTCATGCAAGTCAATATCTATAGACTGTATGTCCAGTTGATGTGCATAACTCTACACATAATCCTGGCTACATCGGTAGCCGTCAGAGCATATCTGTTTACCTCAGGGTTTTTTTTTTTTGGGGGGGGGGGGGGGTATCTCAGACCAAACCAAAGGCATAGTAAGGTACTCGTGCGCCCCCCCTCCCCCCCCCCCCCCCAAAAAAAAAATAATATTAAAAACTCGAAGATAGTGACGAAAATTATTTATAAAAAGATTGTATCTTATTTTCTTATCTTATATAATACAGACGTTACTTCAAAAAAGAAGATGATTACGTCCTACGCGTCATGCATTTAGTCATGCATATTAACCAAAGACTTAAATTCTGCCAAGTCACTGGTTTTCCTGGCTAGCTCAGGCAACCCATTCCATGCTCTAATAGCACTAGGGAAGAAGGAGTATTTGTACAAATTTGTCCTAGCATATGGGATGTGCCTTTATCTTTGTGTCTTTCTGAGTATTTATTAAATTTTGTTTTTGTATTTGAAGATTATGGTTCAGTGTTTTATGTATAATTGCTACTTTACTTTTGAGTCTTCTGTCCTGAAGGCTTTCTAAATTTAGTGATTTTACTAAAGGTGTTACTCTAGTCAAATGTGAATATTCGTTTGTTATGAATCTCACTTCTCTATTTTGTGTCTATTCCAGTTTCTTAATGTTTTATTGGGTTTAGGGGTCCCAAACAGAGAATGCATATTCTATTATTGGCCTTATCAAGGTTAAATAACATTTTAGTATAGTAGTACACCATTACACTGTGAAGCTATGGAAGCGATGGAAAGCTTCACCTATCTGGATAGTATCTTGAAAAATCATGGAAGAACAGATGCAGATTTCAGAACCCTCATCGGTAAAGCTCGAACAAACTTCCATCAGCTGAACACCTGTGGATCTGTCATTGCTAGCGGCAAAACAAAATAAGCCCCACAATGTCATTGATAATTCGCGCTTTCATCGTTATAGACATTGTATCAATCATGTTTAGTAACAAAATGACATTAAACACAGCAATTAGAGTGACCGACCTTATACAAGTGAAAATGCATTTTGCCTTTTAATAAAGCTAGCCTGTTGAAATTCATCTCGCGATCGAGAATCTGACGTCAGATAATCATGAATTAGACTTTACAATCTTTTGACATTTCTACACATCCAGTTCTTTTTTAAAACAATACTTTAAGTTAAATTAGTACCATGTCACGTTAGCGTCTTCATTACAATGGAACTTTCTTCCAAAGAACACTTCTGTATACTGGTCCCCACCGACTTGTTTGATAGTGTGAAATGCACTGTTAGAGATGTTATAAAGAAAGATGTATATTATTATGCCGTTTTATTCGTATGTAGAGTGTAAAGGAAACACTGTGGCTGAATGATAAAGTGCTTGGATTCTGAACCGCCTCTACTGGCAACATTATTGCAGACTCCTTGGCCCACCAGGGAGGGCAAATTCCACCCACTGAACAGGCTGTAAGTTTTCATCATGCTCTGGCTATAATTAAAAAAACAACAAAAAAAAACAGAAATGGAAAAGTGGTTTGAGTGCTGGGACAAGTCCCAAAAAAGCCCGTGGAGTCTGGGAACGCATAAGGCGCCCCGAGCGCACTTCCCCGTGGTGGAGGCTGTCCAGGCCTGAGCAAGCTATTATAGCACAGTGCAGGACAGGCCACTGTCCTGTTGGCTCATATTTCGATTCACGGTGCCCCCGCTGCGGGGAAGAAGAGGAAACCGTGCCTCCTATTCTGTTTGACTGCCCCAGACTTGCTGATCTCCGCCTATTCAGGTCTGGGAAATCAAAAATTCTCGACCTGTATGGTGACGTTTACGCACTACGCAAGACAGCAGGGTTTTAGTCCAGGGCTTTTGCAAGAGAGGATTTAAGCCTCTCAAGCCCACACTCAAATGGAGTTTGATGATGATGATGATGAACTGCCTCGAAGTTCGAATCCTGGTGAAGACTGGGATTTTTAATTTCGGGATCTTTTCGGCGCCACCAAACTTTAATTTCTTTTTATGTCCAAGAAACAAATAGTCCATACATAAAAATAGTAGTATGGGGCAGGGCATGGTGGCTGAGTGGTTAAGTGCTTGGCTTTCAAATAAGGAGTCCAGGTTTGAATCTTAGTGTAAATTTTGAATTTTATTATTTTTAAAACTCCTCCCAACTCTAATGGGTACCTGATGACATTAGACGTGGATGAGTAAATGCGGTTGGTCGTTGTGCTGACCACATGACACCCTCTATAACCGTGGCCACTTAAACAGATGGCCTTAACATCACCTGCCCTATAGATCGCAGGGTCTGAAAGGGAAACTTTGAATCTAAAGGAAATACATTTTCGATGTCATATGCTATTGCTACATTTAAAACCAAAGACTATCCGCACGTCATCATGATGAATCGTGTGTAGTCAGAGCGTGATTAACTATCGTAGTGTAGCATTCGGAGTATTTGAAACTCGCGGGCGTGTGTGCATCAGAAGTTAGGCGACCTAAAAATATGAAGTGGAAGTGGGTGTTGGGGAGATAACTCCTCTTAATGTACTATTGGACTATTTTCATGATGTTCGGTGTTATTGCGCTCTTTATGTGCTTGTAGCGTAGAACAAAAAAGTGCAAAAATTGATTTTTATTAGTTAGGTCTCAAGCTACTTCTGATTGGACAAAACTCTGAAAATGTATAGATGCGTGATTACCTATTAATGTAACTCGAGTTATTATCCAGACTCAATCTGAGTTATAATCCAGACTCGATCTGAGTTAGTGTGATGAACACGGCTACCTTACATACCCCCAATGGAGGAGCGGAGGCTGAGAGGTAAAATGCTTGGCTTCTGAACCGGGGGGGGGGGGGGGGGGAGGTCCCTGGGATTTTTAATTACTGGATCTATAACTCTAATCTAATGGGTACCTGACATTAGTTGGGGAAAAAATAAAGGCGGTTGGTCGTTGTGTGCGCCACAGAAACAGATTACATTTACGTCATCTGCCTTATAGATCGTAAGGTCTGAAAGGAGTACTTAACTTAGTTTACATACCCCTTCTCCCAAAGGTCCACAAAAGAGATTGCATCATAGCACACTAAGCGTGCTTTAGCATGGAAGATTCGCTATACAAGAGTAATTTAAAAAAAAAAAACTTTAACTTTTCCTAAAAAAAAAAAAAAAGTGAAAATGATTTGAAATATAGCCTACTAAAAATAAAAAAGAGGCATCGGGCTAATGCTAACCATGGCTAGTAGCTTTGATAATCACTGCAGCATTTTTAATCATATTCTTCATTAGTCACAGCTTGTTATCGATAGCAGTTTGTTGTTTACTGTCTCTGACCCACACTTGTTTGTTTGTTTGTTTGACATGTTTCGGATGTTCCTTCAGAGGTGAAGATAATTACTTCCTAGTCCAAACCTCTCGCAGGACGACGGGGGGATAGGAGCGGGCAGGGTTTGAACCCCGGGACTATCGATAAGTCCGAACGGCAGTCCAGCGCGCAAACCGCACGACCAGGCAGCCATCCACTTCTAATTCCTGTGTATCTGAAAACGTAGGATGTGTACAGGGCCGGTCCTAACTATTGCGGGAACCCATGCGAAACGGCTTGCGAGGGGCCTAGTCTGGGCGGGGATAAGCATTTAGTCAAGGAAAGTAAAGGAGGTTGGTCGTTGTGCTGGCCACATGACACCCTGCTCGTTAACTGTTGGATAAAGAAACAGATGACCTTTACATCATCTACCCTATAGATCGCAAGGTCCAAATCTTACACTTCTTACATTTTGTGAACACATTCTTGCGGACGAGTTGCAAGCCCATGTAAAAAACATAAGAACGACAACCGATACAGTAAACCATATTCATAATATTTACCCCGAGTTCAAATTTTGCCTTCTAGTATTATTTACAAGGGAAGAATCAAACAAGTAACCGCAGAACAGTAATTAAAATGCATGTAAATAAACAAAGACTGTCACCTGATGCCCATACCTTGCCGTGGTGTGACAGATTGAGTGCCTCAATGACCCTCAGAGCTATACCGGTGGGAGCTCATCACTCCTGGCAGGTACTACCAAGCCGAACTGGTCTGTTAGGAAAGAGGCCAGACAAAAGGTGCATCCCCCTCCCCGGGACACAAGGGTTGTGCCATAGGCTAACAACCTGACAACGGAAAAAAATAGTGATATAGAAACCAGAGCAAAAACACAAACACTAAATATACTCAGAGGCGAGAGCTCCACAAAGGAGACTTATGAAGCTATGCAGGGAAAGTCGAACGAATCCTATAAGGCCGACCACTCTACTTAAACCAGTGAAAAAGAAACACTTCCTTATTCAGAAGGCAGAACACCCTAGGGAACAAGACGTAGAGGAAGACCAAAAAGAACATGGCGACGCAGTGTACTTGAGGAAGCCGAGTGGATTGGAAAGAGCTGGGAAGCCATAAAAAAAACTAGCAAGAGACCGTGGAGAGTGGCGTGTTTTAGCTGAGGCCCTATGTTCCACGAAGAACTCAAAGGAATGATGATGATGAAATAAACAAAGAATAACAAGTGAGATTGAGTAGATCAAATAGCTTGTAAAATCAAGTGACATAGCAGAAGGAAGATAGTAAATGACTGAAATTTGATCAAATAGTTAGAAGATGTGAAGTGTCACAAGTTAAGTGAAATAGTACAATGTCACATTGGATTCATCATCTTTCGCACTTTGCGTTCCTCGTGGAACATAGGCCCTCGGTAAAACAGGCCACTCTTCAAGGCCTCTTGCTCTTGTTTTTAATGGCTTCCCAGCTCTTTCCTGTCTTCCAGGCTTCTAGTACACTGCGTCGCCACGTTCTTTTTGGTCTTCCTCTAAGTGTTGTGCCGGGGGTGGGGTCCACTCTAAAGGCCTGTTATTAGTATCTTTTTTGAGGATGTGACTTATCCATCGCCACTTTCTAATATCTGCACCTCTATATTTCTCTGTCCACCCATCTCCCACAGTTTAGTGTTTTCTATTTTGCCATCCTACCAGTATAATATTTTGGAGTCCTAGTATTGACAAATTGAATGTCAACTTTTGTCCCAGTAAGCTGATGAACTTTTTTACACTCTATAATTGGACCTAGTTCTCCTTAGGCCTACTCTAAGATTGTTACTTTAGAAGCCAACACAAGAATAACTAACACAATTCAGATTACTTATCAATGAACTAAAAAGGAATAGAAAAATCTTCTGGTTATCAGATACCAGGAAAGACACATGAGTTAGTACTTTTACAAGTCAACACTCTGGCTGGCAAAAAGGAAGAACTCGATACTGCAACGAGACGAAGGCTGAGCTGAGTTGGTTTTGTCATAGTGTAAGACACGACTCACTATCAAAAGTCATTCTTCAAGGTAAGTGCAGGGAGCACGAAGAAAGTGACGGCCAAAGAAAAACTGGCTGGATAACATAAAAGAATGGACCAGCCTCTCTGTTGATATCTTGCTATGAACAATTGCTGACAGGAACAGTGGAAGGATTTGGTCATGCCGACTGTCACAGCACCATTACGAAAAAGTCAAGGAACAGATGATGAAACTAGAAGGAACATATGAGAATTATTTTACAGATTTTTAAAAAAAATGTATGCAACATAGTCATTCTTTTTTTAAAAGTACACTTCCAAAGATCTCACAAAATGAACACCAGCCACAAAGGAATGGTCTTTCAACTGATATTTAAAGCAAGGCATTAGCTAGTGTTAGAACTACACTAGAAAATTATCTTTTCAAGTTGAATAATGTTTGGGTTGAACAAAACGTAGCTATTTAAAGATACCCTCATTAAAAAAGGTATGCTGAAAGAACTAAAAAAAAGTCTGTAAAAAAAAAAGTTTGTACTGTTATTTCTAGTCCTTTACTTAAAAAAAAAAGGGGGGGGGGGGCGGTGTGGTTCAGAGCTTTCAACCCTGGGGGTCTTGGGATAGAAATCTTGGGTGTAGGCTGGGATTTTGAATTTTATATTTGACAATAAATTTGCCAGTTCTTGAGGAATAAAAAAATGTATGATTTTAATTACGGCACAGAAACGTTCTCCCAGATACACCCTCCCTCTACACATGCTGGATACGCTTTATAAAAGCAATTAATAATATCTGATCAATAGTCATTCAATACTTTAACAAACTTGTTTTAAAAAAAAAATAATATAAGTATGAAGGTTACTGTAAAGTGATGATATGACCAATGTGATGTGCCATAAACCTTCCTTAACTTGAAAGATGGGATAGTAAAAAGCTTACTAAGTAAATTAATTGTTGTTGAAAATGAAACAGCGCTGTTGTGAAATTCATCTATTTACTGTGTTGAGATCACACTTTTCAGATGACTGCAATAAAGTTGATCACAGTAAGTTTTAAGGATTTGACAACTATATAATAATGTCAAACTGAAAAAAAATTAAACCAATAAACACCACTTTCAAATCAATAACTGTATTTGTTATCATAGAAAATCATACAACTCTATGTATTTAGCAATGCAGAAATTTGAATTGGGAGCAAATGTTTATCTTAACATTTGAAGAAAATAAAGGGAACAAAATAGGTCTATGTGATGAACATCAAAATTATTTTAAGAATCAAAAGTTTTTTATTGATATAATATTGCAATGTATTTGTTTAGTCTACGAAAGTAAATTTGTTTACCTAAACATTTTTTGTTTTCTATCTATGCTCTTGTTTTTAGTTCTCTAATACTAACATAAAAATAAGCATTCTAAAATTAAACAGCATCCTCACAGGTATAACAGACATAAACAACACCTGGGAATTTAATTGAAAATTATTCTTGTAGAAAGACTTTTTATTGTAGGTTATATTTGTTATAAAGATCAATAGGATCAGAGAAATGAAATAGAATAATCCAATTCAAACACGAATATACTCAAATGAATGAATCTGAAATAATGTTAAGCTTATAATCATCAATATAAAATAATCCAGCAATGATGTATGAACAGCTAGTGTAGTGTTTTAATAATTGATTTATTCACATGCAGAAACAGATACAGGCCAAAGCTCTCCTTGCACACTAATTCGGCAATCATGTCAAACACAACAGAAAAGAGTGGACTATTTTAAAATTTTATTACATACATCGTTAATATATTTTCTCAAACCAAATGTGTACTTGTTCTAAATTCTTTTCACCAAAATTTCCTCTGTAAAACTGACACAGAGAACAAGGGACACTATTTCAAATTAGATCTGAATTACTTTTGTGACACTGAAATTTCCTCTTTGTGAAAACAACCACTAGAGTTACAAGTTCAACATACTCCTGTAACAGATAAGACAAAAAGTTTCAGATACCTTAGTAGAAATGAAGATAATTACACCCTAGCTCAAACCTCCTGCAGAACATCAGGAAATGTCAGTGGGCAGGGTTTGAACCCTGGAACATCAAAATGACATTCCAGAGTGCATAACACAAAAAATGATTATGTCAGTAATCTTGTTGACTCTCCTAACCATTTATCACCCTACCCATCCAGCGAGAAAAACAAAAATCAGTCTGTAGTTATAGCTACAGCAAATACAGTTTACAGCATATATTTGAAATTCGACTTAAAGGAAATTTCTTCTTAACGCTGTACTACAACATCATATTTACACTTAATAAAGCAATAGTATCCAGGGTAACAATAGATCAACCATTTACAACAAAAAGATATAAAGGAGACATTTAATAAAACTGTACAGTATGTAACACAGGTCTGTTCACTTTGTGCTCAAATTCTTGGAGAATTTCATCAATCTCATTGTCCAGGTCTTCAGAAGCAAACAACTGAAAATAAGAAGTTGGAAAATTAATTAGGGCATGACCTGTGAAATAAATAAGACAAATTATCATTTAATACTGTAACTTGGATAATCCTACTTTTGAAAAATGTGTACTCCTGTAAAAAAAAGCAACCTTAATTTACACAACCAACTACATCTGAAATGTTCAAATCAGTGTACTGTCACCAGATTTCAAGCTAAGAACCAAATTGACAAATTGGTTTTAAAAGGGTGATGGTTGCTCCAACAACATTGATAACTGATTTCTGAGGACATAAACGTAGGCGGTTTCAAGGGATTCCAAGTTCCTTTTTGTGAGTTCTTCTAATCATTTAGCAATTTACAGTCAATGTACCTTTACAAAAAATTATCATACCTATAAATATCTATGCGTGAACGTTATTCTTTATGCTAAATTAAGAGTTTGTCAAATTGTCCATATCATTGCTCAACATGGACATAAAGAAAACATTGTTGAAGCTGGATGGTCATGAGTTTCAATCCCAGTGCAGAACTGAGATTTTGAAGTTTTGGATTTTGAGGACAGCTCTAAGTCCATCCAACTCTAATGGCTATACAACATTATTTGGGAAAGGTAAGAGCAGTTGGCTTTAATACTGGCCGAATGTCAAAATCAGAAACTATCAGCCAAAGAAACAGATAATCTTTACATCATATGCCCCATGGACAGCAAGATCTGAAAGGGGAACTAAATACCTTTGTGTTGTTTGTTTTTTTGCCTCCTAGGATAACAGTTGCTTTGATTTACAAATTAATGTCACAGGCTTTGTGAAAGACACCTGATCTAGATTTGTAAAACATTCACCCAAAGTGTGAGACTTACCATAGTAACAAGTTCACAAATCATAAATGCTCCAATGGTAGCCTCTTCATGGTTGTCTTGAATATCAATGTTTATTATATGCACAGCTTGCTCATCATTTTTTTCACGACTTTCGAAATCTGTTTAAAATGAAAGAACTCTGTAATAACAATTCATGTGTTCACAAAATATTTTCAACTACAGTCCATAACAATTCATGGGATCACAGATATTTTTGGTGCTTATTGTGACTGATGTCTAGTGCACATTTACAATTCTCTTCAGTCAATCTATTCCTATGGCTGATGATGTTTAATTGGGAGAGTGGTTTCATCCATCCACAACTGTTCCTCCACAATTTTTTTCTATTACAGCCCTTTCTTTTCAGGCCTCAGTGTCTCACAAAATGGAGCAGACATCTTTTTCCGCTCTTCTCATATTTCTTATAGGAAACCTGGTACTTCTCTCAGATTGTCTACCTACATAAGGCTACTATCAACACTAGCCTACTAACGATAGCCTACTGCTGTGATACTTTCAATACTATCAATGCTATTGCGCCTACTTTGTGTCCATGGCAACCCTCTACGCGCTAGAGTGCCAACCCCAACCGGAGCCCTGCACTAAAGTGCCCTGCTAAACCATCTCAAAGAGATTTGTCATTTAACTCTAGTGTTCTCATAACCCTGTGAGTGTATTTGTTTGCTATATAAAATAAATTATTATTATCATAAAGAGGGAAAATAGAATATAATATTGGTAATCATTGGGTGCTATGGTAAGGGGAGGTAAGGTATTTTTTTTACTATTACTGATTACATATTATTAAAAACTGTATATAAAATGTTCATGTTCAATGTCATAAAAATATATATAAACTGTTTACGTGATGGTATCTCTGTTCAATAGTAATGACATAAATCATATTTAGTTTCTCATATTAATATAATTTAAATGAAGTCTAAAAGCAAAATATTTCTCATGAAAAAACAAGCCATTAAAGAGAGAAACTTTATTGTTATCAAATAGACATGTTATTACTAACCCTCTAGGACTTGATCATAAACTCTTTCTTCACAAGTGACTATAAGATCAAATTTTTCTTTGGATGACTGAAACCTTTCAGGATTAGGTTTTATCCTCCTGTTTCTATCCAGCATGTGAAGAATACCATTCTGCGTGTATCTTTTTATATAGTTAAGTGATGTACATCAAAAACATTATAGATATTTCCACAATAAAGAATAAAAAAAAAAAAAACTAATTAATAAAGTCCCTGGAATTCCCAAAGATAAAGATGAAAAGAATTTTTTTTTCTCAAACTCAAATATCTTAATATATTTGTTGAATTTTATATATCTAGAAGGCGCTGTGGCTAAACGGTAAAATTTGTGGCTTAGAACCAGGGATCCTGGGTTCGAATAGTGGCGAAGACTGGAATTTTTAAATTCGGGTTTTACTGGACACCTCTGATTCCAACTAGCTGTAATAGGTACCTGACATTAGTTGGGGAAAAGTAATGGGGATAGTCTTTGTGCTGGCCACATGACACCCTCACAACCGTAAGCCACAGAAACAGATGACCTTTTAAATCATCTGCCCTATAGATCAGAAGGTCAGAAAGATATATTTCTAAAACAAAAAGTTTGTAAAATTCTTTAAAGCTAGTCATAATTTATGATGAATTTAAACTTTAACATTTATTGAAAAAAAAACAACAACATGTGAGTCAATATTAAGAGAAGGATACAATTCATAATCTTTCTGCATTAGATCTCTGTACATAGCATCGTATGTGATACTGAAATCATATATGTTTGGTTTGTCAGGAGCAGGTCCTGGAAGCTTGACCATGTTGCCTGTGCCAAAAGATTTGACGCAAAAACCTTTTTTGCTGTGAAAGTACAAATGTTTAGTTATTAATCAAACAATTAAAAATTTTCTATTAAATATTAAGGCCTATGTCTATGTATTTCTATTAAATATTAAGGCCTCCTAAGTATTTTCTGTTATATTAGGCCTCCTTTAGTACCTCTATTCTATTAAGTAATGCCTATTTCCATTAAATATTAAATTAAGATTTCATAACTAGCTATATAATAAATATTAAGATATCCTAATATTTCTTAAAACAAGTAGTAGGCATTTAAAAAAAAATTAATATAGTAACTAAATTTAGATCTAAATTTATGATAATCTATATTTTAGTACTGTCTAGAATGTAGCTAGATCTATAGACAATTATTATAATCCCTATAACCCCGCCATGTGCACCGCCATTCAAGATAGTGCAGAAGGTGCGCACTGCCAGAAACTAGACAGAAAAGGATGTTGACATTAGAAGAAGAGAACGATTTCTGCCCAAGTATAGAGCCGATATGAAGATACTGTGCTCAAGGCAGATGTCCTATGCGTTTGTCATGTCCTCTTGTAAATAAACACATATATCTCGTTGAGTTGCCTTCCTTAAGTTATTACATTGGTGTCAGAAGTGGGATTATAGGCAACTCAATAAGAGGAAGTAGGATTCGATCACAATGGCATTTTTTAAACAACTAGACCAACTCTTAGTTAAAGAGCTAAGGCAGGAACTTCATTACAGACGCCTGGAGCTTTGTGGTAGCAAGGAGGTGCCTACAGCTCGTCTCCGGCAAGCCCTGATTGATGAAGAAGAAGATCCGGAGACCTATCCGTTTGAAATTGAACTTTAGATTTATGAGCTCATTGGCAAGATACATGAAGGTATTGATGTAATGTGTGAACAAATTAACAGTATAAGGAAATAGGTAGATAAAATGGTGTCTCAAGCGAAAGAAGGAGTAGACTCGTTGGTAAAGAAGTTGCATGGTCAAGACTGTGGCTGCACAAACAGTGGTGACGGAGACGCTGGGGATTGGAGCGTCTGTGGGCAAGTCTTGTGGGCGTGACTTTCTAGGCAAGAAAAGTGACAATGATTGCTGCGACGATCTCAACGGAATGTACCGGATTGAAAGGAAAGAAACAAATGAAGAAACTGAATTCTGTTATGCAATTACAATATACAGTCATATAGATCTAGATTATTCTAGATTCCCCTTCCCCAGTCTTAAGTCTGTCTAGAGTTTAGATTGACTAGTGACTAGCTAGACTAGAACTGCTAGATCTAAAGAGTCTAAATATCTAGATCTAGATATCAATATAATATATGTAAACTTATTTAATAGTACTAGTAACTAGAACTTATTTATTTTTTATTATCTAGATTGATCTAGTAATCTAGCAATTATAGTTATTACACTGGCGTGTGATACTCATAATCATATACTGGCTATAACTAGTTACTAGAATCTTTTAAATTTAATCTATTCTTTAGATACTAAGACAGTATTGGTAATTCTGCAGGAGTTCAAGGGGCAGCCATGTTTGTTATTGTTTAAACTGTAATCTTATATCTTGGGTTTTCTCTCAGATTTGGGTTTTTGTTTGTTTTTATTTTTGAAGCTAAAAAATATGCTAGATCTAGCTATAAATTATAAAAATTACTATTCTAGTCCTAAATCTAATAAGTCTATTAATTAGACTCATAATCTAACTGCTAGAACTAATGAATATATTAATATGACAAGGTTCTTAAAGGTCAATTAATTTTTTGTAATAATAAACTGTGCTGATATTTATTGAGGCCTAGTTAAATTTAGATTCTCTATGAAGTTTTATTTATTGTTTAGTGGTAGGCCTATTACAAATTTTTGAAATAACACTGAAAATTCTAAAAAGCATATATATATATAACAATTAAAAAGATGACAATAAGAAACGTATTACATTGACACCAAGTCAAAATTACAAGAAAAAATAGCATTGCTTTGAAAACACAGAAGTAATGTTAATTCTTGGTATTTTTTAAGACACTATCTTGGGATTTCTTTGGAACATAAACAATAACAAATAATAACAATAACAAAATAGTAACAAAGATGGCTGCCCCTTCAAATCCTGCAGAATTACCACAGTATTATAAAGATCTAGATTTCTAGATCTAGACCTGGATTCTAGATAATCTCTCTATTCCTAGACTCTAGATTACTAGAGATAATAAATAGAATGTAGATCTAAAAATATATTTATTATATTATTTATATAGATCTATATAATAATTTAATTTATAAATTTATAGTCTAGTTAAGTCTAGTAATTACTAATTGATCTATAAAAGTGAATCTATAGACTATACTAGCTCTGATTATCTGATAGAGTCTAGATAGATCTAAAAATAAATGTATGATTGATTCATGTTATGAATCAAGACGTCTTTTTTTATGGTGTATTGTTGTGATCAGTGATGTGATTGTGAGTCTCAAGTCATTTAAAACTCGGTCCAAGTCTCACCTCAAGAAACTGTGAGCTTCCATGCTACGGTTCTGATTACTGGAACAAACAACTGCAATTCTAAATTCGTGCTCCATCAATCTGTAATTAAGATAACACAGCAACACTAGATTAGGAAATAAAATAAACTAAATTCTATTAAATAGAATGTTTTTTAAGAATGTCCAATTAAATCCCATTTTGTTGGCAACAAGCTTTCACATTAAAAACGGAAGTAGAAATCTTTAATTAAAAAAAAAAGATTATAGATCTAGATTAATCAAGAAAACTTGCCTATGCAAAAGCTTCTTTTGCAACATTTTACTTTTCATTTGATTTTCCACTCGTCAGATCTTTAGTCTTTAGATCTATATAGAGACTAAGCTAATAGAATAGAAAATAGACATTTTATTATTTTTTTGTTAAATTCTGTTAAAAGAAGATAAATGATGATTAAATATATATAAGGATATTTAAAAGCATTTCTAAGCTTACATTATCAGTGATGGATTATCTTATCATATAGGCCTAATAGTACAGGATTTAGGCCTACCTATAGGTAACATAAAATATAGGCCTAATTTAGGGCTCCCGCTTCATGGGGGGGGGGGGGGCCACCAAAAATGATTACCGAGATATTTTCAATCATTTTGAATAAGAACAAGAGCACATATAGCCTTTCAATGGGCCCCATATATCTAAATCCTGTCTGTACATTAGGGCTATGCACTAACCAACAACAACAAAAATATTTGTAATATAGGGCCTATTATTAGGTCTCCTTTCAGACCTTGCGACCTATAAGGCAGATGATGTAAAGGATATAAGGTCATCTATTTCTGTGTCCCACGGTTAACGAGAGTGCCATGTGGCCAGCACAACGACCAACCGCCTTTACTTTCCCCAAACTAACAGTAATGTCATGTGTATGGGTATACCCATTAGATGATGAACTAAGAGGCGCCCTAATGATCCCGAAATAAAAAATCATTCTTCACCAGGATTCGAATCCGGACCCGTCGGTTCGTGTGCTTAACAACACATCCACTTCACTATATAGGCCTATATTAGATCTATTTTATATTAGGCTTACTACAAGGCTAGAGAAAACAAAAATAAGTGTGAACTGCAAAAATATTATCTCGAGTAAAGTACTATCGCAATATTGACGTCTTTTGCGTGAATACAACAGGCCAACTGTATGACATCTTGCTAAACACGAGGACAGACGTATAACGATCAGGCCCATTACAGACCTGTTTGCTCTGCTGCCTTGAATGTCTGTCTCTCATAGTTTAGCGTCCAGCCCAAACCCTACTTAATTTATTTTTCTTTGACCTGCAGTCTTCTTGCTAGTAGAAATAGTGCATTTTGGACCCAAGGAGAATGTCTCTGAAGCTCATAAATGCAGGAAAACGCTTTGCGCCCGGGGCAGAGACCCGGACCACACTGGGAGAGCTTTCAGCGCTCCCCCAAGACACATTCGTAACAAACGAAGATTCGCATTTGACTACAGTAACGGTGCCACTAAAGTTAGAGAAACTCTAATTATCTTCTCTATTACACAGGTAATGTTCCCAGAAGTCCGGCCAACACCTCCGTCCGAAAAGTATTTGTCTAAAGTGCTACTAGCTTTAACTCTCTTGATTATTGTTTATTTCAATTAAATTCAGACCTGCCTACCAAAAAAAGTCCAAATGCGTAACGCTGATTGTCAAAATGCGTGTTTTGGCACCAGAATGCGTAACACTTACGCGATCCACTATTTTGTCATATATATATATATATATATATATATATATATATATATATATATATATAATATTAGATCTAGATGTCATGATTAGATCTACAATCTAAATCTAGACCAATACGACAATAAAGATGATATCTAGACTAGATCTGGATCTATGTCTATATAATGAATATAATCTACTCTAGATCTGGGCTTAAGAGTGTTCCGATGCCGTGCATCCGGTACAAACGAAGGTCTACTCCAAACTTTCGTAGGCCTACCTTCATCCTTGATCTATTCTATACTAAGACTAAGAATCTAGTCTAGATCTAGACTAGATGGTAGTAGATGTTATCGATCTAGATCTAGTCAATCTAAATCATACTACAACTAAATTGGATCTAGAGATTGTAGAGAATCATGACATAACGTAATGACTAGCTAGACTCTAGCTAGAACTAGATCTATTCCTGTATAACAAGTTATCTAGATTCTAGATCTAGACATCTACAATGTCACTCAATGTGTTTTGAATCGATAGCACTTCGATATTTTTTCTATACAAATGAATAAGGAATCAGGGATTCAACATAATTTCTACTAAAGAAACTTACAAAAAAAAAAAGTCACGTTGGTGTATCAGCTAACTGACGGTACCAATCCGCCACTCCCTCACTCTCGCGTTCTTCATTTCTTGACTAAATCTAATTGCTTTTAAGAACCAATCAACATATAGATCTGGACACAATGTGTTCCCCCACCTTTTCTGTTCCCTCCCCCCCCCCCCAACAGGACAGCTTAGTGTGACCTCCGTGACATCTTGTAAGCTAGTCAAGAGAGGGGAAAAAAAAAGAATACGAAATGCGTAACGCGACGGGTTAAATGCGTATTTGCGTACTGACTGTCATTTTTGGGAGATTTTGCGTAACGAATACGCATTTTGCGTAACGAATACGCATTTTGCGTAACGAATAAGCGTTTTGCGTAACGAATACGCATTTTGCGTAACGGTAGGCAGGTCTGTAAATTAAATCTATCAATTAAAGTAGGCTATGAACCACCAAAATGTCAATGAATCTAATGTCTGTCGCTGAAAACCAAACATTTAGAAACACATTAGGCCATTAAATTGGCCTTGCTTGATTGACTTATATTAGCGCTTTGATTGACTTATATTGGAGCTTTGATTGACTTATATTAGCGCTTTGATTGACTTATATTAGCGCTTTGATTGACTTATACTAGCGCTTTGATTGACTTATATTAGCGCTTTGATTGACTTATATTAGCGCTTTGATTGACTTATATTAGCGCTTTGACTTATATTAGCGCTTTGATTGACTTATATTAGCGTTTTGATTGACTTATATAAGCGCTTTGATTGACTTATATTAGCATTTTGATTGACTTATATTAGCGCTTTGATTGACTTATATTAGCGCTTTGATTGACTTATATTAGCGCTTTGATTGACTTATATTAGCGCTTTAAAAAATTAAAGAACGTTAATTAATGTGTATGATTTACTTTTCCTGCACACTTTCCTCTGTAATGTGTCTATCATTCATGTCTTGTAAAACAAAGCAAACTTTCATAGAATGTCGCAAATAATTTTTTGCGTGTTTTAGGACCGTTATGAACTAGTGGGAGGGGGGGGGGAGTTTCTTCTAGCCAATAATCATATTAAGACAATATTTTAATGCGAGAATCTAATACGCAATATGAACCTAACACGAACCAATGGATAATATTAGATTCTTGGCCGTATTACAGGTGTTTCATATGAACTACCATATTCCACTATCACAGCACCTGTACAAAGTATTATTACTAAATTGTAAATTATTCCACTATCACAGCACCTGTACCATGTGTTATTAAATTGTAAATTATTCCACTATCACAGCACCTGTACCATGCATTATTACTAAATTTAAATTATTCCACTATCACAGCACCTGTACCATGTATTATTACTAAATTTAAATTATTCCACTATCACAGCACCTGTACCATGTATTATTACTAAATGTAAATTATTCCACTATCACAGCACCTGTACCGTGTATTATTACTAAATGTAAATTATTCCACTATCACAGCACCTGTACCAAGTAAGTCAAAAGACAGATGAGAGCTGATGAGGAGAGAATTCACTAGCGTCCACAATTCGAAGAGTACTATTGTTGACAGATCATGTACATGCTGTGTATGGATCGTGTGTGTGTGTGCGTGTGTTTCTATGGTGACGGTGGGTAGAGGTTAGCGATTGGTTGTGAATGATGCAAGATAAACGGCATTGTCGTCAGCGGACTTAGGGGAGACGACTTCATTTTGCCAGAATGAAAAGATGTGTTATAGTGTCATTGTAGTGAGTTAGAATTAGTTCAGAATACGATTCTATATTATTACTAAATTGTACTATGCTTATTTCATTTGTAGTAAAAGTTATATTTAGTTCTGTTCACAAAGAAGTTACTCAAGATTTTTCAATGCTAATAATATAATAAAAAAAGTGGCACATACATAGATCCACACGGGGGGGGGGGGGGGCATATCTAATGAAGAGGGACGGGTTTGCAGACTGTACACAACAGTAGTAGAAAGAAAGGTAAAGGTGCAACGGCGCCTGGTGATCACATATGCCTAACCGTGTAAATCTCATCGCACTAGGGCACCGTGTTGAGAACTCTATTCTCTGATAACACAGACAAGGAAAGCGGCAGTTCTTCTCAGAGTTTCTCTGTCGCCGTACAGAGCCAGCTCTTCATGCAAACAATTTTTATGTTTCACTCAAATGGCCATGTTTGGGGTGTAGTGTTGCGCACTCGTAAAGGATGTGGTTTACTGTCTTGACGTCGTCCTGACAATGCCTGCAGCGTGAATCGAAGTTTGGTTTAAATTTAGCAAAATAGGCACCGATTGGACAGTGTCCCGTTCGGTACCTAGCGATTGTCACCTGTTCCTCCCTATTCAGCCGCCACCATTCGTCCGATTTGGAGAGCCCTTTTAAGTTTTGCCAGACTTCCCTTCCCATGGTACCATTTTCCCAGCTCTTACACCATTTATCTCTTGCCCATTCGTCCACTATCGCACGCGCCTGCTCAAAAGTCTGTGGCTCGTCCACAGGGTCCAGCTTTGTGCCGAGCTTGGCTAATAAGTCAGCCTTCGTGTTACCTTCGACCCCCACGTGTCCAGGTACGTACTGGAAAGTCGTGTTTTTCTTGGAGGCGTCCCACACACGCCAGTGTTTTTGCCAGCGGTTCTGGGAGCGTGTCGGCTGAGCTTTCAATGGCTTGTAGGCTCGATAGAGAGTCTGTGAATAGCATAATAGGACTGGGTTGCGCTGTTTTCTCGTTAAGTCTGCGACCGCAGCTGTACATCAAGGATTGGCCTCTTTAGTCACACAAGAAGTTGAAAAAAGAAAAGATGGTCTCTCGAGACGTTAAATGCCACAGGATTTAGGACTACTTTATGTTAAGCTTATTGCAAAGCTATAGAAGACAAAGGCACGTTTGAACTGAAAAACAATTCTCTCAAGTAGTCTATATAGATCTATATTTGCTATTTACACATTTATGATGTATAGAATTAAATAAGTTGCTATAGTAACATATAGAAAATTACTTGGTTAAGAGGAACAGGATACATTAACATACTTAAGACGTCTCCACGACGCATCCTGATAATGGTAAAGGACCTAAATTGATTTTTTTTTGTAACAATGGGGACAATCTAATAAAATACACCAGAAAGACTAATTTCTTATTCCATGTGCTTGGGCTACTTCGTACAAGTCCTCCGTCTTCCAAAGTGCCATTAGAGCATGGAAGGAGTTGCCTGATTCAGACAGGAAAATCAATGACTTACGCACTTCAAGTCTTTAATTAAATGGCACGACTCTCACATAAATACGTGACATAATTATTTTTTATTACAAAGAGATGACTGTAAGTGTAATTGATAAGATAAAGTAGACCTAATTTATGAATACTTGATGGTCATAATGGAATTTTAAAATCTAGAATGATGTCTTTGAAAAAAAAAATCTCTAGTTATAGAACCAGGCCTAGACTAATAGACATACATCTAAATCTAGATGATTAGATAATAAAATGATTAGATCTTTCTAAAGTTAAGTAGATTAAGTGCCCAGCACTTCAGGGCCAACAGTAAGGTAGGCTACAATAAAAACTACAGTTAATCTATGTACGAAAGTAACTGTTCAAATATCTTTTACCTTCAGGTACTTACAGATCACTTTATAAGTTGAAGAGTGCTATAATGAAAAAGAAATGTGTTAATGGTCTATGTATCAATTTAATTTATTACCTATTAATAGTGTCTACCGTCAGTCTGCAAAGTCCAATGGTGAATAAGAAGCCACAAGTGTAAATATATAGACCTATAAATATATAGACTCAACCGCTCCCTTCAGTATGGAAAGTAGTTTTCAAAATGTTGCTAAACCATTTAATAAAAACCACTTTTAAAAAAATGGCGCAATTTCCCCTCTCTGCATCAGTAAGGTCATTTCGATAGGTCAAGGAGGGGCACTATTGAAAGTAGCCAAGTAGGGAATATACAATAGCTAGAAAACAACAGCAAGCGCAGGGTTCTTGTGACGCAATCAGCAGGGTGCGGTGATAAGTCTTGCAAATGTGTTAGGATCTTCTAGCGATTCTAGCCAATGAGTTCAGGACAATCTAATGGGGTTGACAAGTGGGTGTTCTTTTTCAATCTAGAGTAAGACAAAACAAGGGACATATAAGGCGGAATAGGCCGTGACCTCCGTGTATGTCGAAGGCGCTGAATAGGCTCATACCTCGTGAGCTGGAGTTGATATTGATAGGCTTAACCAATGTGACCCACTCAGGGCTAATATTCTGTAACTAAACTATCCTGACGTCGAGCCTGGCCAGTTCCATGCCTGGCCTAACAATAATTAGGCTAAATATGACCACAGTTGACAACGATCTTATCTTATCTTATATAATACAGACGTTACTTTAAAAAAGAAGATGATTACGTCCTACACGTCATGCATTTAGTCATGCATATTAACCAAAGACTTAAATTCTGCCAAGTCACTGGTTTTCCTGGCTAGCTCAGGCAACCCATTCCATGCTCTAATAGCACTAGGGAAGAAGGAGTATTTGTACAAATTTGTCCTAGCATATGGGACGAGGAATGTGCCTTTATTTTTGTGTCTTTCAGAGTATTTATTAAATTTTGTTTTTGTATTTGAAGATTATGGTTCAGTGTTTTATGTATAATTGCTACTTTACTTTTGAGTCTTCTGTCCTGAAGGCTTTCTAAATTTAGTGATTTTACTAAAGGTGTTACTCTAATCAAATGTGAATATTCGTTTGTTATGAATCTCACTGCTCTATTTTGTGTCTGTTCCAGTTTCTTAATGTTTTCTTGAGTTGAGAGTCCCAAACGGAGGATGCATATTCTATTATTGGCCTAACCAAGGTTAAATAACATTTTAGTTTTATGTTCTTATTTGATTTATAGAAATTTCTTTTAATAAATCCTAATGCTTTGTTTGATTTTTTATAGTTTCATCAATATGTGGATTCCATGACAGTTTTTCATTTATTATAACACCTAGGTATTTTGCGTTTTTAGTCTGTGTTACTGGTTTGCGATAAATAAGATAAGTGGAATTAATTTGTTTTAGTTTTTTTGTTACTCTTAACAACTGACATTTTTCTGGGTGGAAAGACATGCTCCAATTTGATTCCCATTTCTGTAATTCATCTAATTCTCTTTGTAAAATATCTGTGTCTTGTGTTGTTTTTATTGTTCTAAATATTAATCAACTGGAATGTACGAAATAATAATCTCGTAATTGTAGTGAGCATGCGCAGGTTTGTTCGCAATCTACTAGATTTAAAAATAAATTGATTTTAACAAATGAAGTGGTCCCTCCTGCATTAGCCTGTCTAAAAAAAAAGCTAAATTTTTAAAATTACAAAATACAAATGAAGCTTCTTAATATTATGTAAGTCTACTGTTAATGTTATTAATAATAAAATGGCTTCATGACGCCAATTTCATTGAAAATGTAGGCCTATATTTAAGCATTGATTTTCTGCAATCTGCACCCGACGTCTTATTAATGATTATAATGATAATAAGCGTAGAATATATTTTTTCCGTTGCGTCTTCTTTTCACTCTTTAACTTCGTAATTATTTTCCACGATCTTATCTTATCTTAAATAATACAGACGTTACTTCAAAAAAGAAGATGATTACGTCCTACGCGTCATGCATTTAGTCATGCAAATTAACCAATGACTTAAATTCTGCCAAGTCACTGGTTTTTCTGGCTAGCTCATGCAACCCATTCCATGATCTGACACGATTGTTATTTTTCACATTAGTACATACTACCATGTTACGATTAAACTTCAATAATATATTTGTTTGTAATCAGAAAACGTTACTTTTGGTATAGAATTTTAGGAGAATGCATGCTCTTTTTATAAAACACAAAATTAAAGTTTATAAAATCAAAATTGAATTGAATTTAATGCGGTAAGTTCAACAATGACATCGTTAGTTAGGAGAAAAAGAGTTGAATCAGATAAAGTCAAGTATTTCATTGTTAAGTTATGATCAGATAATAACTTGAAAGTTTCAGACACTTCTTCAAAAAGAAAATAAATAATTCCTACGCGTATCTATCGTGGATGTGCATACAGCGTCCATGTTGGTAGTGACAATGTCTTCAATTCCGAAGATTAAGAATGAGGGCTAGTGTTCCACATAGCTACACAAACCCAGTTGCGACCTGTATATTTTTCCACATCTGATGCCTTTGTTCGCCGGGGATCTATTTAGGTTTTCTTTTCATTCTCTGCGCCTGCTTTCAACAAGGGCTTTTCTTTGGGTCTCAAATGTGTGTTCTGGAACTTTGCGAGAGCTCTCCAACTGTCTCTTTCTGCTTACAGTTACTTTCTTCGATCTCTGTCAGTGAGGGCGATATGGCTCCTTAGTTGATCTTTAGGCTACAGCGCTTACGAGGGGCACCTCTGTTACTATCCCCCCCCCCCCCTTTTAAGCTCGCCATGCATGTACACTTAAACTTACTACTAAGGCATTCGTTTTTCTGGTTGATTCAGGCAACCCGTTCCGTGCTCTAATGACACTAGGGAAGAAATTAAATCTTTTCTCATTTTACATTTTGGGATACAAGACGTATGCCTGATTTTTTATTTATTGGCGACCAAATGTAAGAATTTATTGATATATCAATACATGCCAAAGCATTTATAATTTACAAAATAGTTTTTAAAAAAATGCTGCACAAACTGTGTCATTTTTCACCCCCTCCCAATCATAATTCACCAGTGTTACAATCACCAAACTATTCTCCTTTTGAGTAGAAAGGAATGGAGGCTGAATGAAAACCCTAAGCACCGCACTGCCCCTCCCCCCCCCCCCCCCCCCCCCAGCCTTTTCAAATATATATTTATTTTAGATTAGAATGGGAGCGACACAATATTTGAAAAAGGTGAAATGTTTATAATAAGACTCAGACAGCTTTATTGATCCTTACGGAAATTTGTTGTGATTACAAGGACTCTTTTCTCATATACAGACAACACAACAGAAACATACACATAAATACAACAAGTTCGATAAGTAATTTTTTGCACACATTTTGGCACTTCGTCACAAAATACTAAAGAATAAGTTGGGTTGGGGGTGTTGGCATCTAAGCCTCCTTCCCCGCACCGGATACGCAAGGTTACTATTGCCATTGAGAGGAGGGTTGGCGCCGTCCACTTCAGGCCGGTGGAAGGGGAGCTGATCTTGTTCGCTTTAGCTGGCTTAGCTAGAGTTCCAAGTGCGATGCACAACTCAACATGACATTTCAGATGGGGGGAGGACGGTTGGCGATAGAGTGGGAACGCTAAATCAACTAATAAATATCAATAATAAGTAACAATACATAGCAAAAATACGCCCCCCCCCCCCGGGAAGTTGAGCAAAATTGTGCGTGGATACACAGATTTAGATTAAGGTTGAGAGGATCGCCGCCGAAAATAAAATATATTCGAAAAATAATATTTAAAAAAAAAGGTCACTTGTAAGTGATACATTTTGTTCAATATGTCTATTTGTAACTTCATGTTGTTATAGAACTATAATTCAAAGCACAAAACTAAAAAAAAAAAATCTTTGTGGGAGGAGAAATTAGCGGGCCAGTTAGGTTCTACTCATAGACATGTATAAAGGCTATATGTATTTGTTTATTATTTTTATTTTTTTTACTTTTTTTTGGTTTTCATTTTATAAGGATTCAATCTTAAATTGGGAATTATAGTCCCAAATTTATGTTTACAGTAGAAAAATATTGGGTAATGGTTGGATAAAGGCGAATAGGAAAAAAATATTTGGGTTCAGAACTTATAGGATATCTCAATTGGTACTATGAAACTGAAAATTTTCTTATGAATTCTAAATTTTCCAAAACAAAGTCTTTTTTACAATAATTATGATACATTCATGTGTAATAACATAAGCTCTGTCGCCATATTTATCTATATATATAATTCTCTTCTTCCCTCAACAGTTTAAACGAGAAGTAAAGGAAAGATCACTCTCTTATTTCTGCGGATAGTCACCTCACGAAAAAAAGCAGAGAGGGGGGGGGGGGAGAACTTGTTATCACAGCTCGCTACGGATGGCTGCGCGCTGGACTGTCAAACCCTGCCTGCTCCCATCCCCCTTCGTCTTGCGGGATGTTTGGACTTAAAAGTAAACTATCTTCAACTCTGAAGGAACATCCAAAACATGTAAAACAAACAAACATTTTACAAACACTAAATAGCAAGGCATTTTAAGGCCCTATTCGAAACTTAGTGGCGTAGCTAGAGTATATTATGCCTGGTGCGGTACCTCATCTTGATGCCCCGCCCCCCTCCCCAACAAAAAAAAAAGCTAACTTAATAATAACATTGCAAAACCTTACTTTTTTGTTCAAAATAATAACATTAATCAAATATTGTTAATTCAAAAAATCACTTTTACATAAACATACTAAAAGTGAATTTTACGCGCTTTCTTGCTGGCAAAAGTATCAATTTGATTGCAAGTAATTCTTGATCAGTTTAACTTTGGAAAAACTTCTCTCGCATGTAGCGACGCTTATCGCAATAGTCAAAAAATGCGAATCATGAAGACGATGTTCGGGACTAAATCATCTAGCTGATATTTTTTTTTATAAATTTCATGAGCTCAACAGGTCCTTGTTTTGGAAGTTCGGAGGCTATTGATGAAACTGTGACAAACCGTTGAAGCCTCTTTCGCTCCAGCAGAAATTCGTTTTTTATCAATGTCGCTAAGAGTACTATTGAGATTGATTTCGACCTGAGGATTTAATAGCTGGGAAGGCGACAAAAATTCATATCTATCTGCTACATCATGAAGTTGCTCGAATCGGGTGATTATTTCTTGAACTATCCTGTCCAAGGTAGAATAAATTTCCCTTCGTAGCTCTTCTTTGTGTGTAAGTACAGAGTCGTCACTTTTCTCACCAGGCATCTTATTCTTATGGCCAATACGTTTTTGAGGTTCTGTACTGATTCTCAGATCTGAGCACACGCTTTCGGCAAAGGTAATGCTGGCTTCAACGATGTCCTCTCGATTACTACTTAAAAATGTCTCTAATGTTTTTAGTTTGAGTAAGCAGTCTCTAACCATCTTGACGGCTTCTCCTCTGGCGCTCCAGTGGGTCTCAACTAAACGTTTAAGGCTAGATCCGGTTATTTTGATGAGGATATCCCAGCGGTGTGTTGAAGTTGAGAAAAAGGCGTGTAAACGGTCCAGTGTACCAAAAATGTTACCGAATTGACTTCAGCTTCAGCAGCTCGAATTCCTGCTAAATTAAGAGAATGGTTTGAGCAGGCAATGAATAGTGCTTTGGGATTGACTTCTAGAATACATTATTGGACACCGTAGTTTTAACCTTTCATGACCGCAGCATTGTCGTAGCCTTGACCTCTGCAGTCCAATATGTCGAAGCCATCCCATGCAGTTTCTCTAGAATCATCTCAGCGATTCCAGCAGCATGCTTGTCCTTTGTGTCGATGAAGTCAATAAAAGACTCACGAACCTGCACCCCGTCATTATCCATGACAACGTACCGTAAAATTTGGGAAGTTTGATCCAGCTTTGAGATGTCAGGTGTACTGTCAAAAATAATAGAGAAATATTTGGCTTGTTTTACTTGCTGTATGATTTGTTTTTTAACGTGATCCCCCAATATTGTAATAAATTCATTTTGTATTTGTGGATACATGTATGTATTCGATCTGGAACAAAACTTAGTTCGAAGCACATGCTTCCTCAAGAGTGGACCGTACTTTGATAGTAATTTTACTAACTCCATGAAATTGCCTTGATTTTGCCCTTCCAACACTTCTTCAGCTCGCTCGCGATGCCCACGTAGTGCCGGATTTTGCTTTAGAGAAAACGAATGATGTCCAAGATTCTCTTCAGGTTTTCGTCTCATGTAGAATCAAATCTTGGGCCTTGTTGTCAATACTGTTCCCTACTCTCAGGTGAACTTCCCTCCAAGCAAGCGATGACTGAATGTGAGCTCTGCTGGTCTCATGTTTTTCTATTTTCGGGGATAACCTCCACCAATCATTGAATCCATCTTTGGATTTAAATGAAGATTTGGTACTTGATCTTGTTCAGATGAGCATGCAAGGGAAGCAAAATAAGGATTCTTTCTTTTTGGCGAATAACACATCCACTTTCTAAGAACTTTCTCGCCGTTTGACATTTACCGGATAAACTAAGCTTTTGAAAGCTTTCTAGCCTTTCATTTTGCTGATTCTTGATATGTAACAGATTTTCACCCTCTAGACTCTTTGATCCATGCCGTTAGCCGTTTAAATCAGAGATGCCGATTTCTCCGTCTGAGCTTAAAATGGTTTTGAGGCGTCAGCCAGACTAGTCAGTCTTGAGCACTGTTCATCATTTTGTTTACGTTACAGTATTACAATTAACTAGTTAGTTTTAAAAAATCGTAGAAAACAAAGGTTAGCTTATTTAAAAATATTGACATTACAATAGAATTATTTCCAAAATTAAACTATAAAGAATCATAAGGAAATGAATAAACTAAGGCAATTGTTTAGAGCTAGAGTTTAGTAATATATTTGTAAACTCTATATCTAGATTAAACCAGTGGACTAAACAATGAAGTAAAAAAAGGTTGGCCTTTCTTCTTTATATTACAGAGCATTGATCAGTGTAGTAACAACATGTACCGTGTGTCCGAAATAAATCTAGTAAATTAGATTCAAACTGTTCTATAGCTTATATTGTATTGAAGAAATAGTCAAGGAGATGAAACAAAACAGCGACATGACTAGTTTATAAATCGTTAGTTCATGTTTAAAATACAGTAGTTTATGTTTGCTCGTGTCCATACAATTTGTCGTTTTTACTGAAACGCTCTGGGAAATAGGAAATTAATACACACTGGGGGAATTTTGGTGCCCCTCTCCACTTGGTGCCCTGTGCGGCTCGCACCACCCGCACATTGGTAGCTACGCCACTGTGAAACTGATTTCGCGGTCTCGGATTGCAGATGTCATACACAACAGAAGCAGAAAGAAGGGGGATAATGCAACGGCGCCTGGTGATCACATATGCCCAGCTGTGTATCAAGGATTGACGTCTTTAGTCACACAAGAAGTTTCAAAGGGAAAAGATCGTCTCTCGAGACGTAAAATGCCACAGACAGTCTCTAGTCAACTGCGATAAAAAAAAGCCAAAAAAACTAGAGCATGATTGTAGATAAAGGGTTTTAAGTCTCACTCTACAATTACTAAAGTCTATTATCTTATTAAATACAGTTGATTGCGAGGGGGAGTGGGGTGCTCTGCGGGCTAAAGTTCAACCCCTCACCGATAAGTCACTGGGCTCTATAATCCTAATATATAGGACTAAATCTACAAGAAATTCAAGCAATAGTCTTAAAAAAAAAAAGCGCTCCCGCAGCTGGTAAGAGAAATGTATCTTCAGTCGTTTCCCATACTCCAGAAAGAACATATTCTAGGCTTGAAAATGTTGGGGAATAATGGACTATTTGTAAGATAATGAACATTCATCACGTACATGTGTGCAAAAAAAAAAAAAAAAACACACCAAAAACGGAGAAAATTCCATAATTCTTAAACGTAAGCCAAATACAGTTTACGTGCATTCAGCATTTCTGACCTAACGTATAGACTGGATAGATGAAAGTGAAGAAGTTAGATGTGAACGTGGCCTAACTTATGTCATATAATGAGGATCTAATTGTTCTGAAAAGGGTCTCTTATTCAAAGCCTTAAGAAAAAAAAATGTTCGGTTATATATGTATATTTAATATGGTGCAGTTCAAGCGATAATATGAAAAACTACTTATTATTAATTGCTGTTTTAAATTACATTCCACTTATACGCATATTAAATACTTTTTTTCTCTTTAAACTAAAGTAAGCATCATTTTTGTACATCTAGTAGTTAGTATGACAGAACTTACTTAACTTAGCAATAAAAATGTAAAAAAAAAAATTATATTTTTTGACAAAAAATCTAAAACCGTTTGCATAAACGTGTTACAAATTTGATTTATAATTGCTCACCCTACTAAGGAGTCTCCAGTGTTTGTTACCATTAATAGTGAATAGTTGTAAAAGTGGTGTACTTTTATCTAAAAACTGCTTGCATTTAAGTGATTTAAAAAATTTGATTTTTCGCTTTCAGAAAATAAAAAGTAGCCGTTGCATCAGAACTTTGAATGGTCTAAAATATTATGATGTTGGATTTTTACTATCTTTTCTAGTTTACGACATCTAAACACAGACAGACCACCCAAAACTAATAACGGCGGCCGTTAAAAAGGGACGAGGGTGTGTGAGAAGGATTCCTTGTTTTATACTCTAGCCTAGCTCGTATAGTTAATTCGGCCAATCAGCATCCAGAAAGTTTGACGATGACGTATTCATTTTTTCCCCAATAGGCTACTATGCATATACATCAGGTGGCCGTGTGAAAACTCTTGTTTCAGTCTAAAAAACGCGCATGTATTTTTTCCATTTTAAGTCGGATCTGTGAAAGTCACTGTGGCTCCTATCATACACTTTGTTCTTAGTTCTTATACCAAAGACTAAAGACTATGTTTTTCCTAGTAAGTTGTTTGGCACAATAGCTACTGGATGCCAATTGGCAGGGTATGAACCCGGGAGAATGGGGATGACCAAACAACAGTCCAGAGCGCATACCGCAAGGCCATGCAGCCACCCGGTAGCGCAATGGATAACGTGATGCTAGAACAAATTAGAAAAGAGAAACTGCATTGGCATGCAGTTTTAACAATTCTAGCGATTGTTCCTTGTTTTATACTCTAGCCTATGCGCAAAACAACGATTAGTTTTATGACAAATTCGGCCCAATCATGCAACTGATGCAAGAACCATTACCACGGACAAAGGATTCAAAACGGGCTTATAGAGTATTATAGACTCAACTGCACGCTTGATGGTAGCCACAAAAAAAAAAATTTAAAGAATACATGTCTTTTACGTAGCGTTTTCTGGAATTATCATATCCAGAAGTTTATGTAGTTTAAAGGTCAATAATACAGTACTTACGTAAGGTAGTATGTTTTGTAACAAAAATAAGGCGTACAGATTTGGAGGCGAATGTTCCCGTAAGCGTGACGTGGTACGATATAGGCCTATTATGACATTCGCCCAAGGCCCCGCGCACTGCTACGCAGGCCGCCTCTGCCCTATTAAAGCCGCTTAGATCTATAAAAAGCGACACATTTAGATCTATACCTTTGGATTTAATTAATGCTAAAAGATCACATTTATGTATAGTCATATATTTAGATAGGGGAGATAGATAAATTGAAAGGTCTATAACTATAAATTATTATTTTTAATGATCCGTAAACTAATACATCGGACTGATCTCTCTATATAGGTCAGTGTTTCAAAGTAGGTACTTTGCAGTATAAAACTTTGCCCCATCCGTGGCCAAAATTGATTTATTTCTAATAGATCTAGATTCTAGTTTCTAATTCTTATTTTTTAATAATAAAAACCTGTTTTAATATTTTTATACATCTAATTACAAATAATATTTGAAAATGAGATACAAATCGTGCCTTGTTGTCTATTTGAAATAACATATAGATCAAGAATCTATAATCTAAAGTCACCGTAAATTTTAAAACCGGGCAACGGAAGACTTTAAAATCCGCCATGTTGGAATTGGTTATAAAGACATGTTGTGTTTTACCATTATTTTCAAGTAGATTAAATCTACATCTCTAGATCTAACTTTTTTTGCGTTTAGATAATTTAGATCTACTTCTTGGAAGTAATCTATATTTTTTAAAGAGGTAGATCATCATTCTTATTTAAAAGTACCCTCTTTATCTTAGATCTTGATCTACTCTAACTCTTCTGACTCTGTGTCTGTCTCAATCGTGTACTGGCACTGCTCCCCTCTTCTGCCTACCTACGCTGGCCTAGTACATAGATACATCACTACAGTGTTGGCTACAGTCGCCTTCACTCTACACATACAGTCACACTTACCAGTCCATTCAGTATCACTGCCTACACAACACATGATGATGATAACAATAACAATATTAACATGATACAAATATATTAATACTGTTACGACTACGACTTGAACTTAACTTGGGAGTAGACTTAACAGCAAAGGACCTTAAAATAAATGTCACTAAAGAAAGTTAACTCACTGATTGTCAGGTCGCGGATATCCTTCTGATTGCAGAAGCACACTCCAACTATGAACAGTCAATACTCCAAGTAAAAATAATTAATTTCACGGTAATAGGCGATATTATGCCGCCCACGCCTGATCCGGTTCTTTCTGTGGTCCTACCGTAGACCATAGGCTCATAAACCTACACTCCAAAGCTGTACCATCGCAAATTAATATTAAGCGGAAAAAAACAAAAAATTAGTTTTTATGGTTCCTTATTATTGCTGTAATAGAGGCGACACCATATTGTTATGATGTTCTGCAGAGGAAGTAAAGAAAAAAACGTCACTGAGCTATATATCGTTTGGAGCACTATATTATAGTTTAGGATTAGGTTTAGTAGGATCAAAATAAAAGGTTTACTGCTAGGTTTAGGGTTATGTTTAGAATAAGAATTAGGTATAGAATTAGGGTTAGTTTGCTAACGATTAGTTTGCTTAAAAAATTAAAATATTTCGGCATTAACGGTCCACTGCATCAGTGGATTAAAGATTTTCTGATAGGGAGAGAACAAACTGTAATAATAAATGGCTCTAAATCAACACCAATAACAGTAAACTCAGGTGTACCTCAAGGAACAGTTTTGGGTCCACTACTATTTTTAATTTACATAAATGATTTACCAAATTGCATTAGTTCAGGAACAAAAGTCAGATTATTTGCAGACGATTGCATAATATATAGAACAATAAAAACAAAACAAGACACAGATATTTTACAAAGAGAATTAGATGAATTACAGAAATGGGAATCAAATTGGAGCATGTCTTTCCACCCAGAAAAATGTCAGTTGTTAAGAGTAACAAAAAACTAAAACAAATTAATTCCACTTATCTTATTCATGGCAAACCAGTAACACAGACTAAAAACTCAAAATACCTAGGTGTTATAATAAATGAAAAACTGTCATGGAATCCACATATTGATGAAACTATAAAAAAATCCAACAAAGCATTAGGGTTTATTAAAAGAAATTTCTATAAATCAAATAAGAACATAAAACTAAAATGTTATTTAACCTTGGTTAGGCCAATAATAGAATATGCATCCACCGTGTGGGACCCCTCAACTCAAGAAAACATTAAGAAACTGGAACAAACACAAAATAGAGCAGTGAGATTCATAACAAACGAATATTCACATTTGACTAGGGTAACACCATTAGTAAAATCACTAAATTTAGAAAGCCTTCAGGACAGAAGACTCAAAAGTAAAGTAGCAATTATACATAAAACACTGAACCATAATCTTCAAATACAAAAACAAAATTTAATAAAATACTCTGAAAGACACAAAAATAAAGGCACATTCCTCGTCCCATATGCTAGGACAAATTTGTACAAATACTCCTTCTTCCCTAGTGCTATTAGAGCATGGAATGGGTTGCCTGAGCTAGCCAGAAAAACCAGTGACTTGGCAGAATTTAAGTCATTGGTTAATATGCATGACTAAATGCATGACGCGTAGGACGTAATCATCTTCTTTTTTGAAGTAACGTCTGTATTATATAAGATAAGAAGATTAGATAGGTTTTAGGTATAGAATTAGGGTTAGGTTTATAACTAGGTTTAGGGTTAGTATTTAGGTTTAGGGTAAGGTTTAAGTTTAGGGCTAGGTTTCATTAAACCTATTCTAAATGTAACCTTAATTCTAAATCTAACCCTAATTCTAAACCTAATCTTAAACTTAGCACTAAACCTAACCCTAAACCAAATTCTAAACCTAACCCTAGTTATAAACCTAATTCTAAACCTAACCCTAAACCTGATTCTAACCCTAAAGCTATCACTAAATCTAAATTTTGATCATACTAAATTCCATCAAAATAATATATAGTTCAGTGATACTTGCTTTTAGTTTATTGTTTTTTAAACTTCTGGGATGGAGAGTTACATCCTCTTAAGAACGTAATAAACAAATTGGCGTATTTTTCATTACAACAATGATAAAAGAACTTGAAAACTAAATTTTTTTTTTCGGCTTAATATTGATTTGCGATGGTACAGCTTTGGAGGGTAGGTTTATGAGCCTATTGTCTACAGTAAGACCACAGAAAGAACCGGATCAGGCGTGGTTGGCATAATATCGCCTATTACCAATGTCACAGTTCTCCTAATAAAATGTACATAGTCTATAATCATATCCCTATTTCACAAAAAATAAACGATTCAAGAAAAACAATCATCCATCAAAAAATCAGCGATCGTAACTCCAGTTAGTATGAGTTAGTTAACACAGGAACATGTTTGCTCAGGTCAGTTTCGCCTCCAAGCATAAACAAAATTCAAAACGTTCTCACTGAGAAAAAATTGTCATTTGGGGGGAACAAGTTTACAATACAGGTACAAGACTACTGAGACTGTCTGAAGTGACTGTAACACTCTAAATTACTATCTAGATCTATTTTAACATATTAACACCCACAGTCTAGAGTCAGAGTACTCTAGAGTTAGAGTTAATCTGGAATCTAGATCTAACTCTAGTCAGTCTACTACTACTAGTTTAGAAAGAAGACAAGAAAACTCTTCTACTCTGACTCTAGTCTCTAGAGTACTAGATCTATATCAGTGGTCTTCTACACTACTGGAGCACTCCCTTAGCCCTGGGTTTGAATTTACCATGGGGGGAGGGTGTGTTGGGAGCCAAAGGTGCAGTAGGGGGGCGCAGGGCATAAAAGTAAAGGTAGACATAGTCATATTCATAGAGGTGAAAAAGAAACTAGAGGTGCATTGAAGGAAAGCAAAATAAAAAAATTTCTTCAAAATTAACGCAGACTAACTAGATTTTAAAATATAGTCAAATTATAGCTAGTTTGCTTTCAATTTAAGACATTAAGAAAGAAACGTTAGACAAGATTCTGGAATCCTCTTTTTTCTATCATTATTAAAAAAAAAAATTCAAAATCTAGTCCAAGACCTATTTAGATCTTCTTTAGTAAATGATGAGAGATTCAAGATCTACTTTTACTTTTATGCCATACTAGAAGTTAGTAGATTACTACATAGTAGATCCATAAAGTGATAAAATTAGTATCTAGATCTAGATTTTAAAAAAAAGTAGATTGACTAGATTGTCACTACACTAGATTTCTAGATCTAGATAATGTAGATGTCACGTACACAGTATCTATATTTAGCTCGTCAACAAAGACCTCGGGGAAATTCCTCACGCGGAGATATGTTAATTATTGTAAATTGGGCTGCATTTATTGGTTGGCATTGCAACGAGCTGCGTTGGTCACGTGATTACGCTCTAGAGCCCGGGAAAGGTTCTAGATTGCGCGAGTCTTGTATGAAACATGGAAGTGATAACATGTACTAAAGTTTTGTATTAGAACTCAATTATATTATTGTGTAGATCTATCATTCGATTCAAGTACACTTAACCATTGTAATTATTTGTGAATAGCTTTTTCAAGTTCTGAATTAAAGTAATTGTTTTAGACGAAGAGAAGTTTCTTCATTGAATATAGTAACATACTTAGATCGACTTAGCAATTGACAACTTCTAGATGATCAACTGGCAACATTCTGAATGATTGTATTATCAACTAGATCTAGCTACTTCTATACGATCATCTTATTAAAAGACGATTTCAAGATCCTTGGCAATCACGATCATTGATAGTGTGATATAGATCAAGATAATCTTCAACGTGACATCTATCATAGCATCTTCATAGATCTGACATCCACTATTAATTGATGATTGTGACATCTGGCACCTCCGATGGGACAAATTTTCAAAACTTCGTCAATTACAAAACTTAGATTTTCATCAACTTGAGAATAGTTCTACTGTGTTCAAAGGTCAGTTTGGTTATCGATATTTTATCTTATCATAAATATAGATCTACGATCGAGTTTTCACTATAAATCTCGAGATCTAATATTATTATTTTGTATTGGCATTGGCAATAAGACCAATATCATTTAACTGGCACGATACATAAGCCCAGTAATATTTAGCTGGCATAACATAAGCCCAGTATTATTTAACTGACACAGTAGATAAGCCCAGTATCATTTAACTGGCATTAGTATTATAGATAAGCCCAGTAGCAATTACCTGGCACTATAATCTATCAAGTAGGCATTTTTCTAATATTTGATATCAAGTCAATCGTACACAACGACGACTTTAATATGAAAAGTTCTACTAGATCTACAATCTCAAGTAAGAGAAAGTTCATAGCCTTGTACGGCTCAGCAATATTTCATCAACCTAATACGGTTGAATAAATCTACACTTCCTACAACGACTCCAGTAGTAGATATAATCCTACTGTTCAAGATTATTAGCCAGTGACGGCATAACTAACATTATTATATTCAAAAAGTACTATATTTGTATATTCAAGTTCATATATTATAAAACACAAGAACTATACAATGGATTCAAAGCCTAGAGATAGAACATAAAGAATGTCTGAATTACTTGACAAAGGAAAATTATTGAAATTAGCGCCACATGAACTATGGCCTGGGCAAAAGAGCAAGCAGATATAGACGAAAAAGCTGAAGAAAGACAAAGAAAACATGAAGTAAAGCTACGTCAAGAAGATAAAGAAGTTGAAGAAAAACGAAGACAAGAAGCAGAAAAACAAAGACAAGAAGCAGAAAAACAAAGACAAGAAGCAGAAAGACAAAGAGAATATGAAACGAAACGGCAAGAAGATAAAGAAGCTGCTGAAAGACAAAGAGAACATGAAAAAGCACAAATGGAATTTGAAAAATTGAAAATGCAACATGAAGAAAATAAACTGAAGTCAGACTCAAAATCAACAGAAGTCAACATTAATCAAGCAAGTTCCAATGTCTTTGATCGATATAAACTCATGTCAAAGATTCATTCATTCAATGAGTCTACAGACAACATGGACTCATACCTTATTAGATTCGAGGAATTAGCAACAACGTCTGGTTTACCAGAAGACCAGTGGTCAAGTTCCCTCCTTAGTTTACTGACAGGAAAAGCAGTTGACATTTGTTCGCAGTTGTCGATCAACGAGCGCAGTGACTATCATGATATCAAGGAAGCTTTATTACGCCAGTACGGTGCAACGTCAGACAACTATAGAAAGAAATTCTATAGCTCAAGACCAAAACAAGATGATGATCCTCAAATTTTCGTTTCCAACATGACCATGTGGTTCGACAGGTGGATATCTCTTGCTTAAGTGGAAAACACTTATCAAGCTATCAGACAACATATTATCATTGACAATATCACGCATGCTCATTCAGAAGACATCCAATCTTATATAATTGAAAGAAGTCCTTCTGATATTCCAACGTTAACCAAAATCATCAGACAATATAAACTGCTTATCCAAACAAGCCAGTCAAACCAGCAGCAGATGAAAACTTTGTCTGTTTTTCAGAAGACAAACGAAATTCACAGAATACAAAATATGACAAAATAATTTGCAACAGATGCAACAACATAGGACATTTTGCTTCTCAATGCCGCACCAAGATTATTGAATGTTCATATTGTCATATGAAAGGTCATCAAGCCCATGAATGCAGAAGAAAGCAGTTCAGCACCAGCAATTCAGCACCAGCAATCCACACCATGGCAAACAAGCTACAAGAAATCAAAAATATACTGAAAGACCTCGTTACAGAAGCCACTCTCAAGACTCTAGACCACGATATGTATATAAGAAGAACTTTTCTAACAGAAATGATAGAGGTGAACATTCAACCATGACTGTCATTACGAAAACAAATGGTCTTAAATTCTATCCAGGTTTGGTAGGAAATCAAAAAGTACAGGTTCTATGTGACACCGGAAGCACATCTATATTAATCAAGAAACGTTTTGTCAAGTCAAACCAACTAACAGGCAAATCAGTTCAAGTCACAGCATTCAATGGCACTGTCAGCAGTCTACAAGAAGCCATAATACACATTAAGACACCTTTCTTTAGTGGTCCAACAGAAGCCTTGGTTGTCCGCGACTTGCCAGTTGACTTAATCATCGGCAACATTGAAGGAGTCAGAGACTGCACACCACAAGAACTTTTAGAGTGGGCAAACAACATTGAACAAAATCAAGATTGTTATGCAGTAGTAACCAGATCAATGACCAAACCAAAAGAACAATTTTCATCCGAACAAGCAAGCCAAAATGAAACGATACCTAAGACTCAAGTACAGATCATTCAAAATGAGACAGAACCAGTAATCAGAACATTACCTGAAAATGACGAAGTACTGCCACAATTCCAACACGATGAATTCAAACATGAACAGAAGATCGATTCATCATTGCAAAGACTTTATAAGAAGGCGCAAGCAAACAAACAATCAAAATTCACACATGAACCATATTTTCAGAATGGCATTCTTATGAAGAACAGTCACAATAAGAACGAAACAACACAACAAGTACTTGTACCTCAAAGATACAGAAAGGAAATATTGGCAACAGGACATAATCTTCCACATGCAGGTCATATGGGTGTAACCACAACGAAGAAAAGAATCCTTCAAGAATTCTATTGGCCAAGCATCACCAAAGATGTCAAGAAATATGTCAGCTCTTGCCATGTTTGCCAAATGAAAGGTCCTAAAATCAACAGAATACAGGCACCAATTCAAACATTGGAACTGACAAACAAGCCTTTTCAAAAAGTGTCAGTCGATCTGATAGGTCCTATGCCAGAAGCTTCAGACAGAAATCACAAGTACATCTTAACTCTGGTTGATACATGTAGCAGATGGCCAGAGGCAATTCCTTTAGTCAATATATCAGCACTTGACATTACCAGAGCTTTGTCAGAAATATTTTCCAGAAAAGGTTTCCCAGAAGTTATCCTTTCTGATAGAGGCACACAATTCACAGCAGATATAACCAAAGCCTTTATGAACATGTACAAAGTCAAGATGAAATTCACAACGCCTTACCACCCTCAAAGCAACGGTCTATGTGAACGATTTAATGGTACTCTGAAGAAAATCTTATCGAAAATCGCTCACGACAATCCACAAAACTGGGATGTACTCTTACCTGCAGCACTATTCGCTTATAGACAATGTCAACAAGAAACTACAGGTTTCTCTCCTTTTGAGATGATATATGGCACCAACCCACGAGGACCCATGTCAATACTCAAAGAATCTCTCATACAACCAGATTCAAATTCACTAGATACCAAAACAGCATTCCAGCATGTCATAGATATCAGAAACTTTGTCATATCAGCATGTGAGCAAGCTAAAGAAGCCACAGATAAAGCTAACAGAAATACTCAAGCTAGAGTCAACAAAACCAGAAAACTCAGACAATTTGAACCAGGAGACAAAGTATGTTTATTGTTACCAGATAAGAGCAACAAGCTATTTATCAAATGGCAAGGTCCATTCTCAGTACTCAAAAAAATCACAGATGTTGATTATGAAATTGACATTCATAACAAGAAGAAAATGTAACATATCAACATGCTACAAAAGTACACTACTGAAACAGATGATGATACAAGTACAGAACAAACAGAAAGAGTTATGTCATGTTTAGCAGTCATACCTGAAGAAGAAGAAAATGATATGGATGATTGCAATGATTTCATATTGCCAGATACACCAACGAAGCAAACTGAATTTTGGCATGATATCAAAATTAATAAATTATCACCTCAGAGAAGACAACAATTGACAAACATTCTAAAAGAACATTCAGAAATATTCACAGATGTTCCAGGAAAAACTTCTATTGTCGAACATGAAATCATACTTACAGATGCCAAGCCTACAAAATCAAGACCATATCCTTTACCAATACACTACAGAGATTTCCTTCAACAAGAAATTAATCAACTGTTAGAACAAGGCATCATAAAACATTCTAATTCACCATATGCTGCACCAATTGTACTTGTCAAACGTAAACAAGCATCAACTCCAAGAATGTGTGTCGACTTCAGACAATTAAACAAAATAACTCGCCTCGATTCATATCCCATGCCTAACCCTGAAGATCTTATGACACAATTTTCAGAGGCAAAATTTTTCACCAAACTAGATTTATCTAGAGGTTATTACCAGATTCCTATGAAGGAAGAATCAAAACCATTTACAGCCTTCACGACAGCTTTCGGACTATTTCAGTTCAACTACATGCCATTCGGATTGGTCAACGCCAGCAGCACCTTTAACAGAGCTATACATAGAATTTTGAACCAACGAAAAGACACAGTATCTTACATAGATGACATTTGCATATTCCATAGAACATGGAATGAACACATGAAAGGATTACATGAAGTCTTCAACATAATACAACAATACGGCTTCACGATAAAACCCAGCAAGGTAGAATTAGCCATGACTGAAGTATCTTTCCTAGGTCATAGAGTTAGCTACAACTCACTTAGACCACAAGAAGATATCATCAAACGCATTTTAGACATCAAAGTTCCCACAACTAAGAAGGAAGTTATTTTGGGACTGTAATTTTTACAGAACATTTATTCCTAATTACACAGCACTCACATCAACATTGACCAACCTCACCAAGAAGGGTCAACCTATCAAGATTCCATGGTCTACGGAACTACATGCCACAATTGAGAATATCAAAGCAACTTTTTCCAGAGACAGTATACTCAAACTTCCAAACCAAGAAAAGCCTTTTCATCTCGCCACCGATGCATCTTCATCAGCCATTGGAGCATGTTTAATGCAGGATTACCAAGGGACTTTACATCCTGTATTTTTTATCAGCAGGAAACTCTCACAAGCCGAAACTAGATACTCCACTATTGAACGTGAATGTCTGGCCATTGTCTGGGCCATTTCCAAATTCACCAAATACTTATTGGGTGCACACTTCACACTACTGACAGACCATGCACCACTAGCTTTTCTGAACTCAAAGAAGATGGCAAACGGACGATTAACACGTTGGAGTCTACTCATGGACTACCAGTTTGATGTCAAGACAATACCAGGTCACTTGAATGTATTTGCTGACACACTGTCCAGATGTATATAGTTAATTACTTAGTTTCGTCATTACATTTTCTCTTCACAGATATTTTATTATCAAATCAAGTTTGTAATATGTTCATCCAAAAGTACCTTCGAAGAAAAGATACTCATCCTTATCATATTTCGTATTTGATTTCGAATGTGACATCAACTGTACAGTAACTTGTTAATGTTTAAAGACATTATACATATTTTTTATGAACCATGATCAAAAATGTGATTACATAATACAACTTACTATGTAACTAACAAATATCTTGTAGCATCTCAACCATTTTTATTTTTGGATATGTACACATTTTCACATTAGTACTAACCAAATGAGTTATAATGTCATAATTATTTTTCATGTATTATTTTATACGCATTTCTATTACCATACAAATGCTTAAGAAAGCGGGGGGTAATATGTCACGTACACAGTAACTATATTTTGCTCGTCAACAAAGACCTCGGGAAATTCCTCACGCGGAGATATGTTAATTATTGTAAATTGGGCTGCATTTATTGGTTGGCATTGCAACGAGCTGCGTTGGTCACGTGATTACGCTCTAGAGCCCGGGAAAGGTTCTAGATTGCGCGAGTCTTGTATGAAACATGGAAGTGATAACATGTACTAAAGTTTTGTATTAGAACTCAATTATATTATTGTGTAGATCTATCATTCGATTCAAGTACACTTAACCATTGTAATTATTTGTGAATAGCTTTTTCAAGTTCTGAATTAAAGTAATTGTTTTAGACGAAGAGAAGTTTCTTCATTGAATATAGTAACATACTTAGATCGACTTAGCAATTGACAACTTCTAGATGATCAACTGGCAACATTCTGAATGATTGTATTATCAACTAGATCTAGCTACTTCTATACGATCGTCTTATTAAAAGACGATTTCAAGATCCTTGGCAATCACGATCATTGATAGTGTGATATAGATCAAGATAATCTTCAACGTGACATCTATCATAGCATCTTCATAGATCTTGACATCTGACATCCACTATTAATTGATGATTGAGACAGTAGACAATCTATATTAATATAGTATATAGTCAAATCTATATATCTATTCCATTCTATTCAATCTAGAATAATCATTTACAGTACATGCTTGTAAATTATCATTTTATTCATAAAATGTCTCTTCTAGATCTAGTCCTAGAAATCATAATCATCATTTTTTTGAAGTATTGTCTGTATTTTATGTCTATTTACTCTCATAGACAATCTGTTTCAAGTTTCACTTTTGCATTTTTGTCTTTATGAAATTGGTCAGTGTTTGATAATAAAATTAGGGTCTTAATTTTCTTAATTTTTTGTTTATTAATTGGGCTAAATCAAATGTGGAATTAGATATCTTTAGATGTCTTAATTGCAATATGTCTTAATTATTGCAGTCAGTAGTGTTGACTTGTTTTTTAAAAAGATTTTAAAATCAGATGGTTAAGTCAACTGTCATAATAACTATGTATTATACATTTTGTTTTATTATAAAATTAAACCCCTTGTCTATCTTTTGCTTAAAAATGTTGAGTCTTCAGTCTTATGCGTCATCTCAAATGATGCTTTAAAGAATGCTGCAGTGAAGTTTCCTTGATTCACTTAAATTAATGATTTATACTGACATTGTTCAGCAATGAACACTATATTCTATATATATTTATTAGCACTTTTATAATTTGATTTGGAAGTATACATTACATCCATGCAAAAACAAGTTTAAAGGTTCTAAATTATCTTTTAAAATTACAAGACAGGATATTTGGCAACACACAATATCATCAGCTGGAATATACCTGATCTATTTGTCGTACTGCCAATACCAGTAATAAAACTTACACTACTAAAGTTTTGATATATTATCAGGGGTAGTTCAATTGCCAATATGTAGATCTAAGCAATTAAAAAAAATTTCAGACTGACAATACACTAATAAAACCTATATTGTTAAAAAGAACTTATTATCATTTAAATAATTTTTTTTTACGTCTGTAGTGAAAAGTTTTATAGTCTATGTATATTAGCATCCATTTTACCTCACCTAGAACATGACTAAGTTTGGACTTTGGATTGCTTATCTTCCACATGTTACACAATTAATAGTATCTCTAGAAGTCTTTAGATGGGACAATTAGAGAAAAGACTCTACTAGGTGAGATATTGGGGTACATTGTTAGTTTTAGAGACACTGTAGTTTTCTTTCATACTGTCAGTCAAGATGCATAGCTTTATGGATGGATACTTGTATAATTTGAGTGTGATTTTTGTTTGATGTAAATTTGTTCAGCGTAGGATTGATGATTTGAGTTTGAATGCATTAAATTCAATCAACTTAATTTGAACACATAGTTGCTACAACATATTGCTAGAAGAACTCACTGATATGTGTATGACTTTGAGCGGAAATAACAACTCAAATTAAAGAAATATCAGAACTTTCTAAATAAGCCACCATAATAAGAATTTAGCTAATTGTCTGCTCCATTGACCCTACACTAGACTTAAAATAAATCTTACTAGCTGATCTATTTCTAGTCTAGAATCTATTTTCTAACAATTTGATCTAGAATGTAGACATTTGTAAATTCCCATTTGTAAACCCTATAAAAATAATAAACTACTTCTTCTTAAACTGTCAGGTAGAGTTAAGCCTTCAGCTCTTGGAACTCTAGGCCAGCAAAAATGAACAAGAGCTCCCTCTCACCGGCCTGTATGAAAACAGTGTACACTGTTTTGTCTGGCGGGTGGGTCAGACTCGCGGCAAGAGGCCGTGTATAGATCTACTAAGACCCCCGCCATTTTTCTTTTCTATACCAGGCTAACTGTGCAGGACATGCCATTTATTATGTAACAGCCCCTTGAGGAACAAGTCCTGGATTGTGACAAGGTTGTGGGAGCTTTTTTACAACTCCGCGCAGTGCAATGAGGATGCTCTCGCACCCCCTTAGGCACCCCCACCGGAGTCTTGTTTTGCTACCCTTTAGCCTAATTTACTAATCGTTTCTTCCTACGATCGTTTCCACTCAGGCGCCACTATGAGTCATGGTAGCATGCCTGGGGCTATTAAAACAGAAGTCTAGATACTAGACTCTATTATGTATTTATAACACAAGACTGATTTACAACATGTGACTAATTAGATCAGAATAAATATATATGACATAAAAGCAGAACAAAAAATTTGAACTAAAAAATTATACAATGATTTAAGTTAAATTTTGTCTAACATACTGTCTATAATCTTTTACAGGTTTACCATTCATAATGGAGCTATTCTTCCTAGATTCCTATGTTACGTGTTTGTAACTTAGCAACTGAAGGATGTCTATAGTGGTACCTCAGAAGAGCATGCCTCCACCTACAGCTGGAGTTGCAGTGACTAAGAATCTAACCGCTTCCACTAAATTCCCAGCCTCAACTACTCAGACACAAGCACCGCTGACACAGAGTGATCCTAAGGCTAATTTAGCCCTCGGGACCTCACAATCATTCCATCGACCTTATCAGTTTCGCCCCAGATTTCCTCCAAATAAAGGGCAAGACGATGTGTCTGGATTAATGTACGATGGCAAGCGCATGAGAAAAGCTATTCATAGAAAAACTGTTGACTACAATCCATCAGTATTTAAATATTTACAGGTATGTCAACTTTGTGTGCATCAAATAAGGAGCCATAGTATCACTGAATAAAAGAGCTGATTTATTCATTTACACATATAATAATTCACATCAGTAATAAAAAAATAATTGTAAAAGTTCCCCATTTAGACTTTTGCTATCTATAGGGCAGATGATGTTAAGGTCAAGGTGTCATGTGGCTTGCACAAGGACCAATTACTTTTTCCCCCAAAAATGTCAGGTACCCATTAGAGCTGGGTGGACTCAGGGGGCCCTTATGATCCCAAAATTAAAAAATCTGTGTCTTCACCAGGATTCAAACTTGGGACCCTTTGGTAAGAAGCCAAGTACTTTACCATCAAGCCTCCCATTGTTATATTATACTTTTATTTAGCTAGCATCTAATATAAAAAACATAGATTTAAAAAGGAAGCTTTTCTGATGAAAATAGCTGTTTTTAAAAAGTCAGCTGAAATTGGTATGTTTAGAATAATGTACTGAATGAAATGTCACCCCTCCTTTTGTTGATGTAATGTTACCACAACCTACGCATGTGATATGGTATTATAAGATTATACTATATGTTAATCCTTAGTCCTGAGACATTTACAGTAAATATTTTCTAGATCTTATTTCATTTTCAGAGTAATATGAAACATAAAAAATTTAAGGACGAAGCATTCTGAACATAGCATGGATCCCAGTATTATTATACTTTCAACTTTAAAAAAAAAAGTTTGCTAATGAAAAGTTTCTTGAATGGCAATTATTTTAATATGTTCATTGTAAATAGCGACTTATATTGTCTCTTTTTCAGAACAGAATTTGGCAACGTGATAGGAGAGATGAGCATCAAATTCAGCCAGATGCTTTGTATGCAGTTGATGTAAGGACTAGATTTTTGACTAATTAGTTTGATGCCAACATATTTTATCTGCTGGGTATTATGAAGTTAGTGAAGGAGCTAAATACATAAAATCTGCTAAACTTTTTGAGAATAATTAGACCAAAACGTTTTGCTAAATGCTAATAAAGTTTTGACATATTGCAACTAGGTGCTTTTTTTTTTTTTTTTTTTTTTTTTCTTCAAATTATTACATGTTTCTAAACATTTTGTAAAAAATAAATATTTTTTTCCCCATTAGTCTTTTTATTTCTTAGCACATGTTGGAAATAGCCATTTAAGTGATTGTGCTGTCTGAGGCCTTTGATGTCTCTGAAAACAGTATTGAAAATCTGATTTCTGTATATATATCTTTATCAAGCTCGTTTTTAAATTAAGTGTACATATTGCATGCACATACACACGACTTATTATAAAAAAAAAGTCTTTTCTTAAAAACAAAATTTCAACATTATTTTCACCATGCAAAAGTTATTTTTGGCTTTTCAGAATTGGAATTCTATATATTTTAAAAGTTAATTATGTATTTTGTATCCACATACACATAAACCAGTTCATGCTAGTCAAATTTTTTTTTTTTTTTTTACTCTTCGATTTAGTTGGTTCCTCCCCCTGCACTTTTAGAACATCCCATGAATTGTGTGACCACCAGGTTTGTCAGAACGTCAACCAACAAGTTCAGATGTCCTATATTCTGTCTGACTGTAAGTGGACACCTGAGTACCTTGAACTTTTGTATTTACATGTGATTTTCTGTTGGAATTCGGATTTTTTGTTAGTTTCAGTTTGGAATCTAGTAAATTGTGATGTGTTATTTTGTGTTCATTTTTTCTTTATGGGTGCTAATTTTCATGATATGTATAAATCTGACAATTAAATCCATGCTTATTGTTTCCATTTTAATAAAGATCTTTTTTTTTTTTTCAGTGGACTCCTGAAGGAAGAAGATTGGTAACAGGAGCTTCGAGTGGAGAGTTTACATTATGGAATGGTCTTACATTTAATTTTGAAACAATTTTACAGGTGCTTGTGATTTTTTTTTTTTACTTACAATATTACATAAGTAGTCCAAAATTCTCAAGGTCATTTTAAAACTCATTTTTTGTGTGTGAGCTTTGGGTTTGTATTTGATTAAAATGTTTTGTTTGAGATCTAGCAGTCTCTGGGCATGGCATGCAGGCTAAATAATATTTTGAAAATCAATCACTGACCTAGTTTGTTAATTTTTGAAATTGTACTTCCACAATTTAAAAAAAAATATGATAAGCTTTATTTACAATTTTTAAACTGTAAATCAGAAAACAAGTTACACATGGATAATTCTTTTTTCTATTGTGTGTGTGTATACATTGGGTCCGGCAGAACAATAATCACAAATAGGAGAAAGGGGGTAAATAAATGGTGTCTTAACCAGTAGGCAGTTTAGCCTTGGCTGGCTAACCCACCTAGGAGAAAGAAAACTCTAAACCTCTACTGACTTGCAGCTATCCCCAAAAATGGGAAAGGCTTCAGGAGTCAACCCTGGCAGCGTCCTGCAACACCCCTGATCCCAAACTGTATCTGCACTTTCTGTTCCTTTGAACACGTCTGCTGCATTTTGGGGAGGGGCAAACTGCTGTGTGGGTGACATCATTCTGACCATATCTAATGCCCAGGCAGTTATCTAATTTTTATGAGATGAAATGTTGTTACTAGACTACTGAAGGTGGCCATAACAATATGTATATAATCAAAACCATTAACAAAACTACAAGCCAAGTTTAGATCTGCCATTATGCAAGAGCCAAAGAAAGATGAAAGTTTTCAAATTATTTGAAAACTCTAGTTATTGAGTGCTGAATACATTCAAGAATGACTGAAAATGTTTGTTTCAAATTTGATACACGAATTGTGTTGAAGCCTAGCACTTTATCTTGTTGCTCCCACATCTAAATTCTTTAAATTGATATTTGCAAAGTCCTCTCTAATATAAATTACTGAAAGTATAGACATTATCAAAAAGAAATTATTTTCTTGCAAATTTACTTAGTTAGATTTTCTTTTACTGTAAATGTAGCTTAATGCTTAAACTCTTTGTTCCTTTTTAATCTGAATGAGAAAAATAATGTTTAGTGAACTGTTATCTTCTTATCCTATTTCAATGTAGCAGAAAAAGACAGTGACATTTAAGAAAAATCAACAGTTCATTGATAAATACCATATATATTAAGTTGGTCAATTATGGTTTTGGCATATTATTATTTTCCTAAATTATTTTTAGTATTAGCTTATGTATAAGAATCATTTTCAGAACCAGTGGTTACTTGAATCATTCTCTGAACCAGTGGGGTAATTAATCTTTACTCACAGTTTCAACTTTTTTTTCATGATTTTTAATGTTTATGTAATTCATACAAGTGTGGTCATCTTCATTTCTTTTATTAATGGCTTTAGTTTGAAACATATCTGGAAAAAAAGTTTCCTTAAAGACATAGTTCCATTGCACATTTATTTGTGGCAATTGGTAAACAAGAATGCAAAGACATGCTCACCAATCTTTTTATTTTTTAAAGCTTGATGTAAGATTTAAAAAAAAAAAAAAAACCCTCACTGAAGTTAAATTTTGGGCTCCCATGTTTGAAAGCAGATCATTTTATTTGTAGCACAAGCTTATTAAGTTCATTACAGATGTGATAGAATAGATAAATAAAATAAATAGACATTTTTAGAATGTGATGTTTTGTGGAAAGTGTTGCTGGTAAGTCTAGGCTTGACTTATGAAGATTGGTATGTGGGAAAGCCAAGATTGTATCTGACAGCGAAATAATGGTACTAGCCTTTGTATTTTACTGTTATTCGTTATTGCTCAGAAATAATTTTGTGTCTACTTGTCTGTGGTACTGATTATGGGACTTTTGATAAAAAATAATTGTTAATAAAATGTCTTGTCTCAAAGTATAAACATTATAACAAACGTTTGTTTTTCAAAACCAATTAATTAATGGCTTTTATATTTATATATTTGTGTTTTTTTTCTTCCAGGCTCATGAAACAGCAGTGAGAGCGATGCGATGGAGTCACAGTGATGGCTGGATGGTGACAGCTGACCACGCAGGCTATATCAAATACTGGCAATCCAATATGAACAATGTAAAGATGTACCAGGCGCACAAGGAGCCCATTCGAGGCATCAGGTGGGCATGGGGGCAACATTTCTCTCACCACTCTTGGTTTCCATGAGCCCAGCTTGTCAAGTAAATAGTAACTCTTTAATGAAGATGTGGCAAGTGCAATAAACTTTCCCCATTTCCTATTACTTACATTTAGAAGTGTTCTATTAAAGTGTTAATGTGTTCTATATATATTTATTACTTTTCTATGTTTTCTTGGATAATTTAAACTTTCTTTTCTTTTCTTTTTTTTTTTTTTTTTTTTTTGTGGTTAACATAAAATGATGAATAAAGTGAGCAGAGACTGAAGCCATAAAGGCAGACGTCTCTGACTGAAGCAACTAGGATCTAAAGTCAGAATTTTAAATTTTTTTTTTTACTAAAATGAATAAATTTGGACTTCTGAAGCCATAAAGGCAGAGGCAGTCTAAAATTATTTGCCTTGTTACCCACAAAAACAATAAATGTTTGTTATGTTATTCACCAAAGTTTAAGAAATCTGCATATTTTTTTTTTTACTGCAGACTTTGTATGTAATTATTTATAAAGGAAAAGGTCCTGTGATAAAAACTTGATCTAATTGTTGCCGACAAGCTACTGTGATAACTTTATACTTTTATACAATGAATAAATGTTTTTCAGAAGATAAAATGTGTTTGTTGTCTTTCTTCCTGCCCAGTTTTTGTCCATCCGACACTAAATTTGCATCATGCTCAGATGATGGGACTGTTCGAATATGGGATTTTATGAGATGTCACGAAGAAAGAATTCTCCGAGGTAGGATTTCTTGCCCATTAACTGCATCATTGTTTAATAAGAAATGACCAACATTTCCAAACTTGTGTGTTTGAGTGGATCTGCTAAAGTTTCTGCTCATAGTGGACTAAAGCTGCCATTTTTTTTTATTATTTAACTTTAAGGAGGGTAATAAGTTATTACTATTTATTGGACCAAAATACAAATTAAAATGTTATTTATGGCAAGATATTCACAGTAATGCCTAGAAATCCCAATTTCTGAGCCCCCCCATAGGGCAGTTTAATCTCCCAAAGTTTTTTTTAACACTCTTGCATTTTATGAGATCAGAAAGTAAAAACAAAACTAAAAATACCTATTTGTTATAATAAAGAACAAGTGATCATGGAGTATCCATGGTGGGAAGCGTGGTCGAGAGGTCAAGTGCGCTTGAGCTTGGCTTGGCTTGGCTACCTAGAAGGGGGCTCGAAGTTCGACACCCGACTCGGGCAGAGTTGTGTTTACTGAGCGCCTAAAGGCAGCAAGGAAAACCAACTCCTAGATACCCCCTAACCCCCCCCCCCCCCTCCCCACTGGTCCACAAATGAGATTGGACAAAAAGCGCTCTGAGCATGCTAAAAGCATGAAAGTAGCACTATATAAAAGCTATAATATATATATCCATTATTGAGATAATTAAAAAAAAAAAAAACATAAGGATTTAAGAAAAATCTTTATAAATCAAACAAATGCTATTTAATCTTGGTTAGACTAACAATAGAATATGCATCCTCTGTTTGGGAAACAACTAAACTAGAACAAAAGTGAAATAGAGTTGTGATATTTCTAACAAATAAATATTCATATTTTACTAGAGTGACACTATTTGAAAGGCACTTAACTTAAAGACACTCCAGGACAGAAGACTAAAAAGTAAAGTAGATATACCAGTAATACATACAAACTGAACCATAAATTAGTTATACAAGAACACATAACCTATTAATATTGTCAAAGACACCGAAATAAAGTCACATTTCTTTTTCCATATACAACAATATAATGTTAATACTCTTTTTCTAGTGCCACTTAAGTATGGAATGGGTAACTTGAATCAGTCAGGAAAAGCAATGACTTAGTATAGCTTAATAAATATGCACAACTATATTTACACAAAGTTATGCGTAAGGAATGTCTTTAATTTATAAGTTAAGATAATGGTGCTTGAGAGGCATGAAAAACTCCTGAATTTATCACTCTTCACTTTTTGTGTTCAGAAAAATTTTATCTGATTAAACTGAATAAGGATATTATAGTAAAGTGGAACCTTAATAGAACTTTGATAATTCCCTCTCACTAGTTAAAAAAAAAGTTTACAAAGATATTGGCCTTCTGAATTATTGCTAATTTATTTATGTAACATTTATTTGTTTCTGAACACTGGTGCCTTGAAAGCACCTGCTTAAGTACATGCAGATATTTTGGGATAATTTTGATTGGCACAATTACACTTCACCAAATAGTTTAATGTTTAATAAAGAGGGTTTCTATTGTGCAACCTGCAGTCAAAATGCTGCCGCTAGTTTGGTGGTGTTTGTCTTTCACATTTGGTCCTCAAATATCAAAAGCCTTCAATAAAATCTAATGTTACCATCACTTGCATCATTCCTAAAATAAGGTGCTAAGGCTACTTTTGGTCTTCTGAAAGTGAACTTTTTATTTGTAAAATTAAATATTCACACTGAATTTAATAATACACACAAAAAGATCAAGTATAGCACAGCAATCATGACAATTTATATAAAGGGAAATTACTTTTTTTGCCTTTTGTAACAGTATATTTATTTGGTATTTGCCAAATGATAATAAAAAAAAAAGTTAAAAAATATTTTTTGTTAGCACAACAGAAACTTTCTAAAAGCAAGATTTAATGGATATTTTAATTTGCAACATTTATATAGTCTAGGTAAAAGTTGTGCTATATAATGTGTTTAATGTAGGACCTTAATGGGCCACTCCTGAGTTTGTGTTTAATAACACTTTCTCCATTTTAATTTTTTTATTTAATTTAGAACTGTCACAATTAATTTCTACAAAGTAAAAAATGATAAAGAGTTCTTAAGATACTTTTACTCTGTTAACATATCTTGATGAGATTGGTCCATTAGGTTAGTGTGATATACTCTACAGAACATCTCAAGGTTGGTTACAACTAAACAATAACTTGACAGGCTAAACAGTTCACTTTGTTATTTTTGTTGTGGAGATCTAGCAAAAGTGGTGGGAAGCGTGGTCGAGAGGCTAAGTGCGCTTGAACTTGGCTTGGCTTGGCTACCTAGAAGGGGGCTCGAGGTTTGACATCCGACTCGGGCAGAGTTGTGTTTACTGAGCGCCTAAAAGCAGCATGGAAACCAACTCCTAGATACCCCCTCCCCCCCACTTGTCCACAAATGACATTGGACCAAAGCGCTCTGAGCATGCTAAAAGCATGAAAGTAGCGCTATATAAAAGCTATAAATAATAAATAAAAAGTAAAATTAGCTTGTTGAAAATTATTTAAAGTGAACCATGGACCAAGTTGGAACCATGCTCAGTGCCATCACCTACCATCCTGCATGAGGTTTTAGGCTATGACTTCATGATCTTCATTTATGAAGAAATTAATTTTAAGTATTAACACAAAACAAACCTTTAAATAAACTTCCTCTAGCCAGCTTTTTGCTGCTGAGCTGTAAGCTTTTGTACAGGCTGCGCCAAGGAAAAAATAGTGTGCTGTTTTGTTTTTTTTCAGCTGTTCCCTACTGACTGACTGGTTATGCTGGGTTGTTGTGGTAATAGGGTCTACCTAATGGGAATTAAATTGGGACACAATTGCCTGACCTCGAATCCTGCCCGCAGAAACCTGCAGGAGGTTTTGGACTGCGACTTAATAATGTCTGAAGAAATGTCTGAAACTTGTAAAACAAAACAAACTAGTAAATTGCTTTAAATAAATGAATGTATCTAATAAATGGAGGATAACCCCCAAGGGCATGCTTGATCTGAACCAAATAGGTTATAATATTGAAGATCAGTCACTCCAGATTCTGCCCCATCTCAAGATGAAACCAAAGCCAGTGACTCACCTTGGCGCATCCATTGTCTTTTGAAACAGAAGGAGCCATATTCATGTTTAAAATTGTAATCTCAATAAATTACTATTCTTGAAGTTATTACCAAACTCAGACAAAAAAACCCCACTAACTTTTAGTGGTACTTCAAATTTTTTTGAATTAATGCTATCCCTTTATATTTTGAAGAAAAAAAAAAATACTTTTTAGTTGACTGCTACTGTTCTTGTCATTTCTTTGCAAATATTTTCTATAAAGCTTATTATTATACTTGTGTCATCATTATTGTATTGGTATATTTATGAGCTGATGCTTTGAAAAGAACGCTATATAAAAAAATACTTTGAGATTCTGGAAACCTAATCTACTTAGAAACTCATAGTTACGCTGAGGTGGTCAATTGTAGTCAAACTGAATTTCCATTTGATTGGACCAATAAAATTATCTTATCTTATCTTATAAACAACTGTTTTGTTTTGCAATTAAATGAGAGAATTTATATATATTGTTATCCCTACATATGTGTCACTATGAATAAATTGTGTCATGTAAAGTTATTTACAAAAAAAACCTATCATTTGACCAGGTCATGGAGCTGATGTTCGATGTGTTGACTGGCATCCACAAAAAGCTCTCTTGGCTTCAGGCAGTAAAGATAATCAGCAGCCTGTCAAGCTTTGGGATCCCAGAACTGGAAATAGCTTGGCAACATTGTAGGTTTTGTATACATCTAAATAAACAGTCTCTTAGCATCACCAAAGATTACCTCAATACTAAGTAAGACATGGCCTAAATTGTGCCAAAACCCAAAATATCAACCTCAATACTACATTACAACAGTATTTCTCAGGACCATCTTCCAATTTCCCTACTCCTTCATATGTGCAGGAAAATTGTTTATAACACATTTTCAACTGACCTATACATGTTGCAATTATTTGGATTTGCAAATTATTCTTCAAAGTTTTATTAATAAAACATGTTTGTAATCAATAATCTAAAAGCCTGGAAAATATTAAAAGCTATGTTAAAGTTTGAAGTTTCTGTTTGTAACCATTATGTCCAAAGAACAGTTAAGTCAAATAAACCATTATATCATCAGAAATGGTAGAGTAATTAGCATATAAACATCTGCTAAACTTTATAATAATAAAGTTTCCCTTTCAGGCTTTGTGATCTATAGGGCACATCATGTTAAAGTCATCTGTTTCTTTGGCCAACGGTTAACGATCAGGGTGTCATGTGGTAAGCACAACAATCACCCACCTTTACTTTCCCTAACTTAAGTCAGGTACCCATTAGAGTTGGGTGGACTCAGGTGGCCCTAAAAATTCCAAAATTCAATATCCCAGTTTCACCAAGATTCGAATCCAGTATCCCAGGTTTGAAAGCCAGGCTCATAATACTATAATGACAAAAGTCAAGGACACATGGAGTAACCGTAACCCAATAGGTCTATAGAGCAGAAGAGTAACCACTGATCACTAGTTTCATTGGGCGAGTGGAATAGCCTAGCCATTAGGTCAGAGACTATGCCTATGTAAGTAAATACAGCGAGTAGTGAAGCGATGATCAGTTACTAAAACTAATGAAGAAAACATAGATGTCATTTGGTTTGAAAGACTTGACCAACTAATTATCTATCTCAGCATTTCCCAAAGTGTGTTGTGTTGAACTATAGGTCTGAATAGGTGTTCCACAAACTACTTGGATAATAGTAAGCCATCATGTGAATTAATCTCACTAAAAAATAAGCAAAGTGTTCTGCTAAATACTCAGAATGTGCGAAGGAAAAAGTTTTCTAAGCTTGTAGTACACTTAGATTTATGTTGCGTCTGTATAGTTCATATCTAGTTTGATGGACATTATGTATAGATGCTTCTTGTTTGAAGTATACAAGTAACTAAGCTCCTTCACAGTCAAAGATGTACACAATCTTATTCTGGTTGTATTGCAGACATGCTCACAAACACACTGTGATGGATCTCAAGTGGCACATGAATGGGAACTGGATGTTGACTGCCTCAAGGGATCATTTATTGAAACTGTTTGATATTAGAAATTTAAAGGAAGAGTTACAGACATTCAAAGGGCACAAAAGGGAGGCAACTGGTAAATTAATTGCATTAGTTTTAGTTACATTGTACCAAAATACAAATTTTGTAATGTTGAACTGGCAGGATGAAAAATACCTTAATTAATTACCCAGTCATATTTAAAAAAAAATAATTTCTAAATAGCTTGATTTTGTGTGCATAAAGATGAATTTATTTATTACTTGACTGCAACTAATGTATACTATGCATGTTACAGCTATTGGATGGCATCCTATCCATGAAGGGCTGTTTGTTAGTGGCAGTGCTGATGGGGCTCTGATGTTTTGGATGGTTGGATGTGATCATGAAGTGGGAGCCATGGAGGAAGCTCATGAAGGAATGGTCTGGAGTGTAGCCTGGCACCCTCTTGGACACATCCTAGCTTCTGGGTCGAATGACCATGCAACGTAAGGAATTTTTTATTTTATGCATTACAGATTCTAATGCCAAACTTTTGACCTCAATAGAAATCAAAAGTCTTTGTGTAGTTTAATTTGTAAGTAAAAAAAAAATGGCTTAAAACCATCTCAGCACTGTCATAGGCTACAGAAATCTTGCTCAGGGATTATATAGAACTTTTGTATGCACTTGAAGTCTCATAATCCACACACAGTAGAACTGAACTCATTCTTATTTCCCACAACCTCCCCACCTAAGAAGAGATAGTGTTCATCTTTCAAATAAATACATTTAAAAAGTCTGATTGTATTGTAGGCTTACTTCACAATAGGATTTTAAGACCATAAGCTTCCTTAATCAAACAATTAGAATAGAGACCCTAGGCTTAGTTTACATTGATAAAAATAGGATGTGTATTGACATTACAGTGATAGGATAGAATGTATATTTAAATAATGCTTCATTGATTCTACTCAATATTTGTCAATAGAAAATTTTGGACAAGAAATCGACCAGGAGATGAAATGAGAGACAAATACAATCTGAATACTTTACCGATGGGAATGATGGAACAGGAGTTGTTAGAATACAGTAAGTTAGAGCCTAGAATGTTATGTAAGGATACCGCAAGTTGTTGTTATATTTCACAGTTATAGTTGTTAGAATACAGTAAGTTATAGTTGTTAGAATACAGTAAGTTATAGTTGTTAGAATACAGTAAGTTATAGTTGTTAGAATACAGTAAGATATAGTTGTTAGAATACAGTAAGATATAGTTGTTAGAATACAGTAAGTTATAGTTGTTAGAATACAGTAAGTTGAAGTTTTTAGAAGCTGTAGTAAATTACCGCCTAGAATGCCTTGTCCTTAATCTTTCAACAATTACCTCATAAAAGAGGTACATAAGATGTAGCCTACATACAACTAACCATAATTAACTCTAAATTTCAGATCAGGAATCTACAGTACCTAACCTACCTGGGATGGGGCTAGAACATGGACTGCCTGAACACTTACAGGTTAAAGGTAATATCACTTATGATTAGGAATATTTAACATGCTCTTTAAAATAAAAAATCAGTTTTGTATCTTAGTTGCCATTTGAATTTGAACCCTTTACCTTAATCTTCTGAGTCAAAGACACTGACTTAAACATTTAAATGTGCAGTTGGCTTCTAAGTTGGCTTCATAAAAAAAATAATTACTGTTTGTTAATATTTACTATGGCTTGATGATCAGTTTGTAATATGTGATGTGATGTTTGATTACAAAAATAAACAGACACAAGAATTCATCTGTTTCCCTTGCATTCAAATCATTAAATACAATCACATGAAATGCTTGAGTGAAACTGGTGTGAAGGTATATTTTGTATGCTAATATTTTGTTATGTAAAATGCACAAATTTCCTCATTGATAATAAAATTAAAAACACTACTTTCCTATAATATAAAATAAACTGTAAATTTGCTCACCTCAAACAGGTTCTGGGTCTAGTTTCAAGTAAACTTTGAGAATTAAAATAGCGAATACTTTTCTGATACACCAAACTTTTTAAAAATTGTAAACATTGTCCATCACACATAATACTCTCATAAGCACTTCCTGTGTAATTCACATTCATAACAACAAACTTATACAAATTAAATTAAATCATACATCCACACAGTTTTTCAGCACATTGATTTATCAATATATAGTATAGACTATATGGGTTTTTCTGTCTTTTGAATATGTTTCAGATGAAAAACAAGAAGAGAATGATCTTCCGTCGATTCCTGGTTTAGATTGGGAGGAAGATGCTGCACTGCTTAAAGCTGAGGAGAAAGCATCCCAGAAGAAGGTGCCTTACGCAAGACCTGTGCCCAAGATGTTTGAACAAGCTTGGACAGGAGAGATTGATATGGAACAGCTGAAGAAGGAACAGCAACAGCAGCAACTGAAGGCTCAGTTCATGCCTCCGTCTCAGTCCAGCTTGCTCTTAGCCCAGCAGGTCATTGGAGCTGCCATTGCTGGAACACTGCGCCAGCAGCTAGCTGCCAGTGAAGGTGGCCGCATGCTTCTGCCAGGTGGGCCACTGATGTTGGGAGGACCAAGGATGATTATTGCCCCAGGGCAGCCCGTTATTGGCCCACGTGCAGGACAAATGCTGCTCATTCCCAGTGGGCCAGGTTCAGGAGGCCGACCTTTGGGTCCAAATAGCACACAAGCAAATACAGATCTCCAAACTAGCCAGCAGATACTGGCCACGACAATGAGTATTATTAACAGTAATTTGCAAGCGGCTAATGCTTTAGGGCAACAAGTTGGCAATGCAATAGGGCAACAAGTTGCTAATTCACAAATAAATAACAATCAACCAGCAGGTCAGATAAATAACCAAGGTCAAATGAGGATGCCTCAAGGACCTGGTCAAATGCATTTAAGGCCTCAGATGTCTCAAGGACAAAATGTGGGTCAAAGATCTCAAGACAACCAGAATCCAACACACAATGAAGGTTCACAAATGAATATTCGACAAACAGGGTCACATTTTGGGCAGAACCAGCAAAATATGAGTAAGCTCTAAATCTTTTTTTTCTAACCTGAAATGCATGACGCGTTGGATGTAACCATCTTCTTTTTTGAAGTAACGTCTGTATTATATAAGATGTATATATATATATAATTTTTTTTTTATCTTAAAAGATATTTTGAACATAAGTTTATGACATAATTTAATCACCATTGTAGTAAGTTTTGATAGTTTGGAATATATAAATTTAGTTTATTTTGACCTAGGTAACATTGTTGAATATTAAGTTGTTTGTCTAGTTTATTTAAGGCTTCCACATTATCAGTATAGAGGGACTTCTTTTAGACTGACAGTTGTACAGGGCAGGGCATGTATCTTGTATGAAGAACGAACGTATGCCACAGGGAGTCTTTTTTTGGTGAGCTGAAAGGTGGTCAGGTCAGCGTAACAGGTGGCCAGGGAAACGCATTAAAGACCAGTTTAGGCGCCACCTTGCTTTAACTGACATAGACGAGAGTACCTAGCTGCCGGCGGCTTCAGAATAAGACAGCTAAAGATCACTTACAAGGGCTGCGGGATACACATTTGAGACCAATAAAAATTCCGCTGCTGAGGACATACATAGACAGTGAATTGACCACCGGCGGACAATGGTTATGTCAGCATTGGATGTGACAAAATATGTAGGTCGCAGCTGGGGCTGCATAGCCACATGAAATACTGCATCCCTCATTAAATAGACTTATTCTTATAAGGAGCTGTTTACTTTGTCACTTAGAATTTATTTTCTTGTATGGGATCAAGCTATCTTTTATAAATAGTGGATCAAATTGTTTGTTTTGGTTGGGTGGGGAAGTTTTTGTTGCAATTTTACAGCCTGTTGACTGGGTATACTTGTAAATCAAATATTATTAATTACTGCCAGACTTGGTTTTTGCATTTCAACTTTAAATTGAAGAATATTTGTACAACACTGCTGTACAGTATCTATTATCAAATCTGGTGTATGTTTTATCAGAAACAGTCAAAATCTGAATTTCATTTTTTTTTCAATTTTGAATTTCAAAAAAAGTGTAGATGTTTTTTTTAACTATTTTTTTTTTAAGATGCTGAAGGTATGGATAAAGATGAAAGATTTCAAGGGCAAGGTAATTATTTAAAAAAAAAAGTAACTTTAGACCAATTAAAAATAAGCATTTAAACAAACTCCAAAACGACTGCCAGACTTTCTGATTGTGCCGTAAGAGACATTCGAAAGAAAGATCTAAGCACTCTAAGGTTAATAAGATCATGAAGATGAAGCTATTACAATGTAAGGTTAAAAAGAAAAGATGTACAGGCTCATTCATTTTATAACTTCAGATCCAGTCTCTGAAACAATTACTTTTTGTCCATACACAAGTAAAATATAAACAAATACTTTTTTAAAATGACAATATATATACAGCTTTATAGAGCCATCATTTTCTCTTTATAGTTAATGAATTCTAGAATTTTAAAAAGGGAACGTTTTAAACTGACAAAAAATCACGGTTAAGTTTATGTATAAACTTATTAGAGTTTATGACATTCTAATGATCTAGAGATCTATTGATCTAGACTCAGAAGACAGAGCTTAAAATGTTCCTGAAGGTCTTTTTATGTATTTAACTCTTTAATGACTAGGACCTACATGTGGAAATAAGCAAAAATAAAGATAGCCTAGTCCTCTAGCTAAATTTAAATTATTTTATAGTTTGAAAAAGTAAAAAATATAACTTGTACTAGAGTTTTTCGAGTGTGGCCAAATAGCTAGTAATTCTTTTTCTAAAGATGTACATTAACTATCAAATTTCTAGAAAAATCGTTAGGGCAATTTTCAAGATATTTCCCACCCAGGTTTTGCCCATGAATTTACAGGGAATAATTTTAAAAAAAGGAAATAATTAATATTTGAAGTGGCAGCTCTGCTAACTTATTACCATTTTTGTCAATTTTCCACATCCAGACATTACTATACATTGAAGCATAAATTTTGCAAATCCTTGTGTCTGATCTTGTCTGGTGACCTTTTTTAATTAACCAGCCCGCATGAGCTAATTAACTGAGCCAATTACTGACACGACTTGTTTTTCATTTTTTAAAGGCTCAGGCCATGCAGTAATTACAATTTTAAGTTTCACAAAGAATCAATTTATATCTAGCTACATTATATTTCAAATCTTTAGTAGATTTTTTTTTGTTTTAATTACACAAAGTACTAAATCTAAAATATACAAATAACCAATAAAATCTGATCTGTTTTAACCACAGCGCCAATGGGAGATCCAAACCTGGAAGAGATGGATCATGATTATCGCCATCCAGTATACAATGGCCCTGTGGCTGCAGAGGATGAAGACTACAGAATGAAAGGAAGCAATAACAGAAGCATGAATGATTTACGAGGGGGCATTGACCCCAGGAACCAACCCAACTTAGAAGCAGACTATCAGGAAGGGGACTATGGGGACACTGACGAACGAGGGTTAGACACAGGGGATTACGATCACAGGAGTTATGGGCAGGGTCGAGGTGGCGGAATTATGCATGGCCGAGGAAACATGCATGCTAGGGGAGGTAATCTGCCCCTGCGTGACAATAGAGGCTGGGATACATATGAGGAAACAGAGTACCCAGATGAAACGTGGGACGGTGGAGACTTTGGGAATTACGACGAGAATTATGATGGCTATGAAGATGAGTACATGGAGCAGGAGTATGGAGGGGACCCTCGAGGGAGGAAGAGGCCTTGGGATGAGGGCCCAGGTCTTCACAGAGGAATGGGCCCAAGAGGTGGTGCCCACTGGGGAAGGGACATGCGAAGCAGGGGACGACCAAATTTTCGAAATGTCAGAGGAATGAGACCAGGGGCTTTCAGAGGTCCAAGGGGGTGGATCCGAGGTGGGGAGAGAGGCAGGGGAGGAGAGAGAGGTAGAGGTGGTCACAGAGCTAGGGGGATGGATCCAGGCTGGTGAAAGATAAAAGCTTTTCAATTACATTTAATTTCTTAATCAAAATGCTTGTGCCTGCTAAATGACAGAAGTAGGCTTAAGTTACTCTGCTGATATGAGAGCCTACTTTCAATTCGGTTTGAATGGGTTGTGAAGTGTGAATGATAAGATTTTTACTTGAGTAGCTCCCCCAAGTTTATACTGAAATAAAAAAGCGCTAAGTTCATACACTTGTTGGCTATGTAAAATGTTTATCTCTAGTGATACTTCAGAATGCAAGTTAGTGAGCTAGTAGTAACATGAGCAAGAAAAGCTGTAATGTTTAGAAAGTATTTCACTTTTCTATAATCATAAGAAAAGTAGTACTATCACTGTAAGATACAGAAGATGATGTCTTTAATTGACTTTTATCTCTATTATATACATATATTTAATGTTTACCATTGGGTTTACAATGTATTGCGAATTCTATTTTCATTCGGATGTATGTTAGTGTTTCTCAACCATTTTCATCTGTTCAAACCAAAAACACCCCTGCTGAATAGTTCCATTTGTTCAGACGGCGAAATATTCATGTCTATTAAAACCATTTCATTTTTGATGATTTTTCTTATTTGATTTGTAAATGTTAAAATGTAAATGATGTTTACACAAATTAAACATTCTGCTTCTTTCATCACTGATGATTCAACACATTTTTATTATTAATATGGTATTTTTCTTCAACTCAGAGATTTTGTGATTCATACATGTAGCTCATACAAGTCAGTGTCTCAACTTCTACCAGCCCTCCCCAAGTATAAAAAAAAGTAGAAGCGCTGTAGGCTGTTAAAAACTGCCTTGTGGGTAACATTGTTCTGACCATTTCTATATGATCCCAAACGGTTACCCCCAATGCTTGAAAGATGCCGATATAATTGTGAAGAACTGGTTGATATAGGGTACTATAAAACTTTTCCTAAATTACATTAAGGTTTGAAAAATAAAAAGTGAACAAAATAATAAGTCCAGTCACAAAATGTTTAGGATTTATTAACATTCAACAACTCTCTGATTCTTAGGACTCCCTAGATCAGATGAAACAACAATGAGCTTCTGTAAGAGTAATGCATTAAGAAATAGTGAAAACAATCTTTACATTCAATGGCAAAAATAATTTTAACAATTTCATGTAGAAAAGTATATATTTGATATTGGAAAGACTTGACAGCAATTTACTGAAACAGCAATTTACTGAAACATCACAGTACATAATAGCTAACAAGAAATAATTTAAATAATTAGAATTTACAGATGTTATTTTATAGCACCTCTTCAAAAAATGTTTTTTATGAAAGTCTACAGTACAAAAAATAAATCTGCTGTAAGTATCACATGGGGCAGAATGCTAAGATGATGATCCAATTTCATTTAAAAAGAAAAAAAAGAAAAGATAATTAGCTCATGCAATCTTTTGAAGAAAAAAAGATTCTCAATAATCTTATGTTATAAAAAGCCCACAAGCATTTCATTAATCCCCCCCCCCCCTCCCAAAAAAAGGACAACAAAATGGGACTGGTTCTTAAAAGTGACTGAAATAGTCTAAACAAAATCTAGAAAGAGATGGAGAAACCAAAACAATTAAGTACTTCTTGAAAGTGATGGAGGGCCACTAACGTGATGACGGGATTTCTGAACTTTGGTTCTCTTGAAGACAAGTTCCGAATGTTTTCGACTGTTGAGGTGGAGCAGGAACTGAGCATCTTCTACCATTGAAATGTTACAGTAGGAGCAGTAGAGCCATCCTAAAGGTGTCCGGTAGTTGGCTAAATCAAACTGGAACTTTTTGGAGGGCTCTATCCCAAACAATGTCAACAGCTCCTGGTCTGTATAGTTCATGCTATTCTTCATTAGGTCTGGGGAGAACACCAAGAGGTATAAAGAATGAAACTAACATCAAAAACATTCTAAAATAATAAAGTGCAATTCCAGAGTATGGAGCATGGAAAAACAACAAAACTGATTTCTAATATGATGTAGGGGCCTGATAAGTTAAATTTCAAATTCAAAATGAAACAAGTTTTGAGAAGTCAATTCATGGACTTAGTAATATGACCATGTTACAAGTGAAGTTAGTTAACTGTCTCACTCGTGTTCACAAATACTCGTTTCTCGCTCTGATTTCACAATGAGGTACAATAAGTTAACTATTTCATCTTTAAAAGTTTGTTATAATTTTAAAATGTCCATTAATAATAAATGTGCATAAATAAAGAAACATGTTTTGATTCTGAATTTTTTCAGAAGCTGTTTCCAAAATGAGATGATTTCATGTTTCTAAAATAACTTAAATCACTTTAAGAATACCCGGTAACATGTAAAGAAAGCCTGAAATATACATTTTGAACATCTGTATCATGTCCGCCATGGTCACACACAAAATAAGCCCATAACAATACACTAAAAAGTAAATTCAATCAACGTAAGTGTTCAATGTCTTTGAGTTTGGCAAATTAAATAAGTTATCATAAGTAACCAAAGTATCAAGACATCATTTAAAATTGTATCAGAAGCTACAGGAAATTAACACGGCTTGATGTCATAAGAATCCAAATGTTAGTGAAAAAAATTATTAGTGACAATGCAAAGTATTAACATTGTAATTTTAAAACTTATGAAACCAGAACTGATGTCTGATGTTAGATTGAATGTTAGACTTTCAACACAATTTCTTTTTTAATGCTTTTCATCAACCTCCTGATTCTCACACAACTTTTTGAACTGGTTAAATATAATTCCAATTTTAGTTCTTAAAAAACTGTAATGGCCTGTCTATCAGCTAGCTTGTCATATAGTTTGCATTTAGGGTTCACCAGTGGACCACTGTTTAATGCAGTTCTGGGTGATATATAAGGATGGACAATAATTTTGTTTTCAGAAATTTGCCCAGTACAAAAGTGTGATGTCCTTAACCAGAAGATTATTATTATTATTTTTTAAATACAAATTTTAAATGCATTTAGCCATGATCTAAGTGCATAGCTGTAGCATCTCCGCTCATCTATTGATCCTTCCAAATTCAGAATGAATGTCTCAATTCAGAGTATTATTTATTCATTCTCCCATATGCATGCATAGGTTAAACCAACAACTGATGGCCTTGATTCAAAAAACTTACCTTGGCCATTAGACAGCAAAGAACTTCTGAAATAGAGATGCATATAACAACATATTTTTTACAAACTTTTCCTTGACCATACAAAGAATTCCTTTAGTACGTGTGAAACGCGTAGGAAAAGTATGAACTGTGAGCTAAAAATATATTTGCAGGAAGTCGAAGATTACTCACAACTAGAATACTAAATAACTAACAGCCTCATTTCCTCTTTGATTAAAAATTTTTTAAAAATAACACAACTTTCAAAGTAGAAATATGAAATGAGAGGAGCATGATCATTGCCAAGCAACAAACTTGACTTGATGAAGAGGCCGTGGGAACTGCTATTTGTTGAGTCAAAATGAATAAGAATTCTCTAATCAATTTCTACATCTTTAGATAAAAGTAATATCTAGTCCAATAAAGATGTCTTCAGTAATATTTGTAGTAAATAGAAAAAAAGGCTCTACTTTTATTATGAAAAATATATGTAGCATATTGGAAATGTTGACGTCTATAGTTAATCACAGTAATCTCCTCTTTGTTTACTATTTTAATTTTGTTCACATTCTTAAAGAAATAACCTGGAAATATATAATAATATAAGGTAAAAAGTAAAACATTGTCTGCTAAATGACAAGCCTACTTTGCATCTTCAGGAATACAATCAAATGTTGATGGAGAACCTCAAATAGGAACACACTTAAACTTGGCCTCTGGATAATCTTGCTATAAGCAAATTTATGCATATTGGCTACAGGTCAACAAGTCCTCGCGTCAACATTGGGCATGCGGAGCTTGAACAGATAGGACAGTTCATCTATGTAGACAGCGTTATCTCATGTGATAGAGATGCATATAACGATGTTGCATGTCAGATGGGAAAAGCAGGATCCATCTTTCATAAACTGCAGCAAACAAATCAATCAGCCTGGAAAAAAAGATTCTCTTCCCAAATACAATCATAGTCCCAATGGTCACCTACATTTGCAGGTCATGGAAGTCATCCATCCATAAAGGTTGAAAAGAGACTAAACATGGCTCAACAGCGATGACTGAGAAGGAATAACATAATGTGTGACCAACAGAGAAGTCCTTTATCGCATGGGAAAGCTAGGTATATACAGTTATTCACCATACATAGATACCTCCAATTAAGGCATTTTTCAAAAGTGGGGATTTGAGGCTACTTAATAACTAGTAAGCTTCTCAATATTGTGAACTTTAGTTGCAGACAAGAAACAAATAATTAAATATATATTTTTATTTTTTTTTTGTTTCATTTTATTCGTGTTTTACAGGGGAGAGCACAACTTGAAAAGAAATCCCAAAATGAAGAAATCTTAAAATTCCAGTAATATTACCCCATATTATCTCAACAAAAAAAACAACAAAAAACTGCTTTACAATTTTAATGTTAGCAATTTTGATTCTCAAGGCAATGGTACTTGGTTCATTGTTTGCTTTTTTTTTCTTCTTTTTGTTAATTTCAACATTATAAAATATTTTGTTAACTTATGATTTCATTCCATTAAGTAAATATTACATTGTTAAAGACGCTAGGTTCAAGTCTAACACAAGTAACTAATGAAACTGTCTGGCCTAAATGTTATTAGTGACCAAAAGCTGAAAACAGTCCAAAAAAAAAAGCCTTTGCATTTGTCCATCCCCCATGCGGACAAGCTTACAGTATGATGGCATAAAGAGTTGCACTCCCCTTATAAGGATTGTGGGACACACATTTAAGATCCAAAGTAGGGAGACTTTGTCGAAGATCGGCGAAAAGAAAATGTATATGAACAACAGCTTTGTTTGCATGTGGCAAAATATGCAGGTTGTAGAGTTCAACAGATTTTGTGAATGCTGCACTCATTCTTTATCTTCTGTATTGATGGCAATGTCCAAAACTTTAAGTAACTGGAAAGTTCCATACCAAACATAGACATCACATCAAACATAGACATCACACCAGCTTTAGACATTCTTTATGCAAATAAAAACATTGTCCTGTAAAGCAAAACATCATTTTACAAATTTGAAATGAAAAAACAAATTTCACAAACTTGTCTGCGAGTCCTTGTCTCTTGCCCTTTAAACTCTCCTGTAACATCATCTTCAAAGAATGGCCTCCCCTGCCTCTGCAATCCAAATAACCTGCAAACAATAATAATAGTTAAAGTATAATGACACCCAAATAACCTGTAAATAATACCAATAATTAAAGTATATGTTCTCAACACTTTATAAGCAATGTACACATTGAAGACTGTTTTCTCAATGAAGTGCTATCTCCTCCCAAACAAAAACATCATTCAATAATTAAGGGGAAATAACTAACTAGAAATGGTTGTTCTTGGCCAATTTATGGAAAATGAACAAAAGAAATGGATTTTAAAAAACTGGAGCACAGCTTCTAGACTTTTTTCTTTTTTTAGCGACAGTCAATACAGTCACTTTATTTATTTTCTTGAACCAAATGAATTTAACAGAAATTAATGTAATTGATAAAACCTTAACAAAAGTCTTAATTTATCTAACCTGTAAACGTTTGTTGCCAAGGGTGCTTTCCCTTCACGATAACATCCCCACAAAAATATTTCTTTTATTGTTTTACTCATATTTGTTTCATTAGTATTATTGTACAATAAAAATTGGAGCATTTTATGTGTGGACAAGTTTTTATAACAAGAAGTGGGAGGTTTGGATCAGAGAGAGTTATGGTGCCAGAGATAGAGAAAATGAGAATGTCAAAAAATACTTTTGTGGTCACAAAAGGGTTTTTAAAATCAAATTCAAGCCAAAAACAGATGTTCTTTGACAGTAATTTAACTGGATTCTTTTTTTTTCTTGCATAATTCTAAACTAATTTTTGCTTCTTTAGTCCTTTACAATTCATTTGAAACTATATTATTTGTACTTATTATAATTTGTCAAAAAAAAAAAAAAAAAGAAAGGAAAGAAGCCAATCCAAGTACAACTAGACCTTGCACAATGTGACGATATGTATCAGGCCCAGAAATGCATAATTGAAAGCATAACAATATTTGTGTATGATTTTGTTTGGAGCTTTTCTGATAAAGACTTTTTTTAGGGGAGGATGAACATTTTTCTTAAGGATACCAATGATAAATTATAAGCAGAATGTGGAAAAAAGAATATGAATCTAAAAAAGAATTTAAATTTTGTAAATAAATTTTTGAGTACAGTACACTAATTCAGTAACATTTTTTTTAAAAGTAAGGTGTAATGAAAATTTATATGAATTTTTAAAATTAATAATACTTATTTAATGAAGTTTCCATAAGTAATTCAACTGATTACCTCGATATACTTCATTAGCATCCATTTTTCTGATCTGCTGTTTGTGTCTAATGCCATTCAAATGAGCAGTCAGATGCTCCTGAGATGTTACAGTTACACAGCAAATCCTACACTCAAAAATTTCTGCTCTGTGGAACAAATTGTTCCAAATTTCAATTCATTTTTCATAATGACAGATACAATTTCTTTTTTTTTACTGCTTAGAGTTTATTAATTAAAGCATTTATAAAAATGCTTTCATGCTTTGGTTTTAGTCTGGTAAAGATTATGATTAAAAAAAAAATTTGTTGAACAAGAAGTTAAACAAAAGTGAAGAACAGTGGCTGCTACAGCTGCCTTCTTTAGTTGTGTAAATGAAGAAAAGCTTTTTCAGATGCAGTGCATGAAAAAAACTGGTAGACACCTTCCTTAAATTGTTATAGATATGGTATATAGATAATGATCCCTCTTTTTTTTTTTTTAGCAAACAGTGTATTTAAGTAACATTGGTAAGCAGCTATTAAAAAAAAAATACTTCTGTGTTTATTAAAACAGTTTTTTAAAGGAAACATTGTTAGTAAATTAAAAAAAAATAGCCACTAATTAAATTTAACAAAATAATAAATATTATACAATTACTACTGTTTAAAATAACGAATATTACATTGTTTCCCCAAACACATAAAAACACAAAGATGAAAGCTACTAAAAAGTATACAACTACCTGTTAGAGGAGCTGGCTGATTTCAGCTTTTTAGCATGATTCTTGCCTTTATAATGCATACGAGCATGTTGAGCTTGGTAGAAACTCACTTTGCACAATTTACAGTATTTATTCTCATCCACCTCCTGACAATAAACAAATGTTAACATTCATTTTTTTTTTTTTTTTTGCTAAAATTGAAAATTCTGTTTGATATAAGGTTTATTTTTAATATACTAAAAATGGTTTTCAGACTTTGCGACCCATGGGGTCGTATGATGTAGAGCTCATCTGTTTCTATGGTTAATAAGGGTGTTATGTAGCCAGTACAATGACCAACTGCATTTAACTTATGTCAGGTACCCATTAGAGTCGGGTGGACTCAGGGGTGCCATAAAAATCCAGAAATACAAATCTTTAATATACTAGTGAGTTTAAATAGCCATGAGCTGACTTACTATTGGATCATCTGGTTCTGTTTCCTTTGGGTCTTCTGGCACTGTTTCTTCAGTCTCAGATAATGATTCCATGTTAAATCCTGCTGATCTTCCATTGGTTTGGACAAAACTTTTAAGCTTTTTCAAATGGTTTTTCCCATTGTAATGCATGGCCGCCATCTGTTGTCCCACAATTTTGACACTACAGAGTTGACACAGATAGTTGGTAGTTAAGGTTTGAAGCAAGGCACGCAGTTCAGGTGACATTTCTATATCTATGCTTGGATCTGGCTTCAGCAAAGCTAATTCCTGTTCAGGATTAATGATGACAATCGATTCACGTATTTTCCTTTGGATTTCCTCTTCTCTAGCTATCTCCTCTGGTGTCTCTGGGGGTTTGATGGGTGGCGCAGCCTTCACTGCCTGTTCAGCTAATTGTTTTCTTAAGTCTTCTATTGATACCTGAGCTACAGCTGCTGAATGGTCAACCACTTCTGCTGCATTTGACGAGACTGATGGTAAATGACTGGCATGTGAGCTGACATTTTCTTCTATTTCATTCACTATTTCCTCATGTGGTTTTGATGGAGCCTGTCTCCGCTCAACTGCGCTGGTCTGGGACACTACGTTATGTGGGTTTAAAATGGAGAAGCTAGAACAGGGCGAACTAAATGCATTGAATGTGTCAGCATCAAGAACAGGATTGTCATAAGACCAACATTCCTCATAATTCATTCCTTGTTTGTTATAAAAAGAATCAAAATTATTTCCTTTTCTTCTTTTATAAGAAGTGTTAGTTTTGGGATTTCTATCATGCAGTCTAAAATTCTCTGAGCAAGCTCTCTTGTTCTTCGACCTACAATTCATGCTTGCCATTTCAGTGCAACTTATTTGTATGTCAGTGTTCAAATGCTAAGAGAGTTCATTGAAAAATGTAAGCACATGGCCATGACATTCTGCAAAATGATAAAAATAAATATTGATATTAAGAAATGTATTAAAAAAAAACTATTTACAAAGAGATTATTGCAAAATTTTACAAAGTTTTACTTCTCTTATTATAATCTGAAAAATAGAGAAAGAAAATTACAAAAAATTCCTACAAAAGAAGTCTGCAGGCCTTTCTTGAATTAAAAAAAAAATCTTAATTTTAAGAGTCATAATGACAGTATAAATCTAACAATATTCTTTTCGAGAATTTTAAATTAAAACTTATGATGCATGGGCCCCTTGTAATCAACATAAGCCTATTTTGCCTTTGCTCTGTCTTCAAAATGATTGAAAATATCACAAGTAGCTTTTGTTTTCAATAAATCCAGCAAAGATTATAACAAAAGGCCAATCTAAAAATCTTTACTTTAAGAGACTAAACATTCAAAATCAGTAATTACAGACAGATAGGTCACAGCCCATTGGCTTAAGTCTTAATGTTTGGGCAAAAATAATAATCCTCCTAGACTCCATTGAGTTTATAGATTTTGATCTAAGAGAGTCTAAAAAGTCTAATATTAAATTAAAGTTAGCATTGTCTAATCCAATCTAGACACTCTTTAATGTGATTCTTTTTGTTGCTTAGCCTTAGACTCTAAAAAAGAATCACATTAAAGAGAGTCTAGATTGGATTAGACTATGCTAACTTTAATTCAATGAATCCTAAGGCAGAAATGAGAAGAGGCTATACTATTGAATTTATTAGACTATTGCTCAATTCTCAAACTGCTGCAAAGATGTAAAATTAAAAATACTCAAGATATATTTAATCATGAAATATAAATTCAGTCTAATAATAATTAAATAATCATTATGTATAAATTAATCTAGATTCTGTAAGAATAAGATTAATATTATTCTAAAATCCAATATACACTAGATCTAGTCTACAATTATAGATCTATAAATATATAATACGCCCTAGCCATAGATTACAATCTTAGTCTGTCAATCTAATCTTTCATACAGCCAACTGAAATGCAACTTGAGTGATTCCCTTTCTCTTGGCCGGAAGTTTACCTTGCCAGGTAGATTTTAGTTCTTTTAGTTCTAGGATTCTAGCTAGATGTAGATTCCATTTCTTATTCTTGCATGAAACAGACCTAGATATCTACATCTTACTCTACTAGATAGGTCTAAATTTAGATAAATCAAGTTATTTTAACCAGATCTAGACGCAATCAAAATAAAAAATATTTTTGTCGTGATGTTTTTGAATTCTCTCTGACTACAATTTTCACTTCAAAAAAGATAATTGGATTGTATATACCCACGTCCAACACCTCTCCATGTAACGATAGGTATTCTAGTTGATATTGCACAATGGAAGGAGGAGCACTATGTGTCCTAGCATATGAAATAAGAAAGGTGCCTTTATTAAGGTGTGTTTTCGCATTTGTTATTCTTGTTATCTTATCTTATTTAGTCTTAATTGTTTAAACATCAGCTCCATCTTGCCTTTAACGAATGTGGGTACGTTGCCTCTTCATTCGATTATTAACCTCGGAAAAACAGAAGTCATGTTTCAGAAGTCTACACAGCCCCAAAGATAACAGTGAATGGAAACCCATTTTATTTTAGATAATACCGACGTTAGTGACGTTACTTTAAAAAAAAAACCCATTCCATTTTCTTATGGCACTAGGGAAGAAGGAGAACTTGTACGAATTTGTTCTAGACTATGGAATAAGAAACGCGCCTTTGTGTATTTCTGAGTATTTCATTAGGCTTCGTTTATCTATTTGTAATCTAAACTTTGTAAACACTTTACATATCTGAGAAGCACATATACGATATCCAATGGCGCTGCTTAGCGCGTCCCTTTCAAGAGAAGTTGCTAACCATCAGGTGTAGCTAGGGTGGGGGAGGGAGGGGAGAATTTGAAAATAACCCCGGGACCCACTTGAGGGGGTCCCTAAATGAGTGTTTTTTTTTACATTAAATATTAAATATTACCCAAAATGCAGGGCCACCAAAAAGGTCAATCCCCCCCCCCCCCCGGGCCCACAAATAATGGCTAATTCCTAGCTACGCCACTGCTAACTATCTTGCTATGGCAAGTAGCGCTTTTGGACAAGCAAAGTGGGAGTATAGAAGTATCTATAATAAGTTAATGAGGATCCTCAAACGCTTCAACCCGACATCCATTCTATAATGAGCGTACGCTGGTAGGAATACGTTACAAGTAGCCATGTTCCACTGGAGGCTGGTATGGACAGTATAGTGGTACGTGTGGTCGAGAGGCTAAGTAGGCCTACGTTTGAACTTGGCTTGACTACCTATGAAGGGGGCTCGAGGTTCGACACCCGACTCGGGCAGAGTTGTGTTTACTGAGCTCCTAAAGGCAGCACGGAAAAACCTTCTCCCAGATACCCCCTCCCTCCCACTGGTCCACACATGAGATTGTAGACCTAACCCATTTTGTACTCTAATGGCACAAGGGAAAAAAGCAGCACTTCAACTTGAAAATAAGCAGGTAGATGCCATTTAAAACTGACTGAAAGAGAAACAACTGTTGCTTTCTTTTTCAAGAAGCAGAAGAGATAAACACTTCTTATTCATAAGATCTAGGTTAGGGTCTAGAACTAGTAAACTAGTAAAAAAAAAAGTATTCTTAAATCTCTGAACATGTCATATATGACAAATTTAACTCTTTCTATCCGTAATTATTTTTCCACATTTTGACGGAATACTTCATTTTGCTTATTACTATTTCACTACCCTGTTATGATTGAGCTTCAATAACTTTGTTGTTAGCTATCAGAAAATATTTATTTGATATAGAATTAAAGGAACATGCATGCTCTTTCTATATAATACAAAGTAAAAGTTTATAAAATTAAACATTAATTTAAATCACGATGGTGCCGCCAATTAGGAGAGAAAGACTTACTTAGACTTAGGTCCTCCCGCGCCGTTCGGCGCATTGGGCGGAAAGCTGTCTCCATAAAGATCTGTCACTGGCAATGTCTGAAGCCTCCTCCCACCTGGTGTCCACTGTTCTGAGGTCCTCCATGAAGGTGTGTCGCCAAGTAATACGAGGGCGTCCCTGTTTGCGCTTTCCTTGTTTTGGCTTCCATGTTATCGCAACTCTTGGTGTGCGTAATTCATTTTGACGTAGAACATGTCCCGCAAACCTCATGCGACGCTCAGTCACAACCTCACCAAGTGTTCGACTCCCAGTTCGGCATAGGATTTCCTTGTTTGAGACCCGATCTGTGTAACTGACTTTCAAAATCCGTCTCAGCCATCTCTGTTGAGCCACATTTAGTCTTTTATCAATTTTGACAGATGACTTCCACGTCTCACATGCATATGTAGCAGTTGGAATGACGATTGCGTTGAGAAGGTGTATTTTTGTCTCGAGTCCAATGGCTTGGCTAGTCCAAATAGGCTGCAGCTTTTGAAAAATGCTCCCTGCCTTTCCTATTCGGCACTCCACATCATGGTAAGCATCTCCATCATTTATTATGATGCTGCCAAGGTACGTGAACTTGTCCAGCTCTTCAAGCTTTGACTCGCCAAGTCTGACCAGGACACCCTTTGCCTTATATCCCACTCGCATAATTTTAGTCTTATCCAAGTTTATGCGGAGGCCAATTTTGGGTGCCTCTCTGCCTAGGCTCTCCGTCATTTCTTGAATGCATTTATTTGTAGCCCCGAGTAGTGCAACATCATCAGCAAAGTCCAAGTCCGTCAATCGGAGCTGTTCATGCCATGGAATACCAAAGGCAGTCTGGCTCATTGCTCTCCTCATTATGTAGTCGATGGCTAGGAGGAAAAGGAAGGGAGATAAGATGCACCCCTGTCTCACACCTGTCTTGATTGTAAAAAACTCTGTTGTTCCCTCTTCTGTTTTAATGCAGCAACTAGATTGACTGTAAAGATGTCGTAGGATCTGAGCGTGCTATAAGCACGAAAGTAGCGCTATATAAAAGCTATAATTTATTTATAGAAACGAAACTGGGTCGAACACTTATCCCGCATGTGGTGACGACAGCATGCCTAAGGAGATCTTCTTTTGGCAAACTTAACAAGGAGGACGCGTAACAGAGGTTCCCCCTCCCCCAAGCGCATAAAGAGCAACTCAGGCACAATTTTGAAAGAGAAAATTAGGGAACTGTCACAAAGGCCGCGGGACACACCATTGAGGCCCTATAAAAAACCCTTGTAGAAGACAGACGCAGAAAACGTAAATAAAGTGAAAAGAAGGGAAAGAAATAGTATTTAAAGATAGCAGGCCACGGTCCATTGAAAATATTAGGACATATTATGACTAGTCCTATAAAAAGAAAAGTTCCCCTTTCAGGCCTTTCTATTTAAGGCAGATGATGTAAAAGTCATCTGTTTCTATACCCTACGGTTAACGAGGGTGTCATGTGGCCAGCACAATGACCGACTAATGTCAGGTACCCATTATAGCTAGGTGGACTCAGGGGCGCTCTAAAAGATCCCGAAATTAAAAACCACAGTCTTCACCAGGATTCGAACCCGGGACCCGTTCGGAAGCCAAGCTCTTTTCAAATCAACCCCAGACCCTCATAGTAATCTGTACATAGGCCTAAATATACAAGCTAAATATACAGGCCTAAATATACAGTCTTAAATATACAGGCCTATAGCGTGCTATGATTTTGAGACTGATAATACTACACTTAAATATTGCTTAGATTATACAGTGTACTATATATAACCGGCCTAGAATGGGTTTTAGGGGTTTTAAATATTAAAGCCATATACATTACACTAGGGGGGTGCGGTCCGCACCGGAGGACACCTGTTAAGGGGGTGACACCCAAGTAAAAAAAATGCATTCTATGAATAACTGACAAAATAAAAAAAAATAAACGCAGTGGCCAAATATTGGAACATGCTATTCACAATTAATACATAGATCGATATACTTTTCTTTTTCATTTCGACTAAACATATTTTAATTGTTTAATGAAATTCTATCAAAACGTTTGAAATGCTATATCACACTTAAAATATCAAGGAAAACGTGAAACCGTACTTTCAGATGTATACCAGCTGCATGTATGTAGGCCTATATAAAAACTGCTTTGATTAAAAAAAATGTTTTAATCGAATCTATTGAATTTGTAGCTAGCATCGTAATATTAGGATGCCAACCAATAGTCTCTGTTTAAGAAATGACGACATTCTTCAGGCATAAATTGTTATTGAAATCTCACATGTGATTAATGTAAATTTTGTAGAAATGGAAAGTAAATAAGTGGCCATTGAGATTTCTGAATGTGATTTCATTTTTCTGTTAAAGAAGCTGTAGCCAAGATAAAGGAATTGTCTCAATGTGGCAGTCGAATGATATACTTGAATATTATAGAAGTTTTTTCTTCTTGACTATAGTGCCAAGAATGGTTCTGATGCTTCCTAATGGGGACGATTTAGACACTTAATAGCAAAAAGCCGTATTCTTTTGTTGACGACTATTTTCAACTAATTGTATTGAAAGGAAATAGAAATGTGTAACTGAATTGAATGTGTGGTTGAAATAAAGTCCGATGTTGGAACATTAAAAAACGTATGAAGATTTCATCTGATTTGGAAAATTGCAAAACAAGAACATCCGGCTACAAATACAATTGACAAGGAAGTCGTTGCTATGATGATTGATGTAAATAAGAAAAACAATGGAAGGAGATATTGCACGGACTGTTTCTATTAAAGCAGAATATTTGAGATTATGTGACCATATTTACAACAAGTCTTTATTGAATAAAGAATTTCATTGAGATGATGGAAATGTGATGTAAATAAAACCAATAACTGAAAGTACAAAGTTTATAAATGTTTTAGCAAACGACGTATAAGATGTTAAGGTCAGTGTGGCACCTTTGTATCTTGTTGGACAACACACCTGACATAGCACACACAGACCAAAAAAAAAATCTGAAGTCACACAACGCCAAGGGAGACAAAAAAGTGGATGAGATCAACTTGTTATCTTATAATGTCTAGAAAAGGTTGAGCTTGAATGTATATGTGGAGCTCGAAGATATGAAATCACAGCTTCATTGTCTGAACCAAGGAGGAGTACAGGGAGGAGGTGTACAATTTAATAAGAGAAAAAGAGGTTCATTCTTATGTGCATTGATCTTTTTTTTTTTTTTTTTTTAACTTTGAGCTTCAACTCCTACTGGAAGCAATCATTGATGTAGCAGATAAATATAGAGCAATCCAACCGAAAAATTCTTTAGTTCAACAACCAACGAAATATTGTAGATGTCAGTTTCAAGATATTGGCGTAAATGATGAATTTTCAAAAGGCGACATTCAAACAGAAATACCATGACTGAAAAGGGATCTAAAGGCAACGAAAGCTATTCTTGAAGAAAATAAAAGTTGACAGTGAATGATTCATATGCCACTATAAACATATTTCTAAATCATTTTACAAAGCCTTCAACCGTTTCATACTGTCTACTTATCTGTGGTGTTATGTGAAAAAATATTTTTACAATTAAAATTAAAAACTTTTTTTTTTTGACAAAGGAACAAACGACACTTGTACAAAGGGGAATTTTATTAAAAATGAGATCGCTGAAGACATTATCTTTGATGGGGCTGAGGATAAGTTTATAAGTTTGAAATCCAGAAAAAAAATACAGTGTAATTTACTTATAGTTGCATTGTTGTGAAATTGAACTACATATTAATGGCAATGATTCCAAAGATGAAGGATGAGAGCTGAGTTTCACATGACAACACAAACTCATTGAAACTGTAGATAAATTGTAATAAACAACTGAATTTTAAAAAATTAATAGACACTCATTTTATAGTGGTTGAGCAATCAAATAACGTAGGTAATTACAAACATTGCAACAACAACAACAAAAATGAAGGGATTTTCTTCAAAGATTAAGTACACGACATGGCGTAAATTGTGCCCTTGTGCCAATTTAAAAAAAAAATCAAATATCATATCAACAAAAGAATATTTATTAAACTGGGAGCTTAAAAATTATAATCACTTTATTATTTATCGAAAAGAAAAAAAATCCTTTAAAGTAGCTAGAATAATTAGACTATGCAGCGCTTATTGTGCAGATCTATTGTGTAAGATCTCGATTAAGCTGTCAATGGAATACCAAAGGTTTTACACATGAAACAGAATTGTATTTTTAATATTCTGGTAAAGTCTGAATGCCTGTAAGACAGCCCAATGAGTAATTTTTCCACTTTAAATATATTGAAAATAAGTTAATAGAATACTTCCTGCTGTGTTTTTTTTTTTTAACTGTATGAATCTCGGATATTCAACATTTACGTCTTCTAAGGGAAGTAATTCATTTGGTAGATCTTTAATATGAATCAAATTAAAGTTTTTTTATTTTAGCCTTGAAACCATAATATTTTAAGAAGAAAATATATAATTGAAACTTATATGTAAAAATACAATTATTGAAAACAAATATAAAAAGTCATTATTGCTATTAATGTGGATCTTTAGATTTAACTTTTTTTTTTTTTTAACTTTTGTGATTTCGGTTAACAAACAATTTTAGAGTTGGCAATATCAACATTTCTAAGCATAATAAAACATGTTATATAATTTAACAAAAATAACCATACTTTACAGTGCCCTTACTGGGCAGATAACGGTTGCATATTTCTGTGGCCTTCGGTTTAAAGGGTGTCATGTGGCCAGCACAACGACCATCCGCCTTTACTTTTCACCAACTAATGTCAGGTACCCATTAGAACTGGGTGGACACAGAGGCGTCCAAGGATCCCAAAATTAAAAATCCCAGAATTCGAACCCTGGACCCCCGGTTCAGAAGCCAAGCACTTTACCGCTCAGCCACCGCGCCTCATATACTTAACAAATATATGTTATTCATTATGAGTGTGGTAGAGGCCTCGGAAGAGTGAAACAAGTAATATATATCCTTCCGCGATATTGCTTAGAAGATTTACTTATCTTATTATGTAGTTGTTATGTAGCCTACAACTTAATGGCAAGTCGACCATTGTAGTAGTCAGTACTACATAAGGTTTCCTATAGTAAGTATCCAGTATTAATTACCACACCACTCTGTTATAACAGACAGCATGAGCTAAAAATAGCTAATCGCAAATCAATTCTTCTAGAAACAACTTTTGCCTGATGAATATTCAAATTTGTTGTTCGGACCAAACATTACTTTGGACAAAGCTTTAGAATAATTGACGAGGACGGCAGTGGAAAGGTAAAGGTTTAAATCTCATTTTTATAGTTTGCTGAATTTTTTTTAACCCTCTCAATTACTAAAACTCTGAAAAATTTTTTTTTGCCTCGGCCGCCTGGTTGCGTGGCATGCTCTAAGGAATGTCGTTTCAATGGTTATAGGTTTGAAACCTGCCCTCTACCATTCCCTGTCGTACTGTGGGAAGTTTGTGCTAGGAACGTCCAAAATTGTCTGTCTGCCTCTCTGTCTATCTATCTATCTATCTATCTATCTATCTATCTATCTATCTATCTATCTATCTATCTATCTATCTATCTATCTATCTGTCTATTTATCTCTATCTATCTATCTATCTATCTATCTATCTATCTATCTATCTATCTATCTATCTATCTATCTATCTATCTATCTATTTATCTATTTATCTATCTATCTATCTTTCTATCTATTTATCTAATTTATCTATCTATCTATTTATCTATCTATCTATCTATCTATTTATCTATCTATCTATCTATCTATCTATCTGTCTATCTATCTGTCTATCTATCTATCCATCTATCTATCTATCTATCTATCTATCTATCTATCTATCTATCTATCTATTTATCTAATTTATCTATCTATCTATCTAATTTATCTAATTTATCTATCTAATTTATCTATCTATCTATTTATCTAATTTATCTATCTATCTATCTATTTATCTAATTTATCTATCTATCTATCTATTTATCTAATTTATCTATATATCTAATTTATCTATCTATCTGTCTATCTATCTATCTAATTTATCTATCTATCTATCTATCTCTATCTATCTATCTATCTATCTGTTTATCTAATTTATCTATCTATCTATCCATCCATCTATCTATCTATCTCTATCCATCTATCTATCTGTTTATCTAATTTATCTATCTATCTATCCATCCATCCATCCATCTATCTATCTATCTATCTATCTTTCTATCTATTTTTCTAATTTATCTATCTATCTATTTATTTATCTATCTATCTATCTGTCTATCTATCTATCTGTCTATCTATCTATCTATCTATCTATCTATCTATCTATCTATCTATCTATCTATCTATCCAATTTATCTATCTATTATTTGTATTTATGCTTTTAGAGAACTTATACAGTTCATCGAAGCTCATGGTAATAGGATGCAGGTAGGTTTTCAAAGTGCCTTTAGTTCATTTTTTTTTGTAAAAAAAAAAAGACATTCAGCTAAGTACAAGTGTGTAGTATAATAATAGTAATACTAATAACAATATCGTTAGTATTTTAAAAACTGCATTAAATAATACACAATATTACAACGAACCATTCAAAATGTACGTTCATACACCAGTTTCACTAATCTCAATAGTCTCACTAATCTCAGTAATCTTACTTGTCTCACTAATCTTTCTAATCTTTCTAATCTCACTAATATTACTGGTGTCACTAATCTTACTAGTCTCACTAGTCACTAGTCTCACTAATCTTAATAGTCTCACTCGTCTTACTAGTCTCACTATTCTTTCTAATCTCACTAATCTTACTGGTCTCACCAATCTTACAGGTCTCACTAGCCTCACTTATCTTACTCGTCTTATTAGTCTTACTCATCTTAATAGTCTCACTAGTCTCACTCATCTTAATAGTCTCACTCATCTTACTAGTCTCACTAGTCACTAGTCTCACTAGTCACTGGTCTCCCTCATCTTACTAGTCTCACTCATCTTACTAGTCTCACTCATCTTACTAGTCTCACTAGTCACTGGTCTCACTAGTCTCACTAGTCACTAGTCTCACTAGTCACGAGTCTCATTAGTCACTAGTCTCACTCATCTCACTAGTCTCACTCATCTTATTAGTCTCACTAGTCACTGGTCTCACTAGTCACTAGTCTCACTCATCTTACTAGTCTCACTCATCTTACTAGTCACTAGTCTCATTAGCCTCACTCATCTTACTAGTCTCACTAGTCACTAGTCTCACTAATCTTACTAGTATCACTCACACATTGCACCAGGAGGTAAGTTCAGAAAGTTCCTAAACATTGAACATTGTTGCTTCTTTCAGGAGAGATTCCAGGGATATAGCAGAGCAGATGTGCAGAATGTGGGCCAGTTTTTCTTAACGCTAGGAAATACTATACTGACCAATATGCCCTCTGCCCATCTCAAGGTATGTCTGACTAGTGTCATACCGTTATGATCAAATCAATATAGATCTAGATATCTATTAGGCCTGTACTAGCTAGTGTAATAGGTATTAAATCAATATAGATCTAGATATCTACTAGGCCTGTACTGTCTAGTGTAATAGGTATCAAATCAATACAGATCTAGATATCTAGTAGGCCTGCACTAGCTAGTGTAATAGGTATCAAATCAATATAGATCTAGATATCTAGTAGGCCTGTACTGGCTAGTGTAATAGGTATCAAATCAATACAGATCTAGATATCTAGTAGGCCTGCACTAGCTAGTGTAATAGGTATCAAATCTATATAGATCTAGATATCTACTAGGCCTGCACTGGCTAGTGTAATAGGTATCAAATCAATATAGATCTAGCTCTAGACATATTGTAGGCTTGTACGTGTATATACTTTGAATAGGGGAGACGCTTGAAAGACCTTGGTAATACAATTAGCTAGACAAACTTTACAGCTGATGTATATGCTACAGGCAAATCGCGAAATGCTTTAATTAGCTGCAAACTAAATGTTTTAAGCAGAAGATCTTTTTCAAACAACTTTTCTTAATTTACTCAAGAAAGTATTCGTCATCTTATAGAATAACTAGGCAAATTAGGCAATCGAGCAGTCATCTATTCATTTCGTACTGTGACTGAATGCTGAATTTCACACATTGCCGGTAACATATACCAATACATACATACACATATATATATTTATATACCCTTACATACATATATGAACCGCTCGTTTAAGAGTATAGGATATGTGTCGAAATAAATAAAAAATAGTGCATATTTATCAGAATAAAGTTTTCTAATCTAGAAAGGTGACGAAGACCGCACTGTTGGCGTGAACACTGGATATGTCTTTAGTTCGGACTACACCCTGGAAGACCCTGACAGAGAGTTCTTAATACAAGTAAGCATCATTTTTTTTACCTATGTAGTTTAGAATATTTCGGAGACAGTATTACGTTCTATCAATATTTACGTTCTTATCGACCTGTTTTGAATTACATAATCTACCGTATTTAGCTTGCTTCACCACCACATGCATACGGGTAACAGGGACGGAAACATAAGATCTGTTGACCGTCTTTCTTCATTCTTTTGCCTTGGATAGATTCTTTTCCAATGTTGGGGACGTCCGTCTGCCTAATTTTCTTTTTCCTGGTGCCGTTCCCTGAAGGATGGTCTTTGCGAGCTCCGATAACCTTGTGATATGGCCATAGAGTTTTAGTTTGCCTATTTTTGACAGCGGTTATCCCATCGTTGTGGGTCCAGTCACTGTACTAATCTTGTTCTAATTACATCGTTTATAATGCGGTCTTCGTATGTGATACCTTTACCTATCCCTTAGTCTGTTTAACCGTTGGGCAACACACAAGACCTGTCAACCGTCTTCCTCCGTTCCTCTCTGTCCTTTGCCTAGGATACAATTTCATTCAATGACAGGCCTGTCCATTGTTTGATGTTCTCTTCCCATCGCTTTCTCTGTCTTCTTCTTCTTCTTCCTGTTACTGTTCTCTGAAGGAAGGTCTTTGCGAGCCCAGAGGACCTTATGATGTTGCCATAGAGTTTGAGTTTACGTTTTTTGCCAGTGGTTAGCAGGTCATTGTGGCGTCCAATTGCTGTATTAATCCTGTTTCTAATCTCTTCGTTCGTATTGCGGTCTTCGTTCGTGATGTAGTCTTCGTTTGTGATGATATTGGAGGGTTCAAACAAGCAGTTTTAGATCTATAGCTAAGTTGAACTGCGAAGTGTTTTTCAGATCAGGCTTTTCATATGCTTGGACAAATTCGTACAAGTGCTCTTTCTCCCCTATTGCCATTATGGTACCGGTTGCCTGAATCAGCCAAGAAAACTAATGACTTAGCACAGTAAAAGTCTTTAATTAACACGCACGACAAGATTAACTCATGGATACGCGTGGGACGTAATTATCTTCTGTTTTGATGGAACGTCTTTAACTTATAAGATAAGATAAGATTTTGTCCTTATAACGCTAAACAAACAGAGAGAAAGAGAGAGAGAGACAGAAAGAGACATAGAGAGAGAGAGACAGAGGGAGAGACAGAGAAAGAGACAGAGAGACAGAGGGAGAGACAGAGAAAGAGACAGAGAGACAGAGGGAGAGACAGAGAAAGAGAGAGGGAGACCGAGAGACAGAGAGACAGAAAGGGAGAGACAGAGAGAGACAGAGAAAGAGACAGAGAGAGAGACAGAGAGACAGAAAGGGAGAGACAGAGAGGGAGAGACAGAGGGAGAGACAGAGAAAGAGACAGAGAGAGACAGAGAGACAGAAAGGGAGAGACACAGAGATTCATTTATCGTTCTCATCACTATCACTTCTTTCTGTCAACTAGCGAGGCTACAATGCAACCAAAGCTTTCCTACAGTACTACGTAGTGAAAAATCCCCAAACAAAGAGAAAACAAATGTCTATCGTTCAATCAAGTAAGCAACATCTAGGAAATTACAGTGAGATAATTACTAAAGGTAGTTTTTTTTTAAACAATCTTTACTTAATAAGTAGCTAAAGACTAGATTTTCTATTTTTTTTTGTAATGTAGATAATTAATACTGTTACTTGTTTCAAAGCTTCTATCCACTCACTCAAACTGTTTGTACACGTTAGTTCCTTTACACCCAACCTCGGATCAATTTGAAATTTTGCACAATTATTTCTTTCACCTGATAGAACAAGAATCAATTAAAAAAAAACAAAACAATTAGTTAATTAGCTATTGGTGATTAGGGCCGCAGCGAAGGTTGTGGCCGCCTGCGTACGAAATTAAAAATGCCGCCTCCCCCCTTTTGTTTTAAATCCATTTTTTGTAGACCACTCCATTTTTTCCTTTCAAATTCGCATCGTTGTTGTATCCCTATGAATCAGCTATGAACCAAGCACTAGGAACAATTTCGGATTAATATGTCTTCAGACATCTGACATTTTGGTTCTTTGAGATTAACATTTACACTACTCACTTAGGCTCCTAAAAACCTGATTTCGTTCTGACTACTCGCTTATGCTCCTGTATTTGTGGCGATGAATTTATAACTGATGAGCTGCGGCTGCCATATAACAATGAATAGTGTAAATGATCATGATCAATATATACTATTTCTCGATAACTTGGACTGTTCAACCGTGTTATATGGTCTGGACGTGGATATGTTAGCTTGTTTATTATTGTAAGTCAAAGCACAACCCAAAAAAAAAAAAAGCTCGAACTACAAAAGCCATTGGCAGTAGAACATTTTCAACGTTCCGTACACTTTCATGATAATTATCACATTTGTATTTTGGCGAGGTGTGCATTGCATCCACAATCATCTGACATACACGGATTCAGAGTTGCCTACAAATTTATCTATGAAGCAACTCAGCGTCAGCGATTATTTTTCTTGAGTCTAATACAAAGTAAATAATCCAAAGTACTAGTCACTTTATACAATGACTTGAAATAAAACATACTAAGGCAGTGTTATTTACATTCCCGGGTGGCGACCCCCCAGATAACAACATTTTCGTTTGAGACCCCTTTAGAAGCTGGTGCAAAGAGGAGCGATGTAGGCTTCCACTGTGAGATCCGTGAGTTTTTTTTTAAGAATGTAATAAAAAAGAAAAGAAACTTAGTCACAATTTTTAGATTTTATTTTTCATATCATTAAGTTATTGCTTAGTATAGAATCCAAATTAACGTCATGAAATTACACTAAAACGTTGCTGTCTTCTTTTTTGTTTTGGGGTGGGAATTAAGCTTTGTAAAAAGTTTTTTTCGGGAGGGATAATTGAAGATACAAGTTCCGCTAAAGACGGCAAGGGGTGTAAACATTTTTTTTCGCCCCCTCCCTCCCGTTGTTAGCTTATAGCTCCAAACAGCTAGTACAACTGAGCCGATGGAAGCGTTTTATATTTTTTAATAAATACCTAAACTTTAAATAAACTTGAACAAACTTCTTTGTGAACAAAAACTCAATATAACTGTTATTTTTCCCGATTTAACTTGAGATAAAATATAGATCTAATAGTAATGAAACAAACTGATATTTAAACACAATCTAGCTCACAACTAAAATAAAGACTATTTTCTTTCATGTCTAAAGGTCGTCTCACATTTACACTAGGTACGTTAATTTCATCATTGTCACTGCATAACCACCAATCAATCGCTTAACCTCTTCTTACTGCCGCCTAGGAAATACACACACTCCATAACAGCTCCTTTTGTCAGGACGTTGAGCCATCCCCCTCCACATGAGAGGAACTAGCGCCCTCCCCCCCAGTGAAAATGTTTTTAAAATTGACTTTTGTAATTTCTGGTAATAAATCTACTTACAGTGCGGGCTATTCGACTCAAAACAAATATTGCAAACAACCCGCGAAAATTCAAGACCAGAAATGAGTAGGCGCCTATGGAAAAAACCCTGTGAATCCCTAGTACGCTGCTCTATTTTTTTGGTCTAGTTTCCAAAAAAGTTTCTTATGTACGAATACCGTTTATATTTTCAAAGGATAATGGAATAATTGGAATTTACATAACACTAGACATATGTTACCCGCGACACGCAAGTCTTTATTTGCGCATTACTGTCAATAGAGTCACTGAGAGTGTTTTGTAAACAATTAAACGAAATAATAATGTAATAAGTAAAGTGAATGTGTCAATGTAAAAATAGTGTGAATGAAGCTATCAAATCAGCATAGCTAATAGGCTTAAATCCATTTTTTCAAATTAAAACATTTGCTTGTAGGCCTACATATATATGATTAAAATTTGAGATGAATAGACTTAATTGTGTATGTTCATGTGTTACAGTATAAAGTAGATCTTTGGGTAGACAAAGATCTAAATCTACACTAATCTAGAGTTAAAAATTGGCTTTTATAGAGGTCATTCTGTGTTGCGCATGCATGACCTTTTTTCATGAATGAATATAGGCATATCTCAACACGGCTACGCAGCTTTATTTAGCGAAAAGCGAACGAATGTATTAAAAATGCTTTAGAAAAACAAATTTAAATGTTAATTTGATTAAAATATGAAATGAATGGACAATTATTAGTATGTTTATGTGTTAAAGCATAAAACTATCTTTGCGAAAAGAAGTTTTATCATCTTAGTTTTAGACCTAGGCCTAGGAATAGACTCAGTAGAGAGATGTGTTAATCACTGTTAATGTGTAACCATTTGGTAATGTCTAATGAATGGATGTTCGCCAGACATTACCCGCGGCCTGCGGGTCTAAGTTTGTGTTTACTAATCTAGTGGATTATATTTAGATGTATGTTAAACTTAAGTAATGATCCATTGAAGTTTTTTCTCTTTCGCTACGAAAATAAAATTAGGTTTGCGAAAATGGGATTACCCGAAGCCGATACATTCATATCTATTAAAAACGAAAAGAGCGATAGCTTTGTTAAATGAATGGGATTATAAAGTGAACAATTAAACGAAATAATTTTAGTACGCGATTCATGAATGAACATAGATCTAGGCATATCTCAACTCGGCTTCGCAGCTTTCGTAAACGAATGTAGCTTTAGAAAACCAAATTTGAATGTTTATTTGATCAAAATATGAAATGAATGGACTTTAATTAATATGTTTATGTGTAGAAGTATAAAACTATCTGTGCGAAGAGAAGTTTTATCATCTTAGAGTTGAATTAGAGTTTTAGATCTAGGGATGGGATAATAAAGTAAACAATTAAACGAATTAATTTTTAGTACGCGATTCATTACGGTATTGTCTAATGAAAGAATGTTCGTCAGGAAATCTGTAGTCACAGATATAAGGAACTAATTAATGTAAAAAATGCTTTTGAAACACAAAATTGATGGTTAATTTTATTATATAATGAAATCAATTGACCTTCTTTTGTATTTTCATGTGTCAAAGTAAAAAACTATGTGCGCTAAGTGTATTTCTTAAAATTAGATCTAGGCCTAAATCCTTTCGATCTTTTCTCATGTCAACATTGTTAACCATGGCCTAGATCCATAAATACTATAGCTTTAATAGAGTCGGACAACTTTTTTTTTTTTTTTTGAGGGTCTTAAGTTTGTTTTAGAGCTACAATACATACACTACGGTCTAAGTTAGTACCCAAGGAACATTCCTGCCAAGTTTTATCAAGATTGGTCAAGCGGTTTTGATGTTTATAAGTAACATACATACATACATACATACGCCTCACATTCTACTTTATAATATAAGATACTAGACATATGTTACCCGCGGGTCTTTATTTGCGCATTACTGTCGATATAGTCACAATTAAACGAAATAATAATGTAATGAGTAAAGCGAATGTCTCAATGTAAAAATAGTGTGAATGAAGCTATCAAATCAAAATAGCTAATAGGCTTAAATCCATTTTTTCAAATTAAAACATTTGCTTGTAGGCCTACATATATTTGATTAAAATTTGAGATGAATAGACTTAATTTTGTATGTTCATGTGTTAAAGTATAAAGTAGATCTTAAGGTAGACATAGATCTAAATCTACCCTTATCTAGAGTTAAAATTTGGCTTTTATAGAGTTCATTCTGTGTTGCGCATGCGTTACATTTTTTCATGAATGAATATAGGCCTATCTCAACACGGCTACGCAACTTTAGCGAACAGCGAACGAATGTATTAAAAATGATTTAGAAAAACAAATTTGAATGTTAAATTGATTAAAATATCAAATGAATGGACAATAATTAGTATGTTTATGTGTTAAAGCACAAAACTATCTTTGCGAAAAGAAGTTTTATCATCTTAGAGTTCAATAAGTGTTTTAGACCTAGACCTAGGAATAGACTCAGTAGAGGGATGTGTTAATGTGTAACCAATTGGTAATCTCTAATGAAAGAATGTTCGCCAGGAAATCTGTAGTCACAGATATCAGGAACTAATTTATGTAAAAAATGCTTTTGAAACACAAAATTGAAGGTTAGTTTTATTATGTAATGAAATCAATGGATCTTCTTTTGTATTTTCATGTGTCAAAGTAAAAAACTATGTGCGCTAAGTGTATTTCTTAAAATTAGATCTAGGCCTAAATCCTTTCGATCTTTTCTCATGTCAACATTGTTAACCTTGGCCTAGATCCATAAAATACTATAGCTGTAATAGAGTTGGACAACTTTATTTTTTTTGAGGGTCTTAAGTTTGTGTTAGGGCTACAATACATACACTACGGTCTAAGTTAGTACCCAAGGAACATTCCTGCCTAGTTTTATCAAGATTGGTCAAGCGGTTTTGATGTTTATAAGTAACATACATACATACATACACACATACATACACCTCACATTCTACTTTATAATATAGATTTAAGTAATTTTTTTTTAAAGTAACATTATAACAATGATTTGGCCGCCCGCTAAAGTCGGTCGCCTGCGTGCAATGCAACATTGCATAATAGGTATCGGCGGCCCTGTTGGTAATTAATTATTGTATTTGGTACCGGTATCAAACAATCGAAAGAAATCGTACTTGATAGATGGGGTGGTATAAGCTAAATTTGTCCCCTTGAGAAGGCTTGAACTATGAGTGAAAAAATTTGTTATTCATTTAAAAAGCGATTGCAGTAACATTTACCCATATGCCCATTTCAACCATCCCAACTGGTATAGACAAATCACAGCGCATTGAGAAAGCTAAAAGCATGAAATAGTGGTAAACAAAAACAATTGGTAACAAGCTAAAATAAATTTATACAAAATACAAAAATACTTTTAAAAAAACACTAAAACCCTATATTAAGTGTAGCAATAGTTTAGATCATCAATGTATTTAAATTTGTAATAGATCTAGACTAACAATAATAAATCTTTGTAATTAGCAACATTTTGTTTTAACCAATCATTTTTGTTTATTTTTAAATCACAGCCATTGAAGTACAAAATGCATCTGAGAATTTGAGGGCTACAAGGAGGACTGCACTGTAACAAAATACACTCACCTGTTGATAACAGCCAAAGACGAGAAAGCAGCTCTGGGTTACTTAATAAGCATCTCATTCTAAAATATTATATGTTCTTGTTACATATTTCACCACATACCATCTCATATACATACACATACATTTTAAACATTATATGTTCTTGTTACATTTTTCACCACATACCACATACATTCTAAAACATTATATGTTCTTGTTACATATTTCACCACATACCATCTCATATACATACACATACATTCTAAAACATTATATGTTCTTGTTACATTTTTCACCACATACCATCTCATAGTACATACACATTAACATAGGTCCTTTATTTTAATGTATAGAGAAAAATATTCTCCATAACAACTGTGTTCATTGTAGTAGTGTCAAAGAATTTAATAATGATGTTGACTTTAAATTTGGTATATTCAATTAGGTTAAAAACAACTTCACTTGTTTATCGAGGGCATGACCCGTGTTTGCTAAAGATCCTGACTTTTGACAGATTTGTCGCTCATCGACTAATTAATAATTGAACAATATAAAATACCAGATTTACTTATATAAAATTAGAACTAGAATTAGAAATTCTTATCCGACTTTCTATATCCGAATATATAAATAATTATGAAGTACGAATATTCTATAATAATTTATATATTATTATGTCTTTTTTTTTTTAATTTACAAATAGCTATCCTCGAATGTACCATTTAATTAAAAAGAAAACTACACATGATATAGTTTCAGCTATAACAGTAAACCGATTCAGAATGATTGTATTATTGGAAGATTCTAGAAATAAAAAAACAACAAAAACCTTTGGTACAAGATTTTGTGATTTTACCATCACAAAAGAGATACAAGACACCGATTGCAAAGACAAACAGGCACAAACACTCTTTTTTTTTTTTAACCCAGGCATTCAAATCTTTAAATAGAAATAATGTGATATAAACTTTTCACATGTAAATTATGAGTAAGTCTAGTGAGTCTATATATTATAGTTATAATGCTTTGTTTGGTGTACTGCACATTTTCCTTACGAACAATCAAGATTATTATTATTGTTATAATCAATGTACATGTAATTCTTTTATTTCACCATGAAATAAAGTTTTATATGGTTACAAACGTTTCCGTGCAAAATGTTTTTGAATCAGTAGTTACGTTAATTAAAGGTAACTTAATATCTGGGAACAAACTCATGCCCTCCCTGCAGAACAAGTAGATAGTCAAACGGCCAAAAGTGCAGAACCAACATAATGATAATGTACTATTTAACCATAAGACGAGCGTGGCAGTAGACTGACTTGTCCGTTAGCGTGATGTGGTACCAGAGGCGTAACCAGCCACGTGAGGGTGGTGCGGGCCGCACGGGGCACCAGGCTGTGAGGGCCATCAAACTTTATCCCAGTTTGTATTAAGTTCCAATTCCCTTCAGCTTTTCAGTTAAAAAAAAACAACAGGATAATATACTGTAGACCTTACAACATTGGAGATTGCCCTGAAGACTTTTCAGATGATATTTAAATTCTGATACTTTTGTTAGCAAGAAAGCACGTAAGATTTACTAGTAATATCTTTTTTTGTCTTGTGTTCTGGCAATGCTCTAACAATGGATACATGTTATTTTGCAGTTTTATTTTGATTTTTTTTTTGGGAGGGCATAATGAGGAGCTATCGCACCGGGCATCATATACTCTAGCTACGCCACTGCGTGTTGGTGTATACATAGTCTACGCTTACGGTTCACCGAACCCGCGTATTATCCTCGCCCGGGGCCCCCCGAATGACGCTCGCCCCTGGACCCCCACGTAACCCAAGGCCGCCTCTGATGGAATCAAAGAGGAAGCCATACATAGTGACAAATTTTAATGCAGTCACCAGCTGGTACTGCATCAGCGTATCTTTTACTAAACAAATAATTTTGTGGATCTACGAGATTTTTTTTTTCCTCTTTCAACCCCCGGGAGTGGGGGTGGGAAGACGTAAATGAACTAGAACAGTGATGCCCAACATAAATCGACCTGAGGGCCCTTTTTAATTTCCGAGCCTGGTGTCGCGGGCCACATAAGGGAAAGGTACAAAAACGAAATGAAATTGACCTTTAAACTATTTGATTATAAACCCGTGGATCTAGTACTTACATTCATTACGTAGGACGTCATTATCTTCTTCTTTTGACGTAACGTCTGTATCCTATAAGATAAGAAGATATTATTATCTTTTTTTTTTTTCATGTGTCAGAAAACGGCTTTATTTCTCTACAAAAAAATATGAGCAACATTGCCGCCAGCTTTACCAACGACTCATGTTCTTGACTCTTTTTGGTAAATATTAACATTAATCTTCCAATCTCTAGACAATCTTTTTATTGAAATGACGTCACATTTTTTATATAATTGAGTTTCTTTTTTTTTTTTTAACAGCCACATTTTATTTACAACTCAAATATATCGGCTTATTATCATGTTCTGCCAAAAAGTAAAGGTCCTTTTATCTTCTTTGATAAATTCTACATTTAGAGTCCAATTTCATTAACGCACAAATGTTGTCATGGTACCAATCAATGGGAGAAAAATTGAGAACCCTAACGTAGGTAAAGAGACATTTTTCAACTTTTTTTATGGGGGGGGGGGGGGGGGGGGGGGGAAAGCGGATTTTATACGCTTTGTGCCGACATTTCGGCGGGCCGGATGGAACCACGTCGCGGGCCGTATTTTGGGAATCACTGAACTAGAAAGTTGTCGAGCAGCAGTCAACACTTATTTATTGTTTTACAGTCTACTCAAACCAGTTGCTCTGAACAAGATTTTGAAAACCTCGACCTGAGCTGGAAACCTGGGGCGGTATATTGTTCTTTCCATTTTTGACCTTTCATCATCACCACTTATTATCACCACTTATCATCACCACTTATCATCACCACTTATCATCACGCTTTATTGGCCTTTAACATCAATTCAATTACCTCTGCTGAGTGCTTAGATTCTTGCTCGGCTATTTTTTTTTTTTTAAAAGTGTATTTCTAGTTCAAAATAATGTCGGTGGGTTACAAGATGTCAACATGATCAGAAAAACATTGTTCGTAGTGCTATTAGAGATTGGAATGGGTTGCCTGAATCAGCCAGAAAAACAAACTACTTCGTTTAGCATGTGGCCACGCAGTTTTTAGGACCGGCCCTGCCTACCATGACCTGCTGACTACTGTATGACTATCTCACAAAGTTCTCAGGGCTTGTGTGGTGCCCCAACGGTTCAACAGACTAAGGTGAAGGTTTAGTAAAACAGTTGCTTGAGGCTGCTTAACAATGTAGTGAAAGGATTAAATCACACTCGTAGCAGTGGCGAACCTTTCACAACAGGAAAGGGGGGGGGGTACGACCCTGACCTTCTGATTGTTTGCTGGTTACGGAACGACTTGTCTTGGGGTGGCGAAAGACGGATTATTTATAATATATGGATATATATATATATATAACTACTACAAAACGGAAATAGAGCCTCCATGATGTCCTCATAACCAGTGTAAAAAAGCGCAAAATTCAACCTAATGGCCATATCAAAAGGTCCCCAGGGCTCGAAAAGAAATTCCTTCAGATCTTCAGGAAACAGTACCAGGGAAGAAGAGGTGGACCAAGAAAGCAATGGAAAGACAACACAAGAGAATGGACGGGCCTATCATTGAAAGAGATTCTAATCAAGGCAAAAAAAAACAACAACAACAACAGATGAATGGAGAAAGACGGTCGACAGATCATGTGTGGATTCCGCTACGTGCTAATCGATGCAGTACCGATGAAGACACTGGCTTATCAGTAGACCACACTAATTTTATTCTAGCATTTTCATTTCACATTGAAGATCGATAAAAAAAATAACATTATCACCTGATTTCTGTTGGACAGTTTCTTTTACTTCCGTTTTAACACTAGTTAGCAATAACATTTGGAGAGCAATAACAAAGCGAATTATCTGTGCATAAGCAAAGAATATAGCCAGACTGCTCGGTAAGAAATATTTCTAGCAATTGTTTTCGTTTAGCGCAATTTCATGCTTTTAGCTTTCTAAGTATGCTTTGAACCTATCACTGTCTTGACCAGATGGAAAAAAAAAGAAAAAGAAAAATATAAAAATCCTTGAAATAAAATAAAAAACAAAAAGCTTAACTAATGGGAAAGAACTCGTCCTTAAAACTATATCTACTAATAATGAACGAGCTATTTCCCGTAATCGATAACAAAGGAAATAATTTATTAGCATAATTAATTGACTGAGTATTTTTGTTTATTGATTCGTGTTTTGCTAGAATAAATAATTGTTTTAAGTATCAACTTGATTGGAGAATGTGTAAGAGAGAAATATCTTTAACAAATATTTAAGTGGACTAAACACAACAAATTTAGCTATATGTGTGAATACTGATGAATTAGTTTCACTTGTTGCTATTAAACAAAATAATACATTACCAGTAATTAATTACCAATTTGTCATTATTTTTTTTATTCATGTCTTGTCTATGTCAATTACTGATTTTGAGAAGTTTCAGCTTGATCAGAGAATGGGTGTGGGAGAAAAAAACGTGTACACACTTTTTACCAGACAGACAGACAGACAAAGTGACTTGATATAAACGTCGTAAAAAGGAGGAGAGAAAGAAGTTTGAATGGACTGTGATCACTTCTTAAATGCAGCGTCCCGAGTCATGACGTTAAACTGCGCTCCTCTTTCCTTAGCACTTTTGGAGCTCAAAAGTGCCCTACTTCTTTTCTATCATTGTGTCTGCTTCCTCTTTTTCTCAGTCTGCTTTCATTGATCATCTCTCTGTCTCCTTATCTCTAAAATCTCACTACGTCCTAGACCAGTCCGTTTGCCGTGGACTGCGATGGGTAAGGGGAGATAAAGAGATCCTGGTGTTTGAGTGGTGGCTATCTGAGGATAAACCACCACAACACAATACTTTGGCTCCAAGTTCCCTTAGACCTGAGGCCCAGATGGCCCGCTCTGGGTCAACCGGCTGGTCATGCCGAGCTACCAGTATAGATTTTCGAGGAGGAGGGCGGTGACTGGAGGGTCAATCAGGGAGCTGCTGTATCGGACACATGACCGATGCAGCAGCTGACTGAGTATAGCACCTGTGTAGCCCTGGCGGGCTCATTCTGGACTTCCGAATGGCCCGTCCCCTTGTTGGACTCGATGGCGGGTGGGGAGCACAGGTGCAGAACTAACAAGAATGTATATGAAAAAAACCCCCCCATTAAACTACTTGCCCCAGATTTAAGTCTGGGCAAGAGACGCCGTATTGAGGCAAAAAAGGAGGAGGCCACAAAAAGCTGTACTACCTGGCCATCATTTTTGGTGGTCAGGTGCACAGAGGAGGGGAAAAGCCTGACAAAGCTGAGCCCTTTCTTAATCTATAAGGGACTCAAGTCAGTAGTGGGAGAGCCCAAGAGTGTGTCTAAGCTACACAAATCAATGGAACTTCTTGTAGAAGTAGATGGCAAGACACACTCTGATGGGCTTTTAAGATGCAGAAGACTCTGTGATCACAAGAGTCTGAACACCAGCAGAGGTGAAATCAGCTCTAGGGACCTACTGGAATGTTCCGAGAAGGAAATAGTGGAGGGCATTGAAGGAGTCACCCATGCCCGGCGCATTACCAGGCGCAGGGATGGTGAGGAGGTCAAAACCGCCACTATTATCCTCACATTCGGAACTAGGACACCGCCAGAGTATGTGAAGGCAAGATACCTACGAGTTCCAGTGAGGCCCTACATACCTAACCTCATGAGGTGCTTCAAGTGCCAAGGTTATGGACACGGCGCGGCAGTCTGCAAGAGGAACACTGTGTGTGCCAGATGTGCTGGAGAGGGTCGTGAGGACAAGGGCTGCACAACCCAGTTCAAATGCCCAAACTGTTACGCTGGCCACTCAGTCTACTCCAAGGACTGCCCTGTGTGGAAACAGGAGGTTGCCGTGCAGGAGTACAAGGCAAGAAATGGATGTACCTTCAGCCAGGCGAAATCGGCTGTATTGGCCCTACCCAAGGGCCAATTCGGCTTGACAAAGACCTACGCCCAGGCTGTTGCTAAGATAGGAAGATCCATAGCCACACAGACGGACACATTGACCCCACCACCTCCTCCTCCTCCTCCAACTCAGAAGAAAACACTGCCAAAGAACACACCTCTGAAGAAACAAGAAAGCCCTGTTGTCATGCTAAAGAACTGTGCTCGCTGATGAGAGCATGGAGACTGAGCAGCATGTCAAAACCAATACTCTGGGAGAACCCGGAGACATTATGTCTGACACAGGTTCTCCTCAGAGAACCCAGCCAGACACCCCAACCTCTACCGAATTAGAGGTTGACCAACTCCCTAAGGGGAGAAATCTAAGCGGAGAGGATGCCCGAGGTGAGAGAGGAGGAAATAACCTCCTCTCTAACCAGAGGGATCTCCCCTCTCCAGAGAGAAAGACTTACTCCAAAAGGGGGTTTTCCTCCTCTCCATCCAAACCCAAGAATAAAAATACCAAGGTCACTGGAATAAAGGGAAACCCCTCTGGGGGCCTCCCAAGGCCTAATAGCCCCAAGTAGGTCATCTAGAATAAGCCATGGATTCCAGAATTGTACAGTGGAATTGTAGAGGCCAATTATGAGAAAATGCAGCTACTGATGGACTCTGAGACTCCTGTAGCTGTCTGCTTACAGGAAACATTTCTGAAAAATAGCATCAGCTTCCGAAGCTACAGTGCTTACAGCAAGAATGTTGAGAATGCAGAGAGAGCATCAGGTGGAGTCTGTATCCTTGTGAAGGATAGCATCCCCCATGAGAGGGTAGAACTACAGACCACACTACAGGCCGTAGCAGCTAGGATAACCCTTCACAGGGTTATCACTTGCTGCAGCCTGTATCTACCACCAGGCGCTCCATTAACCCAAACAGACATGGAGGACCTATTGAAACAACTCCCCCGGCCTTATATAATCCTTGGGGATTTCAATGCCCATAACACCATATGGGGATCCAACAATACCGAAACAAGAGGTCGTATGCTGGAGTATATCTTCCTCCAACATGATTTATGCATACTTAATGATGCATCACCGACCTACTTGCACCCAGGAACTGGATCTCTCACATGCATTGACCTCACCGTATGCGTCCCTGGACTTCTGGATGAATTAAATGGTCAGTTAGCTATGATCTACGGGGAAGTGATCACTTCCAAATCATCATTACTAACAATCTGCCCTCATTGGGACGACCTCAGCGGTGGAAACTGAATTAGGCCGATTGGGAACAATTCCAAAAAAGATGCTCCGAGGATATCACAGAAAATATCCTCTATGAACAGAACCCAGCTGATACCTTTGCTAGCAAGCTACTAAGTATAGCCAGGAAAGTTGTCCCCCTAACCCCCGCAAATCCAAAAACGGGCTAGCAAACCATGGTTTGATACAGCTTGTAAAAGTGCTATTGGCGATAGGAAAAAACGACTGGCTGCATTTATAAAGAATCCTTCCCAGGAAAACCTAAAGCTATTCAGGATAGCTAAAGCAAAGGCTAGACAAACCATACGGTCAGCCAAAAGGAATTCCTGGAGAAGTTTTGTCGGCAGTCTAAATGCCAAAACTTCTGCTAGAGCGGCTTGGAAGGCAGTAAAGCAAATCAAAGGGAAAGAATCAAATGCAATAGAGCATTTGAAAAACCAAGGACGAACTGTCACGTCCCCCAGAGAAATAGCTGACTGCCTTGCATCCACAATAGCAGAAAAGTCATCCACTGCACACTACACGCCAGAGTTCCAAAAAGTCAAAACCAGGAAGGAAAGACACCCCATTGATTTCAGGTCAAAGAACAATGAAGACTACAACAAACCGTTCTCGCTTGAGGAACTGAGGGAATCGCTAGACAAGTCACATGACACAGCGCCTGTAGAAGATGAAATCTATTACCAGTTCCTCAAGCACCTTTCCGAACCCTCATTGACAGTCCTGCTAGGGGTCTATAACTGTGTGTGGCAAACAGGCGCTTTCCCAAACAGCTGGAGGAAAGCCACAGTTATACCGATACCTAAACCGGGAAGAGACGGCTCTGACCCAGCTAACTATCGACCAATAGCACTAACAAGTTGCATCTGCAAAACCATGGAAAGAATGATTAACAGTAGGCTGGTCTGGTACCTGGAGAGGAATAAAGTGATCTCCAACTACCAGTGCGGATTCCGGCAGGGGCGGACAACAACTGACCACCTGGTAAGGCTGGAAGCTTATATTAGAAATGCATTACTCCGAAGAGAACATTAGTAGCTGTATTCTTTGACATAGAAAAGGCCTATGACACAACCTGGAAACATGGCATTCTACGTGACCTGGAGCTTATGGGGCTTAAGGGACACCTTCCCCGTTTTGTGGGGGAATTCCTGAAAGACCGAAAATTTCAGGTTCGAGTGGGCAACTCCGCTTCTGACACTCATGACCAGGAAATGGGTGTACCCCAGGGCAGTATTCTGTCAATCACCCTGTTCAACATTAAAATAAAAAGCATCATAAATACTCTGTCCCCTGGCATAGAGTGCTCTTTGTATGTTGATGACTTTGTCATTTTTACTTATGGGGAAAACATGAACACCTTAGAAAGAAAATTACAGTTATGTTTAAACAAAATTCAAAATTGGCAAACGATAATGGTTTTAAATTTTCGGACTCCAAAACAGTTAGTATGCATTTTTGTAATTTAAGGGGACTCCACCCAGACCCTGAACTATTTATACACAAAAAGAAGATCCCTGTCGTGAAAGCTACAAAATTTTTAGGCCTCACCCTAGATTCCAAATTTAATTTTCTCCCCCACATTAAGGAACTTAACAAGAAATGCCAAAAGTCATTAAACATACTTAGAGTACTCAGCAATACGGACTGGGGAGCTGACAGAGATACCTTGCTGCTGCTATATCGGAGTCTAATTCGATCCAAGCTAGACTACGGATCCATAATATATGGAGCAGCAAGGAAGTCTTATCTAAAAATACTGGAACCAATACAAAATGCTGCCCTGCGTCTCTGTCTCGGTGTGTTACGTATATCACCTATCCCAAGCCTCCATGTGGAGGCTGGAGAACTCCCCATGGATATAAGAATGAAAAAGCTTGCAATGCAGTATATAGTCAAGCTAAAATCCAACCCCACGAACCCTGCTTTCGACTCCATATTTAACCCCACAGAGGTAGAATTATACAATCGAAGGCCTAACGTCATACAGCCGTTGGGCCTTCGAATGAGAGAACCCATCCAAAATTTAACCCCACCCATTGACCGAATCTCTAAAATAGAAACCCCTCAGAATCCTCCTTGACTAATGAATAAACCCAAATTAAATTTATCCCTCCTTAATTTAAAAAAAGAAAATACAGACCCAAGCATACTACAAGTTCATTTTAGGGAACTGCAGGAGAGCTACGAGATTGTGGCACCATCTACACAGACGGATCCAAAATGGATGGAAAGGTCGCGTGTGCCAACTCCTTTCGGAACAAAACAATCTTTCGTAGACTCCCCGATGGCTGCTCCATCTTTACGACCGAATTGCATGCAATATCGCTTTCACTTATGGCCGTTAAAGCATCAGAAAGGAGGAAATTTATAATCTGCTCCGACTCCAAATCTGCATTGCAAGCTTTGGGGCGGATGAAGACTGACATCCCATTGGTACATAAGAGCCTGAAGCTGTTGGACCAAATAACAGTCGACCATAGGGATGTCACCTTCATCTGGGTCCCCTCCCATGTTGGCATTGAGGGAAACGAAGCCGCAGACAGAGAAGCAAAGAGAGCCCTAACTCATGCGGTGTCAGGAACACAAATTCCCTGCTCGGACCTGAGACAAAGTATTGCCTCTGCCACCTATCGAGAGTGGCAGAACCGATGGGAGGCTGAGACTCACAATAAACTCAGGCAGATTGTGGCGGATGTAAGGTGGCGGCCCACATCTAAGGGTGTGACAAGGCGTGGTAGCACGACCATGTCCAGACTTAGGATTGGCCACACCTACATCACGCACTCTTTTGTGCTGAAGAGAGACGAGCCCCCACTTTGTGAGTACTGTGACTCTCGGCTCACCGTGGACCATATTCTCGTTGATTGCCCCAGATACCAGGATGTCAGGGAAAAATATTTTAGAGCCACTAACTTAAAAACACTATTTGATAATGTCGACCCTGGGAAGGTACTGGGCTTTATCCGGGAAGTGGGGTTATCTACGAAGATCTAATTTATGAATTTGTGAACATGTACTATTTACAATAGATTTTTACCAAATAATTAAATTTTTACTACCTTTACTATTTTAACTGTGAATAGACATGATTTTAATGATATGACTGTATAGAATTTGGCCCTTGTTGTTTAGAGAGAGAGTAGTTCTTAAGGGACTGCAGGCACGACATGGCCTAAATTGTGCCGATGTGCCTAAAATCAAAATCAAATCAAATCAATCTTAAAAGCCTCCTAAAGGGAACTAATTCAATTTATACCACCACATCTGTCAAGTGCGATTTCTTTCCCTTGTTCGATACCAAACACAATAATTAATTATCGATAGTTCATTAGCTAATTTGTTATTTTTTAAAAATTGATATTGATGTGATCAAACATTTTACCAGACAGACAGAGTGAGTTGATATGAGCCTTTTATAATAAATATACTTAGAAAATATGAGCCACCCTTTTATCTCCACTGCTTTTTACACTTTGTACACGCCCCTGGATATGGCGTGCAGGTCTTAAACCTGTATATCATGTAAATGTGACCTCAGTGTCTTTTTTTAGGTATAGTTCAAATCTCAGGTTTTACCTGCACAGCTGTGGTGGTGTGCTTGTTGGTACAGGAGTTTCATGTTAACATGACCTTTCTTTCTGCCTCACCTGCTCAACCCATAGTTAGATAAGCGCTCACCCCGACATAGGCGCATCCATTTTTAGTTTCAAGTTACCTAAGTGTGCGTCTGCGTGACCTTAAACATCAGGTAGGGTTCAACTTTTTTTTCCCTTTTTCATTTACCACCTTCATCTATTACTTAGTCTGTTGAACCGTTGGGGAACCACACAAGCTGGGTTGACCATTTTTCTCCATTCCTCTATGTCTTTTGCGTTGGAAAGAATTTCATTCGATGACAGGTCTTTGATGTTTTTTTTTAGATGTCTTCCCATCACTTTCTCTGTCAGTCTCTCTTTTCCTGGTACTGTTCCCGTAAGGAGGGTCTTTGCAACACCTTGTAATTTGGCCATAAGCGTCTCGATATGTTAATTGTAACACGATCTTCACAAGAGGGAAACTTTTTTTTTTAAATGGATTTTCCAGATGAAGATAATTTTTTTTTCTTATCTAGCCCACTGAGTATAAACTACGGCTCTCGGGACAACTAAGAATATACTTGCTACCTATCACAGGGCGGTACAGTACTGCTCCAGACCTGCCACATTATCAGAAAACTGGACAAAAGATTTTGTTAAATAGACTGCAATGAAATTTCGTTTCTCTTTTGCGAATTGCGAATTGCGATCCGAGCAGCGCCAGAGAATGAATATAAGTTTTTACAAATCTTATATCAACTCACTCTATCTGTCCATCTGTCTTGTCCATCTATCTGGTAAAAAAGTTTGTACACGTTATTTCTCCCTCATCCATTCTCGGATCAATTTAAAAACTTTACACAATTATTAATTGGCATAAACAAAACATGAATCAGTAAAAATAAATTTAACCAATGAGTCAATTAATTACTGGTTACTAATTTTCTTGTTTGATACCAACAAAAGAAAATAATCCTTCAGTATTCACAGTTACGGTCAGATATCTAGGGTTTGATCCCTTTAGATACTTGAAAAGCTATTTCTCCAACACCCATTGCCGGATCAAGTTAAAACTTTAAACAATTATTAATTGTACCTTATAAAACATGAATTAATTTGAAAAAATAATCAATTAGTCAATTAATTATTGGTAATTAATTATTTTGTTTTGATATCGAAAAGGGAAAAAATGTTGCGGGATTAAGCTGTAAATCTGGAGTTGTTCCCCTTAGATAAGCTAATATTTTTAAATATTAGTATATTTCGTTTGTTTTGAATTTAAATTATATTGTCGGTTCATAAAGTGTGTTTAATCTTTATATGTTTTGTACTTGAAGAATTAAATTGTTTTATTTCTTAAAGAGAAAGTTCTGTCATTTCCTCTCCTACAGAAGAATGCCCAGCATATATTATAGTATTTCGGATGTGACAAGATACTTAGGACACAGCTCGGTTTACCTTATATACTGCACTCTTTCTTAATCTTATGACTTGAAGAAAAGCGTATTCCTCGGAGGTGTATTAACGAGAACACTGGCACGACTATCCGGTATGTCTGAACAGGACATCTAACACGTACGGCTTAACAGGACCATTATCCCATATGACTGAGAAAAGTTATAAGCCCCCTCACCCGCCCCGTAATTAGACATTCCTGTCTTCATCAGGATTTGAACCCGGGGACCCCCCAGTTCGGAAGCCGAGCTATACCGCACATCTACTGCGTCACCCCATATGACTGAACAGGACGGCTATCCAGTAGGACTGAACATTAGCGTGCGATCCTTCTGTCTTAGCGAGCCCGTTTTTCACATGGCCTCGACTCGGTTATACGAGCTCTTCTTCATTGTGATATTCCGATATGTAGTTGAAAACTCTAGAACTCATTAGCATATACTTGGAAGCAATTCTTACCAATGACTATTAAAAGAACAACAAGGGACTTTGAAATGTTCTGCCATGAACAGATTGCAATGGAAGCCCCAATTTAGGCTTATAGTGTAATTTTATTGTATGGCTTAATACGTAAAACAAATTGCGAGGCCCCTTTTATACTAGAGGCTCCGTCTGGGGGCATATTTGCGTACTTCTAAATGCGGACCTGGCATTATTGAAGTCGAATGCGTGGTACAAATAGTTACATCATTGTCATCAATTAAAAAACATTTAGATAAACTTAGCAGACACAATCGATTGGTGCGCTCTTGGGGAAGGGCTGTGACCAAGGGCGCAAATATGAGTTGAACCAGCACTGCTGATAGCACAGCTGTGTTAGTTTACAATAGGAGCGCGGGCGAACATTTCCTTACATGTATCTCAACCCAGTCCCTTGATAAATGGATATGTTAAAATAGTCGCTTATCATGGGATATCCAGGAAGTGGGTCGCAGTTGGCGGAGGAGAAAAAAAAAGATTAAAACCTGTTTGATTGTCTTTTCTTTCTGGGTCAAAGATCACTACATCTTATCAAGGTGTGTCAGCTATTTTTAAGGTTAACGAGCTTTTGTTCTATGAAGCTCACTCTGTCCGTCTGTCTGTCTGGTAAAAAGTTTGAACACGTTATTTCTCCCACAGACCCATACCCATTCTTAACTTATCTTATATAATACAGACGTTACTTCAGTCATGCATATTAATCAATGACTTAAGTTCTACCAAGTCACTGGTTTTCCTGGCTAACTCAGGCAACCCATTCCATGCTCTAATAGCACTAGGGAAGAAGGAGCATTTGTATAAATTTGTCCTAGCATATGGGATGGATTGTGTATACCCTTCTTTGTGTCTTTCTAAGTATTTTATTAAATTTTGTTTTTCTATTTCAAAATTATGGTTCAGTGCTTTATGAATAATTGCTACTTTACTTTTGAGTATTTTGTCCTGAAGGCTTTCTAAATTTAGTGATTTTACCAAAGGTGTTACTCTAGTCAAATTTGAATATTCGTTTGTTATGAATCTCACTGCTCTATTTTGTGTCTGTTCCAGTTTCTTAAAGTTTTCTTGAGTTGAGGGGCCTAACCAAGGCTAAATAACATTTAAGTTTTATGTTCTTAATTGATTTATAGAAATTTCTTTTAATAAACCCTAATGCTTTGTTTGATATCGGATCAAGCTAAAACTTTGAATAATTATTCAATGGCCGATAAAGAAAAAAAAAGAAACAAACAATCAATCAATTACTGGTTATTAACTATTTTGTTGGGTACATATAAGGGAAATTAATTCTTTAGTTTTCACAGATATGGTAAAATTTGTGTTTTTTTTTCTCCTTAAATAGTTATATACGTTAGTTCTTCCACACCCATTCTCGGATCAAGTTTAAACTTTAAATAATTATTTTATGTACCTAACAAAACATGAATCACTTTCATGGATTAATTTAAAAAAATCAATTAGTTATTGGTAATTAGTTATTTTGTTTGATATAAAAAAGTGAAATAGCTTCTACATAATTGCGAGTTCTTCTCCTTAGGCAAGCTTTGCTTTAAATTTTTTAAAAATATTTTGCTTGTTTTTATAATTCATGTTGGCACACATTAACGTTTGCTTTATCTTATCTTATAAAATACAAACGTTACTTCAAAAAAGAAGATGTAACGTCCTATGCGTGTCCCTGGGTTAATCTTGTCATGCATGTTAATCAATGGCTTAATTTCTGCCAAGTCATTGGTTTTTCTGGCCGGCTCAGGCAACCAATTCCATGTTCTAATAAATAGCTTTAGAAAAGAAAAAAAAAGGATACTTTTTAAGTAAATATAAATCTTACGTTAAGAAGCTACAACACTTTACGGTATGAACTACTAATCTCGGACTAAAAAGTTCCAATCAATCACTTGTGTCAAGTGCAAGATAAACATTTAAAAAAAAGTAAATGACAGACTGGAGTTCCGTACTTTTAATTCTTCGCCTCACTCGGTTCTGGGAGACTGCGCCGCACTATCAATACAGACGCTCCCACATTGATACACGCGTGGACATCAAACTAAACACAGACCAGGCGAAGTGGCCAATAGGAACACACTGGCACACACACACACACACCAAAATACCTGTTGAGGAGCAAAAAAAGGGGGGGGGGGGCAGTATTAAAATAGTCGTACAGGTGCTATGGTACTGCTAGACAGACCGACCTGAAGTATTTACACGTGAAATTCTTTTCTACCGGTTTGACTGGAGCATTATAAACTTAACTAGATTCTAGATACAGATCTCGATTCGTGGCCTTGGAGTATTCTTTTGATTTCTTTGGATATCAGCAGAAAAGGTAAGCAACAGTTTGAATTACCATTCTTATTTTAATATATAACACTGGCAGGTAGAACTACTAGACTAGATCTAAAATGATATCGCCATAGAATATAGATCTAGTCAAATCTAGTCTGTGCCTGATATGCATCACTATCTAGACCTAGACTCTAGATACTAAACCACAGTTACAGATCTAGAATCTAAATTCTAGACATAGTCTAGTCTAGACAATGACTGAATGAAGCATGCCAGGAGGATCTATTTTATGGGACCATTCTAATGATTGTTTGTGCCTTTGTCTATTAAGGGTCTGCGTAGAAATGCTAGAAGCCTTGCTTGAAGGCTGGTATTTAAACAGCAGTGTTGACCTTGTATAGACTTGAAGGGGTTCTCCTTTCGTTGGGTTTAAATTCAACATACTCTCCTAATGTTAGGGTTGAGACGTCTCGGTCACTGGGTCGGGTCATGTTAAATTTCTAGGAATCGGTGCTGGAACAGGTGAACTTCGTCAAGTCAGTGATACCTCAGCAGTAACCTACTGTGTCATACTCCAAGTTCATATAGAAAAACAAAACCAAATAGACACATAGATAAAGCCACATTCCTCGTTCCATATGCTAGTGCGAATTTATACAAATGTGCCTTCTTTCCTAGTGCTATTAGAGCATGGAATAGGTTTGTAAAATGTTTTACATGTTTCGGATGTTCTTCAGAGCTGAAGAGAATTTACTTCCTAGTCCAAACCTCCCGCTGGACGACGGGGGATGGCAGCGGACAGGAAATGAACCTGGTACCATTTAAAGTCCGAACGATAGTCCAGCGCGCATACCGCACGACCAGGCAGGATGGGTTGCCCGAGTCAGCCTGGAAAAGCAATGAATTGGCAGAGTAATTGATTAACATGCATGACTAGATTGCGTAGGACGTACTCTTTTTTGAAGAAACGTCTGTATTTTACAACATAAGTACACATGTATATTGTATATATAATAAAAAAAACGGAATAGTAATACATGCTGTGATGGGTTTAAAGAACTGGTAATACATGCTGTGATGGGTTTAAAGAACTGGTAATACATGCTATGATGGGTTTAAAGAACTGGTATTACATGCTGTGATGGGTTTAAAGAACTGGTAATACATGCTGTGATGGGTTTAAAGAACTGGTAATACATGCTGTGATGGGTTCAAAGAACTGGTAATACATGCTGTGATGGGTTTAAAGAACTGGTAATACATGCTGTGATGGGTTTAAAGAACTGGTAATACATGCTATGATGGGTTTAAAGAACTGGTATTACATGCTGTGATGGGTTTAAAGAACTGGTAATACATGCTGTGATGGGTTCAAAGAACTGGTAATACATGCTGTGATGGGTTCAAAGAACTGGTAATACATGCTGTGATGGGTTCAAAGAACTGGTAATACATGCTGTGATGGGTTTAAAGAACTGGTAATGCATGCTGTGATGGGTTCAAAGAACTGGTAATACATGCTTTGATGGGTTTAAAGAACTGGTAATACATGCTGTGATGGGTTTAAAGAACTGGTAATACATGCTGTGATGGGATAAAAGAACTGGTAATACATGCTGTGATGGGTTAAAAGAACTGGTAATACATGCTGTGATGGGTTTAAAGAACTGGTAATACATGCTGTGATGGGTTTAAAGAACTGGTAATACATGCTGTGATGGGTTTAAAGAACTGGTAATGCATGCTGTGATGGGTTTAAAGAACTGGTAATGCATGCTGTGATGGGTTTAAAGAACGTAATACATGCTGTGATGGGTTTAAAGAACTGGTAAAACATGCTGTGATGGGTTTAAAGAACTGGTAATACATGCTGTGATGGGTTTAAAGAACTGGTAATACATGCTGTGATGGGTTTAAAGAACTTGTAATACATGCTGTGATGGGTTAAAAGAACTGGTAATACATGCTGTGATGGGTTTAAAGAACTTGTAATACATGCTGTGATGGGTTAAAAGAACTGGTAATACATGCTGTGATGGGTTAAAAGAACTGGTAATACATGCTGTGATGGGTTTAAAGAACTGGTAATGCATGCTGTGATGGGTTTAAAGAACTGGTAATGCATGCTGTGATGGGTTTAAAGAACTGGTAATACATGCTGTGATGGGTTTAAAGAACTGGTAAAACATGCTGTGATGGGTTTAAAGAACTGGTAATGCATGCTGTGATGGGTTTAAAGAACTGGTAATGCATGCTGTGATGGGTTTAAAGAACTGGTAATACATGCTGTGATGGGTTTAAAGAACTGGTAATACATGCTGCGATGGGTTTAAAGAACTGGTAATACATGCTGTGATGGGTTTAAAGAACTGGTAATACATGCTGTGATGGGTTTAAAGAACTGGTAATACATGCTGTGATGGGTTCAAAGAACTGGTAATACATGCTGTGATGGGTTTAAAGAACTGGTAATACATGCTGTGATGGGTTTAAAGAACTGGTAATACATGCTGTGATGGGTTTAAAGAACTGGTAATACATGCTGTGATGGTTTTAAAGAACTAGTAATACATGATGTGATGGGTTTAAAGAACTTGTAATGCATGCTGCGATGGGTTTAAAGAACTGGTAATGCATGCTGTGATGGGTTTAAAGAACTGGTAATACATGCTGTGATGGGTTTAAAGAACTGGTAATGCATGCTGTGATGGGTTTAAAGAACTGATAATGCATGCTGTGATGGGTTTAAAGAACTGGTAATACATGCTGTGATGGGTTTAAAGAACTTGTAATACATGCTGTGATGGGATTAAAGAACTGGTAATACATGCTGTGATGGGTTCAAAGAACTGGTAATGCATGCTGTGATGGGTTTAAAGAACTGGTAATGCATGCTGTGATGGGTTTAAAGAACTGGTAATACATGCTGTGATGGGTTTAAAGAACTGGTAATACATGCTGTGATGGGGTTAAAGAACTGGTAATGCATGCTGTGATGGGTTCAAAGAACTGGTAATACATGCTATGATGGGTTTAAAGAACTGGTAATACATGCTGTGATGGGTTTAAAGAACTGGTAATACATGCTGTGATGGGTTTAAAGAACTGGTAATACATGCTATGATGGGTTTAAAGAACTGGTAATGCATGCTGTGATGGGTTTAAAGAACTGGTAATGCATGCTGTGATGGGTTTAAAGAACTGGTAATACATGCTGCGATGGGTTTAAAGAACTGGTAATACATGCTGTGATGGGTTTAAAGAACTGGTAATACATGCTGTGATGGGTTTAAAGAACTGGTAATACATGCTGCGATGGGTTTAAAGAACTGGTAATACATGCTGTGATGGGTTTACAGAACTGGTAATACATGCTGTGATGGGTTTAAAGAACTTGTAATACATGCTGTGATGGGTTCAAAGAACTGGTAATACATGCTGTGATGGGTTCAAAGAACTGGTAATACATGCTGTGATGGGTTTAAAGAACTGGTAATGCATGCTGTGATGGGTTTAAAGAACTGGTAATGCATGCTGTGATGGGTTTAAAGAACTGGTAATACATGCTGTGATGGGTTTAAAGAACTGGTAAAACATGCTGTGATGGGTTTAAAGAACTGGTAATACATGCTGTGATGGGTTCAAAGAACTAGTAATACATGCTGTGATGGGTTTAAAGAACTGGTAATGCATGCTGTGATGGGTTTAAAGAACTTGTAATACATGCTGCGATGGGTTTAAAGAACTGGTAATGCATGCTGTGATGGGTTTAAAGAACTGGTAATACATGCTGTGATGGGTTTAAAGAACTGGTAATGCATGCTGTGATGGGTTTAAAGAACTGAGAATGCATGCTGTGATGGGTTTAAAGAACTGGTAATACATGCTGTGATGGGTTTAAAGAACTGGTAATACATGCTGCGATGGGTTTAAAGAACTGGTAATACATGCTGTGATGGGTTTAAAGAACTGGTAATACATGCTGTGATGGGTTTAAAGAACTGGTAATACATGCTGTGATGGGTTCAAAGAACTGGTAATACATGCTGTGATGGGTTTAAAGAACTGGTAATACATGCTGTGATGGTTTTAAAGAACTAGTAATACATGATGTGATGGGTTTAAAGAACTTGTAATGCATTCTGCGATGGGTTTAAAGAACTGGTAATGCATGCTGTGATGGGTTTAAAGAACTGGTAATACATGCTGCGATGGGTTTAAAGAACTGGTAATACATGCTGCGATGGGTTTAAAGAACTGGTAATACATGCTGTGATGGGTTTAAAGAACTTGTAATACATGCTGTGATGGGATTAAAGAACTGGTAATACATGCTGTGATGGGTTTAAAGAACTGGTAATGCATGCTGTGATGGGTTTAAAGAACTGGTAATGCATGCTGTGATGGGTTTAAAGAACTGGTAATACATGCTGTGATGGGTTTAAAGAACTGGTAATACATGCTGTGATGGGTTTAAAGAACTGGTAATGCATGCTGTGATGGGTTCAAAGAACTGGTAATACATGCTATGATGGGTTTAAAGAACTGGTAATACATGCTAATATGGGTTTAAAGAACTGGTAATACATGCTGTGATGGGTTTAAAGAACTGGTAATACATGCTATGATGGGTTTAAAGAACTGGTAATGCATGCTGTGATGGGTTTAAAGAACTGGTAATGCATGCTGTGATGGGTTTAAAGAACTGGTAATACATGCTGCGATGGGTTTAAAGAACTGGTAATACATGCTGTGATGGGTTTAAAGAACTGGTAATACATGCTGTGATGGGTTTAAAGAACTGGTAATACATGCTGCGATGGGTTTAAAGAACTGGTAATACATGCTGTGATGGGTTTACAGAACTGGTAATACATGCTGTGATGGGTTTAAAGAACTTGTAATACATGCTGTGATGGGTTCAAAGAACTGGTAATACATGCTGTGATGGGTTCAAAGAACTGGTAATACATGCTGTGATGGGTTTAAAGAACTGGTAATGCATGCTGTGATGGGTTTAAAGAACTGGTAATGCATGCTGTGATGGGTTTAAAGAACTGGTAATACATGCTGTGATGGGTTTAAAGAACTGGTAAAACATGCTGTGATGGGTTTAAAGAACTGGTAATACATGCTGTGATGGGTTCAAAGAACTAGTAATACATGCTGTGATGGGTTTAAAGAACTGGTAATGCATGCTGTGATGGGTTTAAAGAACTTGTAATACATGCTGCGATGGGTTTAAAGAACTGGTAATGCATGCTGTGATGGGTTTAAAGAACTGGTAATACATGCTGTGATGGGTTTAAAGAACTGGTAATGCATGCTGTGATGGGTTTAAAGAACTGCTAATGCATGCTGTGATGGGTTTAAAGAACTGGTAATACATGCTGTGATGGGTTTAAAGAACTGGTAATACATGCTGCGATGGGTTTAAAGAACTGGTAATACATGCTGTGATGGGTTTAAAGAACTGGTAATACATGCTGTGATGGGTTTAAAGAACTGGTAATACATGCTGTGATGGGTTCAAAGAACTGGTAATACATGCTGTGATGGGTTTAAAGAACTGGTAATACATGCTGTGATGGTTTTAAAGAACTAGTAATACATGATGTGATGGGTTTAAAGAACTTGTAATGCATGCTGCGATGGGTTTAAAGAACTGGTAATGCATGCTGTGATGGGTTTAAAGAACTGGTAATACATGCTGCGATGGGTTTAAAGAACTGGTAATACATGCTGCGATGGGTTTAAAGAACTGGTAATACATGCTGTGATGGGTTTAAAGAACTTGTAATACATGCTGTGATGGGATTAAAGAACTGGTAATACATGCTGTGATGGGTTTAAAGAACTGGTAATGCATGCTGTGATGGGTTTAAAGAACTGGTAATGCATGCTGTGATGGGTTTTAAGAACTGGTAATACATGCTGTGATGGGTTTAAAGAACTGGTAATACATGCTGTGATGGGTTTAAAGAACTGGTAATGCATGCTGTGATGGGTTCAAAGAACTGGTAATACATGCTATGATGGGTTTAAAGAACTGGTAATACATGCTGTGATGGGTTTAAAGAACTGGTAATACATGCTGTGATGGGTTTAAAGAACTGGTAATACATGCTGTGATGGGTTCAAAGAACTGGTAATACATGCTAATATGGGTTTAAAGAACTGGTAATACATGCTGTGATGGTTTTAAAGAACTAGTAATACATGATGTGATGGGTTTAAAGAACTTGTAATGCATGCTGCGATGGGTTTAAAGAACTGGTAATGCATGCTGTGATGGGTTTAAAGAACTGGTAATACATGCTGCGATGGGTTTAAAGAACTGGTAATACATGCTGCGATGGGTTTAAAGAACTGGTAATACATGCTGTGATGGGTTTAAAGAACTTGTAATACATGCTGTGATGGGATTAAAGAACTGGTAATACATGCTGTGATGGGTTTAAAGAACTGGTAATGCATGCTGTGATGGGTTTAAAGAAATGGTAATGCATGCTGTGATGGGTTTAAAGAACTGGTAATACATGCTGTGATGGGTTTAAAGAACTGGTAATACATGCTGTGATGGGGTTAAAGAACTGGTAATGCATGCTGTGATGGGTTCAAAGAACTGGTAATACATGCTATGATGGGTTTAAAGAACTGGTAATACATGCTGTGATGGGTTTAAAGAACTGGTAATACATGCTGTGATGGGTTTAAATAACTGGTAATACATGCTATGATGGGTTTAAAGAAATGGTAATACATGCTGTGATTGGTTTAACATTTATTTGTTTAAAGTCTGAGACGCTGACTGCTGGACTAGTAAATGGTGCTGACAGGCGTTACTTTGTCCTTTCCCAGCCCTGCCCACCCTTATGTGCTCTGGACAAGGACAGAAGAAATAAGAGTGTATTACTTTTGCATTTCAAATGCTAAAATTTTTAACTGTTTGGTGCATTAGATTATTTAATAATAATATTTATATAATGTTAATAATAATTATAATCATCATCATCAAACTCCATTTGAGTGAGGGCTTGAGAGGCTCAAATAATCTCTTGCAAAAACCCTGGACAGAAACCCTGCTGCCTTGCGTAGTGTATAAATGTCGACATACAGGTCGAGAATTTTTGGTTTCCCAGACCTGACTAGGCGGAGATCAGCAAGTCTGGGGCAGTCAAACAGAATATGAGACTCTTCTTCCCCGCATCGGGGGCACCGTGAATCGAAATTTGTTCATGGCCGTGAGAAATATGAGCCAACAGGACAGTGGCCTGTCCTGCACTGTGCTATAATAGCTTGCTCAGGCATGGACAGCCTCCACCACGGGGAAGTGCGGTCCGGGTGCCTCATGCGCTCCCAGACTCCACTGGCTTTTTGGGACTTGTCCCAGCACTCAAACCACTTTTCCATTTCTGTTTTTTGAATTATAGCCAGAGCATGATAAAAACTTACAGCCTGTTCAGTGGGTGGAATTAGCCCTCCCTGGTGTGCCAACGAGTCTGCAATTGTGTTGCCAGACACACCTATGTGACTCGGTACTCACTGCGCTATTACAGGGGTGCCATAGCGTTGTTTTATGTTGTGTGAAGCCATGATGACACTGTCGATATTGGGGGGGGGGGGCATGGTCCGGGGCTTTGCAAAGCCTGTAGTACAGATTTTAAGTCAGTGACCACAGCAATCTGTGTTGCCCTCAAATGTTAATTATAATAATCTTTTTTATCATTGAAGACATATCTCTTACAATAGTACACTGCGTTGTACACACAACAAAACATGACCTACACGTGAAGTTGACATCAGAATGTTAAGATTTTGATTGAATTTGAAATGAATAGAAAGAAGAGAAAACAACTAATAAATGTCTCATGTCGAAACACTAACTCTGGATCTCCGATGGTTAATACTATTTGAGCATGGAATGGGTTGCCTGAGCTAGCCAGGAAAACCAGTGAATTGGCGGAGTTTAGGTCATTGGTTAATATGCATGACTAAATGCATGACGCGTAGGACGTAATAATAATCTTCTTATTTGAAGTAACGTCTTTGTCATATAAGATAAGATAAGACAATGGAGCATCTGGGCAGTTCAGGTTTGCGAAACATTAGGTCAGAAGTTGGGGAGATTAAGGGGAGGTAAAGCCTAAAATAATTCCCGTTTTAGGTCCTGTTACAGACGGCAGTGGTAAAATAATTACTGGACTCAAATCCGTATTTAAAAATTCATTTCAAAATCTCGACAGGTATGTGTGTGCGCGGGTGGATCGACCTCAAAGTGTCATTTCGTTCTGTGGCCAGTCATCCGTGTCCCCGTAACCTGTAAAGACAACCACTGACGTGTGCAGTGTAACAAACAGTGTTACGTCACGTTACAGTTGACCTGTAACGTGTTGGATGGTATTGACTGTGGGAGGTCTTATCACACTTGAACCTTAGTGTACTTCTGCTTTAACATTCACAGAAAATTAATATTCTTTTTTTTTTATTAATTTTTTTATCAACTCACTGTCTGGTAAATAAATATCTGTGCACGTGATTTCTTCGACACCTAAGCGCGGATCTGGATCTAGTCTAGGTCTATATTTTGAATAAACCATTTGATTGTCATTGTAAATTAGCTATCACTTTAGACTTAGACTTAGCTTAGGCCATCTTAGGCATTTTTAACCTTAAACTAGATTTAGACTAGACCTTTTAAAACTAAAATCAACAACAGTCATCATGAAATTGTTCTGGCTATTTATCCTAATAATTACTAAATACACACTAGCTGAACACAGAACTAGATCTACCTCAGTCAACACTAAACTTAAAAAGGAAACAACAGTCATAATCAATCATCACACTTTAGATCAATGCAACTTAAAAAATAACCTAACATACACGTCCATAACATTAAAGAAGATTACCCATCACAAATGGAAGTTCTCAATCAGACACAGTAGAAATAAATACCTTTCACAGTTAATATTAATAGCAGGAGATGTAGAGTCAAATCCAGGGCCTAGATCTAAAGATAGATGCAACATCTGCAAAAAAGTATGCACCATGAAACAGAAAGCCATTCAATGTGACACCTGCGATGAATGGTACCATGCATCATGTCTCCATATGAATACACCTGTGTATTATGCCTTAGGCAACAAAGATGCATCATGGCACTGTGTACCGTGTGGGTTACCTCAGTTTACATCAGGACTGTTTGATTCCTTTGATGCGGACACTTCTAACCCATTCAACATCCTAAACACCATCCCAAAACCAACTCACCAACCACTAGCCAGATCCACTCCTGTTAAACCTAAATCTACTAAAATTAATACAACAGCCTCACTAAACAAACCTACCAAAGAAGTAATACCAAAATACCTTAAAACCTTAGTAATAAATTTTCAAAGCATTAGGAACAAAACAGCAGACTTAGAAATTTTATTAGAATGTGAGAAACCAGACATAATTGCAGGAACAGAAACTTGGCTACATCCTGAAATTTATAATGCAGAAATTTTCAATAGTAATTATGAAATTTTTAGAAAAGATAGGGCTGATAATCATGGAGGAGTTCTTTTAGCAATAAAAAACACTCTTATAGCAGAAGAAATTACCTTACCTAACTCAAAAAACATAGAATCTACATTTTGTAAAATTAATACCACCTCAACATCCCTTATAATAGGCAGCATTTACAGACCACCAAATTCTAGTTTAGAATACATGCAGGAACTATGTAATCAGATTACTACACTTAAAGAGACAAATAAAAATGCAGTTTTTTGGATTATGGGTGACTTCAACCTACCTGATATAAATTGGAAAACACTAACCATAGATAAACACCAAAACCTTAAGGACATAAATGAGCTTTTCATAGAAACTTTACACAACCTAAGTTTAGATCAAATCATTAAAAAGCCAACTAGATTAAACAACACATTAGATCTCTTCTTAACCAACAGACCTGGATTAGTAGTTGATTATGATATTATCCCTGGTCTATCAGACCATGAGATCATAAAAATACACAGTCAGATAAAAGCAGTAGCCAATACAAAAACCAAAAGAAAAATCTTACTCTGGAATAAATGTAACCTAACACAACTACACCAAGCTGCATTAAACTTTCAACAAACATTCTTATTAGAAAAAGACATTAACCAACCAGTCGATGACCTCTGGAATTTCATTAAAAACCATCTTAAAAGCATTATAGAAAATCATATACCAACTAAATACACATCAAACAAAATAAATAAATGCTGGTTTAATAATAGACTAAAGAAGCTTTGTAAACAGAAGGAAAACCTATATAGAAAATTTAAAGCAACCAAGGCAGAAAGAGTTTACAAAAAGTATATAAAAATTAAACACCTAACCCAAAAAGTAAGCAGACAGCTGCAGAGTGAATACATAAACAATGTAATATCTAAAGATAACAACAAAAACCTATGGTCATACATTAAGTCTAAGAAAATGGAAACAACAGGCATAGCGCCATTAAAAGATGAACATAACATAATACATAATGATAATGAAACTAAAGCAAACATCCTAAACAAATACTTTGCATCAGCATTCTCAGCCCCAGGAGACAAAGACATATTTCTTAATTTGAACCAAGTAGACAACATAGAAGATTTAGTAGTACAAGAAAATGGAATTAAAAAACTATTAGCCAACACCAAACCAAATAAAGCGTCTGGACCTGATGGTATTCCAGCTAGATTACTCAAAGAACTAAGCAATGAGCTAGCCCCAGTGTTCAAAATACTCTTTCAAGCATCGCTTAACCAGGGCAGAGTACCAAAGGACTGGAAAGAAGCTAATGTCACCCCCCTATTTAAAAAAGGAGAAAAATCTGATCCAGGAAACTACAGACCAGTATCACTTACCAGCATCACATGTAAAATACTAGAACACATAATATGTAGCAATATCATAAACCACTTAGACAAACATAATGTCCTCACCCCATACCAACATGGCTTTAGGAAATATAGATCATGTGAAACACAACTAATAGGACTAATTGATGATTTTTCAAAAGGTTTAGATAATAGTGAACAAATAGATGCTATCTTACTAGATTTTTCCAAGGCTTTTGACAAAGTTCACCACCATAGTTTGCTTAAAAAATTAAAATATTTCGGCATTAACGGTCCACTGCATCAGTGGATTAAAGATTTTCTGATAGGGAGAGAACAAACTGTAATATTAAATGGCTCTAAATCAACACCAATAACAGTAAACTCAGGTGTACCTCAAGGAACAGTTTTGGGTCCACTACTATTTTTAATTTACATAAATGATTTACCAAATTGCATTAGTTCAGGAACAAAAGTCAGATTATTTGCAGACGATTGCATAATATATAGAACAATAAAAACAAAACAAGACACAGATATTTTACAAAGAGAATTAGATGAATTACAGAAATGGGAATCAAATTGGAGCATGTCTTTCCACCCAGAAAAATGTCAGTTGTTAAGAGTAACAAAAAAACTAAAACAAATTAATTCCACTTATCTTATTCATGGCAAACCAGTAACACAGACTAAAAACGCAAAATACCTAGGTGTTATAATAAATGAAAAACTGTCATGGAATCCACATATTGATGAAACTATAAAAAAATCCAACAAAGCATTAGGGTTTATTAAAAGAAATTTCTATAAATCAAATAAGAACATAAAACTAAAATGTTATTTAACCTTGGTTAGGCCAATAATAGAATATGCATCCACCGTGTGGGATCCCTCAACTCAAGAAAACATTAAGAAACTGGAACAAACACAAAATAGAGCAGTGAGATTCATAACAAACGAATATTCACATTTGACTAGGGTAACACCATTAGTAAAATCACTAAATTTAGAAAGCCTTCAGGACAGAAGACTCAAAAGTAAAGTAGCAATTATACATAAAACACTGAACCATAATCTTCAAATACAAAAACAAAATTTAATAAAATACTCTGAAAGACACAAAAATAAAGGCACATTCCTCGTCCCATATGCTAGGACAAATTTGTACAAATACTCCTTCTTCCCTAGTGCTATTAGAGCATGGAATGGGTTGCCTGAGCTAGCCAGAAAAACCAGTGACTTGGCAGAATTTAAGTCATTGATTAATATGCATGACGCGTAGGACGTAATCATCTTCTTTTTTGAAGTAACGTCTGTATTATATAAGATAAGATAAGATAAGCTGAAATTTCGTGCAATATTTTTTTTTACGCGACAACACAAAAAAGTCATAAAAAATTCAATCAATTAGTTGATTAATTATAGGTAATTAATTATTTTGTTTGGTATCTCGAACAAGGGAAAGAAATTTTACTTGACTGAAGTGTGGGGTATAAACTGAGTTAGTCCCCTTTATAGGTCGCCTCTCGAAATTGTAAAAAGCAATATATAATTGTACAATCTTCTCAAGTCATAGAGGTAGTACCTCACTAGCATAGTGGTTGGCACGTCTGCAGCCTGCCCAAAGAGGCGTGAACCACTAGTTCGAATTCAGGCCGCCCCCCCCCCCCCCTTTTAAAAACAAAACAAAACAATTACGGTACAAATTCACCCAGATATTCATTTCTCCCCCCCCCCTCCCATTTTCCTAACTGGTCCAGACACGTGATACAAAACGTACTGAGAAAGCTAAAAGCGTGAAATAGCGCTAAACAAAAATAAGTGGTAAGAATATTTCTAAACGCACAGACTTATTGTTGTTGGTCTAGATCAGGGATGGGCAACCTTTTTGTATCGCGGGCCGCATACAGTTTTATTAGGAATTGGGGGCCGCATATATATATATATATATGTGTGTGTGTGTATTACAACTTAGAAAACTACGCTAGCTAACTGTGGATCATGTCATTTAACTCATATTTATACCGTATTATACATTCACTTTTCATTTTTCCACTCTGCCGATGAAGGACTTGTCATCAAGCGTTAGCAATTTCTGAAACCTATTTTACCATTTGCTATTATCTTTTTACATGACATTTCACCACAAATGTACACATATACTTAATGTGAAGTATCGAACTGTTTACACTGGTATGACTACATAATCTTACGGAACTGTAGATCCAGCTGACTTACTTAATCCTGTGCACTCCCAGGGGAGCATAGGGCCGCAACCACACCTCTCCACCGAACTCGGTTCTGAGCAGCTTTCTTCATCTGCTCCCATGTCATTTCAGTACCCTCAGCTTCACTGATGGCTGACCTCTTCCAGGTTTGCTTTGATCTGCCCACTTTCCTCTTTCCTCGTGGGTTCCAGTCAAGTGCCTGCCTTGCAGTTACTAGTTGTTATCCTTGTGACTGCAATCAAATTACAGCCAGTCATCATCGACCTGTGATTACACGTGCTTATTCTCCACACACACACACACAACTGCATGCTTTTTCACAGATATATGTGTACCCAAATAATGTGAAAGTTTAGCAGCAAGGTTTTTTTTAAGTCTGGAATTACAGCTTCTGGCACATACAAAGCTACCTAGGAAGTACTGACTGGAGCTTATCTTTCAGCTCATAGTTGCTGGCGTTAGGTCATCTGGAGCTAAATCAGCTTCTGCGCCAAATGGCGAGTTGATGATATTGAAAATTGGTTCTTGACGTCTTACAATTTACTTTTATAATTTCCATAATTAAGAAATTTAAATAAGTCTTGTACGTTTACCATTTCACTAGAAACAGTTTCATTTGCTAGCTTAAAGGAATGGACCTCATTCACCAATCGTAAACAAACAACATTAAGTCACGTGATCTTATTGATAAACAACGGGAAAAACTGTCACGTGACAACCATCATGAATTAAACATGAGATCATAAATTATATAGAAGAGATAGAGCACCACGTGGCTAAATGTTGTTTGTTTACGATTGGTGAATGAGGTCCATTAGGAATCCTTGGCTAGGATGTAAATGTGACCTAAATACTACGCTTCATTTCATGTGTATGATGTGTGTGCATTCATGCGTGTACCAGTGGACTACGTAAAGACAATACGCAGTCCCAAATAGTAAAAAATGACTTGACTTTTAACCTCGTGATCTGATTTAGGATTTGTAAACAATCCAAGCACCAATAAAAAACAAAAATTCTAAAAACCTCAAAATTTCTAAACACATGAACCCAGAGTTCTAGACAGTGAAATCCTTTGACAGTTAAGAAAGGCCCTTGACGCCCTATGACTTATTTGCATAAAACATCTTTCTATTAGAACTTCCTCGTGCGATTTTGTTACATACTATGAGGATCACTGAACTAGATCGTACAACGATGTCGTCGTTTTTAACGATTAGTCCTTGTCCCCTTTGAGCAGCCACCCAAAATGGTGTTGAATAAATTATGTTGACCTTTGGAACATGTGACAGTCAAGGGTTATTAGTGTATCCATTATCGATTATGACAAGCTCTTTAGCTACCCCCCCCCCTCTTTTTTTTCCAACTGGTACATATCAGTGTAAAGTGGGGGGCGTGATTTTGACTCTTTATAATTTCGTTCATTCCTACTTCCAGGAAGTGACCGTTTGATGCCACGTCCAGACTGTTTAGTGCTTCATCCAACAAGTGCCCGATTGCTGTTGCGTCCAGGTAGTGCCCGTTGAATGCTGCGTCCAGGCAGTGCCCGTTTCATGCTCTATTTAGGCAGTACACGATTGCTGTTGCGTCTAGGTAGTGCCCGTTCAATGCTGCGCCCAGGCAGTGCCCGTTTCATGCTATATTTAGGCAGTACACGTTTGCTGGTGCATCCGGGCATCGACCTTTTTTTTAATGCCACACGCTTGAAGTGTTCGCCAGACGCAGCTGCAACTCTCAGTATTCAGTGACTTGTTTAGTGTCTTCAGTAACTCTTGAGTCGTGAGCTCTGATTGGCTGGCCAGTCATCTCAGTATACATGACATTTCTGCTGGATGTCTATTAAAGGAAGGGGCCGAGAATATTTGTTTTCGAAGATCTTGTTCCCGAACAAGCAAGAAGCCTTTTTTTTTAATGCCCCCCTTCCTTGGGCTATTTAAATTTGTGTCAACTTCAACAGTAGAAGAATGTTCTGGAAGGTGGATATATCATGTAATAGCTATAAAACAATAATCTCTGACACAGAACTTTATTGGAATAATCAAGAAAACATAATCTCTAACACAGCAAGTGAAATGTACAATGCTAGATAAACAATAATCTCTAACACAGCAAGTTAAATGTACAATGCAAGATAACAATAATCTCTAACACAACAAGCTAAATGTACAATGCAAGAAAACAGTAATCTCTAACACAGTAGGTTAAATGTGCAGGCTTGATATCAAGAATTGAATGAGAAACACTTGAGCGCTTTCAACACATTATAAACACAATTTATTTTTCCCCATAAATCTTTCTGTCGTTTCTTGTATTACCTGGAGTTAACGCTGTGTGTGAAGAAACACTCTGCTCAAGTCATGGCTTCAATGTTAGTCACCAAGCTAATTAACAAAACAAAACAAAAAAATAAACAAGTTGCATTCATCGTATCAAATTAATTATAAATGTTGCCGGGTTGGAGAGTTACGTTGACCCAGTGCTGGATATTTACGTTGGGGTTCATTAATGGGGAAATACGTAGAGACGTTATCATTTCTGTCTGCTAGTATCTAGTTAGCAACTCTCTTGTTTCTATGTACACATTTCTGTCTGATAGTAACTAGTTAGCAACTCTCTTGTTTCTATGTGCACATTTCTGTCTGCTAGTAACTAGTTAGCAACTCTCTTGTTTCTATGTACACATTTCTGTCTGCTAGTAACTAGTTAGCAAGCCTCTTGTTTCTATGTGCACATTTCTGTCTGCTAGTTAGCAACTCTCTTGTTTCTATGTGCACATTTCTGTCTGCTAGTAACTAGTTAGCAAACCTCTTGTTTCTATGTGCACATTTCTGTCTGCTAGTTAGCAACTCTCTTGTTTCTATGTGCACATTTCTGTCTGCTAGTAACTAGTTAGCAAACCTCTTGTTTCTATGTGCACATTTCTGTCTGCTAGTTAGCAACTCTCTTGTTTCTATGTGCACATTTCTGTCTGCTAGTAACTAGTTAGCAACTCTCTTGTTTCTATGTGCCAATTCTTATCACTTCTAATTCAGATGGGCAACATAAAATTTTTATTCCATTCAATATTTTGAAATATGGTAATTTGGAAATATTTGGCAGTTATTCATACCCCGTATAATCTAGAAAATCAGATACAATTCTCTTGTCAAAGTTTTCTGAAAACTTGTCCTAAAAAATCCAGCCTAACCCGCAATGAAAGATGAATCACCATATTCCACATCTAACTGTTCACAATGCCGCGCAATCAAAACAACGCTAGACACCAGTGACCCAACACGGCGTTATTGCCAAAACTAAGATAAGAGACTAAGCCCTATGGAGCTAAGGCTAGTGCTTTTTTCCCCCAGTCAGTTTAATCCGGGATAAACTTCATGTGCATTCAGTGTTAGCGTGTGTTTTAGGCGGAGGAGTCAGGATAATCTCTAGATCAGTGAAGGCCATATTTGTAGGCCAGTGACTACTGAAGTAAATTAAGCGTTTGAACTTCTTGTTTTGTTTAAAATTCGCCTTATTATTACATATTTATAGAGCGAAAGCCGATTTCTTTTAATCGCGAGTAGGATTGGCGTTTTCCATATTGAATGACACCCTGAAATGACAACTTTGTTTTAAGATTTGCATGAGTTTTCAGAAGATTTTAATAATTTCAGGAGATTTTCATTTTCATTTTCTTATATTTTATCATTTCAGGAGAATTTCAGGAACCCTTTCATAAGTTAAAATAGTTTAATAATTTACACCTAGAATTCGCATCGCGCGGGGCCTATGAAAGTGCGGGGCCCACTGCAACCGCAAAGGTTGCAGTGGCCTAAAACCGGCCCTGTGCATATATATATATATATATATATATATATATATATATATATATATATATAACGAAATGATTACTTAGCAATAATTAATTGAATAATTGGTAAAAGTTTTTATTCATTCATGTTCTATTATTATTCTATAATTAGGTACACTAAATAATTGTTTAAAGTATCAACTCTGGCGGAGAATGGGTGTGGGAGAAATAGCAGTAGCAATTATTAAAGGGGACTAAACCCAACTAATTTAGCATTATCTGTGAATACTGAAGGATTCATTGTCCCAAACCGCTCTGTACACACACCCGTTTGTAGTAGAACAACGTAAGTCCACTACCGGCCTGGCCATGGACTGTTGACCCCAACTGTCTTCTCACCCGCCATCGTGGCCTTAAGTAAGTAAGTAGGTCTGTCTATCTCTGGTCTGCCTATCTAGTCTGTTTATCTCTGGTCTGCCTATTTCTGGTTGTGCCTATCTCTGGTCTATCTCTAGTCTGTTTATCTCTGGTTTATCTATCTCTGGTCTGTCTATTTCAGGTTTGCCTATTTCTAGTGTATCTCTAGTCTGTCTATCTCTGGTCTGTCTATCTCTGGTCTGTTTATCTCTTGTCTGTCTATCTCTACTCTGTCTATCTCTGGTCTGTCTATCTCTTGTCTGTCTATCTCTAGTCTGTTTATCTCTTGTCTGTTTATCTCTGGTCTGTCTATTTCTGGTTGTGTCTATCTCTGGTCTATTTCTGGTTGTGTCTATCTCTGGTCTATCTCTAGTCTGTATCTCTGGTCTATCTCTAGTCTGTATCTCTGGTCTGTCTAACTCTGGTCTATCTCTAGTCTGTTTATCTCTGGTCTGTCTATCTCTGGTCTGTCTATCTTTGGTATCTAGTTAGGTTTAAGGCGAGTTGATAGAAATTGTTCTACTATAGCTTGTTTTCTTTTCCGCCTCCATCATGCCACAGAGTTTACGAACATGGCGATGTTTTACATGTTTCAAATGTTCCTTCAGAATTCTAGATTATTACATCATAGCCCAAACCACCCTCAAGACGACGGGGATGGCGGCGGGCAGTGCTCGAACCCGGCACCATCGAAATGACAATCCAGAGCGCATACCACACGACCATGAAGTTTATCCTTTGTTTATCTTCAGAGCCCTAGTATAAGCTAGACCCTTGATATTCCAGTTTTGATCAGGGTCATTGATGGCTTACATCCAGTTTTGGCAATAACTCTGTGTTGGGGTCACTGGTGTCTAGCGTTGTTTTGATTGCGGGGCGGCATGTCCTGATTGCGGGGCGGCATGTCCTGATACTCAAACTATCGAAATCTTATCTTATCTTATATAATACAGACGTTACTTCAAAAAAGGAGATGATTACGTCCTACGCGTCTTGCATTTAGTCATGCATATTAACCAATGACTGAAATTCTTCCAAGTCACTGTTTTGCTGGTTAGCTCAGGCAACCCATTCCATGCTCTAATAGCACTAGGGAAAAAGGAGTATTTGTACAAATTTGTCCTAGCATATGGAACTAGGAATGTACCTTTATCTTTGTGTCTTTCAGAGTATTTTATTAAATTTTGTTTTTGTATTTGAAGATTAAGGTTCAGTGTTTTATGTATAATTGCTACTTTACTTTTGAGTCTTCTGTCCCGAAGGCTTTCTAAATTTAGTGATTTTACTAAAGGTGTTACTCTAGTCAAATGTGAATATTCGTTTGTTATGAATCTCACTGCTCTATCTGCGATGTTATTATACAAGATGTTTTAAAGACTATCTGTTTGTGTAGTGCATGATTGTTTGATCAGTGCTAGCTTCACCTCGTGACTTTATTCAACCTTTTCACCTCATCGAATTGTTCCATTTTTATCGCAAATGTTATAGCAACAGGGATCCTGGCATTAAACTTTTATTAAATTCTTAATTTACACTGCACAGTCTGGCTCTGTCCGGTCCTTGTATTTGATTAAAAATGGAATATAATGGCTTATAATTGTAATTTGAAATATATACCTTGTGGAACCATCAGGGGTAGTTTTGCTTATCGGTGTATTCGAGTAATTATGTGCAATTATCAAATAAATTGTAGTATAAACTCACCAATGCTTTCCTATTAGCAATCGCATTAATTGTTTTTATATTTGTATTGAACAACTGTAACTTGTATTTTTATTTGTGCGACCTATTTCCTGTTAGGTATTTACATGCTTCATTACTAACTGTAACACGTTTATTTGGACCATACTGTATGGGTGTACAGCAGTGTTGCTCAAACATTTATCTATAGCGTCCCAGCAAAGGAAAGCAAATCTCGTTTGTTCCCCCACTCCCTTTTAGCCAGCTGGTCCCTTATTGGAGTCCGGGAGGGTTTTAATGATGCAATTTAAAAGAAAGAAAGTTACATAGAAATAAATAGGACCTGCGCCCCCTTTAGGTGGACGCGCCACCCAGTTTGAGTATGTCATGCTTTAGAGCAGACGTCAGAGAGGTATGAAGAGCAGATGTGATTGTTTGATCCTATACGAATGAGTCGAAACTCTAGAGAAGTTATTTTAAATTGTAGATCGTATACATAGGTTTTGGAAGAATTGTGATTGTGTTGGGGCTCTGCGATCACCAGATCTATTTATGACTTGCTTTGAGAACAGGCAAAGTACTTCTGAAATAATACATAACTAGTAAAAAAAAAAAAGGTAAAGTACTGATAAAAACAGTTAAATTACTTTGAAATAACATAGTACTGATAAAAAAAAACAGACAAAAAAATAGGAAAAGTACTTATGAAATAGAAGACAAAGTACTTATAAAACAGACAAAGTACTGCTTAAACAAAACTGCAAAGTACTGCTAAAACAGAAGGGGAAGTACTGCTGAAATAAAAGGCAAAGTACTAATAAAAACTGGCAAAGTACTGCTGAAATAACAGGCAAAGTACTGCTGAAAAAACAAGGCAAAGTACGAATGGTTACACCGACATATACGGGCTGATTTATTTCTCTTTATTCATATATTTATGATTTTGAAAGTGTTTATGCCGGCGAATCTGCTGTCTAAACCTGTCTGTAATTAAACTCACTGCTTAATGAAGTTGTCGGCCTTGCCCCCCCCCCCCCAGGCCGTCTGTTTTCTGGGACGTGTACACTGTACAGATCTTTGTTTATCTGACGATGTCTTGATTCTAAATGAATAGAGATGAAAGATGGAAGCCAGATAGCATCTCCCCCCCCCCCCCCTTCCCACAAAGCAAACACAGCCGTTTAGTTGGGCACCGACTTGAAAACGAGGGTTAATTTCGACCCAGAGTTCTACCCTGCAGTAAGTTGTAACCTTCCAGCCTAAAACCTGTTAACATTAGATAGGGATCACAAGAGGCGATGTTCTGTGTTTTTTTTGTTTTTTTGTTGTTGTAAAATCTATGGGGAAAACAAAAAAAACGTTACCAACTTAAAACGAACGTGTTTATGAGAAACTTTTATATGGCAGTTTGACATTTTAGAGATTGTCTTAGAAATATACACACAAAAAGATTGATTTTTAGAATATGAAGACGAATTTACAGAAACTATTTGATCATTCTTGTCAGTACAGAGAAACAATGAACATCAGCGTTGTTGGTCAGTTTAAAATCCTGATCATTACTTTTCTAAACCAGCGGTTCTAAGTCAAACTATAAATGCGCGAAGTACGCTACGTAATAATCTTTTTGTTTTTTTTAAAGGGAACATCTGTTATTTACAGTGTAAATCAGCGGTTCTAAAACAGTTTCAGTGGGTCTAAAACTTAAGTTCTAAATCAGAGGTTTTAACCGATGGCTCTAAATCTTAAATCTCAATCTTAAGTTGTAAATCAGAGGCTCCAAACGAATGGTTCTAAATCATATATTGTAATTCAACATTTCTAAGCCAATGGATTTAAATCTTGAGTTGTAGAAAGAAGTTCAGAAACGATGGTTGTAAATGAAAGGTTTCAATCATATTTTCTCAATCATCTGTTGTAAATCAGAGGATCAGAATTAGTTTTCTTAATGAAAAGTTGTAAATCTTATCTTATCTTATATAATACAGACGTTACTTCAAAAAAGAAGATGATTACGTCCTACGCGTCATGCATATTAATCAATGGCTTAAATTCTGCCAAGTCACTGGTTTTCCTAGCTAGCTCAGGCAACCCATTCCATGCTCTAATAGCACTAGGGAAGAAGGAGTATTTGTACAAATTTGTCCTAGCATATGGGACGAGGAATGTGCCTTTATCTTTGTGTCTTTCAGAGTATTTTATTAAATTTTGTTTTTGTATTTGAAGATTTGAAGATGGTTCAGTGTCTTATGTATAATTGCTACTTTACTTTTGAGTATTCTGTCCTGAACGCTTTCTAAATTTAGTGATTTTACTATAGGTGTTACTCTAGTCATATGTGAATATTCGTTTGTTATGAATCTCACTGCTCTAATTTGTGTCTGTTCCAGTTTCTTAATGTTTTCTTGAGTTCTAGGATTTTACATGTGATGCTGGTAAGTGATACTGGTCTGTAGTTTCCTGGGTCGAGATTTTTCTCCTTTTTTAAATAGGGGAGTGACATTAGCTTCTTTCCAGTCCTTTGGTACTCTGCCCTGGTTAATTGAAGCCTGAAAGAGTATTTTGAACACTGGGGCTAGCTCATTGCTTAGTTCTTTGAGTAATCTAGCTGGAATACCATCATGTCCAGACGCTTTATTTGGTTTGGTGTTGGCTAATAGTTTTTTAATTCCATTTTCTTGTACTACTATATCTTCTATGTTGTCTACTTGGTTCAAATTCAGTAATATGTCTTTGTCTCCTGGGGCTGAGATCAGAGATTGTGAGCCAGTGGCTCGAAACACTACATTGTAAATCGGCGGTTCTGAATCCTTGGTGACAGATCTGCGGTTTTGAATTAAACGTTCTCCAACATTGTGCTGACCCTTGATCCCCCTCTCCATCAAAAGACGTTACCAGCCCCCAAAGTTTTGAGATCCACTTTCCTTTCGTTGTGTTTCCTTTGTTGTGTGCATTGAAGAAACGTCATGCCTCTGTGGGTTTTGGTTTATAGTTTCTGATCAAATTACCTGCATATTGTTTTGGACCACACATTCCATGACAAGCTAGTGTATTGATTTTTGATGTCGACTCTTTTTTTAAATATGTTTTGAAATTGATCACGTGAACGTGAAATGTAAGACTTACTGTAAATATCGCGTTGAATCAATCTAGTTTTGTGGGAAAATATCTTGACATAAGAAATTCTTATATATTCATTTAGACTTTTTTTTTCTTTCATTCAGTCTTTCTTTCAGCCCGTCTTTCATTCAGTCTGTTTTTCAGTTTATCTTTGTTTCAATCTTTCAGTTTATCTTTGTTTCAATCTGTCTTTCAGTTTATCTTTGTTTCAGTCTGTCTTTCAGTTTATCTTTGTTTCAGTCTGTCTTTCAGTTTATCTTTGTTTCAGTCTGTCTTTCAGTTTATCTTTGTTTCAGTCTGTCTTTCAGTTTATCTTTGTTTCAATCTGTCTTTCAGTTTATCTTTGTTTCAGTCTGCCTTTCAGTTTATCTTTGTTTCAGTCTGTCTTTCATTCTGTATTTCTTTCAGTCTTTCTTTCCTATTGGTATAGAATTATGTTTTATTTACGGTTTTGTTTCCCTTGTTACATTTCTTCCTTTGCTTTCTTTTCTTTTTTCCCTGATGTAGTTCCTCATTTATTTTCAATTTCCTTCCTTCTTTCTCTCTTCCTTCTTTCTTTAAATTTCTATCTTCTTTCCTTTATTTCCACGTATTGCTTTATTTACTTTGGAACTCTTTGACGACCTTCACCTTGATGGCATCAAGATGCATCTGTACCTGAAGACAACTGTCGAATTTATTCTGTATCACAAAAACGAAAACAGAGTTCGTTGAGATCATGACGTGGGTGGGTGGGCCTGTTTCAGCTTGGTAAGCCCAGCGGTTCTTAACTCGTCATCCTTCAGTTGTCTACTAAATAATTATTGTATATAAATTGCTCTAGTATATTGACTGCGAAGTTCTTCTACAACATAGTCTGTGTTAATTCAGAGGTACTTCTAAACTATGTCATTTTATATTTTTCAAACATAATTAGATGTAATATATATGTAATATATATATATATATATATTCTAGACAGTGCCAGAGTTGAGTACGTCGAGGCTCTGGGCAGGATTTTTGTGGACACCCCCCCACACCTTTTTTAAGATTCAATATTAATTCACTTAATATATTTAATACTCTAAAAGAATGTCATGCTTGTGAATAAAGAACTAGATTTCTTGATCATTTAATCTTACTAATTTTTCTTTTTATTTTATACAAAATGCTTATTTTGTTCAAAATTATATATTTTTGAAATGCGAATCCCCCCCCCCCTTTCTTTTTTTAAAAGTGTGAAGACCTGGGCGGCCTTATAGTGTTAACTGGTGTAGATCCGGGGCCTCATTCTACGCTCGGCCCTAGCTTACTTTGTCCGCTGCGTTTGTAGTTCGTCGCCCAGTTTACCAAATGCCTTTCCTTGTTGCAACAAATGTTGTGAAGCCTATGGTTCTACGGTCTGTCTGCAACATTAGGTAGGTCCACATGGAACCCTTGACGAAGTAAGTTTATTTGAGGATATAAAATCAATCTGCCATCATCGTCTATCCGACCCAACTGAATACTAATGAGCCTCGCTTACTGATTAGCATTTAATACACGCACACATACAATACCGTACACATATACTGGAAGTTAGCATTCACCTGACGACACAATATAATTTTGGGAATTTCGTGATAGAAATCAAAGGATTCCAACAAAATGTTTTTAACAACTTTTTTTTTTTGGTTACGATATAATCAATTTTATGGCGAGTCTTCCTACAGCTGTTCGACAATCACAGTCTTTTCTGTACAAGTAAAATATGGCGTCATCTCTGATTGCCATCATTCTGTAATCTCTAACCAAAAATCGTTCTCCTCATCAATTTCTGTCTAAAGATAAGTATTTCGGTTCGAGAGTAAGGCATTGGCTTCGATTAAGACGATTAGGGATGAGAGCAGAATTTCCCGTGACCAGTTGCGACCTGATTATTTTCCCACCTCTGATGCAGCCATTGTGTGTGTGAGTGAGGTAAATTTAGTTTCGGATGTGTGTTCACGGTTCACCTACAGACTGGCCAGAGACCAGACAACGGGTAGGAATGTTGGAACACTTAATGCACTTGCAGTGCGACTCGATACCTGTGGGTCTGGTCACAAAATTTATTAGCGGCTAGATGTAGTTCGTATCCTATAAAGGGAAGTGATTTGTGACAAACTTGATACTGTTTCCTAAAGGAAGGCCTTTCATGGAAATCTTGGGGAGAGCATAGACACTTATATGTCTATGGGTGAGCGTTTTCTAACTGGCCAGAGTTTTTTGTTTACACGCGTTACTTAGGAGATTGTGCTTCTGTTTAGCTGTTTGAAACTCATCCATAATCAAGAATGGTTTATAGGAGGAATGCGTTTGCACGCGATAAAACATTTTGTGGTGGTCCATTGAGACCGAAAATGTCTGAATAAACGAGTACACTCATACAACACTAAACCTTAACTTACAAATACAAAAACTTAACCAAATAAAATACACCAAGAAGGCGATGACTATTTCATCTGAAATGCTAGGACACATTTATCATTTTCTTCTTCTTCTTTCTCATTTTACATGAGGGAGGGTTCAGATCAGTAATCCTATATCTGAGATGAACTGCGCAGTGGTTTCCAGATCAGACATTTCTCCGTATAGTTTTTGTTCTATACGAAGGTTTTGGGGCCAGAGTCTTGTTCGGGCCTCTTGATATAGTATACAGCTTTGAAGGACATGGTCAGCGTTCTCTGGTGATGCTCCACAAGGGCGGGTTAAACTATTAACCGTTCACTAAACCTTAACTTACAATTACAAAAAACGTAACATAATAAACTACTCGAAGTAGGCAATGAATATTTCATCTGAAATTCTATGACACATTTATCTAAGTATTCTTCTTTCCGAGTACCGTTAGAGCATGGAACAAGTTGCCTGAATCAGACAGGAAAAAACCCATTGACTATTGATTTATCAATCGCTAATTAATAAGATAAGTCAACACTTGGATACTCGTAGGACGTTATATTATCTTAGTTTACTAGGAACGTGTGTAGCTTACAAGATAAGCAGGAATACATTAAGGAACTTATAATAAAGGTAATTTGTTTCTCTCTATGCTCCCTCCACTGTTCAGGGACTGTCAAGTATCTTCAACTGGTCAGCTGACTGTTTGTGTGTCTGTGTGCGCGTGATCGCTGATTGAAAAACATCAGCTTTAAGCTTCAAGCTCCTGGGACTGGAAGGCCTTGATTATAATGAAGCCTGCGACTGATGGTGTTTAAAGTGGGTTACTAATTGAAGCGTGTTTTCAGCTCATTGCCGAAGTCTGTTTATGACCTGGTAACGTTGTCCTGGGTTATACCAATGGCTTTGAGCGCGATGGTGTCTGTATAGCAGACAAAAACACTCCCTGGCTGCCTGGTCACGTGATCTCCTGACGTCCTGCACGAGGTTCAGGCTAGGACGTAATAATCGTCATTCATGAAGGAACGTCCGACACTCATTCAACAAACGCAATTAAAAATGAATATAAACTGTTGAATTTGTTGTCAATAATTTTCTATTTCTTCTAGGTTCTAGCTTAGCGATTCCCAAAATGGTCTATATAGACCTCCAGTGGGTCTGGGAGAGAAAAAAGGTTGGGCACCGCTGTTCTAGCTTGAATGCCGTAGCTCCGATTTTCTCTCTCGAAGTGAATGACCCTTGCCTAAACACTTAGTAGATTCTTTAAGATTTTGGTTTCGTCTCATGGCCAGAAGAAAAGTTACTCTATGCGCCCCCCCCCCAAGGGGAATAGCCGCTATTTGTTTTGTGTCTGTTCGTCCGTCCGCCTGTTACGTAAACTAGAAAAGATATTGAAAATCCGACTTCATGATATTTTAGACCTTTCAAAGTTCTGATGCAACGGCTACTTTTTCTTTTCTGAAAGCGAAAAATTTAATTTTTACAATCAGTTATTTTTTCATAAAAATACACCATTTTTACAACTATTCACTATTAATAGTAAGAAATATGTGAGACTATTTAGTAAGTGAGAACTCTATTTACCATATTTTTTGTTACACATTTATGGAAACGGTTTTAGATTTTTTTGTCAAAAAATGGGCACACATTTAAGTAAAGGGAAAATTTATTTTTTTTTTAGGAAAAGTTATTTTTGTTGAAGCTTTGAATGAGAGATCGGCCCTTTACAAAAAATTAGATCAATTAGACAATCATTCGATAGCATCAGTTAGGCAAGGTTCATATTTAACTTCACCTTCACCTATCCCTTAGTCTGTTAGACCATTGGGGCACTACACAAGATCTTTCTATCGTCTTTCTCCATTCCTCTCTGTCTTTTGCCTTTGATAGAATTTCTTCGATTCTTTGATGTCGTCTTTCAATCGCTTTCTCTGTCTTCCTCTTCATCTTCTTCCTGGTACTGTTACCTGAAGGAAGGTCTTTGCAAGCTCTGAGGACCTTCTGATGTGGCCATAGAGCTTGAGTTTGTTATTTTACAGCGGTTAGCAGGTCGTCGTGGGGTCCAATTGCTGTATTGATCATGTTTCTAATCTCTTCATTCGTGATGCGGTCTTGGTAATTTACACCTAGGATCTAACTATATTTTCATAACTATCAGCTCATCGAATACATATGAATATTATCAATATAATAATAATAACTTTAATAAATCTCCGTCTCCTGTGGTATCAAGTCTTTAGTCGAACTAACAATACAACAGCACGTCTCATCTTTTCGTATCGACGGAGATAGGGTTGTAGTTGTTGATAGTTTGTAGTTCATAGTTTCTGATATTCTTTCTGAAATAACGAAACCTGCCTTATTACCTGCCTGAACGGGCCACTTCGGGGGCCGATTTTGAGTTTGTGTTTCCACACAAACTTTCTTTGTAACCTGGTTTTAAAAATCAGTTTGTAAGATGGAAAAGCTGTTTTTAAGTTGGCTCAAAATACTTATTAATAAGTAGAAAATATAGTATTTGTCTATCGTGACCCGCAAATGAAAATTATCAATTATATCTAGAAACCTTTCGAGAAAAAAAATGATATATAATGACGCCGCCTGACGAATTATTGTTGAAAAAAATTTTTTTATGAAGACCCATTCTCTTTTACAACAAGGGGCTCTTTATAAAGGCTGCCTGGTCGTGTGGTATGCGCTCTGGGTTGTCTATCGATGGTCTGAAAGGTCCAGTGTTTCGGGAGGCTTGAGTTAGGCTATCTGTCCACCCAACTCTAATGGGCACCTGACTTTAAGTTTCGGAAAGTAAAGGCGGTTGGTCGTTGTGCTGTCCACATAACACCCTGCTCGTTAACCGTTGGCTTAAGAAGCAGGTGACCTTAACATAATCTGGCCCGTAGATCGCAAGGTCTGAAAGGGAAACTTTACTTTTTGGAGGCTGAGTGGTAAAGCGCTTTGCTTCCGAACCGGGGGTCCCGGGTTCGAATCCTAGTGAGGCCTGCCTATTTTAATTTCGGGATCTTTGGGCGCTTCTGAGTCCACCCAGATCTAATGTTTACCCGACATTAGTTGGGTAAAAGAAAAGGCGGCTAGTCGTTGTCCTGGCCACCTGACACCCTCGCTAACCGTAGGCCACAGAAACAGATGACCTTTACATCATCATCTATAGACCACAAGGTCTGAAAGAGGAACTTTACTTTTTTTTTTTAATGATTATCTTTAAATCTGAAGAAACTCCAGAAACACAAAACAAAATAATTTTTTTTTGGTACATTTAAATTCATCACCATCATCATCATTATCATCATGTTATTATCATGTTCCTTGATTTTCATCGTAATGGTGCTGTGAAAGTTCGCGTAACTAAATGACTCCACTTTTCCCGGTCAGCAGCTGTGCTTAGCAGGATATCAAGAGAGAGGCCGGTTCATTCGTTAAAGTTGTCCAGCCAGATTTTCTTTGGACGACCCTCTCTTTCTGCTTCCTCCACTGTCACTTGTAGGATGACTTCTGATAGTGTCATGTCTTACAATAGGACCGAACCAGTTCAGGTTTAGTCTATTCACAGTATTGAAGAGTTCCTCCTTTTTTTGCCGGCCCAGGATTTTGACTTTTGACAAACTCATTTGTGTGTTCTTTAAAGTAACAGCGCTTCAATGTACGTACTACTACACAATAGACTTAACGTCTTTAAGTCTCTTGTCACACTCTAGTGAAATTAATACATGTTACCTAAACTGTCAGCCCAGCTACACATTTTATATATTTAACACACAAAAGCCCACACATATATGTGTCCATATGTCTATTGGAAAATGTAAGCCTTAAATGTACATTACTTATGGGACAGGCACATGGTTCTATGTTATCATAGAAACAACAAAATTTAACTTAGTTACGATATAGACTAGACTGATCCGTTTTACCAGGAAAGCTACGTGATTTGTTTCTTAACTTTCCAAAGCTCTAAATAGACTTTTTTTTTTTTGTAATTTACCTGTCTACAAGAATATGTCTCCAGATCTGCATTCCATTGTGTTCCGTGAAGAAACTTTTTTTTTAGGCTGTTAAAAAAAATCAAAAAACATTTGTTTAAATTTGTTATAAAATAAAGAACCTTGTTTTAACCTGTTATAAAGTCAAGAACTTTGTTTTAATCTGTTATAAAGTCAAGAACTTTGTTTGAATCTGTTATAAAATATATAGAGAACTTTGTTTTAGTCTGTTATAAAATTGAGAACCTTGTTTTAATGTTATATAATCAAGAACCTAGTTTTAGTCTGTTATTAAATCAAGAACCTTGTTTTAGCCTGTTATAAAATCAAAAATCATGTTTTAGTATATTATAAAATCAAGAACCTAGTTTTAGTCTGTTATTAAATCAAGAACCTTGTTTTAGCCTGTTATAAAATCAAGAATCATGTTTTAGTATATTATAAAATCAAGAACCTAGTTTTAGTCTGTTATAAAATCAAGAACCTTGTTTTAGCCTGTTATAAAATCAAGAACCTAGTTTAGTCTGTTATTAAATCAAGAACCATGTTTTAGCCTGTTATAAAATCAAGAATTATGTTTTAGTATATTATAAAATCAAGACCCCTAGTTTTAGTCTGTTATAAAATCAAGAACCTTGTTTTAGCCTGTTATAAAATCAAGAACCTTGTTTTAGCCTGTTATAAAATCAAGAACCTAGTTTTAGTCTGTTATTAAATCAAGAACCTTGTTTTAGCCTGTTATAAAATCAAGAACCTTGTTTTAGCCTGTTATAAAATCAAGAACCTTGTTTTAGTCTGTTATAAAATCAAGAACCTTGTTTTAGTCTGTTATAAAATCAAGAACCATGTTTTAGTATATTATAAAATCAAGAACCTTGTTTTAGTATATTATAAAATCAAGAACCTTGTTTTAGTCTGTAATAAAATCAAGAACCTAGTTTTAGTCTGTTATAAAATCAAGAACCTAGTTTTAGCCTGTTATAAAATCATGTACCATGTTTTAGTATATTATAAAATCAAAAACCTAGCTTTAGTCTGTTATAAAATCAAGAACCTAGTTTTAGCCTGTTATAAAATCAAGAATCTAGTTTTAGTCTGTTATAAAATCAAGAACCTTGTTTTAATCTATTATACCCAAAGAAATATCAATAAGACAGTCATATCTAAAAAAAAAAGTTTCAAACTTTCAAACCTTGCAATCTATAGAGCAGATGATTTAAAGGTCATCTGTTCTGTGGCCAAGGACTAACGAATTTGTAATATGGCCAACACTCATTTACTTTTCCCCATTGGAGCTGGGTGGACTCAGATTCGCCCTAAAGATCCCGGATTTCTAGATTTTCATATATGTCTGCAGATTTGGCTGAACAAATGCTCCTAGTAATGAATAATCCCCAATTATCCTTAAATAAGAATGCGAGGCTAAAGCTATGATGGTGCTTCTAATATGAGTGGATAGTCCAGTAGCCTTCGGGCAGTGTTTCATCAAAACAAGCCTCTCGCGCATTACGTTCACTGTGCTAAACGTTAAGAAACAGATGAACTGGTTTCTGACTTTGCTACTTAGAAGGCCTGAAAAACCTTTAGTAAATAAATGTTTGATCCATTTACTTTTAATCAATGGACATAGAACTAGATAATAGTTTTATCTACGTTAAACAGTTTTTACACCTACAAGTATTTTCTTAATGTACATCTGTGTAATGGGAATGGACAGACGTAGACGGCGAAAAGAAAATCGAAATCGACAACCGGCTGACGGGAAACACTGCATTCCTCATTAACCTTCGGACTCGAAGACAAGCCTTCGTTTTATTATAATGGAATGGGCATTAGAACTCACAAAACGTTTGTCTTTCCGTTTGAAACACCTTTTAGTCGTTTAATTCTGTTAAGAAACTGTACAAACATTGACTTTTAAGTCCTAACTGAATCGACCTTTAAGACATTACGACTTGTGGAGAGTCCTAAGTGAATCTAACGTAATGGTATTATTACTTATAAAAATAAAAGCTTCTCTAATTGCATTGCACTGTCTTTTGGTCACTGAACCGATACATTCAGATTACTCACTATTATTTTGTCACATACTATATTCGTCTTATTGTGGTGTCCTGTAAGTTTCACAAAACTGTTTTATTTTCACCCAAATATGGAACCCACTATAGTCTATAGTTTGTGAATGCAAAATCACTTTTGTTTTGTTATTAAAGATAATTTTAATTTGATAAGAAGTAGCTTACAAGGCCAACGAAGTATACTTTTAAATATGTGTAGATAACTTGAGACAAAGTGCATTCTTAGTTTAGGAAACAAAAGTAAACGCTTTCGGTAAATAATGCAGCCGTAATTAGATAACCAATCTACAAACGTAGCTTGAGAAGAAATCGATGGTTTTTGTTGATGTGTGTTTAATATAGGTTGCACCACTCGGTGTTTGGGAGTAACATCCCTTGTAACTGTTGTTATCAACCAAGATGGCGTAAGATTAAACAGCTGATTTGTTGTCTATACTGTCTATAGCTTATACCTGGAGTTTTGTTCTATTCATTCATGTTAATCAACATTTAATTATTTGTTGAAGACAGTTGAAGTTTGATTATTGGGATAAAATGAATAAACATATACTTTAACTAAATTCAATCATATTATAAATATAATCTGCGTAAAAAAAGTCGATTCTACGTCATCAGTCTAAGAGAAGTCACGTGCGATAAGTGTTTTTCCACTGTAGGCTGGTACTGTCATGAATACCAACCGTTCACTTTAAAGCTTTCGCGAATTTCGGGGTCATTTTAATTACAGACTTACCCTTCAACTCTGGAAGTTCCAGATCATAACGCTAAACTCATGTAGATCTAGTGAGGGCGTGGGCATATGACACCTTCATTAACTGTCGGTCATAGAAACAGATTTATGTCTACCATTTCAACTGATGTTTGCTGGATTAGTCAGTTGAGAGAGAGAGAGAAGGTATTTAAACTCAATTATCAGTTTTTGAAAATAAAAAGATGGCTCAGATAACAGATAAAAAGTTATCTTGCATGAAGAACTTTACCTTTAGATTTCTGACGTAATCAAATGGTCTTTATCAAATTATTATTGTTCCACTAATTTAGTTTAGCTTAATTGCATTGGAACTGAGATGCCACAGAAGGACCCCAGGTATCACTTACAAAGACCGCATAAGAAAGATACTATACACAGGATCACGATGACCTGCTAAGTACTACAAAAAAAAAAAAAAAAAACACAAACAAACAAAAAAAAACCCACCAGAAACTTAAACTCTAAGGCCATATCACAAGATCCTCAGGGTTCGTAAAGATCATCCTTCAGTGAACAGAACAAGGAAAAAGAAGGAGAGCCAGACAGAGCAAGCGATGAGAGGATAACATCAAAGAATGGTAAAGCCTGTCATTGAAAGAAATACTACCCAAGACGAAAGACAGAGAGGAATGGAGAAAGACGGTCAACAGATATTGTGTGGTGCCCCAAATTGTTCAACAAACTAAGGAATAGGTGAATGTCAGAATATTACGTTAATACTTTAAACATTTTACAAAGAAATAAAAAAAATCAATACAAAACAACTACAAACTAAAGACATGCGCAGTTGAAGAAAATAATTGACTTCCTATTTGTTTAATTCTGACCGACAGCTCGAAGGGACTCCTACGAGTTTCGTAACTGGACGAGACCTCACTTGAAATGAGACACAGCGAAGAGTGTCAAGAGATGTTCAATTATTGCTCATCCGAGTAGACGCCAAACACACAACTCTCTGTCTAAAGTGACCTTTTTGTTTCTGTTGCCTTGCACCTTCCGGCTAGTTCTGGAAAGAACATTACGAAAGACAGTAATCAATGAATAGAGTTAAGAAATTGTGCTTTGGATCTAGATCTATATTGTTGAAGCATGGTTTCGACAAATATAATAGACGTCTATCTGGATGGCGAAGTGTTTCTCAGTAAATTGCGTCTAATTCTGTGCTGAAACATGAATTTTGTGCACATGTGAACAACTGCTTTGTTTTCACGAGGATAAATTGTTCAAAAAAAATAAAATTGTTGGATTGGCTTTTCACTCTGGAGCGTTTAAAAAGAAATTCGAAGACAAAAATGCCATGGCGTTGTCAAGTAATGTAGGTAATACATTTAAAATTTAACTTTTATGTTTAAACATTTGCGCCGATTCAATTGTGAACGCATCAACAAAAACATAAAGCATTGCATTTCCAGGGATTTCTTTGGCTTCCCTGTTTCATCGTTTGGCATGTGAAGACAATTATGATGCATGTGTCCGTACATGTGTCTACGGCAGAGAACAATAGCCATGATGTCTATCGTCGGAAAATAGGGCAACCAAACTATGAACAATTTCTGAGGTAGCATTTTACTTGTCGCGAGAGACCATACAATTTGCTTTCTTTCTTTTTGACGATGTAAAATGAACACAAATAAAATTCTTACGGACTAGTTACAAGCATATGTACACATGAAGACCACAACCGATACAGCAGATCATTTTCTTAACAAACGCGTGTATAATACAGACGTCCCTTGGAAGAATAAGATAAGCACATGCTGCATTATAAAGTCCAGTTGAAATAAAGTCCAATAAAAGAAAAGGGGAGAGAGAGAGAGAGAGGCTGGTACTGAAGTATTAGACACACTCAGGACACACATTCAAGACACACTTTCAAGACACACTTTCAAGACACACTTTCAAGACACACTTTCAAGACACACTTTCAAGACACTCATTCAACACACACTTTCAAGACACACATTCAAGACAAACATTCAAGACAAACATTCAAGACAAACATTTAAGACACACAAAAAGCTCAAGTATATCTGCAAGGGCTTGATCATCCTAAAAATCATCTTCTTGGACTTTCCACTTCCGCCCCGCAGCCCCTACAGACACCCACATACACACACTCAAATACACACAAACCCACATACACACACTCAAATACACACACCCACATACACCCACTCAAATACACACACATACACCCACATACACACACACACACTCAAATACACCCACTCAAATACACACACACACACATATACACACTCCCAACCTGGTAAGAGACGTTGAAGTATGATGATGCAATAGCGATGAAATATTGCACCATCGTCATAGCATCATTTTCTCAACTGCATTTCGAGATTTATCCTACTAGAGCCTCGCCTCTGTATTCGGATCTAGATCTAGATTATCCAAGCGAAATCCGCGCGGAATTAACAGCTCTGTGGGAATAGCTGCCAGGTCGTGTGGTAAGCTCACTGGACACTCGTCTCAATGGTCCGAAGTTTCAAACGCTGCCCGCCGCCATTCGTCTTTCGGGGATTTTTGGGCCAGGATGTAATAATCTTCGATTCTGAAGGAACACCCGAAACACGTGGAACAACACGGCACAGAGTTGGCAGCATTGCGGGGTCAAGCGCAACACGCACGTAATGTAACCATTATAGTCTTCACTAATCATGTTCGCCGGATGGAGGACAAACGCATCCCGAAAGTCATCCTCTATGGACAACTCGCGACTGGCTCAAGAAAAACTGGTCGCCCCCCCCACCTCCGTTACATAGATGTAATAAAACGGGACCTCAAATCAGTGAACATCAATACTGACTATTGGGAAGACATAGCTCTAGACCGCACCAGATGGAGAGAGACAGTGACCAAGAAAGCTATGGATAGCGAAAGAACATGGTCCTCAGTCCTGGAAGAAAAACGGACAATGCGAAAAATGGCCAGCTCCTCTACCACTGAAGCAATAGCCACCTTAACCTGCGATATTTGTGGACGGGGGTGTCTCTCTAAAATAGGGCTCCACAGCTACAAGAAGAAGTGTGCGAGATGAACCATAGTCGTTCTACGACTGAAGGAGGCCAATGAATAGTCTTCACAAATCACCTTAACATTATTTGCAAGCTTATAGGATCATTTTATTTTTCTGCTCAATGTTTTGAATGTGCCTTTTTATTGTGAACCGCGACCGTCGATCGGAAAAAAAGAAACATTATTTGTCTCTCATTATCTTATCCCTTGTAGTCCAATACTGGTAGCAGTGTTTCCCAAACTGTGTTCAGCGGAACCCTTGTGTTCCGCGAGGCCTGAATGGGTGTTGCATGAACTACTGGAATAATTAAGTAGTAAGCCACCAAGTGAATTAATCTCTCAAACAGAAAAAAAAAGCAAAATGTTCAGCTAAATACTCAGAATGTGCGAATTTTACCGTTAAGGAAAAAAAGCTTGGGCAACACTGACCTAGAGAGACCACTAGCTATACCTTTAGTTCTATTTATACTTTCTATCATTTTTAAGAAAGAGGAAGTTAAACATTTGCCTGATGTTGTCAACAAAATGAGCTTGCATAGTCAGTTGGCGGGGGGGGGGGGGGGGTTTAAAGGGATCCATATTTCAAATAGCTTAAGGCAGTGATGCCTAAAATACGGCCCGCGGGCCACAGCCTGTCATTCAGAAGTTTGAAACATCCAACTGATTGCTATAGAATTAATGCTGGATACAACTTGTTTCTAATCAAAATGTCGTCTGCTCTATTGCTTTTCCAATTCCGCAATGATGTAGCCCGCGACAAGAGTGTGGGGAATTTATTTGGCCCGCGGGCTGTAGAAGGTTGGGCATCACTGGCTTAAGGTATTATCAAGTCTAAATCAGGCCCTGTGTCTGCTAGAAACAATAGTTCATACTCATACCATTAAAAAATTCTTTTGCTTTGGGCTTCACTTTCTATTGTGCCATTTTCAACTGCTGCTAGATGTATGCGTAAATAGATTTATGCGGGTCTATTGTCGGTAGACTGTGTATCTTAAAAACAATAGTTCATGCTCAAACCATTGAACATTTCTTTCGCTTTGGGCTTCACGTTCTGTTGTGCCAGTTTCAACTGCTGCTAGATGTATGCGTCAATAGATTTATGCGGGTCTATTATCGGTAGACTGTGTATCTTGGGGCCGTTGTTTTGTCCTGGCTTGTTTCACATGCACATTAATAATCACATCATTGTGTATGTGTGTCAGTGTGTGTGTGTCTGTGATATTGTCACGTGCTCTCGGCTTACTATTAGCACAGCATATTGGCTTAAGGTATATGTGATCTGATAAGCTGGGTACACGATGCGTCTGCAGTGAAGCAAGGCCGTCTAAACGCCAAGACGCGTTCTTGAAGTCGCTGCGCATAGCGCACAAGCGGGAGCTTTAAAACATTGAGATATTTGATTGCCGCTATTATCCCCGAGATTGGATTTCCATTCTGATGAAGAAATATAGTCCCTGTGTGCGTGTGTACACTCGGTAGCATTTCATGGATGTTTTGTTGTTCCATTTAAGAATATTGAATTGCAGGGCCGGCCCTACAGATTGCGGGGCCCTATGCGAAACGGATTGCGCGGGGCCTAGTCTGGTTAGGGATAAGGATAATAAATAAAAATTAAGACTTTTTGTTAGAAAATAATTTCTTTGCATGACTTATGTATATTTTCAGGACATTTTTATGAGTTTTTGAGGATATTTTAATAATTTAAGGAGATTTTCCTGACTTTTTTTTCGTATACTTCACATTTTGAGGAGATTTCCAGGAGCTCCAGGCCGCGGGAACCCCGTTATAAGTTAAAATGGTTTAATTTAATAATTTACTACTAGAATTAGCGCGAGCCTATAAAAGTGCGGGGCCCACTGCGGCCGCATAGGTTGCAGTGCCATAAGGCCGACCCTGTTTAATTGTACCATTAAAGAATATTTTGTTGTACCATGCAAGAATATTTAATTGTACTATTTAAGAATATTTTGTTGTACCATATTTAAGAATATTGTTATAAACCTGGAGGTGGCACAGATGGGGGTAGTGGTGTGTGTGTGTATCAGCCGACGCAAATCGCCCCAGGCCAGCGCTAGACGAGCGGTCAACCGTGACGAGTGTCAACATGACGGTTTGGGAAGGATCGGCGTCGTGAACAGAGCTCAGGAGCGTCACGAGGGATGTAGTCATCTGACCTCCCAGAATGGTCGAGCGACGTTCTGTCCGGTTCTAGAAGGCCAGCAGGGACCCTATATAAAGAGTGGAGGTTACGCAGTCAAGACGGTTCAGAGCCCGGTTCACTACAGTCCGGTCGACTACATCACAATGCAGTGAGGTTCAGCGGTGTGGAGCATTACGACGGTTCAGTGCGGAGTACTGTCAAGTACAGTTGAGACGAACGGCGTCTTGATCTTGGTCTGTGATCGAGTCCGACACAACGAGCCCAGTGTGTGAAGTCAGTCCTGAACTGTTGAACCCAGTGCAAGCCCGGAACGAGATGGAGAGGCCAGTGCAAGAGTTGATACGGCGTTACGGTTGATACGGAGAGATATTTGTACAGCCTTTGTTACGTGTTGCCAATTGTTCAGTATTAGCTGTAATTTATTGGACATTTAACTGTTACGTCACTTTGTAGCCCTGAGTTGTCAAGTTCTTTAAGTTGGTGGTGTAAGGTGCAGTTCGCAGATTGCCTGGATAGTGAGATTCGTAACAATACTTTGTTGTATCATTTAAGAATATTTTGTTGTACAATTTAAGAATATTTTGTTGTACAATTTAAGAATATTTTGCTGTACCATGTAAGAATATTTAATTGTGCTATTTAAGAATATTTTGTTGTACCATTTAAGAATATTTTGTTGTACCATTTAAGAATATTTTGATTGAAACTAAAGATTATTCGGAAGTAATGTTTTGTTCTGTTAAAAGAGACATAAGATTGCAGTGGTGTTTACTAACAGATAGACTTAACTTGGGTTTTTTAACTTTTGGGAAACATTCCTTTATTATCATTTTGTTTAAGTCGCATTCTTTCGAGATTAAAAGCCCACCCGTTAGATGTTTACTACGTACTGGGCTGTCTGTAGTGAGTTTAGTCTAGTCTACAGTCCAACTACTTGTGTCTTTGTACATTGACATCTCATTCAGATAGACTGCTATCTTATCGCCGAGTTAAAAAATGAAGCTCCGTTTTATCAATATCCATTGCTGGTATAAAAACTCTGTATAAATTGTTGTTCTGCAGTAGATGAAGAGAGTAGGTCTACTCAACTCAGCTCTCTATACAATGAGCTAGTTTTGTAACAAACGGAAGAAATCGCTCACACTTTTTATCTTTTCCTGAATTTTCGTCTTACTACACTTTGCAGCTTTTAAATAACACCTCAAAAGACAAATAGAATTTTTAAGAGACTAAATAAACTTTAACAAATTTGCATTTTGAATGTGTGTTTCATCTAAGAAATTATTGCTGCAACAGGACGCTGGTTACAAAGGATTTCAGAAAGTTGTGAGATGATTAAAGAAAATTAAATATTGTTACATAAGATTAAAGATTGTTACAGAAGATTAAGATGCTTGTTGTTTGACTATGCAATTAATAGACACCAGTGTGAACCATTGTACCAAACAATTGGATAACATTAAGCTTAGTATAGCGTGCTCATTAAGTGTATAGGACACTATAGGACACTCTAATGAATACATTTATTTAAAAAAAAAAACATGTTTTATTTGATTAAAAAAAAATGATGCGTTTTAGCGGATAGCAAAACAAACCTTATTATTGCATCTCAAGTTCTTCCAACGGTTCTTGTCCCCAAGATTGTGAGGGGGCGTCAACACACTGAGGTTGACGTACACTTTTAAAGGACTTGCTTCAAAGATAACACACCTACACATTTTACAAATCTTACTGATATTTAAACCATAGGTCTGCGATATTAACAACATTATTTTTTTTTAAACAATGTTTAATCTCGTCTCCATTCAGTCCTGGGACCGTCAACTTCTCTGGGTTAGGATCAAACACTGTGCATTGTCGTGCTGCAGTTTGATGTTAAATGCAATTTTATCTTTGACTGCAAAAACAAAAAAAAAAACGTGAGCCCGGGTAAATTGATTTATTGCTAATTTCTCACGTTTGGGACCCATCAACTCAAGAAAACATTAAGAAACTGGAATATACACAAAATAGAGCAGTGAGTTTTTTAACAAATGAATATTCACACTTGACCAGAGTAACACCATTAGTAAAATCACTAAATTTAGAAAGCCTTCAGGACAGAAGACTCAAAAGTAAAGTAGCAATTATACATAAAACACTGAGCCATAATCTTCAAATACAAAAACAAAACCTAATAAAATACTCTGAAAGACACAAAGATAAAGGCACATTCCTCATCCCATATGCTAGGACAAATTTGTACAAATACTCCTTCTTCCCTAGTGCTATTAGAGCATGGAATGGGTTGCCTGAGCTAGCCAGGAAAACGAGTGACTTGGCAGAATTTAAGTCAGTGGTTAATATGCATGACTAAATGCATGAGGCGTAGGACGTAATCATCTTCTTTTTTGAAGTAACGTCTGTATTATATACGATAAGCAACGATGTTAAAATTTTATTTTCTTTTCAAATGACTTTTACAAATTATGCAATTACAATAAAGTCAATACAAGATGATTAAACCTTGTATGGTAAACTGATTTTTATATCTTACTTTGATTTGCAATTTATGGAAACACAAAAAGACAACAATAAATTATTATAACTACATAACAGTACAAAAATATATTATTATTTCATATCTCTAGCTGATCATTTAATTGTATCATATTTTCCCATTCTAATTGTCTAGGTGAAGAGTTCAAAATGGGTAACAAACTTAGTAGTCGAAGAGGTAAATCAAACTCAGATGCTATTGTTATGTAAGTATAACTTTTTTTTTACAAAAGTATAGAAGCGTGTTAGTATATCAGTACGTGAGTATAGCACTAAGTATAGCATTACCTATGTAAGCATATCAGTATATATATATGTAAGTATACAAGTATATCAGCATATAAATATTTAATTATACCAGTATGTATATGAGTTTAGTATATTGGCATATAAATATATAGGACCGGGTATCTTAATCGGCTATCAAATGTGATTTGTTGATGGTTTCTTAGCAGGATTAAATGTTATATTGAGGGCCGGTTCACGTTATAAATATATATAGATCTACCATATATGCTATTTTTGTCATCGGGCTGAGAAGCTGATGGCTTTACACAGAGGTTTTGGGCCTCATGAGTCACGTTAAAGATTTATCCTAGTGTGTTATCAAAATATAATACTGAATGTTCAATATCTTTTCCATTTTCTGCGATCTAAACGGAACGGACGGACAGACGGACGGACCGACAGACCACACAAAACTAATAGCGAAGGTAGAATAAAGTTTCTTTAGATCGCTACATTGGAAAGGATGTATACTACTTTTAGATCTAAGCGAAGACTTAACCATAAGAAACCGAGCGAGATTTCCGCAACTTCGGTTATTTTTCGTGGTCGTATTTTAAATAGTGCAGTATTCAGTGGTCATCAACATTATCACGACATGAATACACTTTTAAAAACCAGTTGCCCTGTATGAGATGTTTGAGACCCATAAGAGTATTGATGTCCATATGCCTGACAGCCTAACACCACCGTTCTAACTTTATTATCTTTAAGAGTTATTGACAAAATATTAACGAAGCAGGTTGTTCTGGTCCCACCGTTTGGGCGCAATGATCATTTTGGTGCGGAATGTTTTGGTGACATTATATATTTTTAATGAGTCGTTTCTTTAAAAAAACAATGATACATATCTAGGTCTTTTTTTCAATACGTTTGTTTCGACACGTATTTTGTATTGAAAGAGCAAGAGATGTTGTTGTCCATTAGTTTGGGTATCAGCTTGTTGTGTAAAAAATATTAAAGTTTCCCTTTCAGACCTTGCCCTCTTTGATAATTGAACACATCAAGTTGAAACTTTAAACACGTATTTATTGTACCTAACAAAACACGAATCAATTAAAAAATTATTCAATTTGTCAATTAAATATTAGTAATTAATTATTTTGTTTGATATCGAAAAAGTGAAATAACCTCTACATTATTGAGACATATAGCTGTACACGCGGAGCTCTTTCCCTTAGATTTTAGATAAGCTTTGTGATTTCAATAAAAGGATTTTTAAAAATATTTTTCTTGCTTATAAACTATCGTCAGAATCGCTCGCGCCAAAAACGGCCAGCGCCAAAATGGCTTTGCCAAAACACTCTGTTTCCAATATCATATCATTAATACGTGTATAACTTAAGGGAGACATACGTGGAGTCGCAGTGTTGACGTTAAATGAATGATTAGCAGACACAGAAAGACTCAACGGTCTAGAAAATGGACAATATTTATATGAAGTACTGAAGGGAACAGTATGATCTTGTTCTGCAGCCTAGATAGCACCCAGCCTTTTATTACCGAGCTTTTATCCATTCCCTCTGTGTCTGTCTGGTCAAATTTTTTTAACATGTTATTTCTCCCACTTCCGGTTCTAGGATCAAAATGAAACTTTGTACATTTGTTCATTGTCAATGACAAACATGAATCTAAAAAAAAAATTAACCTAATTGTTAATTAAGTCGTCATAATGAATTAATTTTATTTTAAATGTGTCTAAATTTCTAGAACTAGTCCCTGCTTATTATTTTAAACTTTTTTCTTTTAATTATTTACTTTAAAATTGCTTGCATCTAATTTCAGGCGACAAAAGTCTCTGCAGTTATTAGAAGAAAGAGCATTGAGTCTAGACGCTAATGAAGAGGAGTGTAAGGACTATTTTGGTGTGTACATTTACATGTAGATATTTTTTTTTCATTCTATGCACTGACTCAGGACAGCCTGGGATTGTTCACTAATTGCAGATGTTCATACTATAGGCTGATTCATCAAGCTTTTGGGTGTACAGCTTTATTTTTTAAAATGGTTCTATGATTATTTTTCTGTATTTTTAAGCTCTGCAGAGTGAAATTTTCAGTAGCTTTTATTTGGTTGGTAACTTTGCAACATCGAAGTTCAATTTAGTATCCTTTCGATTATTTAGTTTGCAGTGAAAATATCAAATAGATTCCAAATACATTTGTTATTTTTGTGCATGGTTAGTCTAATAACCATAACATTTTTTTTTGTTTACTATGATTTAGTTGTCTTCTCTTTACAAATAGATCTATTCTATGTAGCTCTAACTCCTTTCTCCTTCTATGCACAGAAGTTGGAGAGTGTGTGTGTGTAGGCTTTATGCGCCTTGAAGAAACTTACACATTTATTCACAATCTTTATTTTGTATGATAAAATATGTGTAGACCTACATTTGTAGATTTCTGTCGGGAAATGATGTGACTTCTTTTACTAAACTTCCATTGAGATGCAGCAAATTCTCACCTTCAATAGATGTACATTGCTTCTAAAGTGAATTAGGATGAATATATATAAAAACATATTCATTATCCAATGACCTGTATACATTCAAAATCGTAAATGATTAAGGTGTAACTAACAAATCAGCTGTTTATTTAGGATGCTATCTTAATGTTAATGAGTTTGAGTTTTTGAGTTATGGCACATCGGCATGATTTAGGCCATGTTGTGCCCTCTTAATGTTAATGCCACATGTAGACAATTCAAGATCAGTAAAAAAGTATGACATCTCAAGGCTGCACTTAATTTAGGTCAAACACCATGCCACTTTATCATCATCATCATCATCATTATCATCATCAAACTCCATTTGAGTGAGGGCTTTAGAGGCTCAAATCTTGTATTTCTAAAGACATGGACAGAAACACTGCTGTCTTGCGTAGTGCATACATGTCGCCATTTTTGGTTTCCCAGACCTGTCGAGATGGAGAATCAGCAAGTCTGGGGCAGTCAAACAGGATATGAGGCACGGTTTCCTCTTCTTCCCTGCTGTGCCACTTAAAACAGGGGAAAAAGTGCAAGACAGTTGTCATTAAAGGTTAAAGTCAAATATAGTGTGATTAGGGTCAAGAGGACAACAACAAGGTGAAGGTTATGATGTGATGTAATATGTAACATCTGGAATCTCGAAGTTAAATTTGCAATGATAAAAAGGCAAGAGAAGCTAATCGAGTCAGTTGATTAAAGTTATTTGGTGAGAGAGTTAAAGCAAGATGTCGCTAGTAAAGTGTTGGTTAGTCTATTGATGATTACTATTGTATCTTATACCTACATCTACTATTTTTACATGAGTTATATGTACATCTATATTTAATATTGTCTTATGTTTGAGTTCGAAAGCATGAAACTCTGGAGAACTATAAGTTTGGCACCTCCAAATCCACATATGTCAGATGTATAGGACTCATGGAGTTAATACAATGCCAATCTCTCTTCAAATATTTTCAATGAATGTGACTCCTAAATACTGTGTATTAAAAAAAAGTAAAGTTTCCCTTTCAGACCTTGCTGTCTATAGAGCAGATGATGTAAAGGTCATCTGATTCTGTGGCCCACGGTTAACGAGGGTGACATGTGGCCAGCACAATGACCAACCGCCTTTACTTTTCCCCAACTGATGTCAGGTACCCATTAGAGCTGGGTAGACTTTAGAGACGCCCAAGGATCCTGAAATAAAAATCGCAGTCTTCACCAGGATTCGAACCCAGGACCCCCGGTTCAGAAGCCAAGCGCTTTACCGCTCAGCCACTGCTGACTAGCATAACCTATCTAACACACATATCAACAATCTTAAAACAATCGTATTACTTCATGTCAAAATTAACTAGAATCTAGGTACAGAATTAGGTCTTCTATGTCTTGATCTGAATGTCACTGATGTTTTTGCTATTAGCTTGTTGATTTTACCTTTATATAATACAAGCTTTTTTTAGCCACACATCATGATGTATACAAATAATTAATGAATTATGTAATCCCTGAGTGTGTCTTAGAAATATGCTAATGAACTGCACTTTTTGTTGCTTCCAGAAATACCTTTTGTGAAAAGAGAGCTGCAACGAGCTCCATCCATCTTTGATCAAGTCGACAAGGAGGCTACGCTTGTCAGAATAGAAGACTACAACTACCCTTTTGAAAATTTGATCTTTGAAGGTGGTGGGAACAAGGGCTTGGCCTATGTTGGAAGTATAAGAGTAAGATCTTTAGACTTACATACGCCATCTGGATTGTTTATATTAAAGCCACCTTAACTTTAAAAGTCTGGCATAAGTGAGGCAACTATTGTTGAAACAAATTATTTCCCTTTTTCCATCAAAGTGAAGATCTCAATAAAGACCTATTTCAGATGAGTTCCCCTTTCAGACTATGTGATGTATGTACGGCTGATGATGTAAATGTCATCTATTTCTGTGGCCCATGGTTATATGAAGGTGTCATATGGCCAACATAACAACCAACCACCTTTACTTTTCCTGATCTAATGTCAGATACCCATTAGAGTTAGCTGGACTCAGAGGTGTTCTAAAGATCCCAAAAATACACACCCCAGTCTTCACCAGGATTTGAACCTGGGACCTCCAGTTCATAAGCCAAGCGCTTTACCACTCCATACCCACGCCTATTTCATATTAGGGTAACGCTTATTAATTACAGATCCAATTATTGGCAGGTGACAGGTTTTGATATTAAAATTCTTAGTACTATCCCTGCCTGCTGTTATCAGCTCCCTTCCTGTGGAGGTTTGCGCTTGGATGCAATACTGTTTGTTTTTGAGGAGTTGACAGGAAATCATTTAATTAGAAATTACAAATTAAATAAAATTATATGAATATTAAACATGTAAACGTGGTGTAATTCTGTGTCGTAATAATTTTTAAACTTAAAGCAAAATTAAAGAAGATTTAGTGTTTCCTTTTTATAATTTGAAAAAAACAAACAAACTTACTCATATAAGTTGCTTATTGCTTATATACTTCAGGAACAAAAGTCAGATTATTTGCAGACAATTGCATAATGTATAGAACAATAAAAGCAACACAAGACACACATATTTTACAAAGAGAATTAGATGAATTACAGAAATGGGAATCAAATTGGAGCATGTCTTTCCACCCAGAAAAATGTCAGTTGTTAAGAGTAACAAAAAAACTAAAACAAATTAATTCCACTTATCTTATTCATGGCAAACCAGTAACACAGACTAAAAACTCAAAATACCTAGGTGTTATAATAAATGAAAAACTGTCATGGAATCCATTTATTGATGAAACTATAAAAAAATCAAACAAAGCATTAGGATTTATTAAAAGAAATTTCTATAAATCAAATAAGAACATAAAACTAAAATGTTATTTAACCTTGGTTAGGCCAATAATAGAATATGCATCCTCCGTTTGGGACCCTTCAACTCAAGAAAACATTAAGAAACTGGAACAGACACAAAATAGAGCAGTTAGATTCATAACAAATGAATATTCACATTTAACTAGAGTAACACCTATAGTAAAATCACTAAATTTAGAAAGCGTTCAGGACAGAAGACTCAAAAGTAAAGTAGCAATTATACATAAAACACTGAACCATAATCTTCAAATACAAAAACAAAATTTAATAAAATACTCTGAAAGACACAAAGATAAAGGCATATTCCTCGTCCCATATGCTAGGACAAATTTGTACAAATACTCCTTCTTCCCTAGTGCTATTAGAGCATGGAATGGGTTGCCTGAGCTAGCCAGGAAAACCAGTGACTTGGCAGAATTTAAGTCACTGGTTAATATACATGACTAAATGCATGAGGCGTAGGACGTAATCATCTTCTTTTTTGAAGTAACGTCTGTATTATATAAGATAGATAAGATAGAAAGGCTTTATACTAATTTAGTTTGTTTATTTGTTTTCAAGGAATTAAGGGCAGGATTTTTATTTAAAATAGATCTTCTTTTGTTTTAACTGAAATCATAGAAACATCTCCATACTAAAAATAGCTACACAGGATGAATCATAGTCATTCTATTACTTCAATGATGAAATCAATATATTTCAGAGATTTATTTGGCTATTATAGGAAACAGATGATCACATTGATAACACTTTTAACAACTGTAACTTTTTTGTGCATAGAAATATTTATGTCAATACACTTTTATTACTATTTACATAAAAAATTTTGAAATAGCTTATTTATGTTTAACTCTCTAGTGTTTTTATGTAAAACTCCCTAGTGTTTATGTTCAACTCTCTAGTGTTTATGTTTAACTCTCTTTTGTTTATGTTCAACTCGCTAGTGTTTATGTTTAACTCTCCAGTGTCTAGAAGAGTTGGGACTGATGAAACAAATAAAGAGAGTGGCAGGAAGCAGTGCAGGGGCCATAACTGCTGCACTAGTTGCTTTGGGCTACAACTCCAGAGACATTGAGGACTTCTTATCAGACAACATTGAAGAAGTATTTCTTGGTAAAAATATAAAATTGTCTTTAACAACATTAAATAATGCTTTAGTTCTTTAGATTAGTTTTAAATTACACTTGCATGAGACTTAATGGGGATTTTCAAATTTTCATTATTAGGTTAATCACTGTCATCTGCTTTTTTTTTTTATGTTTCGATTTGGATATCATTCAAAAGACACTTACAGCAATGACATACATTTATGACATATAGTAATGCCATATAGCAATGACATATAGTCAGAGTGAAAAAAAGGAGAAAGCAGTATGTGGAAATATGGGGCAATAAAATGGAACAAAAAAAGGGCATTAAAAGAGTTTGGGAAAGATTTTTGAAATAAAAAGGCCAAAGAAAAAAAAAACATGTGAAAAAGGCTAATTGAAAAATCTCTGCTGCCAACTAAATATTATTAATCACTTTGTGCCATAAGCAGAGAGCTTAGGAATTGGATTTGGAATAGCTAAAAAGTCAAATAATTTTTTTTACAATTTTAAAGATACATAGCTGAAGATTTCATCAGCATTCTGTACATAAAATATTAAAAAAATCTTTCAATTTATAGATTTCACTCCATTTATGAAAAGATCTTATTCCCATTTTTTAAAAAATGAAACATTTCTTCTTCATTTAATTTTTTCTCTAATTATATGATGAAGCATTGCATGTTTTGTTTTCTAAATGTATATACATCTTAGGTTGATCTACTAATATTACATTACTGAATAAATTGTGATAATTTTATATTACAGATCATTCTTGTGGCTATCTTAGTCTACTGCCAAATCTCTTGAGGCGGTTTGGATGGAACCCAGGCAAGGCTATATACAAGTGGTTTGGAGATAAGATACAGAAGAAATCTGCAGAGAAGAATCCAGATATGACATTTTATGATGTACGAACTCTAACTTAAGGACAAAAGAATACCTGTTGTACTGATCTCATAGCAGATGGACTTTCTTGAACTGATGTTCTGACTTTCTGTTCACAGTTGTATAAAGAAAGGAATATGGAGCTGTGTGTTGTGGTGACCAATCTGAATCAAATGAGGGCAGAATACTGTCATATCAAAACTACCCCAGACATGCCTATCAGAGAAGCCTTGCGAATGTCAATGGCTATTCCAGGTAATGATCTTATGTTTTGCTAAAACACTTTGTTCTCTTGAAATTTTCTTAGTTAGCGACTTCCAGGTCCCATAAACTAAATATCTTTTAGTGTGGGAGCACGACAAGGTCTAAATTGTGCTGATGTGCCAAAAACACAGAATATAAAAAAATATATCTTTTGGTGTAGCAGGGAATGATATTGATCTGGTGAGGAAATAAGCTTAATACTCTTATTTAATGTGCTAATTTTAATGGACATACCTATGCCATTCTAAATTTAGTTTTTTACGCTATCATAATGTTTTTAAAAATTTTGCTTATTATTCATTTTTTTGAGCTGTGCAAATAGATATGTGTCCTAATTTAACAATGATTTGTTAAATAACTTTTTTTTATGGCTTATGAAAAGCAGAAACTTAAAATTAATGGTTCTACTTGTTAGGTCATTATTTTTTTCTAAAATAGGACTACTTTGTCTAGTCCAAGTTTGATGCATTCTATTTACTAACCTCTAAAATTTAGTTTCATGCCTTGAGATGTGCTTGGCTAAGTTTATATGGGCATATTATCCACAAAAAAAAGTAACAGAGCTTTAAGACCGTACATTCATATGACCATACTTGTATATGACCACATACTTATATGGCCTTAGATTTGTATGCTATTATATCATTTTAAGGAATTTATTTAACCCTTAAAGTGCTGAGCTTTTTACATTGATATTACAAAAGCATGGATTTACAATGCTAGTGTTTAGAGGCTAAACTACCACACGTGTTTAAAGGGTTAAACAATTCCTCCTTTATGGAGATGATCACTTTATGTTAGAGCAATTAGTTTACTCTTAATAAGAAATGAATGATAGATTAAAAAAAAAAAGGAACATTTTTAAACCAGGCACCAATTCCTCTTCTCCCTGGTTAAGCTAATGTATAAATTTATTCAGAGTTTATCTTTTTGGATAATATGTCTATATAAATCTACTCAGAGTTTATAGAATTCCAATGATAAGCCTACAGATCTCTTCTTAGAAGATGGTGCACCAAATGGTCCTGAAAGTCTATTTATTCATTGAACTCTTTAATGAAGACATTCAGGAATACCTGCTGACGTATGTCTGTTCAAGATAAAAATAGTCTAGACCAAATTAAATTTCAGAAGATTATATTTCAAAAAATTATAATGGTCAAACTAGAGCTTTTTCCAATTCAATTAGTTAGTAATTCTTTTCCCAAAGATATACATCAACTGTTAAATTTCTAGGAAAATCGTTAGAGCAGTTTTTGAGAACCATATCCAGACTTTTGATTCCTATTTCTTTGCATGAAGAATTTGCAAGCTGAAAAGAGGAATTGTCAAAAAAATGAAGCAAGTAGTCTATTTTCATTATTTATATTTCACATTTTTCTCTAGGAATCTTCAGTGCTAGAGTTTATGATAATCATGGTCAGAAAGACACTTATGTTGATGGAGGAGTGTTGTGCAATTATCCTATTCATTGTTATGATGGTAGGTATCTAGAAGAGACTGGTCAGTACAAAAAACTTGACTTGACAAGATAAGCTTTTCTTAAATTTTTTTTTTTGGTAGCACTCCAATTAATCTAGCTTGCCTCTTGTCTATTTCAATAGTCAGTCACTCTAAACTAGTAAAAAAGTAAAGTTCCCCTTTCAGACCTTGTGGCCTATAGGGCAAATCATGTAAAGATCATCTGTTACTATGGCCTATGGTTAATGAGGGTGTCATGTGGCCAGCACAATGACCAACCTCCTTTACTTTTCACCAAGTCATGTCAGGTACTCATTAGAGTTGGGTAGACTCAGAGGCACCTGAAGATCCCAAGATTAAAAATCCCAGTCTTCACCAGGATTCGAACCCTGGACCCAGTACGGAAGTGCTTTATCGCTCAGCCACTGTGCCTAATAATCACTCTAAACTACTACCAGCAATTAGCTAGCAATTACTTACTTAGATCTTCCCATGCTGTTTGGCGCATTGGGCACGGTTAGATCAATCCTTCGGTCATGTCAATTTCTAAGAACTGAGATATTTTGTAGTTCAGTCTTTAGCATATTAAGATTGAAAGTTTTATCAAAGACTCAGGCTCTCTAACCACCAAAAGCTATGTCTGATACCTTTTTAACAATTGTATGAACCCTTTTCCCCTAAAAAATAACATTTGGGGCTCAAATGAGACACTTATTTGTTGGTGTTATACAGGGGCAGACTGGCTATATTGGCATGCGGGTAAATGCCCGGTGGGCCGATATCTAAATGGGCTGGTCACCAAAATGGCCGGATGGATGAAACTTTGAGAAGTATTAAATTGTTAAAGGTTTTATAGTATTCTCTTATAAAAGAGGCCCTCTGAGCCTCGTGTTAATAAAATCTATTACAGACTCTACAGTGTAATACTAAATACTAATTTACTGTAACACATTTGTGTAGACAGTGCCTACTAGTAGGCTTCATCCTTTTAGGACCTGCACACTTAGTGATAAAAAAAAACAACATAAGCTTTCATATAAGGATATAGTGTTCACTGTATACATATGTACAGTCATCGGTAAATTATCAAAGTTAACAGTGAATTTGAGTACATATAGACTTGGACTTAGAGGTCCATCATATGATATACAAGCTATGTGCCGGATGGTGTAGAAAGGCCTGGAACTATTTTGACACCCAGTCCGTTCTTGGTGTTATATGTTTTGGATATTCCTTCATTATAGAAGACTATTACGTCCTATCCCTGACCTTCTACAAAACAGCAGGGGATGGCAGCTGAAAGGTTCAAACCTTTGACCACCAAGACAACAGTCCAGAGCCAATAACTGTTGTTTTTTTTTGGTTAGATATTGCATAATTTTTGTTTGAAATCTCGTTTCTATTTTCAATATATTCTTACAATTTAAAAAAAATAGTTTGCAGTAATTTATAAGTCTTCTAACAGTCTGCAAAATATAATTGAATCAAATATTATTTCTAAAAATTTAGTTTATTAAATAAGCTTGGATTTATTTTATTTTTAGGATGGTATCTTTCACTGACACCAGAAGATTCATTCCTTCAAAAAATGACTCCACTAAAAGATTTGCCTTATATCATGTCCAGACGGTTTGAACAAATTAATGAGAAAAGTCTTGGATTTTTATTGGTAATTTTTCAAAATTTTCTTTGTACCAGTAATTAAGATTAGACTAGATTTGACATGTTGTAATAGTTATTTAAAAAAAATTTTGTTATTGTGACCCATTGTTTTTTGTTTGTTTTGCTGTTGGTGAGAAGATGTAATCATCTTTTTTTTTTTTGAAGTAACATCTGTATCTTATAAGATAAGATATTTTTTTTTCTGTAAATTCTTCTTTTTTGTCTCGTCTAGTATGATGATACTGAGATGGAAGTAATGCGTTTCAACCTTGAAAGACGAGTCGGCTCAACAGAACCAATAGAACCTTCTGAAGAAACAAAGCTTTATAAGTGAGTTTTTAAAAAAAAATAAATTCATTTATCAAAAAGATAAAAATCGAATGTAGAGTTTCACTCATTTAAAAAAAAAAATTCATTTAATCTCAAATTTTAGCTTAAATTTAGTCATATATTTGTCAATGAGCTTAACAAGTTTAAACATATATTTGTCAATGAGCTTAGCGTCTTCTTACCATTTCTCACTAAAATTAAATTCAAACCACAAACCCCAAGGATTGTCTCTAGGTCAGTGCTGTTTGCAATTTACACATGTCAGTGGTGTCATACAGCCAATGGTCTTCACACACTAATTGTTTTGCATATGACTCACAGCTGTATAACACTAACATCCTCCAGAGGTCTTGTGACTGGTAACCACACTAGCAGACTGTCACATGGAGTAAGCACCTAGATGGTTGAGAGTAAACTTAAAATGAACCAAGGCAAGATGGAAGCCATTCAGATTGACACTCAGAAAAATAATATAAAAGTAGAGAGTACAGGTTCCCTTTTTCCAAATAGATTTTAAAATTTGGATTCTCTTTTGACTTGATTGTATCTTTTGACACACACATAAGTCAGTCCTGCAATGGAATCGTGTAGATAAAGCCAGATCCGACTATATTCCTCGTCCCCTATGCTAGGACAAATTTGTACAAATACTCCTTCTTCCCTAGTGCTATTAGAGCATGGAATGGGTTGCCTGAGCTAGCCAGAAAAACCAGTGACTTGGCAGAATTTAAGTCATTGGTTAATATGCATGACTAAATGCATGACGCGTAGGACGTAATCATCTTCTTTTTTGAAGTAACGTCTGTATTATATAAGATAAGATAAGATATTTAACAACTGAGTCAACAAAAAAGCTTGCTATGGCATTTATACTTTCTTGACTACTGCAATACTTAGCTGGCAGGTCTACAACAACACAAGAGGTCAAAATCTCTTTAGCTTCTGCCAATTCAGAACAGCACTACATGGATGCCTCTATGCAGAACAAGATGTGAATCTGCTAGTGTCCTGCATGTATCCTGCTGGCTCCTTGTGAGTGTAAGATAAAAAAATTTACTACAAGCTGGTCACAATACGCCATCAGTGCTATTGTAACAATAAAATGTTTTACTACATTCGTGAACTGATCACTCCATATGTCCCACTAAGAGACTTACTCTCCATGGACTCAACACTTCTTGTTGTGCTGCAGGTTTCCCTTGCAAATTACTTCTAGCTGACCTTTAAAGTACTAGAACCAGAGATTGAAAACTTGTTCTTCATTGATCTTGAAGACTCTTTTCATGAGAGATGCCTTTCCGAAACACACACTATCCTTAAAAACAACCTGCACCCACTAAACCACTGTTACATAAGATCTGAACAAAGCGGTTGTCTCCTCTCCAATAAGACTTAAACAGAAAGATTTAAAAACTCCTTTATCCAAATTTCAATCGAGAGTGTGGCTAAGCCGTCTGTAATCATCATCATCATCATCAAACTCCATTAGAGTGAGGGCTTGAGAGGCTCAAATCCTCTCTTGCAAAAGCCCTGGACAGAAACCCTGCTGTCTTGCGTAGTGCATAAATGTCGCCATACAGGTCGAGAATTTTGGGTTTCCCAGACCTGTCGAGACGGAGATCAGCAAGTCTGGGGCAGTCAAACAGAATATGAGGCACGGTTTCCTCTTCATCCCCGCAGCGGGGGCACCGTGAATTAAAATTTGGCCATAGTCGCGAGAAATATGACTTTGGGACTTGTCCCAGCACTCAAACCACTTTTCCATTTCTGTTTTTTGTATTATAGCCAGGGCTTGATGAAAGCTTACAGCCTGATCAGTGGGTGGAATTTGCCCTCCCTGGTGGGCCAAAGAGTCTGCAATTGTGTTGCCAGTCACACCTATGTGACTCGGTACCCACTGCATTATTACAGGGGTGCCATTGCGTTGTTTAATGTTATGTGAAGCCATGATGACAGTGTTGATATTGGGGGGCCATGGTCCGGGGCTTTGCAAAGCCTGTAGTACAGATTTTGAGTCAGTGACCACAACAATCTGTGTTGCCTTCAAATGTCCCTCGCCGAGTTGAGAGTCAATGACTTTTATGGCTTCACAGACTGCCATGGTCTCCGCATCAAAACTGCAAACACTACCACATGGTCCAAAGATTTTGACTGTGTAAGAGCCAAGAAAGTCGATGTAGGCTCCATAGCCTGCTCTTCCAGAATCTATTGATGCCGAACCATTACAGCACTGGGCTTGAAGGTATTAATGGTCTCCAGAGCTAGGATTTGAAGGTCGTTAGATGAACGACTTTGCTTAGTGGCATTAGGGTCTACTAATTTCAAGCGTATGTCTGGGGTCGTTGGGCGACACCAAGGGAGAAGGGGATGAAAGCGTTGAATGTTTTGTCGGTTGGTGGAGAGGCCAGCTTCACCAGATAGTCTAGTGGCATGATGCATAAAAGACTGCATCTGGATACGTCTTCTGCATCTCCAACCATCCACTAGTTTTCTAGCTGGGAGGTATTCATTGAGCCTTTTGTACCGCTCATAGCAGGTCAGTACTGACCTTTCCCTCCTGAGGTTTAGTGGACCTATATTAGCCATTATTTTTGTCTGTAATCATCAAAAAGCCTAATTCATAAAGCGCTGGTTTTGAGTGTTTGTGTATGTATGTTTGTGTGTTCGTGTATGTATGTTTTGTGTGTTTGTGTATGTAAGTTTTTATGTGTTTGTGTATATATATTTTGTGTAATTGTGTATGTATGTTTTGTGTGTTTGTGTTTGTATGTTTTGTGTGTTTGTGTTTGTATTTACATCTCTATTGCTATGGTTGTAGTTGTATTGCTGATATAGACAGGTGTAGCCTAACTGAATTTCCATTAGTTTGGACCAATAAAATTATCATATCTCTAACAACATGCTTCACAACATGCAAGAAGAACACTAAGACCTACCTATTTAAAATTTATTTTGCTTAGTGCTTAGTTTGCCATTTTAACTCTCATTTAAAAAAAAAAAGGACTTTTATGTTCACCTATAGCCTTCAGCCTAAACTCTGTTTGCTAACTGACCTGTGCAAATGAAATTATTATTTTTATCCTATGAAGGAAAAAACAAGACAAGAAAAAGATTGCAGTCAATGCTCAACGGGAACATAACAGGACAGTCCGAGCTGTGGATGCATTTATGAATGTATGTTTTTAAACTTACTGGATAAACTTTAATGTAGTTATTCTTCTTTTTAATTTCAAATTACTAAATTAGCTTGAATTATACCTACTTATAAATTTAACAGGGGATATATCATTGAAGAAATTTTTTTTAACAATTACATTTAACAATAACATTCTGTCAATCAATTATTTAACCTGTGATCCTTGTGCGGCCTTTTACGTTGAATTGAATACAATTTGTGTATATTTTTTCAATTGTGTGTTTTCAGGTTTTAAGAAAGTATAATCTAACAGAAATAGAATTCATTGATAAAAATGAGTTGGCAAGTGCATTACAAGATGTAAGAACATTTTAACTCTTTGATACTTAGCTTAGTTGGTTTGTATAACGATGATCACTTCAATGTCTTTTACCATTATATTTTTCTAGTGTATTGTAATGCTGATATTTTGTCCATGGATTTAAAGTTATTGACTTCCCTAGTGATCACGAAGGGATGGAGTTGTGAATTTTATTTGGGAGAATTATTTCCAAAAAAAAAAAGCTTCTTTTTTTTTTTTTCTTTTTTAATATCAACAGTTTTTGTTTTTTTTCTAGAAAACTTAATGAATAAGGTGAAGCTAAATTGGGTCATGACAGGCAGAGAGAAAATTATAAACTGTCTTGTACACATTCTCTTATTTATTATTATTTGAAAAACAAAAGTCGCTTGTTTGTTTTACGTTTCCTCCATATTTTGAAGATAATTTTATTCTGGCCCAAACCTCTCCCAGGATGACAGCGGGTAGGTTATGAGCCTATTGAGACCATCCAAACAACAGTCCGGTGCCCAAAGCCCTTCGATCAGGTAGCCATCCTTTTGGTATAAGGGTTACTTGAGGGAAAGGGGGGTACACTGTGTTCATTCTGATTAGCAAACATGTCTGTGTGATCTGAAAAAAACAACACTTTTCTAGCTACATGGAGCTGTGTAGGATCAAAAGTAAACAAAACTAAACAAAAGCTAAGTTGTATTGTTCACAAATATTTATGTAAGTCTACTTATTCATAGTCAGTGGTTAACATGCATAGATTGCCCAAGGCACACATGTAGGACGTAATCATCTTTTCATCTTCTTTTTTTAAAGTAATGTCTGTAGTTTATAAGATAAGATCAGATTCTTTTAAAGGGATAGTCCTGTATACAAAGAAAATTTTTAGTTGAGTGCAGTCAATTTGATTCAAACCATGTGGCATAAGAGAAACAATAGAGTCAAAATGTTCTTCTCTTTCACAGTATTTAGATCAATTTAAAACCATTGGTATTATCCCACAGGCCCAGACATTTGCATGAAACTAGTGCACATTAATGCCACTGAATTAAAGCATTCATCAATCTTTAAATAGTTACACTGGAGACCTTTCTGCCTAGTGCTATTTTTGAATATACTGCTGGGTCTGCATGAATAGACTCTGATGGCAATGGAGCCTACTTTGAGTTCCTTGGCTCTGCAATTTTGATGTGGAGGTCATGGCGATCTGTGAAACCCTATAAGTCATTGACTTGGTGAGGGAAATATGAGGGCAACACAAATTGTTGACATTGCTGACTTGAAATCTGTACCACAGGCTTCCACTAAGCCCTAAAACTGTGGTTCCTAAACTTTTTTGTCTCATAGACCCCTTGAAAGTCTTCGTAGACCCCTGGGGGTCTATATAGACGACTTTGGGAATCACTGCCCTAAACCATGACTTCCTAATTATTGACACTGTTGTCATGGCTTTACGTAATATAAACCAATGCTTTGGCACCCTGGAAATAATGCAATGGGTACTCATTCACATAGTTATAGGTGTGACTAGCAACACCATTGCAGATTTCTTGACTAGCCAGGGAGGACTAACACCACCTACCAAGAGTTTCTACCATGCACTGGCAACAATACAAAATAGGGACGAGTCTTAAAAGCCTGCAGAGTCTGGGAGCACATGAGACCATGCCTTCCTGTTGCTGCCTAGGCCTGAAAAAGCATAGTGCAGAAACCTCAAGTTCCTGATCTGTATTGTGATATAAATGCACTAAGCATAACAGCAGGGTTTCTGTCCAGGGCCTATGCAAAAGAGAATTAGAGCCTCTCTGGCCCTCACTGAAATGGAGTTTGATGATAATGACGATGAATTAAAAAAAAAAGACTCACTTCATTTCCTTATGTAAAACATAGAGTTAAACTTGATTTAAAGATAATATTTTGATATATCATAATGTTGAAAGCCAGTTTGCCTGTTGTGACCATTTAGGTGTAGATTTTTTTGTTTAGAGTTGCTTATAGATAAGTTATAAATTTTTATGAAAATTGTAGTTTTTTTTTCTAAATAAAGATTAAACTTAAACACATTTATGTACCAAAATAGCTTGTATTAGATGATAAGATACATTTCTTTTAACCATGTTAGCAGGACTTACATCCTCTGACCATTGAATGCTATCCCCAGAAAGAATTGTTTCCAGATGAGTATTCCACTCTACTGTTTGGTCCAGATATTGATGTAGACAAAGCCTTCAGTATACTTGACAAAGATGGTAATGGCAGGGTGAGTAACTTTATATTTGTTTTATTTGTTTTGAGATTTGGAGATTATCACATCCTAACCCAAATATCCTGCAGGATAGCAGGGGAACATAGCAGGCAGTGTTCTTATCCAGGAGCATTGAGATGACAAGATAACAGACCAGAGCGCATACCACATGACCAGATAGATTACTGAGTGTCTGTCTAAGATTTTGGCTTCTATCTTGATAGTTTAGGTTTTTAGTCTGAAAACTCAGAGACTTTTATGGCTATCAATGAGTCTTCATATGAGTATTTTAAAGCAGTAATCTTTAAAGTCTTCCCAGCAAAAGTCTTGTAACCAAAATGGCACTTGTTCATCATGGATATTTATTTCCCACAATGAACTTTTCTCCAATGCAAATAAATTTCATATTACCAGGTGGGTATACATACTGACAAAGCCGTTAAGCTGCTGTGAATTCAGAACAGCACTGCACGGAAAGTTGTGTGGAATATAAGAAGTGTCTTTTCTACTGCTCTCATGTGTACAATCCATTGTCTCCCAGTGAGTGCAAAAAGTCCACTTCAAGATGCTCACACTTTGTCATCAGTGCATCTATAGAAGAGAAATACAAATTATATTATTATAATGATGACCTAGGGACTGAAATTCGCAACATAGGTCAATCCATCAAGCAATATACTGTGGCCCAGAATGTGCAATTCTTTATTATAAGTTTGGCCAAAATTGTACACAATTTTGTTTAAAGAAAGTTAAACTTGTGTTTTTAAATCATTTTTTTTTATAGTAATTTTGTGAATTTCTGGAGTATGTTAAATAATTAGAATTTCTTTGTTACATTTTTTTACAATCTAAACTTTGAGAATCTGACCTATAAAAAAACTAGAACTTGATGAATAATGGAATTAGAGAATATTACAGATCAATGTGTTTAGACTGTAAGAAAAATAATAATACAGGTTACATTTACTTGATTTTTGTTTGTTTGTTAGTCTTTTTTGTGTGTCTGTTTTATTTCAGATAGCTTTCATTGAATTAGTACAGTTTATTGAAGCTCATGGCATCAGAATGCAGGTAAAATCAATAGAACCATATTCATGTTTGTCTGGTATCCAAACTCTTTCCATTTTTTTTTAAAGTAGGTCTATGTTTGTTTTGTTTAAAGTCAACTAATTTTATTCTCATTTTAATACCCAGACAAGGTTCCAGGGCTATGGTAGAAGAGAAGTTGATACTTTTTTCCAGTTCCTGTCAGCGCTTCAGAGTACTCTTTTAACAAATTTAAAATTCGTATTTGTAAAAGTAAGTTTTAATGTCACAAAATGCACTTATAGTAAATATGAGAAGTAAAATTTCTTGTATATGAATCAGTATTTATCTGCACTTACTGTATTTATTATTTTCTAATTAATTACATCCTTAATGTCAGTTTTTACCATCAAAATAAATAAAAATAGCTTAAATAATAAATAGACTCTTCATAGCAAATTGAAAAGCTGCAATCCTTTAAAAAAGTTAAGACCAACCAATAAAACTTCTTAAAAATATTTCAGACCAACGATGAAGACAGAACAGTAGGTATCAATACTGGTCATGTTGGAACGTCTGACTATGTTCTAGAGGAGGCAGATAGAGACTTTGTTGTTAAGGTTGGCTTTACTCTAAATAAATATCTACTTAACACATTGTTTTCAGAACATATAAATATGATTATAATTGAATACACAAATGAACTGTTGTAACTTATGAAGTTGATTAATTATATATGGCCTCCTTTAGTTGCTAAGCAGCTATGGATAATATCATGGAAATGAGATCAATGCCTGGGCATAAGTTGTGGTCGGAACGATGTCGCCCACACATCAGTTCCCCCCACTCCACGCAGCTGATGTGACCAAAGGAATAGCAGTGCCGATACAGTTTGGGGTCAGCGGCGTCGCAGGTCCTGTCAGTGTGTAGCACTGGGTGCTGCAAACTGCCTTAGGGTCGCCAGCTCCTGATTTTTCCTCAGGGTTGACTCCTGAAGCCTTTCCCATGATTGGGTATAGCTGCAAGGCAACAGAGGTTTGAATTCAGAGTTTTCCTTCTCCTAGGTGGGTAGCCAGCCTTGGCCAACGAGCCCCTCCTGCCCGAAGCTTACTGGTTAAGGCACCAGTTACTCGCCTATGCCCCTTTTCCTGTTAGTGAGAACAGTTCCCCCGGACTCAATATCTGTGCCACATGTGAAGGCCAGGAGTTGGACTGGTTGTCAGAGGCTATTTGAGATACATGCCATTAGGAAGCATTTTATAGGTAGTGGAGTGCTTACATCCATTACCACTTCTGGCAAGGACAACCTTGCGGAACTAGATTAATTATATTGAGGGGGAAAAGTTAGCTTGCAGATCTAGCATTTATCTGAAGTCTCTCATTTTTTTCTTGACAATTTTTACTTAATGCTGGGGCTCTTAAGTCAACACACATCTGGTTGCCTAGCTTTAAGTTGGGAAAGGAAATGTCTGTCTGTGGGTAATGGTGATAACTACTGTTTTAACTTAACTCTGAAACTCTTAGGTCAGCAGAAATTTGTTGTGTTGAGTTAGAAAAGTGAAGGCGGTGATTGTGGAGTTCACTCTTAGGAAAAGAAGATCAATATCTTCCACCTCCGATGCTTATTCTGATATTCTGAAAATAAGTTCTGCCAGATTAAACCGCCAATGAGAAAGCTCTACAAAGAGCATGGTGCCAGGACATTTGCACTGATGAGGACTTGGCTGGCTTGGACATGTTACAGAATACCACAGGTTTGACTTCTGCAAGATATATTGTTTGGTGATCTGATTGATGGAGAGCTACAGTCTGGCTACATCTAAGATATACTGATGTAAGCACGTCATAAAGCTCTTCAAGATTGACACCAACAATTGGGAGAAAAAGATAGAGTAGGCCACCATGGAGGGCAAGCATAAAAGAGAAGGGCTGTGGATTGCTGATGCTGACACGCTTCAAATAGGATAAAAGCTGAAAACGCAGCAGTGTCTGTGATCACAGATGCTCAACGTGTGATTTGTATCAAGGATTGGCAGACTCATAAGTCTATACATTTTTTTCATAAACCCTTTTTTTTACTTTCCGTTTTAAGTTTTTAGAAAAATGTTCTTCATTGTTTTTCCATCTAGATACCATTAAAATTTTATTTTTTTTAAGTAACGTCTGTATCATATAAGATAAGATAATTGTTTTCAATTCAATATAGTTTATTTCACTTAGCTCAGATAGCATAAGTTAACCCCTGTATAATCAAAGGAAATTAATTAAAACATTCAAATATCAATGATATTAATCTCAAATCTTAAATTGTTTGTATTCTATCAAGCGAGGATACAACGCTACCAGAGCTTTCCTTAAGTATTATGTTGCTGACAAGAAACTGGAGAAGAGACCAGACTGGCAAGTGTGCAGCAAGCTGCCGTCTGCTATTGAAGAAGTAGAGGAGGTCGATGGTGCTAGTCCTTCAAAATCACTTATGACTGAAACCACTGCATGTAAGTTGGATGATCTTGTACTTAATCTAGAATATATATAGATTTTTAGATTACAGCATTATATAGTGTTTTTTTTTTTAAACATTTCTTTGAGGGAATAGCAGTACATTCTGTAACCTGAATGCATGGGTTTAAATAGAGTTTAGATATAAACAATCAATCTACAAATATAAATAGCCTAATTACTAATTAGCATGTCATATGCAATTATTTTCAATTTTTTTTGGTCAAGATTTAAAAGTAGAAAATATTTCAGCGCTGTATAAATATTAAGCATTTGAATCCTACTCCTTTTTAAAAATTTAACATGTACTAACCAACTATTTGATAACAGACTCTGCTTTTTTATACTTAACTATGAAACTGGTAATTGAGTCCATTGTGCTTATAACTACTTTTGGCAAGGGGGAAAATTCTTACTAAAACTAGATGTGATTGTTAAAGGTTCCCTTTCAGACCTTACAAATATGGGGGCAGATGATGTAAAGCTGATCTGTTTCTATGACCAATATTTAATGAGTGTAATGAGGCCAGCACAATGACCAACCACCTTTACTTCCACAATGTATGTCAGGTATCCATTACAGTTAGGGTGGACTCTAGGGAGACCTAAATTCCAAAATTTTACTCTACACCAGGATTTGAACTTGAAACTACTCAGTTCAGAAGCCAAGTATTTTATCACTTACCCCCCCCCCCCCCCCCCCCCCCCCACCAAGTTTATGATTGTACCTGTTTTATTTTATGCTTGATGTAGTTGTGATGCTGACCCTAGAGACATTTCATTTTGTTTTCTTACTGCTTTTCATATTAGGATAACATCAAACAAAATCTTTCACAGGTAACTTATTATTGGCTTGTATGCATCCTACTACATAGAGAAATCAATTAAACATAATCTTTAATCAGTATTTTTAATTGTAACAATCCCATGCTAAAACAATTCCATGCTTACACAATCTGATGCTAAAATAATCCCATGCTAATTTATTAACACAACAGTATGTCTACCCAAGAATGAATGTTTTTTTTCTACTGTCAGTAAATATTCTGGCTATTGAATCTTTTTCATTGCCATTTAATTTATGCAGTGGAATTTCTTTCTTTAAAATCATTCTAATTAGGGGACTTAACTTAGATTAGCTTTGTTCTAGTTCTTGACTGCATCAGAAACCAAGAGATTAGAGACAAGGTTACTGCAGTGATCTTACCACATGATGACCTGCTAACTATAGTAAAAAAAAAACGCAAGCTTAAAATCTATAGCCATATTAGAAGATCTGCATGGCAAAGACCTTCCTTCAGGGAACAGTACCAGGAAAAAGAAGAAGAGGCAGACAGAGAAAACATGGGAGGACAACATAAAAGAATGGACGGGCCTGTCATTGAAAGAGGTTCTAACTAAGGCAAAAGACAGGGAGGAATGAAGAAAGACGGTCGACGAGTCTCGCTTGGTGCCCCAACGGTCCAACAGACTAAGGGATAGGTAAAGGTGAAGGTAAAAAGTCCTTGTCAAATTAATCAGTTCAGGACTTTTTTCAAGGAAATGAGATTTTGTTACAGTATTATCTTGTTAAAGTATTATCTTGTTAAAGAGAATTCACTCCATTTGTCTTCATGGATTCTACTTTTGTCAATATTCAGATATTCCAATCTCTAGATCTACAGCTTTCAGCTTACATTTGCTTGATTATCTTTCCCACTGTATAGAATATTCAAAATGTTTAAGTACCCTCAACGTTTGACAATGTCTCTACCTATAAGTGCTTAATAGCTTTGACAATATTATATTGCTCTATTTAACACAGCGGTCTTAACTAAAATTTAGATAAACAATTGTCATCAATAATAATAATATAATTTTTTGAAAAGATAAATTGATAAGTTCATATTAATTTGAAAATTAATGTGTAATTATAATTTGAAAATTTTATACTTGAATTTATATTGTGACTAATAAAAAATTGTAGTACTAACAAAAGCTCATATTTTTGTAAATATGTTAGTTTTGCAAGACGATTATTTTTTGTGTTTGTTAGCACTAACCTAGGTAGAGAAAATAGGAAATGTTGTTAAGTTGTGTATACATAGACTTGTATATTATATCTAGACTGGAAATCAGAAACAAATTCTTATCCACGATTGATCGATTCACAGACCTATGTATATAGATTTTTTATGTTTGTAACTCTTTTTCAAGCTCTAAGGGAAGTCCCCTAATCATTTTCTGTCTTAGAAAAGTAATGATCTTTAGTTTTCAAAGTTTAGAAATAATGCAAAATCATTTCTCAGATTATCTTTAGAATGGGCAATTAATTGCAGAACTATATATTCACGCTAATATAAGAAACAAAGCCATTTACTGTTCGTTTCCATTGAGATAAAGTTTTAAAAATCCTAGATCAAAATACTGTGTGTTGATAAAGCCTGTGTGTGTGTTTTGTGTATCGGCCTTGTCGTTTATCTATTTCTACTTGTATTTATGAGTTGTGTATTTATAACATTGTTGGTTTCAATCCTCTTATGTACATTTAAATAGATGGATTACCTAGATCTTTCTAGAATATGTATCTAAAAATTGCAAAAATAATAAGTATGAGATGAGAGTACTCTTATTTTTTATGTTCAGTTACTAAATCTAGATCTAAAAATTAAATTATATGTTACATAGGTTAGGGTTGAAAAAAAAAACATTACTTCTTATAACTACTTTACAAAACAACACCTTGTTTCAACTTAAAAAAAAATTTTCAGGACATTTTTTGTAGTGTTAGATTTCCATGTCCAGTCTAGATATGATGTATATAAGTCTACGGTTGGGTCTTTCAAAATATGTACAATCATTTTTTTTTTGTGTGCACTTTTTAGCTCCGGGGAAATCACACGTTCTATTTCCATAGTGGTACAAAGTAATTATCATTCTTTAGTTAGCACCTGTGATCTTTCAGTTTTGTGTCCTTGACATTGTTTAATTTAGCTTTTTATTTTCAAATTCTCTCCCAATCTTTTTGTCTTTTCATTTTGTGACCAAAATTTTCTTTAATCTTGTTTTTATCATCTACACATTTCATTTTTTTTTTTACCCCAACTCCCCCGTTACATACTAGTTTTAGAACCACTGTGACACAATAAAAAAAAAAGACAACCCCCATCACCGATGTGTAGCGACTGAACTTAATTTACATGAGATTTGAGCACTTTTGTTTAGAAACAAATTCAAATTGCTATAACAACTGCACCCTTCTTTTTGTTTTTTGTTTTGCAATCATGTTGCAGCTATACAAATTGTGGATAATAGAGTTAGATCCCAGTATTAATTTTTTTATCATTCTAATAAAATATTTAAATCTTTCTCCAATGTAAAAGTTTTGTAATCTAGCTTTGCTTTTCCTTAGTTTTAATGTCCAGTTTGCTTGTAATTATTGTTCATTTGGATTTGACAAATGATTATATCAGGGTCAAAGAATAACTAGATGTAAGCCTTGTTATTATATAGGTCTGGGTGTAAGTCTTATTAAATGTTAAACAAGAATGATGTAGCTTCAAGGTTTGCATACATATAAATATATTAAATAAACTAGACCTAATAATCTATTTTTCTACTAACTAAACTGGCTCCATTTGATCATTGAAGTAACTACTTTAACAGCCTAGTATTCTATTTGATTCAAGAACTAGCCAACACAATCACCTGTTAGTACCTAATGAACTACCCAGTGACTCTATGTGTCAGCTTTTGGTCAATGAGTATAACCACTGTAGTATTCTTAAAATCCAACACATAATTGAGGTTAATGATATATGCATATTATATAGGCTAGCGTGTTTGGTAATATGCATATTATATAGGCTAGCGTGTTTGGTAATTATTAATTTTTAACATAATTTTTTTTTTTAAAATTTCAGTGCTCAAGAAAAAAAACTAGTTCATACAAGTTGGAAACTACAAGGCTATGATCTACAAAACCAAATCTTTGTCACTCATAAAGTATTAATAAATATTTATTAATTTATTGTAATATTTATTCAGTTACCAGCTGTAATCTATTATATGTAAGTTTAAATCAACTTGGTGAGTTCTTACAAATTATATAACTCATATAGACTTGACATCATGGTAGAAATAAAATCTTCCTTTTGAAGGGTTTTCCATATTGTCATTTACCAGGAGAAAACTGTCAATTTCTCTTTTAATTGTTACTGTACTTAAATTTTAAAAAAATTGTTAAAATATTTTTACATATTGTTTCTTCAAATAGGTAACTTACCATGAATCCGAGACTATGTGTCTCTTCAGTGTGGATTCTATTTTTTTCAATATAAGTTTGCTTAGTAGTTAAATAACCTCTTTTTTGGTCTAGTTCTGTTTCTTTGTAAACATTTTATTTGAGCACTAATGCTGGCCGACAGTGTTTACAAATTATTGTTCTATCCACTGGATACCAGATAGACCTCCTACTAGCAGCATACACTTCTTTAATGAGAGGTAATGTTTGAACTATTCGTGGTGATGAGCTTTGCTAATATATTGAAATGGCTTACTGGTAGTACATTGAACCTAGATGTTTAATAAAATCAATGCCTACAAGTAAACTTTAAAAAGAGAGATGGAGATATAGAGGCTTGAATGTGTCTAGATGATCTTGTCCAAATTGCAGTATTAGCATATGTCTCAATAATGTATTACCTATTTAACCCTTTCGGCCCACAATTATATGGTCAACTTTCTTTTTTTTTAAATTCAAGTTGTCAAAAGCGTTATTTATGGATTTTAAGGCTAAACTCCCACTTCACCATGTCTATTTATTGATACATTTTCTTAAGATCCTTTTTATCAAATAAATATACAGACAGCGCCATTGATGCTGTAACTTGGTGATCCCGAAACTATTGGCCAGAATATGGTGGCAAAGGAAGTGACCCAACAGTTTTTTTTATATTCTGTACTACAAAATAGCTTAACTAGAAATGAATATAAAGGATCTGATATAGCAGTGTTTCTCAAATCTTTTCCTTAATTACACTTTACACATGTCTGAGTATTTAGCAGAATACTTTGCTTAATTTTTTAGAGAGATTAATTTATGTGGTGGCTTACTAGTTAAGTATTCCAGTAGTTCATGGAACACCTCTTTAGGTCTGGCAGAACTCTAAGGTTTTGTTGAACACAGTTTGGGAAACACTGTGATAGAGCATACATGTTTTGTACTGAGATTGTTGTAAATGAACTTGCTCTCTAGTAATGCATTTAAAAGTTTTTGTTTTGTCTACTTGATTTGGATGTTGCTTCACTTCTTCTTCATTCTCAGAATGTTCTTTCACACTTAAAGGTTATTACGACCCAGGCTTAACCTCCCTCTCAATAGTGGGGAAACGGTGGCAGGGATAGGTTCAACCCTGGGACCATCAAAACAATAGTCCAGAGCGCATACCACACAACAAGGCAGCCTTTCTAAAGTTTATATTGATTAAAGAAGGGTTTATTTTTTGTTGTGCAATGGAACAAGAAAATATTTAAGAATTATTCTAAAGAAAGCAATGCCAAGAAAATATCTTTTTTTTTTTAAATGAAAATTGGTGTTTCGTCTAGAATTGCATACTGCTGCTCCACATAAAAGTGTAACCTTCCGTTATTTTAAAGGTGCAAGCTAAATGCACTAAAAAGTGATAGATATTAGTAGGACTGAAAGAGCAAGTGTTGGATATTAATATTTGATTGTAATGGTGTGTACAATTGTTTCATAGGCTCATTATTTTAAATATTTAAATGCACAAGGAAGTATGTTGCTCAATTGAAACAATTTTTTTTAAAGTTATATTTTTAACTATTCGATTGAAAGTATGTAACAAACAATACATAAGGGCTATTCATAATGTATAACCTAGTTATATAATTATATTCATAACCTGTACAATTTTCATTGCCAGTCATAAATAGAATACTACACTCTTTCATTTGTAACAACATATAATAATAACAAGAAACTATTCATAACAATTAGGTTACTCTGATGAGAAGAAAATCACCTTGAACTCTTGAAGCCTGACCATATATGGAACTCTTGAACTCTGACCTTATATAATGGCAGAAAAGGGATGTAACTTGAGCTTAATGTTGTCTGTAGCTGTTTCAAGAAATATTGCTTATCTTTCCCTTGAGCTTCATTCCCCATTGCCAAACAAATCCTTTGCTGCGTTCCCTTACACATGTTTTGAAGAAATATGTTGTGTACTTTTTTATTTATGTTGTATAGTCATGATAAACAAGAAAGCCACTGTGTTCATATTGTACAAGATGAGAATGTGGCCTGTACATTTTTCAAAGTGAAAGATGTTTGTATTGTGTCCACCTAACCCTTCACCAGATATGTCCAGCGGCAATCTGGACATTTGAAGCTGGTTGCAGGTGCAGTCCATGACCATTGCTCTTTGCATGTTACATACAGCTCATAGCTCTAAATGTTTCAACTATGTCACTTCATAGCCCATATAGTCAGGTCCAGATCTAGGGGAAGGTAGGTGAAGCCCCCAAAATAGATAAATTTTAGTAGATCATCAACTTATAAGGTTGTTTTTTTTTGGTCCAAGGTTTGTTTTTCGCACGGAAACACTGTCATTGTTAAGTAGTGTCCCCTTGTAGCATGCCCTTGATATATAAATGCAGCTCCAGTTTCATGTCAGCGTGTCAGCCCAGGGCCTTACCCTCCGCAAACTAAAAAATATACTTTTTTTTTAGAAACTAAAATATGCATATTAAATATATTTTGAAAAGAAAAAAAATGAGATTTAATTTACAAGTACTCTATTTATTTCCTCTAAAATAGACGTGGCATAATTTTTTTTAGCTATAACATTATTATTAATAAGTGGATTTTCATTAAGGTTTTCGTAAATGTCCTGGGGTTCCATTTTACCTACATCCTTCTCTGCATATAATTTTTAATGACTTAAACCCCATCTAGCTGCATCAAACTTCATATGCCATGTTATGGACACTCACTTTGTTTTGCCTGGCAAATGAGATGCTTTTTCAAGGAGTGGCTGTTGTCACATGCTATGAACTACCAGGACCCACAGGTATGGGCTGAGCTTACAAAATCAAGGAGTTGTTCATAAAGTCTTCCTGCCCAGTTGACATAGGTACTACCTTCATTGCAGGGCCCCATACACTATACATATAAGCTTTATTTGAAGTGATCATTGAATAATTTTGGGTTCTAGTAAAATGTTTATAAAGCTGTGCACGACTAAAATGGACAATATTTGTTGCTGCTTTATTTGTGAACTATTTTACATGACATTTTTCTATGTTAAATTTATATTTTTATCTTGTTGTTAATTATTAAATATTAAGACTTACACAATTTTTTTATATCATGAACATTTTAAAATAATATATAATATTTTAATTGTTAATTCCTAAATCATCACATTTAATTTTTGTATTTTTACAGAATTTCAAATAAAGAATCACACTTTATTGTATAGTATAAGATATATAGATCTATATATTTTTGTAAATTGATCAATGTACAGCCCACAGGGATGATCCGATTTAATGATATTTCTATAACTAAAATTCCTAATATTTTAACTAAATTATCGGCTACATTAAGTCAGATTTTATATTAAAGATAAGTTAGTGACTTGCTATTTAGAGGATAACTTTTTAGTATCCTTGCTACATTTTATATTTGAATGTTTGACTTTGTTTATATAAAGAAATATGATTTAAAAGCTAATAAAATGATACAAATTTTTCACTTTTTCTCTTCTTTACATTTGAATTTGAGTCCACCCAGCTCTAATGTAAACCTGACAATAGTTGGGAAAAAGTAAAGGTGCTGGTAGTAGTTCAGAGTGATTATGAGGTGCGGTGGCTGAGCGGTAAAGCGTTTGGCTTCCGTGCCTGGGTCCAGGGTTTGTATCCTGGTGAAGACTGGGATTTTTAATCTCTGAGTGCCTCTGAGTCCACCCAGCTCTAATGGATACTTGACATGACTTGGGGAAAAGTAATTGGCCATTGTGCTGGTCACATGGCACCCTCTTTAACCTCGGGCCGAAGAAACAAATCTTATCTTATATAATACAGACGTTACTTCAAAAAAGAAGATGATTACGTCCTACGCGTCATGCATTTAGTCATGCATATTAACCAATGACTTAAATTCTGCCAAGTCACTGGTTTTCCTGGCTAGCTCAGGCAACCCATTCCATGCTCTAATAGCACTAGGGAAGAAGGAGTATTTGTACAAATTTGTCCTAGCATATGGGACGAGAATGTGCCTTTATCTTTATGTCTTTCAGAGTATTTTATTAAATTTTGTTTTTGTATTTGAAGATTATGGTTCAGTGTAAATGACCTTTATATCATCTGCCCTATAGACTGCATGATCTGAGAGAGGAAATAGTCATATCTAGATACCGATACTAGAAAAAAATGGTTTAGCAAGTGATATATAAAAGTACGATACTAGAAAAAAATGGTTTAGCAAGTGATATATATAAAATTACGATACTAGAAAAAATGGTTTACCAAGTGATATATATAAGTACGATACTAGAAAAAATGGTTTAGCAAGTGATATATAAAAGTACGATACTGAAAAAAACAAAATGTTGAGTAAAATTGCATCAATTATTTTGGACTCAGGAGAAGGTATTTTCAAAACCAATTTTTTTTTTAAAGTTGGGATTCGAACTCATGATGGGAGGCCAACGTGTTTTTGCTACTGAGCTATTCAAGTACTTATTACAAATAGTAATGTTTATTAGTCTATTGTTATTTGAAAAGCCATTATTAGTTTTGTGTTATCTGTCTGTCGGTCTGTCACATTTCGATCGAAAAACTTACATAAACTTTTTTTGGGGGAAAAATTTAATGTAATATAAGTCAGAAATCTATTAGGTATTTCAGATGGTTTTGAAATGATAGATAGAAGTGACAATTTGCCCCAATGAAGATTAAGCATTTTGAAACAAATTTTAATATTAATATTTGTTTATTAATAATTATTTGTTTTATTGATTCTTTTTTATGGATGCTACCTAAATAGTATGAAGTGACTTTCTCTTTAAATAGTGCTGTTTACAAAGGTTATGCCAGCATCAACATACAGAAAAGATGTCCTCCGAGCGCAACATTTATTTTAGGAAAGAAGTTACCTAGTCCTACTATTTAGATAGATTGGAAGTGGGTGCATTGCTGGAAGAAGTGAACAGATATTTTACAAATATTATATAGAAAAAAATAAACATTATTTTGAAGAAAAACATACAGCTTTCCTTGTTAGGTCCAAAACTTTTCAGAACCTCCACATATATAATTCTTTCACGACGGCCAGTCAAGGAAACTACTACAAGAACAAAGTCTTAACTTAATATGCTATTTCTTTTAGACATAGTGAGATATGGTGATTTTTCTAATGTGTGACATTTTACCCCATGCCCTGTGTCAACTTACCCCGGTGTGGGGCAAATAGTCACAACCTCAACCCAGCCACTTTTTTGTTGTATAACTTTGATAAATAAAGAGATAAAGTTTATTTCATTTACTCTAATTGTTGTCTGAATGTTTAAGTTACAGCATGTTAAGTTTAGTGAGAATCAATGAATTCTAAATATGTTTAAAACATCAAAATCTGAAAACTGTGACAACTAGCCCCACCTTCCCCTAACTGCTCTAGACTGGACACGGAGATTTTTTTAACACTACAAAAAATTTGAAAATTTTTTAGAAAGTTGGATCAACGCGTTGTTTTGTAAAGTAGTTAAAAGAAGTAAAGGCAATTTTTTTCAACCCTAACCTATGTACTGAATAAACATAGAAAAAAAGTAATTGTGACTACCGTTTGTGGTGAAAATAGTTTTTAAAAAATCAAAATAAAAGAAAAAGATGAATGATGTTTTGAACTCTTGTCGTTTCGACTTCAATGTTCTATAAACTTTTCTTTAAATTTTATAAGTCATTGGTCAACATGCATGACAAGATGCCTAACGCGCAGTCCGTAGGCCTAAAGTAAATATTTATATGATCATTAGAGGTCAGCGTCTAGGTTTAGAATAATTTGCTAAGAAAAGACTCTTATAGGAGTATAAAAATACAAACCAGTTCTCACGATAATCAAACTTGATAACAAAAGCAACAATCATTCAAACATGTTTTTGTAAAGAAACCTTCACTTGTAACCTTTTGTTCTTTTTTAAAATTCACCGATATGGCAAGTATTTAGATAAACGATACATTTTGGGAAACATTGGGTTTGATTATTACTTTTGGCTAAATTGGTTAAATAATAATATGGAAAGACACAAGTAAAGCCCTCGACACGAAAATAAGACTGATGCGCTTCCTGGTCAGGGGCCAAGCTCTTATATACTTGCGAGTACTGGATGCTAACTGCAGAGCTAGAGAGGAGGATCCTAGCAATGGAATTGTTATGCTTTAGAAGGATCCTAGGTATCAAATTTAAAGACCGCCTCATAAACGACGAGATTAGAGACAGGGTTACTACAGCGATTGGACACAGAGGCGGCCTTAGCAGAGCGCGGGGCCCTGGGCGAGTGTCATTTATACCATACCACAGCACGCTAACGGGTAACTTTTAATTACGGTGGAGATTCAGAACAGTTGCAATAACCAAATAGTTGCTTACAAGGTCACAGACGAATTCAGTCACAGAACTTTCCTGGTTTGTCGCTTTGCACTTATAATAATATTAATGTATCTTCTCTCCCGATGCGAGGTCCGAATGCCGAAGCAAAATTGAATTTCTTTAAGAACAAGGAGTGCGATATACCAGGCGGGGGTTTTCAAATTAATTAATGAAAACAAAAATACTTCCGCGATTTGTTTGCTTGTTTTTTTGTCTTTGTTTTTTTACACGGGTTTTCCCCATAGCCACCCGATGTCTATGTTCAGTAGCCCGTTGAAAGAAAAAAATACATCATCGGCAAACTATCCGGATGCTGGATGGGCCGAAATAGCCGTATAGCACATTAACTGGTTCAATCGCCACCAATCGTAATAACAGGCCTCAACACTGACCTGCGACGTCGAAATATGAGTACACTTGTAGACCAATAGCTTGTTGCCCAGTCACAGGTCGTGACGTCAGAAACAGTGGACTTGTAAAGGTTATCATGAGAATATGAAATTTTTATTTAGGAGATTAAGTTAGGGGGGGGGGGGATGTCTTGTGATACTGTTCGTATCTAAAAATAGTGTACGTATATAAACAAATAAATACCGCGGAAATTTTAATTATGCCGGCGGTCTCGGAACGCGTTCCCCACGAAAGTCAAGAAAACACTAGATTTCTTTATTAATATTTGATTAAAAAAATTATTTCTTTTAAGTTGTCATCATATTACACTATAAATGACCCATGACTTTTTCATTTAGAAATAACTATAGCCCTGCGATTGTTTCAAACTTGATCACTTCTTGAGCCTAATTAAATCCGATTGTATGTCGTTCATGTGCGAAATAGACAATAGTTAATTGTTCACTCCGGGCTACTTGTTTTTATTGATGCAAAGGTGAACTGTCAAACAATGATCGACCGAATCTAAACGGTATTTGAAACCAAAAAATGTCATGTTAAGAGCTTGCATGGTAATTGGTATCATATAGATGCCGGGAAGGCTTCCAAAATATCTAAAAACTAAAAATCTATCTATATATTACAATCTATCTATATATTACAAGATCTTCGGGGCTCGTAAAGACCTTCCTTCACGGAACAGTACCAGGAAAAAGATGAAGAGGTAGACAGAGAAAGCGATGAGAAGACTACATAAAAGAATGGACGGTCCTGCCATTGAAAGATGTTCTATCCAAGGCAAAAGACAGAGGGGAATAGAGAAAGTCGGTTGACCGATCTTGTGTGGTGCCCCAACGGTCCAACTGACTGAGGGATAGGTGAAGGTGACATTGTCCTCCGTCTCAATTGTTTCTCTTTCTCTGCGCGCTGGATTGTCGTTTGGATTTATCGATGGTCCCGGGTTCAAACCCTGCCCGCTCCCATCCCCCGTCGTCCTGCGGGAGGTTTGGACTAGGAAGTAAACTATCTTCAACACTGAAGGAACATCCGAAATATGTAAAACATTTTTACAAGATGTGTTGTAAAATGTATCAACAAAAATGGCTAAGCAATATATGTAAAAGTTAAAACAAATGTCATATGATGGAACCGCCCACGGGACATAGCAGGCAACATGTTTTGTGTCAAATAAGACTAAAGAAACGTAACATTGAGAAAAAAACAACAACACTTTTTAGGCCACTGATTGCCAAGAAAAACTACCTAGCGCGATAACTGAGACACGGATGAGTGATCACGAAATGAGATAACGACGTGACGTCAATAAACTTTCCCGCACACAAGCCCACATACACACCCACACACACACTCACGCCCACACTATTTGAAATGAAAATTTAGATTAAATAAATGTGACCCGAGACCAGAGTAGGCCTCAACACGTCACAGTACGACGTGGCAACGAGAGATTGGTCTAAAATGCCCACAGGCTGTGACGTTGCAGGTCAGTGTTGAGGCCTATTATAACGATTGGTCTCAATTCACCTGACGCTACCCTCCCCCCCCCCCCCCCCCCCCCTTAGATTATTCAAAGAACTAAACAGCTAGCAGCAGCGTTCAAAATACTTTTTCAAGCATCCCTTGATCAGGGGAGGGTACCGAGAGACTGGAAAGAAGCTCATGTCACCCCCATATTTAAAAAAGAAAATAAATCTAACCCAGGAAACTACAGACTTGTATCACCCACCAGCATCACATGCAAAATATTAGAACACAGAATATATGACACCATTGTAAACAAAGTAGAGAAACATGATGTCCTCATTACATACCAATATTGTCTTGGAAAACTTCTAGGACTAATTGATTACTTTTCAAAGGGCATTAACAGCAATAAGCAAATACGTATCATGTTATTAGATTTCTCTAAAGAATATGGTATATTCTATCATCAAAGCTGGTTAAAATATAATATTTTGGCCTGAATGGGCCATTAAAACAATGGATTCAGGTTCTACTGAAGGGGAGAGAACAAAATGGGGAGATAAATGGCTCCAAATGATCACAAATAATTGTGGATCTTAATTGTGAATCTTAATAACTGTGAATATTCATACCTGTGATGGCCGAGTGGTAAAGCGTCCAGGGTTCAAATCTCAGTGAAGACTGTGATTTAAATTTTAAGGCGCCCCGAGTTCAAAATTTACAATTACTTGATGATTAAACACTTTTTAACCAACACACCCAGTCGTAAGACGAGGCGACTATGTGTACACCAACTGCTCTTGCATTTTTTTCAACTGTTGAAAGACATTCAAGAAAAAGACAAAGCGGATTGTATGCGCGGAAACTATGAAATTAAAATTTACTAAATGTTACGCATATGTTAAATTCTTTGAAGTACATTTGATAATCCGACGTCTCCCTGTCCAGTAAGCATCGAAGTATCAAGAGTCGACTGTACAAAGACAACATAGTAGAAATACGCAAACATAAAAGTAAAACTGCTTATTCCATATACTAGGACAGATTCTTATAAGTAACCCTTTTTCTGTTACCACTAGAGCATGGAACAGGACGCTTTAAATCAGCCAGAAAAACCAATGACTTAGGAGAGTGGAAATCTCTAATTAACATGCACGACTAGATTGTCACATGATCACGCCTACGTGATAATTATCTTCTGTTATACAGGAACATCTATGTTTTATAAGATATCATATGGCTTAAAGACAAGGGGGTTTGATGAATGACCCTGTCATTGATGGAAAAAGCCATTTCCGTTGGTCAACGGCTCGTGTCGTGGACTCTGTAATGCTAGATACACTAGTACTAAATAACAGTAAACCATTTTATTTTCTTTCGTATCCCAATTATTACATAATGTACAAAATGTACACTGTTTGTAAAATATAAACTCCTGAAGTAAGAAAGTATGTGCAAATGTTGTTTACTTATACTTTGGTAAATGGTTTTAAAAAAGGTAGAGCGTTATGGGAAAAAAAGCCTAATATATTTATATAAAAAATAAAACGGATGATAAAAGTAGCAGTCGCTAGCTGCGAAATATCATGAAATTTGATTTTCCATAAGTTTTGTAGTTTATGATATCTAAACAGGATGAACGGACGGAAAGACAGACATACCACACAAAACTAATAATGTTTTTTTTTTCTACTTCCGGGTTTAGCTTATATACCCACATTCCTCGCCCTGGCATTAGTGAACGACGTCCCCCCCCCCCACCAAGCCCCGCCCCTCCCCATTTCTTTTCAGTCTTCTTTACCCTAACCGACTTGTGGGCCACATTAAATTCACACAATTTTATCACGGGCCACGTCACAGCAAGCTATTGGTCCAATGAATCAATTCATCTGAGGTTTTATTATGTACTACTGAAACAAGCTTTGAAGGGACAAAAGCACCGCAGCTAACGGCCAGACATAAGCCCGAGGGGGTCATAGTTTGAGCATCACTGTTGTAAATAAAACCATATCACTCCCTATCTGCACTCTGACAAGTTAAGCAAGACTAGCCTAGCATGAAGAAAAAGTCATAAAATCATGCGTCTCCCAGCGCCACTTAACTTCAAACAATTTTAGCCCACTTTTTTCAAGGTCGTTTTTTTCTACCCTTAACAACAAACAAGACAATAATCATTTCTGATATCGAGGGGCCCCCATAAAGCGCGGAACCCCCCCCCCCCCCCCCGCCCCATGGCGCGGGGACCCGGGGCTTTTTCCTCACGCCTCCCCTAATGCCTCTTCTGTTTATACACAATGTCAAGGACATATAAACCTGCGTGAAATACAATGCGACTTGGAAAAGAATTAATGTGCTGGTAATAACGAAATGTCATTAAGCCTAAATATGTTAATAGGCCTGTAGAGACAGATTTCGGTAGATAGATCTACACCCTGGCAGAGCTTGCGATTTAATTTATCCAAAATTTGTCGGGTCCTGCCGTTCCTTTGGATTCAGCAGGGTGAGGGGGCACGATAGTGTGGGCGAGATCCTTTCGATTATAGCTAAAGGTCATGCTTTCATATAAATTGTAAGAGATTATTTAAAATCGCTTCGCGACTGAAGAGGCCATATATAATGTTATACTATTTTTACTTGGTATATATTCCATGTCCTAGGCTACAACAGCGATAGATAGTGACATTAAACAAGGTGGACCGTTTTTTGTAAGGTAAACCAGTATTTGTCGTACAACATTGCGATATTTATCAAAACAGCGTGCTTTTTATAAATTCGATTTTAGTGTCGCTTTTATTGCTTCTATCGCTTCTTGTAAGTGCTAGGACTAAAAACTGTCTTTTAAAAGACATTTGTTCTTCAAATTAAAAATTATGAAAATTCACAAAACCATTTTTAAACTAGATGAAAATAGAGCATCTCTTGTTTGACACGATTGGTTTCATATATAGAAAGTTATAAAACTGCACAATGGGAATGGATTTCTACTGTGTTTGTTTTGGATTTTTAGGATTGAACATTAGAGTGATTTTACTGCTATTCCACAATAAGCATAAAGACGGGGTGGCTGAGTGGTTAACAACTTGGCCCTCCAAAGCGCAGGGCCCCGAATCGGAATCCTGGTGAAAACTGGGATTTTTTTTTTACTTCGGGATCTTTAGGGCGCCTCTGAGTCCACCCAGCTCTAATGGGTACCTTATGTTAGTTGGGGAAAAGTAAAGGCGAATAGTCGTTGTGCTGGCCACATGACACGCTCGTTAACTGTGGGCCACAGAAACAGATGACTTTTCGTCATCTTTATAGATTGCAAGGTCTTAAAAAAAACATTTTTTTTTTTACATTTTTTATTGACCCTAAACATGCTCTTTAATACGTTGTTTAGTTCAAATAGATAATTATAACCTATCGGCTTTGTACGCTTACGAGGTGCAATTTTTTTTTTTTACCGGATTATATCTATGTATTTTGCAATGTGGTACTGTGTTGAGTGATAAATTATTTGGGCTCTCCTGAATGATCCCTTACCAAGCAGTATAAAAAAATAATAAATATAAGCGGACATTGGATATTAGGGAACAAAAATGTAACACTTTTTTTTTTGGTAACAAATAAGGGTAAATGTTGAAAGTCTTACTAAAAGTCTGATTCTCACCTTGCTCCAACTTATCATTGCTTATCATTGCTTTTTTGTATCACGTCCTCTTATCCCAACACGTCATTAACTCTTGCTCTTCGGAAAAATTAAGATCAAAGTTTCCATTTTCATTTTTAGCGGCCCCCAAATGGGGAATAGAAACTATTAGTTTTGTGCGGTCTATCTGTCTGTCCGTCCGTCCGTCCGTCCCGTTTAGATCTCGTAAACTAGAAAAGATAGTGAAAATCCGACATCATCATATTTTAGACCTTTCAAAGTTCTGATGCAACGGCTACTTTTGTTCTTTTCTGAAAGCTAAAAATTTAATTGTTAAAATCTACTATGCAAGCAGTTTTATTCATAAAATACACAATTTCTTACTACTCTTCACTATTAATAGTAACAATAAAGGAGGCCCATCACTAGGACACTTAACTAAAAAGGTTTTTTTTTTTTACGAAAACGTTGTTTTTCCTTGAGGCTTCGAATAAGAGATTGACCATTTACAAAACAATCAGATCAATTAGAAAATCATTATATGACATCAGTTAGGCCAGGTTCACATTTTACTTCACAATTTTACCAATCCCTTTGTCTGCTGCACCGTTGGGGCTCGGCAAAAGATCGATCAACCTTCTTACTCCATTCTTCTCTGCCATTTGCCTAAGATAGAATTTCATTCTGATATTCTTTCTGAAAATTTTGAAACCTACCTTTTTACCTACCTGGGTGGACCACTTCGGGGGCCGATATTCAATTCGTTATAATATTTTTTTAAAATAAATAAATCATATATTTTATTCTCTTTGGATCAATAAATATTTCCTAAATCTAGTCTCTAGATCTAGACTTTCTAGACTTAGGAGATTTGTCCCCAGTCGGTACCAAAATTAAAATAGCTTTTAATCCCATTAAAAATCAATTAGTTTAGTATTGAAAGTGCACTCTAGATTTCCAAATTGTGTACCACATTCATCATTAAAATAAAACAAAGTATTAAAGTGTAATCATATTATAGTGCATTCGTCTTTTCAAAACAAGGACTGGACTTCATAGCCATCTTCCAATTCACTTGAACTAAGATTGTGTTCACCTTCAACCTTGAAGGAGGAGCTGAAAATGACGTGCCCACATCAGGTTTGAACCCATCTCTGCTGTAATTAATCTTACCCAACGTAGCCTTTTATTCTGTCCTTTGTTCTTGAACTGCAGGTTAAGACGCGACTATGGGTATGGCACAAAGTAGTTCTTCAGCAGACTCCAAGACAAGAGCCAAGGAGTTGTAAGTCTTGGATTTTTTGACAATCTTTCATAGTTATTTTTTCCTTTACAATTTGCAATTGTTTCAATTCGCAAAATCAATCTAGAAAACGGAGTGATGGGGGATGGTGGCATTCTTTGAAAAAAACAACTTTATTAATGTCTTTAAAATAAAATACCTTAAAATTGTCTTATAATTAGGTCTGTCGAATAGCTGGCTATATTTAAAAAAAAAAAATTACTATTTTGTGTTCTTAAGTGTGACACCTCTCCTGGTGCTTATTAAAGTGTCTGCTGTATATTAACGAAACATGCCTTCTCTTCTTTTGAATTATTGCCCTTCTGTTGTTGTGGATGTCTACTATAACTAGAGCAGCAGAACAGACATTGAAATTCCTTAGTCAACTCATTGTTTAGCAGACGATGTACACGTATTGATAGAAAACAATGATACACAATCCAGCCTTAAAGGCACAGTGAATAATATTTAATAAAGTTATTAATCCAAATTATGAAAAGACTGAACTATTACATATTTTCCAAATCTTCTACTTATATGAACACTCCATATACGTCCATCCTCTTTGAGGATTACCCTTCAACAGACTATCTGACCATGTGGCCAAATCCAACATGAGACTTGCCCGTGGTATTAAACGAGATTACAATTTTCTCGTGAAATATGAAAATTGAGTGTTCTCAGTGGACCTTGACTACCGCCTGTGATATTAGCTTTCCAAGAAGGCTGTGACACTATGAAAGATTGTTAAATTTCTTTTTAAACAAAAGAAAACAATGAGCTATAAAAGAATATCCCTAGTAGAATAGATTCGAGAATCTTTCTTACATATGTATATCATATTTCACCCACGACCATCTTTGTATAATTACTAAGAAATTTTAGATGTCATCCATTTGGGCTTAACATTATGTCTGCCTTTCTGAATCTTCTACGATTAATTTAAAGTGTTTTTTTTTTTGGGTCTAGTCTTTAAGAAATAAATGCTCGCATTCTCAACGCAGATATTTAGAGGAGCACAAAAGAAATTTGACCAGAAGTTACTGAGCATGCTATAGCATGGAAAGAACGCTTGACTTTCTCCTTCGTCTGTCCCTTATACTGTTGGACCATGTGGGCACCGCACATGATCTGTCGACCGTCTTTCTCCATTCATGTCTTTTGCCTTGACTAGAATTTTAGTTACAGGTTCGTCCATTGTAGGATTTTGTCTTCCCATCGCTTTCTCTGTCTGCTTCTTCCTTTGCCTGGTATGTTTACCTGCAGGAAGATCTTTTCGAGCCCTGAGGACCTCGTGATATGACGCTATACTTTGAGTTGCTTTTCTTCATCTTCCTCGTTCTCATTGTTATGTTGGAGCGATTAGATGACTAGACCAATATACTAGATGAACTGCGAAGTAGCTTCCCAATCAGGCAGCTATACATATAGTTTTCTTTCTATAGGGGTGTTTTGGGGCCAGTGTCTTGCTCGGGCCTCTTTGTAAAGAATGCAGATTTTAAGGACACGGTCAGCCATCTCTGGTGACACTCCACATGGGCTGATTTCACTAGTTCAGCATGAGTTATATTTTCTGACTATAAAAAAAAAAGAAATAAAAAAGATAAATTATATACGTATAATACGTTTTTTTATGCTCCTTTAAAAATATAACTGTTTCGTGTCATTGGGAATTAATTATTAGTATAACGTTTGTTGTGAATATAGTCTTGAAACTAAATGTCTCTTTCTATTACAGACGACAAAAGGCTCTGCAAGATCTGGAGGAAAGAGTTTTAAGTGCTACCATAGACCATGACACCGTGGACTCTTGCAATAACATCAGATCCACCAGTGAGCTTGGTTACCAAAATAAAGGTTCGAATCTCGAAAAGGGCTAAGAAATTTTATTCGAAATTTAACTCGACTTGAGTCTAGTTGTTTTTAGAGATCATAGGCAGACGAGAAACAACATGGAAGGTCTGCAAATATGACTTCACCTTCACCTTAGTCTGTTGGTCCGTTGAGGCGCCACGCAAGATTTGTCGACCGTCTTTTTCCATTCCTCTCTGTCTTTTGTCCATTCTTTTATGTTTTCTTCCCATTGCTTACTCTTTCTGCCTCTTGTTCTTTTTTCCTGGTACTGTTCCCTGAAGGAAGGTCTTTGCGAGCCCTGTGGATCTTGTAGTATGGCCATATATTTTAAGCTTGCGTTTCTTTACAATAGCAGGCCATCATGGGGTCCGATCGCTGCAGTAACCCTGGCCATAAGACATTATTTCACAGACACCAAATCTCGGATGAAACTTTTCACTATTATTCCTTTTAGCAGACTACACAAGAATCGATTTAAAAAAAACAACAACAAATAGTTAATTAACTATTGGTAATAAATTACTTGGTTTTGTATCTCAAAAAAAGGAAATAAGTAGTACTAACAGAAGTGGTGGTGAAAAGTGAATTAGTCCCCTTTCCTAGGGAAAGAAATAGTACTTGACTAAAGTGGCAGAATAAGCGGAATTTGTTCCTTTTATAGATTGTCGTCTGAGGCTCAATACAAATTTAATGACATGACTGATCCAAACTAATTGATACTTAATTTTAAGCTTTGTTTTGTTTTAGTTTTGTTGTTGTTGTTGTTGTTGTCGTTGTTGTTGTTGTCGTTGTTGTTGTTGTCGTTGTTGTTGTTGTCGTTGTTGATGTTGTCGTTGTTGTTGTTGTCGTTGTTGTTGTTGTTGTTGTTGTTGTTGTTGTTGTCGTTGTTGTTGTTGTTGTTGTTGTTGTTGTTTTGCTTGTTTTTTTTTTTTAAGCTTTCGTGAAATATTTCTTTGATCTCACAGAAAGCCCAAACCAACCAGAAACACTTCAACAAAGCCTGCAAGAAAATGTCGACATTAAAGACTACGATTTCCCGTTTGAAAATCTGATATTCGAAGGCGGCGGAAACAAGGGATTGGCTTACATTGGATGCATTAGAGTATTAGACCTTTAATTTCATCCTCACACGTATAAAATCATTCCGCCCTGTCACCCTTATTTCTCCCTCATTCCATAATCGGATCAAGTTGAAACTCTGCACAATTGTTCATTATTTTCTAGGAAAACATGAATCCATAAAAAAACAACTCGCGTTAATCAATTTATCAATAAATATTACAATATTGAGATATATGGCTGTTAGTGTGTATTTTTTTTCTGTTATAAATTTTGCAGTATTTTTAAATATAGATATATATATCATAAGCGTAGCCAGGGGGAGTTTCAAACTCCCCCCTCGAAATGAAATCTGATTAGTGTCTGATTTTTTGCTTTGAATTTGTTTATTTTAGGTGAGATTTTAATACTAAACCGTCACTTTCCCAACCACAGTCAAACTCAAACTCAAAACCCCCTACCAGGGTGTTTTTGAAGTTAAATCCCACTGTTCTAAAAAAAAAAAAAAAAAAAATGCAAATGACAATCCCAAATTCCAAGAGCACGGCTAAGGAAGATTTTGATTTCAAAACCCCCTCCGAAATTTACAATAAAAACCCATCTTTAATATAAAAAAAGCAAACTACACACTCAAAATTCTATGAGAGCAGCCAAAGGGCTTTTGAGTTTACCCCCCCCCCCCCCCTTTTTTTTTTCAACGGGGTTTGAAGCTAAAAAATACCTCTTCAATATATGAAAAAAAGCAATTACTTCTATTTTACGTAAAAATTCGAACTTGCGGAAGGGTTTTTTAAAAAAAAGCCCTTTTTTTTTGTATATTTTGTGTACAAAAAATGTCCGAATGTATAAGAACTTATCCAATATGTAACTTTTTAGTGTTTAGAAGAGTTGGGAATGATGTCACAGATAAAGAGGCTGGCAGGAACCAGTGCAGGGGCAATAACTGCAACATTTCTCGCCCTTGGCTATGAATTACATGAAGTCCAAATGTTATTTCAACTAAATATGAAAGACCTCTTGTTTGGTAATGTAGTCGTTTAAAATTGTAATGTTTTTTTTACAAATTGTAATGTAACATACTAGTAGCGTCACTAGAGGGTGCGGGTGACACCCACCCTAGTGAGGCCACTGTAACATACATCACAGAAACCTTGAAACAGAACTTCATCGTTCTAGGTACTCGTCATTGATGTAAGTTCATACCTTCACTGCTTCACTAATACGAAATTTAACTCTTTCTCTCCGTAATTATTTTTCCACGTTTCGGAAGGAATTCTTCATTTTGCTCATGACTATTTCACTACCCATGTTATGATTGGGCTTCAATAGCTTTGTTGTTTGTTATCAGAATATGTTTTAGTTGATATATAATTAAAGGGACATACATGTTCTTTTTGTATAATTCAAAGTCAAGTTTAAAAAAGTAAACATTAATTTAATTTTATGAGGTCAAAATCAACGATGGTATCGTTGATCAGGAGAGAATGAGTTAAGATCTCTAGGTTACAGGGTAAAGTTGCACATTCTACAATTGAGCCAAAGACATGATATCATTTTAAAAAATATTTTTGGATTTTTGAATTTCGGTATTTTTAGGACATCCTTACTCTTTTTTTTTTTTTTGCAAACATAAAAAAATGGTATGAAAACAGTGTAAACTTTTTTGTCTGGTCGGTGGGTCAGACTCGCTGCAAGAGGCCGCGTATAGATCTACTGAGACCCCCGCCATTTTTCTTTTCTATACCAGGCTCAACCATGCGGGACGCGCCATTTATTATGTAACGGCCCCTTGAGGAACAGCGCCTGGATTGTGACAAGGTTGTGGGAGCTTTTTTACAACTCCGCGCAGTGCAATGAGGATGCTCTCGCACCCCCTTTAGGCACCCCCACGGGAGTCTTGTTTTGCTACCCTTTAGCCTAATCGTTTCCACCCGGGCTCCACTATGAGGCAGGGTAGCATGCCCGGGTTAAAGTTTGGATACATATATTAGAATTATGTTCTATCAAATTAAAATACGAGTAAGTAATGTCGTTCTGATATCTTCATGCAGTAAAGTAAAAGTTCCTCTTCCAGACCTTGGGATCTACAGGGCAGATGATGTTAAGGTGATCCGTTTCTTTGGCCAACGGTTAACAAGCAGGGTGTCGCCAACACCAACCGACTTTACTCTTTACTCTGACTTAAGTCAGGTACCCATTAGAGTTGGGTGGACTCAGGGGCACCCTAAGAATCCCGAAACTCAACATCAAGTCAAAAGCGAGATTCGAAACCAGGACTCCAGGTTCGGAAGCCATCGCGCCCCCAAATTAAAATAATAGTCTGCATTATTGAATTACATTAATTATGCAAAGGTAAACTGGGATTGAAAGTCGGTTTTTGAGAAAGAATGTAAACTTCTCCTGCGAAGTCGAATATACTTATACCTCTCAAAGATGTCTGTAAAGTCCAACCCTCGCTTTAAAAAGATCATAACCGAATTTCGAAAATAAATTTATGCCCTTCAATGTCTTTTTAAAGTTGTTTCAGACTGTTACATTTTAATATTGAATAATTGTATTCTATTGACAGTGTACTTATCTTAAAAAAAAAACTCTTATAAAAATATAAATATATATTATTTAATCAGCCATATTTATTATTCAGCATTTGTTATATGTGAATGTGATTATCGATTTGCAGATAATTCATGGGGCTATCTTAGCCTGATTCCTAATTTAATACGATCGTTTGGTTGGAACCCAGGCACCGTCATCTACCAGTGGTTTGGAGACAAGATCAAAACGAAATCAGCTGACAGAAATCCGGATATGACGTTTAAAGACGTAGGAACTTTAAGATGCTAATAAAAGTCTAGCTTGACTCCGGAACCGAAGGTCCCCGGTTCGAATCCCGGTGAAGACTGGGATTTTCATTTCGGGATCTTTGGGCGCCCCTGATTCCACCCAGCTCTAAATGGGTACCTGACATTAGTTGGGGAAAAGTAAAGGCGGTTGGTCGTTGTGCTGGCCACATGACATCCTCGTTAACCGTAGACCACAGAAACAGGTGACCTTAACATCATCTGCCCTATAGACCACAAGGTCTGAAAGGGAAACTTTACTTTTTTACTGGCACAGGCTGCAAAAGAGCCCTGCAGAAAAAGTGTTAAGATGACCTCTTTAAATGACCCAATTTAATTTCCCTTTGTGACTATTACCACAGCAACACGACATAACCAACACTCTGCATTGCTCTTACGGCTTAGTTGGCTACAAGTAGAAACTACATACACTAATGACTATGATCTTTGAGCTCAACACAACGAATTTTAGTAAATTAGTTTTAGTCAATTAGTTTTAGTCAATTAGATTTAGTGAAAAAGTCAAGTGAAATGATCTATTAAATTATTAATTACGCTATTTTAGTGAATATTAAATAGTTTTTGTTGAGTAAGTGAACTAGTCTTAGTGATTTAATCATAGTGATTTAGTTTTAGTGATTTAATCTTGGTGAACTAGTTTTAGTAAATTATTTTAGTGAATAAGTCTTAGTTAATTACTTTTATTGAATTAGTCTTAGTGAATTAGTTTTAGTGAATTATTCTTAGTAAATTATTTTTAGTGAATAAGTCTTAGTAAATTACTTTTAGTGAATTAGTCTTAGTGAATTAGTCTTAGTGAATTAGTCTTAGTGAATTAGTCTTAGTGAATTATTCTTAGTAAATTATTTTTAGTAAGTAAGACTTGGTTTGTTTTAGTTAGTTAGTTTTAGTGAATTAGTTTTAGTGAATTAGTTTTTTAGTTTCTTTACCCTACAGCTGTACAAAGAGAGAGGTATTGAGCTGTGCATAGTCGTCACCAATGTCAACAGAAGGAGGGAAGAGTACTGCCATGTCAAGACTACACCTGACATGCCCATCAGAAAAGCTCTTAGAATGACTATCGGAATACCTGGTAAACATAATATTAGATCACGGGGATGGGGGGGGGGGGTAAGCGTGGTGGCTAGCTGATAAAGCGCTTGACTTCTAAACCTAGAGCTATCGAGTTCGTATCCCGATGAAAAATGGGATTTTGAATTTCGGGGTTTTTTAGGATGCCTCTAGGTCTGACCAAATGGGCACCTGAGATTGAAATCAAAATCTTTACAGTTGCAGGGGTGAACGACTGTTTAGAAAACGCATATAAGACACCGTGCAGGGTTTTCCTTTTAGTATATTTATTGTACGCTTTGCACCTGACTTAATTGGGGACAAGTAACATTGATTGGTCGTTGTGCTAGCAACATGACACCCTCGTTAATCGTGTGCCACAGAAAACAGATGACCTTACATTATCATACATCACAAGGTCTGATATAGTTATCAAACTTAAGAATCTTGTTTTACAGACATCCTTAAAAAGATAAATGATTGTGAACATTTTTCTATAAAAACAATTTCCCCAAAATAGGTCACGTTGCATTATATTTTAAGTTAATTAGACAAAACATTCTGAGGATAACGGAATAGTCTGCATCAGAGTTGGCAAAATATGCATGTCGCAAACGGGCTTGAGTGGTCACGTGAAATACTGATCTCAACCTTAATCTTCGGAATCGAAGACAGTGTTTTATTATTTTACAAGCATGTTACCATTCTATGCTGGATATATCATTAGCCTAACTTTCTTTTCTTTGGCCTATACACACACACATATATATTGTTTAAGCCCTCTTAGCGCCGAAAAATACTTGTTGTGAGTGAACAGTTTTTAAAAACGTATAAAACCCGGTTACTAAGACAGTTTGTGTGGAAACACAAACTCAAAATCGCCCCCCCCCCCCCCCCCGAAGTGGTCCACCCAGACAGGTAAAAAGGCAGGTTTCAATATTTTCAGAAAGAACATCAGATTGAAATTCTATCAAAGAAAAATGACAGAGAAGAATGGAGAAAGAAGGTTGACAGATCTTGTGTGGTGCCCCAGCGGTCCAGCAGACCAAATGATAGGTGAAAGTGTATGTGAAGTTATATGTGAACCTGGCCTAACCGATGTTTTATAATGGATATCTAATAGATCTAATTGTTATGTAAATGGTCAATCTCTTATTCAAATCCTCAAGGAGGAATGACTTCTGTACAAAATTTTTAGTTAGGCACAGCTACATAGACTGCGCCGTTACTGTACATGCGATAGTATGAATAACTACTTATTAGTTGTTTTTTAAAATTATATCCAACTTATATGCATACTAAATAGATTTTTTCTCTTTAAAAAAAGGAAACATTTTTTTGTGTGTGTGTAAATGTAGTACTTAGTATGACAGAACTTATTTAAATTAGCAATACATTTGTAAAAAAAAATTTTTTTGACAAAAAATCTAAAATTTTTTGCGTAATGATTTTAAAATATGGTAAATGTTACCTTCACTACTAATGACACTCCAGTGTTTGTTACCTTAAATAGTGAATAGTTGTAAAAATGGTGTATTTTTATGAAAAAACTGCTTACATAATTGATTTACAAAATTAGTTTTATCGCTTTTAGAAAAGAAAAAAAGTAGCCGTTGCATCAGAACTTTGAATGGTCTAAAATATTATGATGTCGGATTTTCATAATCTTTTCTAGTTTACGAGATCTAAACGGGAGGGACGGACGGACAGACATTTCACACAAAACTAATAGTGTCTTTTCCCCTTTCGGGGGCCACAAAAAAATGGATGAAAAAATAGACGCAGCTTCATTTTAATATTTTGTGATTAAAAAGCTAAAATGTATTAAAGTGCTACTTTTTCTCTGTGAAGGTCTTTTTAGTGCTATATTCCATGGCGATCACGGCCAGATGGACACTTACGTGGATGGAGGTGTGCTGTGCAATTACCCAATTCACGCTTTTGATGGTAGGTGTCTGTGAGTGAATAGTTTGAAACTGGAAATCCTCTTAGAGTAGTGTATATATTTATATTTTATAATATATATTTATATTATCTTCATTATCTAAGATAAGATTTGTGTATTACACCTAACAAAACATCATAACTATTGAAAGCGGAATGTACGCTGCAATCTGTTTCACTTATGTGGAATCTGTTGCTTATTGGTAAAGATTCAATTGTTAAACATAAAGAGTTTTTTGTGTATTTTTACTTTTGTGGTCCACGTCTTGAATCTCCATTTTATATAGTCCCTTGATTCTTTATCTGAGCCAGATATGTTCATATTTTAAATTGGGATAAATTTTAATTAATAGTGTTGTAACTCCAGTGGCGGAATGAAAGGGTTAATGTGTGTGCGGCCTACTGATACACACCACTCAGGCCAATCACACAGGTCAACGGCTGTCGATAGACAAGGGACAATACTGCTAATAACCGCAAGTATGACCTGTGTTGTGGTCATGTGATCAAGAGCCTTCACGGTCGAGAGACAGTGTGTAAGAAAGAACAGTAGAGTCCACAAGAGCAAGTCATAAGGACTTGTGGTACCTTTGAGTCCTCGAAAATGTAGCTGTACGAGCTAGAGAGACTTGTAATGTTTAGTTAGGCAGTTCTGTTAAGTTCAAGAAAGCATTTGAATTTGATGTAGTTAATTGTGTTGAATTGGCTGTCGATGTATTTGTAATTAAACCGCCACTTTGTTACTTGAAGCTCTTGTTGTCAAGTTCTTGTGTTAGATGTGCTGTTGTGTTGTGAAGTAGCTTTTGCAGAAGGCATAATAGAGAAGATCGTAAAAATAGCTAATTGAGGTTTAAAATTTAAATAGGAAGGGAAATAACAAAGATATTAAATGTATTAATTTTTTATCAATTATTTATACTCTCCCCTTTTTGTTTGTTGGTTTTGTTTTACATGTTTCGGATGTTCCTTCAGGGTTGAAGATAATTACTTCCTAGTCCAAACCTCCCGGGACGACGGGGGATGGGAGCGGGCAGGATTTGAACCCGGGACCACCGTTAAATCTGAACGTCAGTCCAGCGTGCAAACCGCACGACCAGGCAGCCATCTCTTAACTATGTCTTTTGACACCACTTCAGAATTAAAGATTGTTACTTTCTAGCACTAACCTCCTGCAAGACGTGACTGAGAAAAGTGTCACTTACATTACATTATTTAGTGGCCGAGTGGTTAAGCGCCTGGCTTCCGAACCTGAAGGTCCTGGGTTCCAATCTCAGTGATATTTCGGGATTTTTAGGGCGTTTATGAGTCCACCCAACTCTGAAAGGTACCTGACTTTAGTTGGGGAAAGTAAAGGCGGTTGATCGTTGTGCTGGCCACATGACACCCTGCTCGTTAACAGCTGGCCAAAGAAACAGAGGACCTTAACATCTTCTGCATGGTCTGAATAAGATCCAGATCTCTAGTATTTTGGAATGTCTAGATTTAGTCTAGAATTCATAGCCTGACTTATTAAAAACTAATGAAATAATTAAGTAGTAGGCCCCCAAGTGTATAAATATTTCTCAATAAAATAAGCAAAGTGTTCCTCTAGTTATTCAGAATGTGTGAAGCGTTTTGTAAAGTAGAATCACTGATCTTGGTCTTTTACTGCGTTGCTGGTGGGGTTGTCCAAACGGAGGGTCCATGGTTTCTGCAAAAGCCAGGGCTTCCCTTATTTTATTTTATTTAATTCAACATTTTCACTTATATAAATGATTCTAGTACTGACAAAAATAAACGTAATATGAACACATTAATAAATAAAAAAACAACAAAACTTTATTTTATTTATTTAGGATGGTACCTTTCCATGTCTCCTGAAGATGCCTTTCTTAAACAAATTACATCCCTTGACAACATAGCTGACATTATGTTGAAACGTTTTGATAAAGTCAATGACAAGAGCCTTGGATTTATTCTGGTACGTAACATCTGCCAATGTTGACCTTGGACCTATCCCTTAGTCTGTTGGAATGTTGGGACACCATGCAAGATCCGTCGACCATCTTTCTGCTTTCCTCTCTTCTGTCTTTTGTTAGAACCTCTTTCAATGGCAGGCCCGTCCATTCTTTTATATTGTCCCCCCATCGCCTCTTTTTCTTTTTTTTTTTGAGCAAAACTACTTCAGATTTGTTATTCTTTACATTTCATGAAATATAACAGCTACTAAATAACTTTAAATAACAATTAACCATTAACAGTTACATTTCAGACTAATATTTACCTTGAAGTGCGAATGTTTAGAGGAGTCAAGAACATTTAAACGTTTTAATTGTAGGACAAATTTGTATAAATATTCCTTTTTCCCTAGTGCTATTAGAGCATGGAATGGGTTGCCTGAGCTAGCCAGGAAAACCAGTGACTTGGCAATATTTAAGTCATTGGTTAACATGCATTACTAGATGCATGAATCGTTAGACGTAATCATTTTCTTTTTTGAAGTAACGTCTGTGTTTATATAAGATAAAATTAATTCTTGGTTTTCCTTTCAGATTTAGGTACTGATTCCATGCTCTAATAGCCCTAAGAACAAAAACTATCTATAATAATTTGTCTTAGCATATGAAATAGTTAATTGTGAATTAACTGGATCAATTTTACTTCTGTTCTAGTTTATTTATGCTTTTAAGTTTTTGAGTGGTCCTCAAACCAGAGGACGCATATTATAATAGATGTCTAACCAAAGATTAATCTTTACTTAACTTTTGCTTGGGGCGTAGTGGCTAAGTGGTAAAGCACTTGGCTTCTGAACTTAGAGGTCCTGGGTTTGAATCTCGGTGAAGACTGAGATGTTTAATTTCGGGATTTCTAATTGTCTGTCTGTCTATCTATCTATTTCGTTAGACACTATCCTCTTTCTCTCTCTCTCTCTCTCTCTCTCTCCCTCTGTGTATATATCTAAATATTTGTGAAATTTTAAAAATGAAAGAAACATTAAATATCACTTCATGATTATTAAAAAAAAAAAAAAAAAAAAAAAGAAATGGAATTGAAACATTTCTTACAAATAATAACAATACAATAATAACAACACTTACTTCTTACTTTTGTTTAAATATTAAAAGACGTCGCATGGTGTCACGCATCACTGGTTCATTTTTTGTCCCATACTGTGCCGGCCAAATAAATCCCCCCCTTTTTTTCCAGTATAGCGACGACGAGGAAGAGTTGCTGCGTGATTGCTTGGAAGAAAGACTGGGACCACCAAGCTCACCTTCAGAACCGTCTCCTCCAACTAAACTGCTCAGGTGAGTTCATAAGTAGTGAACAACAAGTGGATTTTGAGTGCTTCATTAGAGGCTCTCCTTACGTTCAACGATCTATAGTCTAGACTCTAGACAAACATTTACCATCTTCGGGTTAATAGATAGACAAATCTGTTGTAGTTCAGTTAATAGATAGACTAATCTGTTGTAGTTCAGTTAATAGATAGGCAAATCTGTTGTAGTTCAGTTAATAGATAGGCAAATCTGTTGTAGTTCAGTTAATAGATAGGCAAATCTGTTGTAGTTCAGTTAATAGATAGACAAATCTGTTGTAGTTCAGTTAATAGATAGACAAATCTGTTGTAGTTCAGTTAATAGATAGGCAAATCTGTTGTAGTTCAGTTAATAGATAGACAAATCTGTTGTAGTTCAGTTAATAGATAGACAAATCTGTTGTAGTTCAGTTAATAGATAGACAAATCTGTTGTAGTTCAGTTAATAGATAGGCAAATCTGTTGTAGTTCAGTTAATAGATAGACAAATCTGTTGTAGTTCAGTTAATAGATAGGCAAATCTGTTGTAGTTTACATCTCGCGAGACGACCTTTTCCCTTGCTCTCATGTGACTAATGAGGCCAACCCTTGATGCAGACATAGGCTGGGCATCTGTAATCACCTGGCGTTGTAGCTTTTTTACATATCTAATTCTGTAACCCAGGTCCCTTATTTTACGTTTACTGCTCAAGTGGATCTATCCAGAGTCTCCTTTTTTCTAACTGTTGGTGTTAACTTTAAAGAGCTTAATGTTACGTCTGCATACATCAGTATACCTTAAAAGTGGGTGACCTGTAACTCTCCTACCTTCTATTAGATCACCAGACAAAATGTTTTGTGGGAGTCGACACTTGTGGTATTCTGCTATGTAGTTCAATAAATAGTCGAATGGGTAGATAAAGAGATAGTTATGATTTATAGATAGAAAGATAAATTGAAATAGACTAATAAGATAAACAGAAATTGAATAATTGTAGATAGATAGTTGAATAACAAGACAGACAGACAGAGAGAGAGAGAGAGAGAGAGGGGGGGGGGGGAAAGAGAGTCAGAGAGAGAGAGAGAGAGAGAGATGCCCACTTATTTAAATAATTTAAGGCCTTCTATTCTTCCAGAGAACGTCGACAAAAAATGAAAATTGTGCCGAAAATCAAAACAGAATATGAACGAATAGTACAAGTAGGCCACAAATTTATGAATGTAAGTGATTTAACCTGAGAACATGAAATTCTTTGTCTAGAGCATTAGATACTTGAATGAAGTTTAATACAGTCGAATCTTTGTCCGTAAGATAGTATTGTTACATTGAAATCCTAACACCAACTGCATAATACTAAAGTAAACAAGCTAAAACCCTAACACCAAATGCGTAATATTAACACCAATTGCATAATATTAACACCAACATCATAAAACAATCGTAAACAAGCTACAAGCAATTAAATGTCATCTCTAAATGTCGTGACTAAATGTCGTCTCTAAATGTCGTGACTAAATGTCGCGTTCTTAGTCTTTCAACGAAAGTGCGTCTTATCTTATCTTATATAATACAGACGTTACTTCAAAAAAGAAGATGATTACGTCCTACGCGTCATGCATTTAGTCATGCAAATTAACCCTCTAGACTAAAGTGCCTTAAAACGAATATTAAACTGGTTCATTTCTCTTTAACTACACCGGGGAGAGTGGTAATGGGCATAGGTACTCCAAAAACTATACAATGCTACCAATGGAAATGTCCTTAAATAGGAACTGATAAGTCTGTTAATGCTCTAACGTCGCGTTGTAGCTCCAAGATGTCAGTAAACAGGTGTAGGCGTATTGATTTCTAATTGCCGAAATCAAATAAAACTTGAACAGGCTTCTTTAATAAAGACAAAGCTGAATGTAAACCTTATTGACATTACTTTCGACTTTAACGTACATGTATGTATATCACTTGTGTATATATACAAGCAGGAAAGAAATAATGGTAAATAAGACAGAACTCACAGTTACTGTCAAAATAAAAGTATTTAGTAATTCGTCTCTGGCCTTGTTGTCTATATATAGAGAGAAGCTGAAATAATGCAAATGTTTACCAGCTCTCTTACTTTTTCTGTCTGGCTTTCTTTCTTTCTTTCTTATTCTTTCTTTCTTGATTATATCTTTTGTTTTTTCTCTTTCTATCTATCTTTCTTTATCTTTTCCTTTCCTTTTTTTTTGTGCTTTATATTTTGTTTGTTCTTGCTCTCTGTGTGTCTTTCCTTCTGTTACATTCCCTCTAGTCTTTCTTTTTTCTAGAACTTATTCTCTCTTTCCTTTCTTCCTTTCTTCCTTTTTTCTTTCTATTTATTTATCTTGCTTCCCTTTTTTTTTTAAATTTATTTTTTAACAAGTTGGCGTTTATTCTTCACCGCTTAAGGCAGAGTGATGGGCAAACTTTTTTTTTAAAGAGCGGGCCAAAAAGTTGAAGTAAAAAATTTTGGCGTCCCATGATAATTTTTTTTCTAGAAAAATACAAAATTTAGCATTAGATTTAAGGATATAAAAATTAAACTAATGCCATGCATAAAGATACAATTGTTTTGATAACATTTAATCATAATTTGGCTCAGAAATTTCGGCGTATTTTTTCTCCCCCCCCCCCCCCCGGGCAAAAAAAATCTTATATGTATGTGTGCGTGTGTGTGTGTACATAATTAATCCCTTCATTGTTTCGGAAGACGTTTATTGTACCCTAGAATAGGTTCTTCCTGGAGTTAGTGGAAATATTGTAGACTCCCCTCCGCCATGCACTATTTCCGGTATGAAAAGCAACCAAAATGCATATTCTGAGTTATCTACAGCGCATTATCCTGCTATTAAAAAGTTTTATTTCTAAAACCTTATGTGCTATTCTTCGTTCGGCGCATTTGGGAGGCACAAAAAAACTGTCACTGGCAATGTCTGAAGCCTCTTCCCACCGACTCTGAGGACCTCCATGAAAGTGTAGCGTCAAATTGTACTAGGATATCCCTGTTTGCGCTTTCCTCGTAATGGCAACTCTTATTATGCGTATTTTATTTTGTCGAAGAACATGTCCCGCAAAACCTCATTCGACGCTCTGTCACAACCTTACTAAGGGGTCGACTCCCAGTTCGGCATTGGATTTTCTTGCTTGAGACCTGATCTCTATAACTGACTCCTAAAATCCGTCTCAGCCATTGTTGTACTTAATAATAACAATACCATGTTACATTCAAAGCTGTATTTCACTGAATCACAAACAACTACACACATAGTAGAGTTCACAACACGCACTACGAAATACGGTCAGTACACAGGCTAAACAAATGTAAACAAACACTAAGGGGGCGACAATCCAAATAAGCTAATTCACGACAGCCATCTTTGTTGAGCCATATTTAGACCTTTTCAACTTCGCCAGATGACTATTCACTGCATCAAACTGAGGGAGCCCAGCCAGCCACTCATAGAAATGTGTAACCTCTATGGTTACTCGCTTGCATTAGGTGACTGTAGATTGCATTAGATTTTATATCAAAAAGGAAAGTTTTATAGTCAAAATCATTGGGGGGGGGGGGGGGGTGGGGTGGGTAAACTAAAAAATCTGTGGAGTTTTTTTTTTTATTCATTCAAAATCCCATTAGCTACGGTCATAGAACTTGCTTCTTTTTTATATTGAAGAGGTACTTTATTTTTAGCTTCAAACGCCACTGAAGTGGGGTTAAAACTAAAAACTTCCAATGGCTACGATTATAGCATTTTTTTTTTATATTCAAGAGGTATTTTTTAGCTTCAAACCCCGCTGGAGGAGGGTTTAAGCTCAAAACCCCCTTTGGCTACGATCATAGCATTTTTAGTGTGCAATTTGCTTTTTTATATTGAGGAGGTGGTTTTTAGCTATAAACCCCGCTTGGGGGGGGGGGGGGGATAAACACAAATCGTTCTTGGCTACGCTCATAGAATCTGGTGACTGATGTATGGATAGTCTTATATTGAAGAAGGGCTTTAATCGTAAATTTCGGAGGGGGTTTTAAAATCAAAATTTTCCTTAGCTATTCTAAATTGCGTTCCTGGAAGGGAGTTTTAAACTCAAAACCCCCTTGGCTGCGCTGGGGCAAGTGATGGTTTAGTATTAAAATCTCACCTAAAATAAAAAGAATGAAAGCAAAAAATCAGTCACTTGTACAGAGAATAAACACCAAACCAAAAGTCACTTGTTTGATGACAATTTGATGTTCACTAAAATTGTATTCACTGCACTTGTGTGAATTTCATATCAGCAGACGCAGCAAGTATTGAATCATGCAAATAAAAGTTAATACGTTTCAACTCGAATTAAAAGCTTGAATGTTCAAATTATGAGTAAAAATTTTCATTTTTAATTTTTTTTAACAAAACATGTCGCGTGCCGGATTTTTCCGAGGGCTGGAGTTGGCTCGCGGGCCTTAGTTTGCCCATCACTTACCTAAGGCCTTTACTTTTTTTTTTCAGTTCAATCAATAACTTACTTCCATTTTCTCTTTTCAGATGTTAAAAAAATATAACTTATTGGACAAAGAAATCATCAGTAAGACTGAATTAGCAAGAGTTCTTCAAGATGTAAGACGGTTGAACCTAACTATTAGAAAACTTCTGGATCTTAGAAATATTTCATTAAGTTTTATATTAATTTAATTGTGATATTTAAACAAGGTTACAAAGACAGTTTGTGTGGACACACAAACTCAAAATCGGCCCCCGAAGTGGTCCACCTAGAGACACATGGACAGATCTAGACATTGGTAGTAGTAGACGTTGTATTAGAACTTTGAATGATCTAAAATATCATGATCTAAAATATCATGATGTCCGATTATCATTTTCTCTTCTAGTTTCTGAGATCTAAACGGGACGGAGAGGACAGACATGGCACACAAAACTTATAGCGTCTTTTCTCCCTTCGGAGGCCGCTAAAAAATAGGGAACTCATAGGTTTAAATATTTTAGGTATTAATTTCACTTATTAGGCTACATGACCATGTATTTATTCTCTTCTAGAAAGATGTCTTCCCTGAAGAGGATTTCGTGTTGTTGTTTGGAACTGGAGCTGATGTGGAGAAAGTCTTCAGTGTCCTCGACCAAGACGGCAACGGAATGGTGAGTGTCACGGCAGCGCTGGCCTTAGGCATAGGCAAACTAGACAGCCGCCTAGGGCCTCCGATCGACTGGAGACCCGCACAGGAGAAAACATGGATACAATATTAAACATAGCATAACTCTATGTCTTCTAGCCTAGATCTAAGTCTCTACTATATTCAAGGATTATGAGTTAATGTTTAGGTCTACTTGACATCTCTCATATATTAGAAGACTTTTGTTTGTTTCATTTGGTGAAAAGTTATTTCTAGTTTTTATGAATCGTCCATGAAGCACAATCGTGCTATCGGTGCAATATGAATTGAACTAAATTGTTGCTTTAGATACAGGAAGGCTTTTAAATTCATTTTTGCCTATTTTTAGGTCTAATTTTTTTTTTTGCTTTTCTATTTCATTTGGGTCCACCCTATTCGCTTTGCCTAGGAAGTAGCACATTAGCTTCGGCTAGGAACTTCCCTATTAGCTTTGCCTAGGAAATATCCTATTAGTTTCGCCTAGGAAGTACCCTATTCGCTTTGCCTAGAAAATATCCTATTAGCTTCGCCTAGGAAGTACCGGATTCGCTTTGCTTAGGAAGTACCCTATTCACTTCGAGTAGGAAGTACCCTATTCGCTTTGCCTAGGAAGTACCCTATTCGCTTTGTCTGGGAAGTACCCCATTAGCTTCGTCTAGGAAGTACCCTATTTACTTTGCCTAGGAAATATCCTATTAGCTTCGCCTAGGAAGTACCCTATTCGCTTTGCTTAGGAAGTACCCTATTCACTTCGCCTAGGAAGTACCCTATTCGCTTTGCCTAGGAAGTACCCTATTCACTTCGCCTAGGAAGTACCCTATTCGCTTCGCCTAGGATGTACCCTATTCACTTCGCCTAGAGAGTACCCTATTCGCTTGGCCTAAGAAGTATCCTATTAGCTTCGCCTAGGAAGTACCCTATTAGCTTCGCCTAGGGCCTCCAAATACCTAACGCCGGCCCTGTTCATAGTAACTGATGGAACATATTTTTTTCTGAGAGACATTCAAGTTCACATACCCACTCATAACGACTGCTTGGGTGTCAGCTGCAAAAAAATAGACTGATCTGAATAGTAATGATTGGATTTAGCCGGTGGGAAAAAAAAATTGGACTGACGACTTGTGCTGGAATTCAAAGTTTTCCCTTTGATACAATCAAAAACTGTGACTAGAAATCTGGTGAAACAAAAATTTTATTTACGTTCTCTAACTTCCCGGAAATCGTCGCAATCTAGACAAATGTAGAAATTAAAATTACTAACCACAGAGGCGCATAGCTAAGGAACATTTAGTATTTTAATGAATTACTTCCCTTGATTCATAATTTCTAGTACTTAATATTTCAGGTTTCTTCTCTAGAACTCAGACAGTTTGTTGAGACAATAGGGATCAGAATACAGGTATATTTTTAGACGAGATATTTAGTAAATACATGTTTTAAAAATTGCATATAATTTTAAAGACATTTTCATTAAATGGTGTAATTTTTTTTTCTATTAGACTTTACATGAGAGATATAAGAGACTTGAGGTCAATTCCTTGCTGCAATTCTCTTCCACCTTACTCAATACAATCTTGGTGAATTCAACATCCATCTTTGTCAAAGTAAGTGAATTATTCATTAATAAAATTTAATACACAAACGTCAAACTACAAAGATAGGGAGTAATGGCTTCCAGGAACATTGAAACTAATTACGTTGGCAACAACTGACGTCCAGGGTGTTTCTCTGAACGTAACATAAGTAAGTTAATTTACATGAAATTAAAATAGAAGAATTTTAAATGTTCTCTATATAATAGCCTTGATGACTTAGTTCTATAGTTATGCAAAATTACAAAAAAAAAAATATACTTGAATAGAGAACAGAACTAAAAATATAAATACTAAAATTAACATCCAAAATTTGTCATTGGCGATTTAGCAACTCAATGATCTTCTGGTCAAGTTCTGAAAGTATAATGCTGTACAAGTCTCAACTCATCAACTGCTTCTCGTGCTAAAATCTATAGTAGGCCTACCTCACATCTTGAGTGACACTGTAGTGACCTTGTTCAGCTAGAGAGTATACTAGTTTTGTTTGATAAATAAATTGTGCATTGTTTTTAGCGACTGTAAAAGTAGTGACGTAGTCAGGCAGACGAACAAGAAGAACAATATGACGAGAATTTAGAGAAAAGTTAAACAGTGTTATAAGAAGGATAGGTAACGTCTGATATGTAAAATTGTTTGTAAAATGTTTTACATGTTTCGGATGTTCCTTCTGAGTTGAAGATAGTTTACTTCTTAGACCATACCTCCCGCAGGACGAAGGGGGATAGGAGCGGGCAGGGTTTGACAGTCCGACGCGCAGCCAACCGTAGCGACGGGTGAATACCCACTTGTTCTCCACCCCTCTTGTTATTTCGTGGACTTATTATCCGCAGAAATAAGAGAGCGATCTTTCCTTTACTTCTTGCTCGTCCAAACTGGTGAGGGAAGAAGAGAATTATATATATATATATATAATGAAAATAAGCATGAAGATATTGACAAGTCAGCAAATTGCACTGTCAGTTTTCATTACTTCCTGACATGTTGCCGCTGTCATGACACTCTGTTAATTGTCTGCCATCATAAGTACAAGCGTGAATTCATATGGTATTTCTTCTTGTAGCTATAAATATCTTCACATATGGTCCGGGAGGTCTATTTTTAGCATCTGTTCTTTTTAACTTATTCAATTTTACACAATGTTAGTGAATTTATTATCAGTGTGTATCAAAGTTTGACTACATATTGTCCTTTTAATTATATAATTGTTCTACTTTTAGTGTAGTTTTATGATATAAAATAAAATAAAATATAGTTTATATTATTATGAATATATTTAGAAATAAGGGAAACAATCAACATTATACATAACATACTTATGATTTTCTAGTTATTCTTCTTCGAAAAATGGAAGAGAAGAGCTTAATATTATCTGCTCCCATAGATCGCAAGGTCGAAAAGAAAAATTGGTTTTTGTGTTGTTGTATTTTTTTTTTAAAACCCTTTTTCTGCTTCTTCTATGTAATTGTCCTAACAGTTGAACCTAAGACTCTTGGAACTCTAGGCCTACAGTAGCTTGCCTATATCTCTGTATCAGAACAAATATCCACCTTCGAAGCAGATTCAAATTCTTTTATCCCTATTTACGAGGGCTCTTACCCCAAGACGCTCGGATTAGTAGCGAGGCCAAAGGCCGAGCACACCGGTTGGAATCTCCTCTATTTTCCCTTCTCTTTATCACATAAGCCCTGCAGAAGGCCACTATAAAAAAAAAAACGGCACGTTGGGGAGCATGTTTGTTGGGGCTTTCTTCCACTCCCACCGGTGCAATGGATTCGGTCCTTAGGCACCGTAAAGGTGGTTCTTTTTTTTTGCTTCTCTATTGGCCTAATGGTTTTCTCTAATGGCCGTTTCCACCCGAGCGTCACGTTGAGGATAGAAGCAATGCCCGGGACATTTTTATACATTAAATTCACTGTTATACATAAATCACTAGGCCGATTTCTGAGGCCCTCAAGAAAGGGAGGTTGGGGCCTCAAGACATAGTTTGTGTAGTTCGCTCTTTTGGACCTTGAGATCGAATCAATATTAAAATAACTATACAATGTGCAATCAAACTCACCCTAAACAGGGGCCAAGAGAATCCATTAAGAATATCTACCAAGGCCAACGATAAGGCTATCCAATATCATGTGAACATATTTACTATGCAACTACATGGATAGTTGTGACATTGATCATTTGTTTCTGTTATCCACGGCTTATGAGGGTGTCACCTGGCCAGCACAACGACCAACAGCCTTTACATTTCCACAACTAATGTCAGGTACCCATTACAGCTGGGTTAGCTCAGCAGCGCCTTAAAAGATCACAAAGGTAGCTTGCATGTCCATCCAACACTGAACTATTTACATGTGCGACATACATTTTCAACTTATGTAATAGTCAGACAAAGAGAAACTGTCTAAAAACTTAAATTCACTCTAAATTTAATAGAAAAAAAAATGTAATTGCGCAAAAATTGCTTATAAGTTTGTTTCTTGTGTTGTTTGTTGTCATTCTTAATTTGATCCTGTTTTTTCTGTTGACAGCAAAGTGATGCATCCAGAACAGTGGGGATCAATACTGGATACATCGATACTCTGGACTTTGTTCTTGAAAAGGCAGACGTAGAATTTGTGATACAGGTTTTTACACTTTTGGTTTTCTGATTCTTGTAAATAACAGATTCAAATTTAAGAGACAAAACTAATAAGCAAATATTTTAAAGAATCGATAAAAAAACAAACGAAACTTATCTAAAGGGGAAGAACTCCGTCATTGAAACTTAATCTTTTATACAAGTTTTTTCCCTTATTCGATATCAAACAAAATAATTAATTACCAAAAATTAATTGACTAATTGAGTATTTTTGTTTATTGATTCCTGTTTTGTTGGATACAATAAGTAATTGTTTAAAGTATCAACTTGATAGCAGAATAGGTGAAGGAGAAATAGAAATTTAGCCACTTTTTAAATACTAAAGTATTAGCTTCCCTTGTAGGTATCAAACAAAATAATTAATTACCAGTAATTAATTTTCTCATCGGTTACTTTTTAAAAAAAAAATGATTCATGTCTTGTCTATGTCAATCAATATTTACGTCCTATATATGTTCATCTAGTCGTGCCTGTTAATTTTATTGGAAACCTAAACTCTGCTAAGTCATTGCTTTTCCTGGCTGATTCAGGCAACCCGTTCAATGCTCTAATGTTACTATACTGTACCAAACTCTACTGACTTCACGTCGTTCTGGAATCGTACTGAATTCTGTTGCTCCGGACAGATTTCCGCCATGATCAAAGGAACATTTATGACAAGTTTTATAATGTCAACAGAACGAACATACCTACATACATGCTCCATGCGATTGTATATGTGTAAGGGAATGTGCTGTTGTTTCATCGTCAATCTCAAAATAACTACCTAAGTTTTGACGTGAACTTTTTAGAATGTCCTTTGATAGCTTTCATTAAATTATCATTATGTGGCGAATCCCCCTTAGGCCTTAGAAATGCCATTATATGGCTTATCTCCCTTAGAAATGCCATTATATAGCTGAGCTCCCTGTCCACCTATAACTCATGTATTAAAGTTTCATCCACAATTTTTTTCTTGAAATAACAGCGAGGCTACGAAGCTACAAAAAGCTTTCTAAAGTATTACGTTACACAAAAGAAAGCTGACAAGAGGTTAAACTCACAAGTGCCTAGAACGGAGTCGTCAAATACTGAAGAATCATACAAATACAGCAATACTAGTGATGTACATTTAGCTGAAATATCTACAGGTAAGTTAAGATTCTTTCAATGTAACCAAACCGTGGAAGCAAGGGTGAAGTTTTGGTTCTTCAGCTAACCGACACTATGCATTTCTATAGTATAAGCTATACCACTGACAGATTGAACAACTAATTTACGTATCAAGAGATCTCATCAACAGCGGAACGGATTCGCATGGATTTTTTTACAAAGGTTCTTTTTACCATTTAGGTGCTCGCAGGACACTGTGTTTACAGATTCGAAGCCTTAATATGAACTTTATAAATTATTTATATGTACTTTCATATGGTATTGGATCACCATATAATAACAATAAATATATTGGTGTGAGTTTTCTAACACAACTAAGAACAGAAAACTTAATTTAAAACTGTTTTTCTTTGGAGAATGTTTTCAATTCAGCTGTTTCATTAAATACATGTCATTATTATCGGCTTCTAGATTAATCAAATTTCTTTCTTTCAGACCTCTAGGAAAATAAGAAGTCTGAGGACATGCTGTAAGTTCGTCCACCATGTACAAGGGAATCATGGGACATAACTTATGGCCTACTCAGATCGGAGAGTGGTTGGTGTTCTATCTACTTGCACTATTGAATGTTGTCTTGAATCGTAGATTTTAAAATTTAAAATGTTTTTGCTGACTTATAATCTTATATACTTTATAATTAGTACGCATATTTTCATGACTATGATTTTTAAAAAACATTTCTTTTAGCAGAAATGGGGCACGCCTGCTGATTGTTATAGATTTGTGTGTTTATGATTTTTTAAAAATATAAATTCAATACGATTGACAAATATGCCATTTAATGAAATAAAAGATTAACTGTTGAAACATTGTTGCCAGGTTTTGTTATATTTGTATTTGTTGTTTACAGAAATATTTTTTTTTCGGGTCCCTATTGAAACTTTTTCATTTCTTTCATTGTAGTAGATTTAAATTGACATTGCGATATAAATTTTAAATGTTTGTTTTTTTTTTGCTCACAATTATGGATTCTATAACAGAACACATTTTTTGAAACCCGAGGACTTAAAAAAAAAAAAAAGGACGACACTTGCGCAATACTTTTTTTTTTGTTCAAAAGCTTGTGAGTTATTTAATATCACTTAAACACTTTTGGGTTACCAAGCACTCCCCTGACTTACAAGCACCCCATTACCAGGTCTCTGCAGTTCTAGAGGCCTACTCCAAGCCTATCGTTTATCTGTAGCCCGCGTTCCCACGCATTCAAGATCGAGCCAGACCTATTTATTTATTTTGTCAATAGCGGAGCTTGCTGCTGGAAATCTAGTTCAATAAGACTTTATGCATATCAAAAGAAAAATAGTTTGGGGTGAACCTGGGGTCACGCGTGACGTAGAAAAAAAAAAGGGGGGGGGGCGAGGGGAGACAACAAAATATTACGAAATGAACATACACACACCAAAAAAAAAGCATGGGTTACCTCCCCTGAAATCCAACCTTTACAACAAGACGCTGTGTACACACTCTAAAATGCTTTTTCATTTCTGGAGCCCAAAGTCTTTTGAAATAAGTAAAAGTGCAATAACAATATATTTTTTTTTGTTTTGTCTTTTTAAAGAGTAAACCATAAACTTTTTACAAAACTTGTTTCAATAATATGCAATAAGATGACGAACGATTCGGGGGATAATTATAAATCACACGTATATTGAATTAAGGGACGATCTTGCCAAGCATCCCACTGTTTACATATTGACTACAGACATTGTCTTTCACAAAAAACAATAAGTTCAAGTACCACTCTCGTGCGTGATGTGACAAGATCACATGTCTGCAACCAAATGAACATGAAATATGAACTATTTCTGAACAACTTATAAACAATGTCTGAGTAATCTCTGAATAATTTCGATAATACTCCTTCTGAAACTATGAAAATATCCGTACTTATCAATTATGCTTTTAGTAATGTTCATCTTTAGCACCACTACCACTAATATTGTTAAATATTCTCTGTGATAGGTGGATGGAGTCACCATTACACTCAGTTTAAAATTTCTTTCATTCTTAAAAGAAATTTAGTTACTGATTACCCAAAGGAAATAAGTCTTCTCCTGAATAATTCAGATTTTTATATATTAAGATCTCCAGCTACAGTTATTGTCTCTCTGATAAGGCCAGTTCTTGTTATGGTGAATTATAAACATTGATGCATTTAAAGCGTCTATTATTTTCCCCTGACTCAAGTCTGTGGGCACTTTCTTGGCGACCAGAGCATTAGCTACCAATGTAACCAGGCCTCGGCAATCCCCAAAGGAGCAGCGGAAAACCGAGTACCCAGGTATTGAGGCACTTCTTTTTTCACCTATCAGACATTCTTGTAGTAAGGCAACATCCACACACTCTTTGTGGAGCAGGTTAGTTATTTCAAGTGTCTTTGGAATAAGTCCTCGGACGTTACATTGAAGGACTTTGAAAGTTTTAGCATCAGATTTGGAAATTTGGGGATCATATTGCTTTATCTTTCCAACTAAATTATCCTGGGGGGGGGGGGGGGGGTGTACTTACTTTCCCAGTATGAGCTGTTGGTTTTGGGTCAATTGTTTTCTGAGACTTAATTCTTATAACTAGGCCTACTGTTATCATAATTAAGCAGCCAATATAGCTGATCTGTGTAGTATGCCAACAACTTCCAAAAAAGAGAGACATTCTTTCACGATGTTTAACCAGATTTCTTCTGGAGCTGTACTTGGAGACCAAAAGGAAGTCTACTGTCGAGGACAGATGTTGAGGGCAAATGTAAACGGTTATGTCTTCAGAAGTCTGGTTAAACAACATAAAAGAATGTCTTGGTGACAAAAAAAGTAGACCACAGGACTGCACTTTTAATAGTAGGACTCAAAGACAAGCCTTATTACAAAGCTTATATCAACTCACTTTGTCTGTCTGTCTGTCTAGTAAAAAGGTCTGAACAAGTTTTTTTCTCCCATTTCCCATTCTCGGTTTAATTTAAACTTTGCAGAATTATTCACTGAACCTGACAAGACATGAATCAATAAAAAAATTAACTAATTAGTTACAGATTATTGGTGGTGAATTATTCTGTTTGATATTGAAATAAAAGGGGATTAAATGCTACTTAATCAGAGATGTGAATGTATATATGGATTTATACCCTTATGTTTTGACACGTTTTTCCCCACTTCCCATTCTCGGATCAAGTTGCAATTTTGCATAACTATTCATAGTCGATGACAAAAATACACGAATCAATCCAGAAATAAACGAACTAGTTAATCAATTAGTACTACTTAACTAAATTTTTTTAATAGAGCGAAAAGCTGCCAAACCCTTCGATTTTCAGATAATTGGCATCAATTAGCGTGACTTTTCTTTAGATAAGCTTTGTTTTTAAAAGTTATCTTTTTTTAAATCTCTTATTTTAACGATATAGTGGCCAGAAGACCACGAATACGAAGAATTGACAATGTAGAGACAGATCTACAGCTTAAAGTTCAGACATGGAGATGAAAAGCTCAAGAGATCTGAATAAAAAGATGTGAAACAGGCCAGGACTTTATGGGCTGTCAATCCGCTGGGATGGATGGATAGTGGCCAGATAGTCCAGAAATTCAGTTTTCCTTTCCAGAGTTACCTTGCAGCTATACCCAATCATGGGAAAGGCTTCGGGAGTCAAGCCTGAGTAAAAATCAGGAGCTGGCGACCCTAAGGCAGTTTGCAGCACCCAGTGCTACACTCTGGCAGAACCTGCGACGCCGCTAACCCCAAACTGTATCGGCACTGCCGTTCCTTTGGATACATCAGCTGCGTGGAGTGGGTGGAATTGATGTGTGGGCGACATCGTTCCGACCACAGCTAATGCCCAGGCATTCATCTCATAGGAGACCATGTAAAGAACAGGAATAAGATGATACACTACAGGTCTTGTTTGCGTTGGTTTAAAAAACAGTACATATGTAGGTTTCATTTTGCATTGTATCGATCGACATTTTCATCCTAAAACAAAATGATGAGAAAGAAGCCACATACTGTTTAAAATTTTGAATTAATGTGACTTAATGGTATTCAATATTAAAACATTACAAGACATTTGGTCAAGTTCTGCTTTTGGGTGTGTAAGCTCAGGGATCTATGTCTACGTCCACAACTCAAGAGCTACTGGAGCTGTTAAAGACTTCATTTTTATATATATATATCTTTTTTTTTTTAATGATAAGCGTGTAATTCTTAATATAAGTAATTTCTATCTTCATAGTAATTTATGAAAGAAGAATTCAAGCCTTTGAGAGTACAAGCTGGGCATCAGATATCAAGAAAAGAAGGCACACGCCATAGAGAAGCAACTCCTTTATAACGTGAGGAGACGAAAGCTGGGCTGGTTCGGTCATTTTGAAAACAGTGGCGTAGCTAGGGTGGGGTGAGGAGGGGGGAGAATTTGAACCCCCCTCCCGGGCCCCAACTTGAGGGGGCCCCCTAAGGAGTGTTTATTACATTAAAATTAAATATTACGCTAAATGTAGGGGCCCACCAAAGAGGTCAAGCCCCCCGGGCCCCCAAACGATGGGAAATTCCAAGCTACGCCCCTGTATCTAAATTATCCTTCAAGGTACAGTGGCGGGAGCACTAAGGAAGGGCCGTCCAAAGAAACGCTGGATGGACAACGTAAAAGTATGGACCGGCTTCTCTCTTGATCTCCTGCTAAGAGCAGCCGCTGACCGGGACAAATGAGGGGATTTGGTGACGCGTATTGTCACATCATCCTACGATGAAAATCAAGGGACAGATGAGATGATGATGATATTTGTAAACGGTTACGCGTGATTGATAGCTGTGGGGCAGCAGTTAGCCCGTATATTAATGTAAAATTCTTACATGCGTAAAAATTGTTACTGACACGCGCAAATCTAGAAAATTGATTTTGCGGCCTCGAGTAAAATATCGATTAATTTTTTTAAAAATTAATGACACATGCAATTAAGTCACTTAAATACACATAAAACAAAACAAAAAAATGAAATCTTTCATTTCATGGTGTTCAATAACATACATTAAAAAAAAAAGATTTTGTCACGGTTGAACTATTTTTAGCTTATATACTCATCCCTATGTGATCATTCAACTCTATCCCCCCTCTCCCTTACATTCTGTATTCTAAACCTGGCTGCCTGCACGTCAGGTGTAACTAGTCATGCAAGACGAACATGTTTCAATAACTTCCGTAAATGGCTTTTTCTGTCCCAGCAGTCTAGATCTAGATCTAGTTTTATGTGCCTGTGTGTGTATTTAAGTTAGTTTGCCATTTTTGTCTAGGTCTCTTTTTTAACGGCCCCCGAAAAAAAAAAAGCCGCCATTAGTTTTGTGTCTGTCTGTCCGTCCGTCCGTTTATATTTGAAAAACTGAACAAGAAAAAAAATACTTAAAAAAAAAAATAACAACAAAAAATCAAAGCTATTTTTAAGCATTAGTTAAATATTAGTTTGGATCAGTCATGTCATTGAATTTGTAATAGATCTAGACTAGAATAACAAATCTGTGTGATATATTTTTTTACCAACTGTTTTTGTTTAGCACAATGTCATGCATTTAGCTCTCTGAATACGCTTTGATCCTATCACTTGACTGGACCAGTTGGCAAGGGGTGGGAGAACAAAGAATGAGGTATCTATGAAAATGTTTCCTTGATTGCTTTTTAAATGCATTTATATACAAATAATGACAACCTGAATTCCAATTCAAGGGCTACAGCCTCCTCAATCAAACACACTAACTAATTTGCCAGGAAAGCGTTTATGAAAATAGATCAACAAGCGCCAACCTAGATGATGAGGTTGACTTCCGTATTGCTCGTGCCAGTGCTGCTTTCGGCAGACTTCAAGGACAAGTGCGGCAATGGAATGGACTCAGCATATCCACAAAACTGAAAGTCTACATTGCTGTAGTCCTCCCTTTACTCTTTTATGCATCAGAGTCCTGGACCCTATATTCCCGCCACACCAAAAAGCTAAACTCCTTCCATCTACGCTGTCTAGCTTTCTAAGGAAAATTCATAAGGTGCGTTGGTCCGACCACATACCAGACACAGAAATCTTAAAGCTGTCCAACATGTACAATATCAGTGTGACAGTAAAAAGGTCCCAACTTCGATGGGCGGGACATGTAGTTCGCATGCCAGACAAACGCCTTCCGAAACGATTTCTATACGGGGATTGTGTGCAGGAAAGCCCTCCTAAGGACGCCAATACAAGCGCTACAAAGACACCCTCAAGAGTTCCTTCATGGAATGCGATATCGACATTCTCGATCGCTCCTCATGGCGTGAAGCGGAGAGTCTCGGAGTCTCAAGATTTAAGCAAGAAGATTGGCCAGGGTGAAAGAGCGCCAAACCAACAAAAAGCTGAGAGAAGAAGCCGGCAAATCTACAACTTACCTAATGCACCCATGCCACCATTGCGCCGGATTTTTAAAGCGAGGATTGGACTTTACAGTTGTGACCTTGTATTACAATTAGGTCATAAGACCAGTGACTTCTGCTGTACTGGCAAGTTAGTCCAGTGGTACTTCGTGGTTCAAAATTATAGGCCTACTACAAAGGCTATTAATTATAGCCTCTAGATATATGAACTACTGAGACATACAAGTAATAATAATGAGATTTTAGTTGCAAACAAAAAAGAGTTTATTTAGACACAAAAGAAAAGGGTCATTAAAAATAAAACGGGAATAGACAAACATAAGAAAATAAAATAATGAAACATATCAAAATAGTACGACAGGTTCGGTTCAAAATAATCAATGAACCACTACCAGAGGCACAATAGTGTCTCATCTCAAAACCAAAACGATGTCTTGCAATAATATAATACAGATCCTGACAGTCAAATGACCGTCATCCATGAGACACACTACTGTCTCGTATCCAAACAAAAGTTTTTGTTTTACATACTATACGACCCAAATCTGGTCTTTACAGGAAACAAACAACACATAAGAGACTAAGTAGACATAAAATATCTACATAAATCAACTTATTATAACAAATAAATAAAGTCTGCTTAGTTCGTTATTGGGAAACACTTTCTCATAACAGTGGCACACTTCTCTTGAGAAACACAGAGCACAATAACAAAAGTATTATATAAACATAATGGAGATTTAGTTCTCAATAATATACACTGGTCAGCTCAAAGACTCAAGAGAAAGTGGCAATTGTATACAGTTATCAGAGACTTAAATAATGTGTTAAAGGGGACTAACTCTTATTGAAAAACAAAAGTAGCTACCCTTATTGTCCCTCTTGTCACAACAGTCATCTTCGAGTCCACAGGAAATGGGAAATGCACATCTTCGACCACGCAGGAGGAGCTATATATATATATGAATATTAATAATGTCATAATAAAAACATGACTAAATCTCCCTACCCTGAGGAGATGTCTGTTGGACTAGCAATGCAATAATATCGGCAACCCTTTGACTCGCGCATGTCTCTTCTAGTTCTATGGACGGATATTGGGTTGTGGTTCTTGATAATTTGTAGTTCATAGTTTCTGATATTCAAGATGAAAATATTAAAACCTGCATTTTTACCTGCCTGAGTCGACCAATTCGGGGGCCAACTTTGAGTTTTGTGTTTTCACACAAACTTTCTTTGTAACCTTGTAATTTAAGTCTCTTTTTATTGGTCTTTTTTTTCTTTCGAGATATTTTCCACCTAGTTTTCTTTTTTAAAACACAAACACACACACCTAAATAAATAAATAAATAAAAATAAATAAATAAATAAAAATTATCAAGAAAATCTGAATATGCAAATGATGTCACACACATTTCTTTTTGGAGATCTTGTTTCTTGGTATTTTGAAGATATTGTTTCATTGTAAAGAATTAGATTGACGCTTGCGATGGATAGGCCACACCGTTTGCATGTCTACCTCCAACATCACAAAACAAGCCCTCTCCTGGAATCCACAAGGCAAGAGGAATACGGAACGTCCCGGAAATACATGGCGCCACCATTTGGAAGCAGATGCCAAGCAGATGAACAAGACGTGGGGACAGTTAGGAAAGACATTTGGGAAAGACTCGTCTTAGAACTGAGACGCCTGAAGGAAGCTGGTTGGTGGCCCATGCCTCAAACGAGACCAAAGGCAGAGATCTGATGAGATATAAGATACAATAGGGCTATATCAATTTGTTTCAATATTTATTATCTTTAGGACCCCAGAAGCCTTCGGGATTTGATTTTTTTTTTTTACCAGTGCTGATGAGAAGAAAAAAGATGATTGTCTGATGGCGTAGAATCCACTCTGGACAGTAATTGCAATGGTAACTGGTTTAACCCTTTCCCGTCGCCATTTCCAACCGTTTGGGTTAGGATGCAATAATCTTCAATTCTGTTAGATCATCGGAAATTACGTAACTTAAAAAAAAAATCAATAAAGTCTAAACCTATAAATAGAAAAACATTTTTTTTCTTTATGTTTCGTACACACGATTTCAACCTTTTCAACTTTCTACTGCACTTTTTTTTTAACGTGCTAGCCCATTATACTGCTACACACTTCAGCTCAATGTACAGTACAGGAGAACTTCTTACTTGAATATATTCATACACCCTAAAAGCTTAATGCACAATACTCTCTGCGGCGAGTCGTAGAAGCCATGTATTCAAATGAAATAATACAAGTAATTTCGGTCTGGAAAAGGGGGAAATAACTACAGTGACACCTAGATTAAATTAAGTAATATCCGAATGGGAGCATAGGATCATAGCGTACAACGTGACAAACCAGGCGCAACCAGTTGTCTGCCCTTAGTATAGAACATCATACAAGTTGAATAACTCAAAGTTTATCAAGAAAGTATGAATCTTTAAAGCAGGGCCGATCCTAGCAATTGCGGGGCCCTATGCCATTGCGCGGGGCCTAGTCTGTGTGGGAATAAGGATAATAAGTGAAAATTAAGATTTTGTATAAGAAAAAAAAATCGACTTTACTAAGTTAAAAATTGCGATCTGTACTTTACGAAACCTTGTAATCAATGGCATATTTATATGCTAGTGACTATAAAAGTAAATAAAGTATTGGAACTTCCGATTACGGTATAAATTCACCCGATTATTACATGAAAGCTGACAATGCCTTTTTTCCTTTTATCACGCGTAGGGTGGCGTTTTCCTCAATTAATGACACCCACAAATGACACTTTTGTCTATTTTCTAGAGATTTTAATAAATTCAGGAGATTTCCAGGAGTTTTTTCGTATATATTTTGCAATTTAATAATTACACCCTGAATTAGCGCAGGGGCCTATGAAAGCGCGGGGCCCACTGCGACCGCATAGGTTGCAGTGGCCTTAGAACGGCCCTGCTTAAAAGTTACACGAACTGAACCAACGAATACTAGTCTAGAAGATAGATTCTATTTACTTACAATTTTATTAAATAAATAAACAAATAAATAAGAGGCACGGTGATTGATCGGTAAAGTGCTTTTCTTCCGAAGCGGGGGTCCCGTGTACGAATCCTGGTGAAGACTGGGATTTTAAATTTACGGGAGCTTTGGACGCCTCTGAGTCCACCCAGCTCTAATGGGTACCTGACATTAGTTGGTAAAAAGTAGAAGCGGTTGGTCACTGTGCTGGCCACATGAGACCCTAATTAACAGTAGGCCACAGAAACAGAGGATCTTTACATCATCTGCTCTACAGATCGCAAGGTCTGAAAGGGAAACTTACATCAAAATATTACAATGCAGGAGAGAATCGGGTTCGTTTGTTTATCTTTTGGCAGCGTTCAGACTTAAATGTTATCTATTGGGAGTAAACTCTGATTGGATGATGAGGAGGTCGTGTGTCATGACTGTTACATCTGTCTATTACGACATCCTGCATTTACAAGTTGTACACTTGTTTGTCTACAGCGAGTCTACAAGAATCGGATAAATGTTTTTTGAAAAAAATGTCCTTTAAAAATTTTAAAACCACAGATCCAACGAAGTTGTGTAATGACGATCTAGAAGTTTAATAAGTACAAGTAATCAACAAATGCTAATAGGTCTTCATTAGTCACATTTCAATTAGGTGACCTTTGTTTTTAATTTACTATCTAAATGCTTGCATCTTCTTCTTTTTTGAAGTAACTTATCTTATATAATACAGACGTTACTTCAAAAAAGAAGATGATTACGTCCAACGCGTCATGCATTTAGTCATGCATATTAACCAATGACTTAAATTCTGCCAAGTCACTGGTTTTTCTGGCTAGCTCAGGTAACCCATTCCGTGCTCTAATAGCACTAGGGAAGAAGGAGCATTTGTACAAATTTGTCCTAGCATATGGGACGGGGGAATGTGCCTTTATTTTTGTGTCTTTCAGAGTATTTTATTAAATTTTGTTTTTGTATTTGAAGATTATGGTTCAGTGTGTAATGTATAATTGCTACTTTACCTTTAAGTCTTCTGTCCTGAAGGCTTTCTAAATTTAGTGATTTTACTAAAGGTGTTACTCTAGTCAAATGTCAATATTCGTTTGTTATGAATCTCACTGCTCTATTTTGTGTCTGTTCCAATTTCTTACTGTTTTCTTGAGTTGAGGGGTCCCACACGGTGGATGCATATTCTATTATTGGCCTAACCAAGGTTAAATAACATTTAAGTTTTATGTTCTTATTTGATTTATAGAAATTTCTTTTAATACATCCTAATTCTTTTGTTTGATTTTTTATATACTTTCATCAGACGTTTTTAACGTCTATATTATATAAGATAAGATAATCAATTGGAGATTTTCATGTATGCAGGCAGATCTATTATTAGTCATCATCATCATCAAACTCCTTTTGAATGAGGGCTTGAGAGGCTCTAATCCTCTCTTGCAAAAGCCCTGGAGAGAAACCAGGTCGAGAATTTTTGGTTTACCAGACCTGTCGATACGATGATCAGCAAGTCTGGGGCAGTTAAGAATATGAGACACGGTTTCCTCTTCTGTGCACTTTACAGCACTGTAGAATTAAACATGTAAGCACTTTCGCTTCTAGCGATTTTGTTTGTTTGTTTGCAACTGCGGTCTTTCAAAATAGCAACCTTTGACCTTATTTCTCTCTCCAAATCTTCCTATTTTTATTTTCTTACTTTTTTTTTTACTTATGTTTTCATTATAACGCCACCACATTTCTACAGATTGATTTATATGTTTTTAGCCCCCACTTTACTGCATTTTATTCCTTGAAAAACTTTAGTCTAAAAATGTATCTGCAACTCCTGCAACTGATTACTGATATTTTCTTTTGGTGTAAAAATCCCCAGTAAGCAATAAGACATCTTAAAATAACAAGTTAGCGGCCATGTTTTTTTTTTCCCTATTCATTATTACTGCCACGATTTCTAGATTTGTCGTCATTCAGAATTTTTAAATTTTTGCATTGAAGTTACCTGTCATGTTTTCTATCGCTGAATTCTAATTAATATACTTTCAATAGAAAGGTCTGTTGAATACCTGTAAAAGATCTTTTCACTTAAAAGTCACGCTTTTGGAAACGACCTCTGTTGTCTGTTTACACAATCATTAGAGTCCGATTTGATCGTATCACTCCTAATCTAATTGGTTCCGCCAGGTGGTATGTGGAATAAGCACACCACTACCTATAAAATGCTTCCATTGGAATGAGTCTCCAATAACCTCTGACAACCAGACCAACTTCTGGACTTCACACGCATGTGTGTATGTGTGTGTGTGTGTGTGTATGGGGGTAATTGGGTCCGACAATTATGCTAACACGTACAGGAGGAGTATCAAAGGCCCCATAAAGCTTCGGGCTGGAGGGACTCGTTAAGGATAGCTGACTACCCACCTAGGAGAAGGAAAACTCTAAATTCAAACCTCCACTGCATTGCGTCAAAACCCAAACATGGGAAACGCTATAGGAGTCATCAAAAGCTGATGACTCTTAGGTAGCTTGCACCATAGAGTCTTACTCTCTGGCAGATCTTGTGACTCCGCTGATCCCAAACTGTTTAGGCTATGTACCGTAACTTTGGACCCAACATCTGATTGAAGAGGGTGAGGCTTCGTATGCCCGATAGCTTCACGAGCACAGCTAAGGCCCATGCTTTCCTCTCGTTCAAAGCCCTCGCTCCATAAATGTGAACCACAGTCGTTCTTACAGTGATTAAGGCTAATCTTGAATCTATTTAAGATTTTAGAACCATAAGAAAGAAAGGAATTTTTAAATAAATTGGGTCAGTAGCCAACTATTCCTTTCTTAAAAGATCATCGAATCAAAACATTTGGAAATAAAGAAAGGGTTTCCTCCCACTATTAGCTACTCCCAGGGCCGGACTTAAGGAGAGGCAAGTGGTGCCACTGCCCCGGGTCTTTAACAATAAAGGACCCCTAAAATAAAGAAAAAAATTTCCGAATTCGGACGGGTTAGGAGCTGACACTATCTTGTATGTTTACAAATGGTTGTTTTTTAAAGAACAATACTTAAAATTGGCAACACTGTTGTTGTTAAGAAGGGTGCTCGTAATATACAGCTTCGGATTTACAACTATCGGTCTAGCCCTCGACAAACTCAAAAATGTTAATTTTTTAAAACCTAATATGTATATACATTTTTTTTGTATTAAAAAAAAAAGAGATTAAATGTACACTTACTTTCTGATAAAACTGGCAAGTTTTTAGGTTCTTAGGTATAAGAATTATTATTAATAGGTAAATTTGTATTAAAGTTTCGAAAATGTGTAGGTAGGGCCTACATTAATATCTTGCTCCGGTGCCTCCACTTATTTCAATCAAGCCCTGGTTACGCCTCTGTTTGATTACTTTGGGGATCTATACTGAGCCATGAATAAAGAGAATATACTTGTAGACATGCAGGATTATGAAATTTAAAGAAAAAAAAAGTTTATATAATAAATTAAGTCTAAAAAGAGACATTCTTCTTGAATCCCTGGGTGCTCAATTTCTCAAAGAAACTAGACAGTCGTTCCAAGTCTCTCTTAAATAGTTTCCTTTGTAGAACGTATTGTTAAAGTATTTTTAATTCAACAACCCAATCAAACAAATACAATTTAAAAAAGAAATAGTCAATCTTGACAACTATGTTGTCATGGAGATCTAGATCTTACAAATCTATCTTGACCTTTTTTTTTGGAAAATGAAAAAAAAATATTTCCGGGGAGGCGTGGCCTATTTATGGGAGACTAATGCGAACCGGAAAAGTCAGTGACTTTAGTTCTGGACTCAAGTGATCTAAATAAAGAAACAAAGAAAGTTATTGATCTTCAAGAAAGGTTTGTTCGGATGTTTGCTATTTGAATCGAACAGGTATTTACGTAATTATTGTTATCGGCCTCCTTTACTCGACTATGGTTTATTCGTAGAGGGACAGTGGTTTATCTCGTAGAGGGACTATGATTTATCTCGTAGAGGGACTATGGTTTATCTCGTAGAGGGACTATGGTTTATCTCGTAGAGGTACTATGGTTTATCTCGTAGAGGTACTATGGTTTATCTCGCAGAGGGACTATGGTTTATCTCGTAGAGGGACTATGGTTTATCTCGTAGAGGGACTGTGGTTTATCTCGTAGAGGGACTATGGTTTATCTCGTAGAGGGACTATGGTTTATCTCGTAGAGGGACTATGGTTTATCTCGTAGAGGTACTATGGTTTATCTCGTAGAGGGACTATGGTTTATCTCGTAGAGGGACTATGGTTTATCTCGTAGAGGAACTGTGGTTTATCTCGTAGAGGGACTATGGTTTATCTCGAAGAGGGACTATGGTTTATCTCGTAGAGGGACTATGGTTTATCTCGTAGAGGGACTATGGTTTATCACGTAGAGGGACTATGGTTTATCTCGTAGAGGGACTATGGTTTATCTCGTAGAGGGACTATGGTTTATCTCGTAGAGGGACTATGGTTTATCACGTAGAGGGACTATGGTTTATCTCGTAGAGGGACTATGGTTTATCTCGTAGACAGCCTATGAATTATCTCGTAGAGAGACTATGGTTTATCTCGTAGAGGGACTATGGTTTATCTCGTAGACAGCCTATGAATTATCTCGTAGAGGGACTATGGTTTATCTCGTAGAGCAACTATGGTTTATCTCGTAGACAGCCTATGAATTATCTCGTAGAGGGACTATGGTTTATCTCGTAGAGCAACTATGGTTTATCTCGTAGACAGCTTATGAATTATCTCTTAAAGCGACAAGTTTTCATGTGACTGTGGAGCAATATTCTGGAAAGACATCCCAATCCACATAAAACGCAAGTGTGAGCAGGTCAGGGTGGCGCTACTGAGTGAGGCCTTTTTGTTATCTGCTGCTCAACATTTATTCATTATATAGTAGGCAGGTGGTAGCTCTACTGGGTGGGCCCAATCTGTGCACCTCGGTCTGCGACCAAGGGGCTAGAGTCGCCTAAGCAACCAGACAGCACAATCAAACTAAACTAAACTAGCTAACTAAAAATAAAATAACAAACTGAAATTATAAAAGAAACTTATATATACTTTATTTACATGAAACCAGAACAATAGTAATAAAACTAAATACACAACCCTACTTAACTGAACCTAACAAATAAAGCAGCTATTTGGCAAAACTACAACAGTAAGCTACTAGCAGCAGCAATAATTACTACGGCAGCTATGGCAGCAGTAAAAGCAGTTAGGCAGTAATAACTGCGGCAGACAGTTAGGCAGGAATTATAGCCTGCAATTACAAATATAAACAAACATAAGACATAATAACAGAATAATAATGAACTAGACCTAGTCTAGCACATACACATACCTAAATGCATAAGGTAAATACAATTACCTTCATTTAGCTAATAAAAAGCCATACATTATTATTATTATGATACCTACTTAAAAGCTTACGCCACAACACATGTTGGGCCAGACAATAATAAACATAAATCTAGATTTGGCTTAACAAAGCCGCCATCATGGAGCGTTGAGTAGGACGCAGCCATCATTTACATTAAAAATTAAAATCGGACACATGCCAACTAGCTAGAACCGTTATCCTAACAATATTATAATATTAATAAAAATACTTTTAGAAAATAATAAAATATTTACAAATAAACAAACAATAGAAAAACAATTAGGAGATCATTAAGGATGGCTAAAAGGGGTGACGCTACCCAACTCTACGGAACTTCCGGTTCCATCAGAGGTAATCATGGCTAATTAACTAGCCAGTGATGCCACTACACTAATCTAGACTATAGCAATAGATGTAGATCTAGAAACAATTAATACAAATACGAACTAAAGAAATTAAAAATAAAAACATTTTCCAACTTACAGGCGGTCCTAGCTGAAATTATACAACACACAATTAGCTTTATACAGGCACTGTCAGCACTGACCACTGGTCAAGAATAAAAAAGAGAGCTCAACGTGGTTCCGGAGCTAGCTATAACTGGTCAGCGCGAACATATCGGAGAGCATGACGTCACGCTAATTATCTAAAACTAAACTGGACTACCGATTTCCCTAATTTGTACCTAGCCGTACACAACAATAAAATCTAGCTAATTACTAAAGACACGGACTACACAACATTATATACCAAATTAAACAGCATTAACAAGAGAATCTTAAAATTTAAATCCTACAAAAATACAAAAAGGAAGATAAAAAGTTATTTCTATTCTAAACTCCTATGGGGGCTCTATACCGTTTACAGACCTGCACATAAACTGATATTAAAAAATAACAACCAATCCAACGCTAATGCCAAAGACAAAAATAAGCAGAACTAACCAGGGACAAAAAAAAAAGGAAATAACATCCACAGCTCTAAGGCTAGTTAATTATTTTAAAAACTACTTTTCCTCTACGAGTAAAACACAAATAACAGAAAAAGACTAAAACTAGCAGAAAGTTATAAATAGCGGAAACTACAAAATACTCAGCACTGAACTATAAAAATTAAAAAGGACACTAAATTACAAACATCATAGCCCTGGCCTATATAAATAATATAAATTAGATAAAACTAGGTCAAAAATTAGATATAGGAGCGCCAGCTCACACAAGTAAAGGTGGCTTTTGCTTTAGTGGTAGAGGAACCAACCACACTTCGTTTGGAACGCGTTTTTTAAATGCCCACAACTTTCTTTATTACCATTTCTCTCTCCTTATAGTGTGGTCAGCAACCAAAATCATAGTCTACAATGCCTGTGTTGTGAGCACTCTTCTTTATGGCAGTCAAAGCTGGTCAACATACATGTACCAAGAGCAAAGATTCAATAGTTTCCACTTGGACTTATTTCATATTAAGGCCACAAACATTTGAACGATGGGCTGACTTTGGCAAAAGATTCTCTTTATCGCGGGGGGGGGGGGGGGGGGGGGGGGGGGGGGGGGGGACACCTGATTGACATTTTAAAAATTCTACCCTCATATTCTTGCGTTGTTCTGTTTGTTTGCTTCTGTTTTATTTTTTTTATTCAACTAATCACGATCTCATAGTACGAGTCTTAGAAATGTTTTAACTAAGGCGCCCGTTCGTTTTTTTAATTTTACATGTCTTTACCCTCCCCCTCCCTCCTTTTCACTTTTATCCCCCCCCCCCCCGCACTCCCTCTTCAAAGCATGTAATACTTTCAATATGTATTTCAGTGGGCGTCACCGACTTTACTTTCAAATGGAGCTCAATTTATTAGCTAGAAATGTATATAAAAATATTTGTTAACCGTCGTATGTTTTTCTTTGCTAAAGCCATTCTACTTCAACTTTCAACTCTGTTGATTTATAATTTTAATTTTTTTTTGTCATCCCCCCCCCCGGAAGGAGATATCTGGAAAATTTTTAAGGTACGCCCTTGATAGAATAAGATAAATAAACATAACATGTTATGCTTGATCAATTTTTATATTATATTTGGGGGGGGGGGGGCGGCTTGTTGTACAATGTCTTTAATGAATGTACTTTTGGGAAATGTTTAGAGTATAAAAGACCTAAACGCCTGCTACGCTTGGAGTCACATTGGTCTAGAACACGCTAGTGTAGAGTTGGCTTCTTTATCGAGAGTACACACTTCAAGGTAAGAGAACTTAATTTTACAAAGCTTATATCAACTTAATCTGTCTGTCTGTCTGGAAAAAAAATTTGTACACGTTATTACTCCCAAATCCATTCTCGGATCAAGTTGAGACTTCGCATAGAAAATTCATTTGCATAGACGAGACATGAATCAATAAAATAAATTGACCAACTAGTCAATTAATTACTGTAATTAGTTCTTTTGTTTGATACCAACAAGGAACATTAAGCCTTCAGTATATTGACAAATACGGTTAAATATATAGGGCTTTGTCGCATTTAACCAATGGAACACCTTATTTCTCCCACACCCTTTCTAGGATCAAGATGAAACTTGAAACAGGTATCTATTGTACCTAACAAAACATGATGAAATTAAAATTTTACCAATTAGTCGATTAAATAGAAAGGTATGAGGTGAGCACCATCTGCCGAACGAAACGCAAAGTCTGAAGTGAAAAAGAAGGTTCTCTTTAAATTTTCACAAGCGCAAGAAATGACGCTTTAATATGTTTTTTTAAACAAATCCTATATCAACTCAGTCCGTATGTCTGTCTGTCTGCTTGTCACAAAAAATTTACATGTTAAATCCCCCACTTCCGGTACAATTATTCATAGTTAGTGACAGCACGAGATTAAATAAAAAAAAAAATTAACCAATTAGCTAATTAATTACTGGTAGATAAATATTTCTGTAATTTTGCAATTCTTTCCCATATATAGTTTTTATTTTGTAAGTCTATTCTGTATTTCGCTTGGTTTTTGTTTCGACCATAACCTGATCAAAGGAATCAGAGAAATGAGCGTTTCCAGCATTTAGCGATACTTGGAGATACCTATTGTTTGTAAATATTTGCATTCATTTACTTGATTCAGAAATATCTTTGAAGACCCAATTAGCTTCGTCTACTCGGTAACCGTTTCACTCTGTCTTACCATCTTATCTTATTAATTACGAACGTGTATCGGTTGATAATCTTATTTTGTCCCTTTAGTAGAATAGTGTTACAACCAATCCATTCTATCATCGAAGCAGGACCGGTCTTAGGCATAGGCAAACTAGGTAGCTGCATAGGGTCTCCGAAACCTGTGCCCAATGTTATTGCAGGAGCACACTAGGTTATTTTATGTTATTTTTTTTTTTTTTTTAAATTCTATTTTATTTGAAGCCACCAATATTACTGTGCATAGGGCCTCCGATTATCAAAGACCGGCCCTTATCTAAGTTTCATTTAGCTAAAGTCAACTTTTTCTGTTCTCAAAGTGACATAATGCTAAAGCCAAACCATGCTATTCTATCTAAATAGAATAAAGTTAAAGCTAACCCATTCTGTTCTATCTAAATAGCATAAAGTTAAAGCCAACCCATTCTGTTCTATCTCGATAGCATAAAATTAAAGCCTAAAGCCAACCCATTCTATCATTTAAGGTTATAAGCAGTACAAAAGCTATAATCAACCCATTTCGTCCTCAAAATAGCATAACTCTAAAGCCAACCCATTCTGTCCTGTAAGCAGTGTAGATTCTACGTCTGTTCCTAAACTCTACCTTTTTTCAATAAAAGACTCTTATTTCGGTCTAGATCTACGATACCGCTCATTTGAAAAGACTCGCTGAACCAGTCCATTTGAAAGGAGTCATTCAAACGTGGCATTACGATTTAGGAATACAACTATATTAGTTCTCCACAGCGGCATTGTGTTAGGCGTTTTGAGAATCTATCTTCATTTTACACATATGAATAAAAAAAAAACTGGCTATAGTAAATATGTGGAGCAGTGAGAACGAAATCTTTAGAGTTGCAGCCCTTGTGCTGGGTGACCCCAAATTTTTGTAGGTGGCAAAAAGGCTTGGAACTTGAATTCTTTTCATATAATGTATTTTTAAATGAGTTAATTGTATTTATAAATATAGAGGTTAAGCTGATGGTCTTGTAAATCAATGGCTACCTGGTCATGTGGTACGCAATCTTCATCGTCATGATGGTCTAGGGTTCAGACCCCTCTCCACTGCTGTCCCAAACAATATTATTGTAAACTTCTAGGGACTTCTCCAATGACAAAATTAATTATACTTCTAGGGACTTATCAGTTAAATCAGGATTCGATACATTTTTTATCGTTCATTATTATTGTGTTTAGGCTTCATGTCTGTCTTACATTGTACGTCCATTTCCTTTTCTTAAAGTACCACCACTTAAAGGTGTGTTTGTACATTTTTACCAGACAAGATTCATTCATTGACCTCCTTCAGTCGTAGAACGACTATGGTTCATCTCAGACCTAAATGAGATGAAAGCCTGGGCATTGTTTATGGTCGGAACGATGTCCCCCATACAGCAGTTCCCCCCTCTCCGCGCAACTGATGTGACCAAAGGAACGGAATTTCCAATACAGTTTGGGATCAGTAGCGCCGCAGGATCTGCCAGGCTGTAGCACGGTGTGCCACAGTCTGCCTAAGGGTCACCAGCTCCTGATTTTTCCTCAGGGTTGTCTCCCGAAGCCTTTCCAGTGTTTGGGTATAGCAGGGCAGCGGAGGTTTGGATTCAGAGTTTTCCTTCTCCTAGATGGGTAGCCAACCAAGGCTAACGAGCCCTCCTGCCCGAAGCTTACTGGTTTAGGCGCCAGTTGCTCGCCTTCGCCCCTTTTCCTGTCTGTGGTAACGGTTCCGCCAGGCTCAGTAACTGAACCACACCTGAAGGCCAGGACTGGTCGTCAGAGGCTTTTAGAGACGCATGCCATCGGAAGCACTTTATAGGTAATGATGGGCTTAAGACCATTACCAATTCCGGCGTTAACAACCTTGCGGAACCCAGACAAGATTCAATAGTATATCCACGACGTCTAGCCACCTGCCTCGGTCCTATATACTTTTTTAAAAAGTGCTTTTATACAGCACAATTTTTATACTTATAGCATGCTTAGGGCGTTATAGTTCAATCTTTTTTTTGTCTGTAGAGACGGAGGGTTAGGGTTATATATAAATATTGTAGTAGGATATATATATACTTTTCCTACTTTATGTTTAAATATTTAGCCAACGAAACATTTATATTTTATTTTTTAATGAAAGTATGCGGTTCGAGCCTACGAGATTCGCGTATTAGCTCGACGCTTTATCAGCTTTTCCAACCGTGTGCGAAATTTTAGCTTGAAAAAAAACCCTCTTCATTTCTTACGCCAGCAAGTTCTACATCAGCCCAAATCAAGACTTAGATATGTTCTTATCTTATCTTCTTATCTTATATAATACAGACGTTACTTCAAAAAAGAAGATGATTACGTCCTACGCGTCATGCATTTAGTCATGCATATTAACCAATGACTTAAATTCTGCCAAGTCACTGGTTTTTCTGGCTAGCTCAGGCAACCCATTCCATGCTCTAATAGCACTAGGGAAGAGTATTTGTACAAATTTGTCCTAGCATATGGGACGAGGAATGTGCCTTTATTTTTGTGTCTTTCAGAGTATTTTATTAAATTTTGTTTTTGTATTTGAAGATTATGGTTCAGTGTTTTATGTATAATTGCTACTTTACTTTTGAGTCTTCTGTCCTGAAGGCTTTCTAAATTTAGTGATTTTACTAATGGTGTTACCCTAGTCAAATGTGAATATTCGTTTGTTATGAATCTCACTGCTCTATTTTGTGTTTGTTCCAGTTTCTTAATGTTTTCTTGAGTTGAGGGGTCCCACACGGTGGATGCATATTCTATTATTGGCCTAACCAAGGTTAAATAACATTTTAGTTTTATGTTCTTATTTGATTTATAGAAATTTCTTTTAATAAACCCTAATGCTTTGTTGGATTTTTTTATAGTTTCATCAATATGTGGATTCCATGACAGTTTTTCATTTATTATAACACCTAGGTATTTTGAGTTTTTAGTCTGTGTTACTGGTTTGCCATGAATAAGATAAGTGGAATTAATTTGTTTTAGTTTTTTTGTTACTCTTAACAACTGACATTTTTCTGGGTGGAAAGACATGTTCTGATTGTAAAGTCTATATTTTTTTAAATATTATCTTATCTTATCTTATATAATAGAGACGTTACTTCAAAAAAGAAGATGATTACATCCTACGCGTCGGCGTCACGCATTTAGTCATGCATATTAACCAACGACCAAAACTCCGCCAAGTCTATGGTTTTCCTGGCTAGCTCAGGCAACCCATTCCATGCTCTAATAGCACTAGCGAAGAAGGAGTATTTGTACAAAGTTGTACTTGCATATAGAGTGAGAAAATATACAGTTATCTTTGTGTTTTTCTGAGTATTTTATTAAATTTTGTTTTTGTATTTGAAGATTATGGTTCAGTGTTTTATCCATAGCTGCTACTTTACTTTTGAGTCCTCTATCCTGAAGGCTTTCTAAATTTAGTGATTTTACTAAAGGTGTTACTCAAGTCAAATTCTTACATACATTGTTACATATCATGTAAAGGTTACAATTTCTTTTAATTTTGAATCAATGTAACTTTCCTATTTCCCATATTCTTTCTTATCTCTTGACTTACTTTTAAACTTTGAAGAAGTTTCGCGACCCTTTGCTTCACTAGGAATTAAAAAAAACAAGTCAAATGAATTCGAAAGTTTTTAAATAAACCATAAAATGCTCACTTTTCAACTCAACACAATATTCTCACCTCACCTCACCTCATTTCCATCCTAATTTCCAGCTTTTGCCAAGTTTTTTTTTTATTTCGTGAAGAAGATGTAAGCTGTAAGATGTAAGGATAATTAAATACACATTAACATTCACACTAAAGAGTGTGGCCTGTAAAATGTTTGCTTTATAGTTTTGATGAGCTACACTGCATGTCTGGTCGTGTGGTATGGGCTCTAGATTGTCGTTCGACTGTTTCGAAGATCTGGGGTTCGAACCGTGCCGAATTCAATCCCTCGTTGTCCTTGGAGGTTTGGGCTAGGGTGTAATTTCTTCAGAATATGAAGGGACGTCCGAAACATGTCAAAGATTTTACAAAAATGTTTACCAACTTTAAAGCTTTTTCTTGGAACGTTCTAGACACTGCTTGAATGTTTATTATACAAAGAAGATTCGATAAAATAAAATAAGATTGACCAATGATAGAAAGTAATGTATTGTCCAGTGATTTGTCAAGTCTACTCTCTGTCTTTTCAGATGCATCTTCGACTGCTAGCCCTGTTGCTAGTGGTGCCTCTGGTTCTGGCCGGGGACTTCGAGAGGTACTGGAAAGAAATCGAGGACGACCTTAAGGAAAAATTTAACAAGGACAAGGAAGTCGATAAGGGGGAAAAAAAGGACGATAAAAACGACCAAAAGGATTGGGGCGACAAAAAAGGTTGGGGCGTCGACAAAAGTAGAGGCGAGGACAAAGGTTGGGGCGACGACAAAGGTTGGGGCGACGACAAAGACAAGGGCAAAGACAAAGGTTGGGGCGTCGACAAAAGTAGAGGCGAGGACAAAGGTTGGGGCGACGACAAAGGTTGGGGCGACGACAAAGGTTGGGGCGACGACAAAGGTTGGGGCGACGACAAAGACAAGGGCAAAGACAAAGGTTGGGGCGTCGACAAAAGTAGAAGCGAGGACAAAGGTTGGGGCGAGGACAAAGGTTGGGGCGACAAAAAAGGCTGGGGCGACGACGAAGGCTGGGGTGACCAGCAGGACAGAGGTGACCGCAGACGCAGAGGTGAACACAGAAGAAGATCGGACAGCAGAGACGAGAGAAGTAAAGGGCGTGGCAGAAATGACGACGACAATGAAGAGGACGAATCCGCTCAACCAGACCAGACCGTCGACAACAAGGCCCCAAACGACCTTAACAACGGAAGTATGAACAATCAGACAAGCGGAGCCGTCAAGAACCAAACCAAAGACTGCAATAACAAACAGCAAAACGGCGGCCAGGACGATGAAAACACCGATGATAACCAAGACGACGAGGAGGAACAGGACTCTCAAAGGGAGCGTAGAAACCGTAGAAGAAAGGCTCAACGAAGACGAGACAGACGACGAGGTCAGGGTGACTCTCAGGAAGACAGCTCAGAGGAACAGGATGATGACCAGGGCAACGGCAGTAGAAGGCAAAAACGACGAAGTGATCGACAGAAAGATGACCAGGAAGATGACCAGAAAGATGACCAGAAAGATGACCAGAAAGATGACCAGAAAGGTGACGAAGATTCACAGGACAGCCAAAAAGGACAAGACGACGATGATGAAGATGATGATGACAAAGATAACCGTAGAGGAAGGAATAAAAAGAAGCTAGACTCCTCAGAGGAGGAGGATGATGACGACAAAGACAGCCGTAGAGGAAGACATAAGAGACGAGACGACAAAGGTGGTAGAGGAGACAGACGAAAAAGATATGGCAGACGAGATGATGATGATGATGATGAACAAGGCAACGGTAATTCAGAGGAGGATGACGACGATAATGACAAAGTAAGTTAATGTCAATATCAACAAGCACAAATTACATGTATTGACCTTATCTAATGTTGTGGGCTAACATTATCTGACTTCGATTCCATTTTAATTATTACTTCACATTAGCCACAGAACATTACAAGTTAACAATATACTTAATAACGATATTCACTTGTATAACATATCACTTTATTTATCACTGGGAAATCCGTCCAGTCTTCCTAAACGTCGCTATTTCTAACTAATATACTAACGCCATGTTGCTTTCTTGTCGCCTAAGAGTACTACGTCATTAGTCTGTCTTACTACGTCACTACTTTTACCGTCGCTAAAACTATACACAATATATTTGTTTAACAAAACTAACATACTCTCAAAACTAGTACACAACAACCAATTTAACGTGTTTAGATTACAAGGTAGCGAGTATACTAGGACTAGATATATAAGAGATTTTCATTTATGGCGGAAAGGAATTATATGAATAGTTATAAATAATTGTTGATAAGCTATGCTTTTTGTAAAATGTACATGAAAATTTTGGCGTATTTTGTAACAAAACATGATCTCAACATAGAGAAAGTATTAGACTTTAATTCTACAACTTCAAACATATCTACCAAGAAATGATCCAATAACTGGTGGTAATAAACGATTATCTTTACGAGGATCAATGGCTACACATTGTAATATTGTTAACATTTTAGCTCAATTCTCTTCTATTTAGTTGGCAACAGTGATGCGTAATACAGCGACCTTGACAATGCTCAGATTATCGAAAAAGAAAATCCCCAACCACTAAAATTAACGCAACCAGTAGCGGGGGGTGGCAAGTGGGGCTTACAGATGTAGGATTCAAAACGAGTCTATGGACCTGATGGCATAATATTCCTTACTACAAGCTTGATGTTAGCCACAAAAGCAGATGTCTTTTACAAAGCGTTTTGTGGACGTAGCAGATCCAGAAATTAAGGTTGAGAAAATTTGAGATTATGTAGTTAAAAGGCCAATAGAACAATACTACAGCGTTAGAAGCGGAAGATCCCCCGTTAGCTTGACATGGTACGATGTATATATAGTGTACCCTTACGGCTCAGGGCCCGCATTTGACATTCGCCCTGGGACCCGCGCACTGCTAAGGCCGCCCCTGAACGCAGCCAATTCACATTTAATAAACAAGCTATATTTACAGGCAACTAATTTACAGTTTAAAATAAACTGGCCAAATTTAAAGCAAAAATAAAAATACAATACAAAACAACCAAATCATACAGACATAATTCGCACTATACATATAATGCCAAAGTAATCTGCCAAATTTAATACCAAAATAAATAGTTCCAATATACCTGGGAAAAAAAACTAGCACAGCATCACATATATATGTATATATCTGTCTTTCTGTCTGTCTAACTATCCTTCACTAGATTTACAGATACAGATGATTAAAAATTCATGTTAACTACAAAAATAAATTATATTTCTCGGAAGCAATATATTGTTGCGTTGTACAGCCAGCTAAGTGGCTAGAGAAACTAATAGTGTACTATATTGTTGGGTTGTACAGCCAGCTAAGTGGCTAGAGAAACAAATAGTGTACTATATTGTTGCGTTGTACAGCCAGCTAAATGATTAAAGAAACAAATAGTGTACTATATTGTTGCGTTGTACAGCCAGCTTAAAGACTAGAGAAACAAATAGTGTACTATATTGTTGCGTTGTACAGCCAGCTAAGTGGCTAGAGAAACAAATAGTGTACTATATTGTTGCGTTGTACAGCCAGCTATGTGGCTAGAGAAACAAATAGTGTACTATATTATTGCGGTGTACAGCCAGCTAAGTGATTAAAGAAACAAATAGTGTACTATGTTCACGTTATCTCTAAACTGTACGTTGACAGAATGGCTCCAAACTGGCTGAGTTCAAAGAATGGCTCCGTCAACGTTACCAGAGAAGAAAGCAGAGCCAGTATAAAGATTTCTTAAGTGAAAACTTTGAGAAATTCCGTGACTTCGTCAGATTGAAGGTAAACTTTTTTTCAACTTTTTTTTCATGTTCAATGTTTTCTTCTCCTTGTAATTTAATTTTCCTTTTAATTCTTTTCATGTTTAACTTTTTCATGTTTATCTTTTTCATGTCTACTTTTTCCATGTTTAACTTTTGTTTTGCTGCTGGTCCGGTCGGGAAATAATGAAACCTTGTTTTATTGCCTTACAGTCAACTACCCCTGATAACCGGTGTTCATGATTCTTAATAAAAATGTAATATAAAAAAAATTGGGGGGTCTTTGAAAAGGTTGCTAAGGTAAACAATACCCACCCCACCAACTTAAAAAATATATTTAAAATACTTCTACTTGGTTTATTTACATGAAATAAAGTTAATATTATAGAGAAATGATTAAAGTATTGAATAGTGTAGAGGACAAAAGAAACTATTTTTTTTTTAAATTTCATCATTCTTATGGTAGATATGTACCTTAAGACTTTCAATCTGGGCGCTCTAAATAATTTTCTATATTTTCTTAGTTCCATTGAACTCGACGATTTTTTGGAGGCGATGTGGTCCGCGATTCATCTAATCTTATCTCTACCTGCGGCCCGTCTTGGGCAAGCACCACCAACCAGATTCCTACAGATATCTCAGTTCTGGTCTGTCTCTCAGTCTCCACCTCTTGTCTATCTGGTTAGCATTTGCTTCGAAATCGCGGCGCCATGTATTCTTGGGTCGTCGCCTCTTCCTCTTTCCTTGGGGGGGGGGGGGTTTCCAGGTGAGGGGTTGCCATGTAATGTTGGATAAAGTTTTGCGATTCGCATGCCAAAAATTATATGGCCCCTAGATAAGAAAAAAAAAACTAGAGTGCATGAGGAATCAGCAGTTGTAAAGTTTTAAAATGTCTTACAATGTCTCAGCCTATGTTTTTATGTTTCCTACAGGCTCTGAAGGAGCAGGAAGAGCGCGATGCTAAGGAAGCTATCCAGAAACAAATCGAGAAAGTGAGGATGATGGAAACTCTTAAAGGCAGACTCCAGAACGTGTCAGACGAGTACATGGAACAGAAGACCAGGTTCATGTTCTCCATCACTGGCCACTTCCTTGACTTCTGCAAGTGCGACAACTCCAGAGACCTTTTGGATAGGTAAACTAAGTCTCCAACTTTACTCTGATGACTTCTTACGCTAAACATTAAATACCTGTAAATTTTAGATACACAATAGGTTTTACGTATTTGTTCATACGAAGAGAATAATCTTTAGTATTACAAATCGATGCGTAGGACGGTAAAATATTGAGATTTTAAAAACGCAGAATAAAAATGTATCTACTCAAAGCACGATTCAATTATAAATAACATTAACCCTAACCTATCTCTTAGTTCATAAAACTGGTGGGGCACCACACATGATCTGTCGACTGTTTTTCTCCATTCCTCTGTGTCTTTCGCCTAGAATTGAAAATATAATCTCCTGCAATAACAGGCCGGTCCACTCTTTAAATGCTGTTAACAAAAACAACAATACCGTCGACCATGACAACAGCTACGAAAAATGTCAAATGTATAGTTATCTATTTTTTGTTAAAAACTTACTTTAAAGCGGCGACCTATAAAGGGGACTAATTTAACTTATACCACCGATTCAGTCAAGTACTTTTTCTTTCATTTGTTCAACATACCAAACACAATAATTAATTACCAATATAAACTAATTGGTTAATTTTTTAATTAATTCTTGTGTTGTCATATCAAAGAAATAATTGTGCGAAAATTTCAGCTTGATTTGAGATTGGGCCTGAAATAACGTGAACACACTTTTTTTGATAGAGTGAATTGATAAAAGCTTTGCAAAAATAAAAACAACACGTAACCGAACAATGTAAAAGTAAAGGTGTTTTTTTTTATACTTCCCGGGCTGTCGTCTTAAAGGACATGGGTTCTAATCCTGCAAGTTACTAACCTATACTGGAGCTTGTGAATAGAACATAATAATCATAATAATCTTCATTTCTGAATAAAAGGGATAAGACATATAAAACAAAAAGAATTTAGTCGAAGGTACTAAAAATGCTCTTAAGGAACTGACTTTTACTTTATTAGTATGTTAAGAAAATTTCCCCTTTCAGATCATGCAATGTATAGGGCAGATGATGTAAAGTTCATTTGCTTTTTTTAGGCCACGGTTAACGAGGGTGTTATTTGGCTACCACAACGACCAACTGCCTTTACTTTTCCCAAATTAATGTCAATTACCCGTTAGAGCTGGGTGGGCTCAAAGGCGCCCTATAGATCCTAAAAATCAAAATTCCAGTCATCAACGCAGTTCAAACCAAGGACTCTAGGTTTGGAAGCCAAGCGCTTTACCACTCATAATGCGAAGTAATTGTGTCGACTGCAAAGTTTTTATTATCTTCCATTATAGTTAAAATTACGACATTCGACTAGCCAAATCGTCTATAATATTTTCCCCTTATAATTACGACTTTCAAGTGCCTGAGATTATATTTCAGTGTCTGTTAACTGCTTTATAGTTTAAATAAATTACGACATTTTAGTAGCCTAGTCATCAGCCAAGTTTTTTTTCCATTATAAATTAAATTACGACATTCGAGTACATGAATATAATCTTCGTGTCTGTCGTCTCCAAAAGTTGTATCTTGAATGATAGTTTAAATTACGACATTACAATCTAGTCTTTGAATATACTTTGTGAATGTGGTCTGCAAGGTTATCATTCTTATTATTCTTAGAATATGGAGTGGAGATTTCGCTGAAAAGGATGGTGAAATGAGCCCAATTTCCAATGACCCACCATCATGGAATAACACAGGCGCCCCCGGAAATATGTGGGGAAGCAATGATACTATGCCTCAGCAACCTAACGCCACAGAGTCCTGGCCAGCTACAACAGAAGCTCCAGCCCGTACTACAGCATCAGAGGAAGATGATTTCATGGTAGGTCTAAGAAACCAAACATAAAGACATAATGATAGTAGATATCATTAGTTTGTATAAAGAAAGAAGCTCTTGGACCATTGGGGCACCATGCAAGATTTGTCGACAGTCTATTCCTCTCAGTTTTTTTGCCATAGTTAGAACCTCTTTCAATGTCCTTTCATTTATGTTGTCTTACCATCGCTTTCTCTGTCTGCCTCCTATTCTTTTTCCTGGTACTGTTCCTTGAAGGAAGGTCTTTGCAAGTCCCGAAGACCTTTTAGTACGGCCATAGATTTTTTAGCATGAGTTTTTTTACGATAGTTAGCAGGTGATCGTGGGGTCCTCTCGCTGTAGTAACCCTGTCTCTAATCTCTTGGTTTGTGATGCGGTCTTTGAAAGTGATACCTAGGATACTTCTGTAGCAATCTATTCCATTGTTAGGATCCTCCTTTTTAGCTCTGCGGTCAGCGTCCAAGACTCACAAGCATATAAAAATGTGTCCATGACCAGGGAGCCCATCAGTCTGAATTTGGTGCCGAGGGCTAAACCTTTGTCTTTCCATATTATTTTAAGTTTTGAAAGTGGTCATTATTTTATCAGGAATGAAGATGTCCAAACGGAACTGGAGCAGTTTCCAGGTAGTAGTTATCAAGTTTAATTGCGAAGGGAAATAAGCGTTTACTGTAAGTCATCTTGTGGAAGCATAAACCAACTCTTAAAGTCATGATAAAAAAAATGTATCTTTTTCCTAGAGCAGGAGGTAGAATTTATCATTAAACAATTTTAAAGTTCTTCTGTTTCTGTTATCAGTTCAAGAGCAATCGATGCTGTCTTCTTGTTCTCATATCGAGCAATCATTAAAAAAACAACTATTTAATTATCTTATTAATCAATTTGTTTTATTTTATCGCCTATCTGGATTTGTATGGATGGTTGGCTTGTAGCACCAAAAATAAAATTTGTTTGCAGAAATATTGGGGATTGAAACCAAAAATATGTTACCAGAAACTTAACATTTCCATTTCGTTGTTCTAGATAAGTAAATTACCGATATTATTTTACTAAGATATTATCATATAATATTATTATTATTATTATATTTGTTATATAGCGCTACTTTCATGCTCAGGGCGCCATGGTCCAATCTCTTTTGTGGACCAGTGGGTTGGAGGAAGGGTATCTGCGAGAAGGTTTTCCATGCTGCCTTTTAGGCAGCTGAGTATACACAACTCTGCAGGAGTTTGGTGTCGAACCTCGAGTCCCCTTCACAGGTAGCCAAGACAAGCCAAGTTCAAGCGCACTTAGCCTCTCGACCACGAACCTCGAGTCCCCTTCACAGGTAGCCAAGACAAGCCAAGTTCAAGCGCACTTAGCCTCTCGACCACGCTTCCCTGATATACCATTGCAACATTTTACTAAGCTAAGTCGCTTGCGTTTCTTTTTATTGCTGGAGAAAGTAATGCCACTTTTTTTATTGCAGGAGAAAGTAAAACGTTTCGCTTCCCTGGATCGCAAAGAGCTCGTGTCCCAGGTCCTGCAAGATCTTGTTAAGATTATGTGTGAGTCAGCCAGTCAGTACTTCCTGTCTATCAATACCCTTGAGGATGCTATTCTACAGTACAGGAACTCTCACCCTTAGAAAGTAAGTATTGTCTGTCTGGAAATATTTTTCATTTTTAACTGCTGCCAGCAAGTTTTAAAATCAAGGGCGGCCTTTTAGAAGAGCGCGGGGGCCCTGGGTGAGTGTCATAGGGCCACGAATATTTGTTTGATGGGCTGACAGGGACATTGCGTCACAAGTCCAAGGGAGGAAACTCCTCAAGGGAAGGTCTGAAAGGATGATGCAAGTTTTTTTTTTTAACTTTTTCCCTCCGTAATTATTTTTTGCACATTCAGACGGAATCCTTCATTTTGCTATTTCACTCCCCTGTTATGATTAAGCTTACATAGCTTTGTTCTTTGTGATCAGAAAATGTTTTATTTGGTGTTAGGGTTAAAGGGGAATGCCTGCACCTTCTATAGAACATTAAATAAAGTTTTTTAATTGAAACATTAATTTAATTAAATGAGGTCAAATCAGAGATGGTAACGTCGATTAGGAGAGAAAGAGTTAATAATACATTTCCAACACAGATAACAGTCTGACTTACGACTTCAACACAGTTCCTTCTTAGCTCCGACACCTGGGCGGAACTGCGTTTCTCTTTTGCAAACACTCATCCGTCTCAAACAAGCTAGAGCGCACTGCGCTTTCTTGGATAGCGGTGTGCATGGGAAAGTAATAGTGATTCTCTTTGTCGCGGGGCGCTCAAAGGCGCAGGGCCAGGAGTGGTTGCCCCACCTGTTATTTTATACCGCATCTGTCATTCTTCGGGCATTCTCGGTGTGCCATGTTCTGACGTTTTTCGTGGACAAGAGAAGGTCCTAAGTGGCTGCCTTTCGGCGCTCAGCCAATGCAACTTATCGCGAGCTGGGATTCGAACTTCTTGATAGGTAGCCAAGCAGCTTATGCCCCGAGCCACACATCTCTTAAACTTATAAAATTAATAATTCTAAAACAAAAAATACATGGATCAATCTTATACAATTTTTTTTTGTTTACAAAGAGTGTGTGGAGTACATTTGTAAATTTATTGGAATGACTTGGATGATGAGTTTAGAATGGGCTGAAAGTTCAACGCTGTAGTTTTTAAGTTTTTTTGTTTTTTTTTATACAATGTTGTGACTATACTTTCTAACTTGACTCTTTCTCTTTCTGTTTCTAGAATGTTTCACAGGCAACAACGCTCACGGAAGTAACAAGTTTGCTCATATTGCTTCCAAGATTTTTTATGTTAGACTTCATTTCGTAATTGTTTCGTTTAAATTTTTATCATATCTCAAATATTTTTATAAATATATTTTATACGTTGAAATCATTAAATCTTTTTTTCATTTTTTTTCTTCAATATTTGTATTACCTCTATAGAATAAATGATAACTGTGTCTTATTAGTAAACATCCATCTTATTAGTAAACATTCATCTTATTAGTAAACATTCCTTTGTTTACCCGTTTACCTTGTGATCTATGGGGCCATTGATGAAAAGGTCATATGTTTCTTAGGCCTACGGTTAAAGCCCTTACTTTTTCCCAACTAATATCAGGTACCATTACAGCTGTGTGGACTCAGAGGCGCCCTAAAGATCCCGAAAGTAAAAATACCAGTATTCCATAGGATTCGAACCCGGAACCCCGGTTCGGAGACCAAGCGCTTCACCACTAAGCCACGATGCCTCCATTTCATTATGCAAAAAAAAAAGCAAATATATATATCTGCTGCATTTGGGTTCTGGGCAGAATTTGTACATCTAAATGTGTTTAGCAAAGTACATGCATATTACTTTAATTCTTCTATTATTAAACTTGTTTATGTAATAAAATTGTTCATGAGGATGATAACAGTCTGGAAATGACGAGGTTGATTTTCCGCTAGAGACATCTGCAAACATTTATACAAAGATTGTTTTGAAACTTTGGCTATTGTAAAATGTGTAAACTTCAATTACTATTAATTTGAATCGTACAGTAAACACTGTAGACAATATTGATGAGAGAAAAAAAAGAAAATAATAGAAAGAAAGAAAGAAAGAGAGAAAGAGAGAGAGAAAGAGAGAGAGAAAGAGAGAGAGAAAGAGAGAGAGAAAGAGAGAGAGAGAGAGAGAGAGAGAAAGAGAGAGAGAAAGAGAGAGACAAAGAGAGAGAGAAAGAGAGAGAGAAAGAGAGAGAGAAAGAGAGATATGTTAGGATTTTTTACGGAGTGCGTAAGATTCAAATTCTAGTTCATTATTAAAAAAAAAAAATGAGACATTTGTTATTTAAATATGAAATTCCTATCGTGACAGCAAGACAGTCCCTAATACGTGCCAATATTTGAATTGTCTGTTTTAAAAAAAAATATTTAATTGGACTTATTATAATTTATGAGAAAGGACGGGTGTGTTGCTTGTAAAAACACTGAGAGAGCCTAGGACGATCCCTGGTGTATTGAGTCAGGCGAGATTACAGGTAGGTGCTGGTCAACACTTAGCCTGAGCCGTTTAATGAACTTATTTTTTTTAAGATCTGGGGGAAAAAGAGGTAGAACTATGTTTTTATTAGCCAAGTGGTTCTCAAATTAATAATGGCATAGGTGCATACCAAGACACGAAATTTGTATAAATGGCAGTGCAGTGGTAGAAGAGCTTCAATGTAATAAATTAGATAGTGCTGAGTCTTCATGGTGCTCTAGAGGTCTGAACAATGCCCAATGGTGTAACAGCCAAAGAATTTTTACATTTTACTTATATAATGGTAGCTATAGAATACAATATACAATAGTTTTTTTTAAATATTGGACTGCTGACTCCGTCTGAATGTTATAGAATAAACACAACGCATGACTATCAAATACTTCCCCCCCCCCCCCCCCAACCGATGCAAAAAAACGAAGTTTCGTCAGCCAAGATAAAGAAAATGAAAGCTGCCCTATCAGCAGATGCATGTACATGCACGACCTGTGGCAAACTCTGACGCTCCAGAATTGGCTTGATCAGTCACTCCAGATTCTGCCCCATCTCAAGACGTAACCAAAGCCAGTGACACATGAAGGCGCATCCATTGTTTTCCGAGACAGATGGAACCATATATGAATATATGTAATAAGGCTAGTCTTCGACTCTGAAGATTAGTGAAGAATGCAGTTTTTCCCGTGGCTGCGCAGTCCCAGCTGTGACCTACATATTTTGCCACACCAGGGCAAGCATAACCATTATCCGCAGGTGGTCGAATTAGATTTTCTTTTCGCCGTCCGCGTTTGCCCTCCGCAACAGATTTTCATTTGGTCTCAAATGTGTATCCCGCGGCCTTCGTGAGTGACCTCCAGCTGTCTCGTTCTGAGGCCGCATGCATCCAGAAGCTCTCTTCTATGTCAGGCAAGGAAAGTGTCAGGGTTTTGTTAAGGCCTTAGCTCGTTTGCCCGAGCCCCTGACATTCAACCAGGCACCTTCGTGCTTGCAATAAATAAGTGACTCACTGTTGATAATGTAAATGTTTAATGATATGAATTTAAGTTATGATGAACATTCTAAGATTGTGGATCTATTAATTAAACAATAATTCTACACCTTGCTGTCCCACAACGTACACATTAATGTTCGAAACCACAACACACCACACTGCTATCTCTAGTCACCAGCGTAGACTTCTAATCCCATACTAACTCCCTGTAGAGACATAAATAAAGACTAAGAGAACCAGTCTAGTATACTATGGCATCGAAAACAACTGCGAAATGCATTCATGCCTTAGATACTCACCCTAAACAGGGGAACACAGAAGAATCTCAAAGAAAACGTTTCACCAGCATAATAACAAAAACGCTCCATCAGCTTACAACAAGGCAACACAAAGAAAGTGCGTTCACGAATTGTGCACTTAATACACTTTGGTGCTAGAATGCCATAATCTACGCACCGACAGAAAGTTGACGCCTAAGCTGGTCTTTTTTTGAACGGTGGTTCTTGAATCGAGGTCAAGTGAGAGGTCTCAACCTCATGTGTCCCCCTCCATGCACACAATGAAAAACGAGGCAAAATTAAGTAATTGGGAAGAGACTTTATCGTATCATTCTGCAACATTTATGTATAAAATCTTGTTCATCTCTCAAACACTGGCAACAAAAAAATGTCATAATAAAATGTAAGTTAATTATGTATGCCCTTTAAATCCCATGCATTTTGTTATAAAAACAGACAAAAAGAAACAAAATACTGTTTCTTTTCAGAAACCGTTGCACCAGAACTTTGCAAGCTGCAAAATGTTACGCAATAAGAGTTTTAATTGTCTTCTAGTTTTTCAGATCTAAACGTGACGAACGGACAGACGGACCGCACAAATATAATAGCTGCTTTTTTTCCATTTTAAGGGGGTCCCTAATAGGAAATGATAAGATACAGAATCAATAGAGATCAAGAAGTTTCAGTGAATAGAAAGAATCTTATCTTATCTTATATAGGCCTAATACAGACGTTACCTCAAAAAAGATGATTACGTCTTGTGGGTCATGCATTCAGTCATGCATATTAACCAATGACCTAAATTCTCCCAGTCACTGGTTTTCCTTGCTAGCTCAGGCAACCCATTCCATGCTCTAATAACACTAGGGAAGAAGGAGTATTTGTACAAATTTGTCCTAGCATATGGGACGAGGATTGTGCCTTTATCTTTGTGTTATGAATCTCACTGCTCTATTATGTGTCTGTTCCAGTTTCTTAATGTTTTCTTGAGTTTATATTGTATTAATGAATGATTTTTTTTTGGAGGGCGGTTTAGACGTTGCTTCCTTTTCATTTGAATCCTTATGAATGAATGAACTCTTTATGTTGTCTGTTGTATTTATGTGTATTTTTTCTGTTGTGTTGTCTTTATATGAGACGAGAGTCCTTGTAATCACAACAAATTTCCGTAAGGATCAAAGAAGCAGTCTTAGTCTTAGTCTTAGTCTTTGTCTTTGTCTTAGTCTTTGTCCTTGGCTTAGTCTTAGTCTTAGTCTTAGTCTTAGTCTTAGCCTTAGTCTTAGTCTTAGTCTTAGTCTTAGTCTTAGTCTTAGTCTTTGTCTTAGTCTTAGCCTTAGTCTTAGTCTTTGTCTTAGTCTTTGTCCTAATAACGGGCTGTATGTAATGTTCCAAAGGGAATGAAATATTAATGTTTAATAAAAATCTACGTCCAAAGGTGTTCACTATCATACTGTTTATATAAATGATAAATTTAAAGTCTTTCAGATACCTAAATTGTGAAGAAGAAAAAGCAGCAAGTCATTTGGGTCTTAAGAAACATGTGTCATATTGTAGGACCTAGGTACTGCGATAGAGTGCCTCGTCATGACTCGTTACGCGATCTTTGTGAAACACACACTCACCAAACACACACACACACACACACACACTATGCTAAAGAAAATCACGAACCTAAACCTAAACCTAAACCTAAAATTGTATGAAATGGTTCGGGGGGTAAAAAAACTAGAACAAGAAGATCTAGTTCAATGAAACTAGCGACAGACAGACCGAATCGTGATTTAGTTGACATTCAAATATTTTACATGAGTGCGCGCCTTCTGATGAGGTGACTTCCGGTGGGAATTAGGGCATGTGGGAGAACTCTTTCATGTTTTTATATTGTTACATTCTGATATGCTTCAAGTTCAAAAAATTTTTAAAAAAAATTAAAATGCTCAGAAAGTCACAAAGATAACCGCACATTTCTTATTCCCTATGCTAGGACAAATTTGTACAAGTGCTCTGTCTTCGTCGGTGTATGGGTTGGGTTGTCTGAATCAGTCAGGGAAGCTAATGACTTAAAAGAGTTTAAGTCTCTGACTAACATTAACGATACGCATAGAATATAATCAACTTCTCTTTTTTAAGATTATGGGGGGCGCTTTGACTCAGAGGCTTCCAAACCTATGGTCCTGGGTTTGAATATCGGTGAAGACTGGGATTTGAAATTAGGTTATTTTATTATTATTTATTATTACCATTCTAAAGCCATGACCTATATATATATATATAAAAGACAAGAAATCATACCATGACAATTAGGTATTCTTGCTAGAGCTTTAAGGGAGAATATGTGCTTCCTATGTAGGCCTATATCCTCTGCCCTACTGATCGCAAGGTCTGAAAGATGAACTTTTATGACAAGAGAAGCTAAATTGAAGCCAAACAAGTTTTCTGTCAGAAAAGTTTTGTTCAACTTCGAGACATAAGAAGTCTAATTCAAGACATAAGAAGTCTAATTCAAGACATAAAAAGTCTAATTCAAGACATAAGAAGTTTAGTTCAAGACATAAGAAGTTTAGTTTAAGACATAAGAAGTTTAGTTCAAGACATAAGACGTTTAGTTCAAGACATAAGCCGTTTAATTCAAGACATAAGACGTTTAGTTCAAGACATAAGACGTTTAGTTCAAGACATAAGAAGGTTAGTTCAAGACATAAGAAGTCTAATTCAAGACATAAGAAGTTTAGTTCAAGACATAAGACGTTTAGTTCCAGACATAAGACGTTTAGTTCAAGACATAAGTTTAGTTCAAGACATAAAACGTTTAGTTCAAGACATAAGAAGTTTAGTTCAAGACTTAAGAAGTTTACATCCATGGTTAATTTGCGAGTAAAACATTTAAAAGTTGAATGTCGAGTCGGTTGTAAGTCTTTGTGAAAACACTTTATCATCTGGGTCTTGAACCCACTTCATCGTGTCAAGAATTGAAGTACAATTAGGGCTCTCATGAGTTAACCGTTTCAGTAGATCAATGACTTCTTATTGTGGCCAGGTAAAGTTAGAAAGTAGATGTCAATTTTGCTTACGCCATTAAACTAGTTGTTTAAACGCGCTACCGTGCAGTTAGGACTTTATGGGCGCAATAGAGATTACCAGACAAATAAATGTTCCATGAACGATACAAAGAGAGAAATCGACATTAAAACAAATGTGACAATGAACCAGCAGGTTTACAACTACATTTAGTTCTTAATAAGTTCTAAGCTTATCACTCTGTTGAGCATTATTTTGTCGGCGCAAGTTTTACGGACCATTGGGAAGACATAGCCTTCGGCTGCACTAGTTGGAGAGGGACGGTGACCAAGACAGCTATAGACAGCCAGAAAACATGGGCCTCAGCCATACGAAAAATGGCTAGCTCCTCTACCACCAAAGCGAAAGCCACATTGACCTGCGATATATGTGGACGGGAGTGTCTCTCCAAAATAGGGCTCCACAGCCATATGATAAAGTGTTCGAGATGAACTATAGTCGTTCTACGACTGAAGGAGGCCAATATAGCGTGACTCCTTTTAACTTCGGCATCTGACTCTGGGCTATTCCCTTAATCTGGGTCAGTGTCCATTTTGCAGTTTTCGCTTCTTGGCCTACCAATCTTCTCCATGTTTGCTTTTATCTCACACCATTTCTCTTCTCCTGTGGGTTCCAGCCCAGAGCGCCTGTTTTGGCAAGATATTATGTTGTCTTCACATTGTGTGCCCAGCAGACCAAGTAAAAAAAAAAAAAGTAAAGTCTCCACTTTCAGACCTTGCGATCTATGGGGCAGATGATGTTAAGGTTATCTGTTTCTATGGCCAACGGTTCACAAGAAGGGTGTTATATGGCCAGCACAACGACCAATCGCCTTTACTTTCCCCAACTAAAGTCAGGTACCCGTTAGAGTTGGGTGGACTCACGGGCGCTGAGTGGCTGAGTGGTTACGCGCTCGGCTTCCAAACCTGGGGTCCTGGGTTCGAATCTAGGTGGAGACTTGGATTTTGAATTTCGGGAGTAGACCAAGTAGTTCCACTTATTACTATTAGTTGACAAACTGTTCATGGGTGGAACGTGGACACTGGGTGGGAATTTCGAAACGGTCCTAACGATATTCCTAGGAATCTGACAGTTTATGTGTATCTTTGAACAAGTAAAACATTTATTTGTAACAAAGCTTTATATTAAGTGTATCTAAGACTAACAACAATAAATCTGTGTGATGAAAAATATTTTTACCAGTTGTTTTTTCAAGTTTTTTGCGCTTTCTCAAGGATCTATAATCATTCTCGTCTGGACCAGTTGGGAAAGGGAGGGGAGAGATAGATCATTTTTTTTTTTTTAGGTATTTTAAAAAGTTGTATGACTTTAATTTGAACTCGAGTGTTCAAGCCCCTCAAGCTTGAACTAACCACTGTGCCAGCGAAGTGCTAATGAAAATAAGCTTTACAATTATCAGCTTATACCATCACATCTGTCAAATACTATTTCTTTCCCTTATTCAATACCAAACAAAATAATTAATCATCAATAGTTAGTTAACTTGATTCTTGTCTTGTCAGGTACAAGACATAATTGTGCAAACTTTCAAAATGATCCGAGATTGTATTTTGGGAGAAATAACGTGTACAAACTTTTACCAGACAGACAGACAGCGTTAGTTGATATAACCTTTGAAAAAAATCAACTAGCTAATTGGAATTGGACAAGGTGAAAACTCTGGCTTGACCGTTATAATTGTTAAATTCATAATACTGTTGTAGCCCTACTGACGGCGCGATAGGGTTAATTGTACAATCAGCTGACACAGGCCAGAAAGATAGCAAGTGTGCAATGCCGATGGACAAGGGACAGTTTTGGTATGAACTTTGCACGTGAATATGACCCGTGTAATGGTCGTCTGATAATAGGCCTTTGTGGACCAGAACAGAGTGTTTAGGGCAGTGCAGTTCAAGACAGGACAGCGGGAGACCAGGACTGTGAGTCGGCCACGAAGTCGGTCCTGGTGGTGTCCTCAAGTGAGTCCAGGAACAGTAGAGTTTAGTACGGTGATGTACGGTGTAGCATTTTTAGTTGTTGATGTGTTGCCAATTGTCTAGTATTGGCTGTTATCTATTTGACCCTTATTAAAGGACCAGATTATTTGGAGCCTTGCTGTCAAGTTCTTGATGTGTTCATGTGTTGTGTTTAGCAGTGTTTACAGAAGGCCTGAGTAGGAGAGATCGTAACAATACAATCGCTGGGCCGGGTACCTATTCTATATGAGGTATGATCGTTTGCCAAAAGGCGAAATATTTTTAGCAAACTGAAACGAGAAGGGCGTAACAGATGATGCCCCGAAAGCTCTATAGAATTCAACTCAAGTGCAGGTTTGACATCACTTTAATAGAAGCATGTCTCTGGCATCAAAAGGCTAGTGGAAGAGCTAAAGAGCTCTTACGAATGTCCGTGGGGCACACTTTTCAAACCCGAAGAAAAGTTTTGCCGAAGACAGGCATAAATGAGGAAAAGAAAACTTAAATAGACTCCTCCCCCCACACACCGATAGTCAACAGCTTTGTCTGCGTGATGCAACAAAAGCAATGTAGGTTACAACTTGGTCTCTGTAGTTACGGAATCATAAACAATATCTAGCTTAAGCAGTTTCATCACGAAGCTACAACACATTTTCCTAATTCTATTTTAACATAACATGTCCAATAACTTATGTATATAGTTATACAGTTCATTTAAATCAAAGTATTTTGAAAGAAAAAAAAACTGATTGTTGAATAAATGGCGTACTATATGTGTTCATAAATAGAAATTTTACAACGCTAATGAGTTCTCCTTCTAAAAAAATTGTGCAATCTTGCTTTGAAGAAAAAAAAAAGGTTTGGTAGAATTTCGTGACTAAATATTGATTCAAGAGAAAGTAGAAACATAAAACTGCATAAGTGCACTGGACATGATTTTTCTGGAAGGCTTGAGTTCTTGTTTTGTGTTGACTTTTTATTAAAAACTTTACAACTTGTGAAAATTTTTTTTTCGCCATGTAATGTGATCTTTATATAGACATTGTCAAGTGTGTGCGCTGCTGGGGGGAGGTAGGGGGTAGGTCATGGAGACGAGCAGGTAGGTCTCGGGTAGCGGATAGATGCTATTGAACTAGTGTAACGTAATAGAGGATAAGTGTTGACATGAGAGGGGGGGGGAAGTCAAGTTGCCCCCCGCCTATCTGGTGAAGATGAGTCCATGCAACAATTCTTTAAACTTTAATCATGAAAATGCAAGTCGATGCCCCCCCCCCCCCTTTCTCCACCCACATGTGATATAAAAGCCCTTCCCCCCCTCCCATACCAATGTCCATCTAAGAAACACCGGATTATAAAACAGTGGAGAAAAAGTTCGAGTCTCCAGAGAGCCCCCTGTTAGCCTTGGACTTTAGTATTGATTTAAGGGTTGGCTCTGATTCAACATTCGCTTTCATTTGACTGCAACACCTGACAGCTGTAAGTAGCACGTACTTTTCAATACTTTTTCTATCCTAAATATGATTTTAGATTAGACAAAAGTTGCCATTCTTAAATTTTAAAGGGAAAATTCCTTTTTTTAAAAGTTATTTGTGGAATATTCTGTAATGAAATAACAGTATCATTGTATGATTTAAAACTTTAAACTTAAGCCCTTAAGTGCCATTTTTCTGGACAATTTTGAGTTAAGTCAATCAGCATCAACTCAAAAGAGAAAAAACAAACACGTATTTTAGATTTCAGAAAAACCACATATCTCAAAATTGAGTTGGAACCCCAAAACGGGATCATGACACATACTGGCGTTCGTAGTCAGGTAAAAGAATTCGATCCCTTACTGAGGATCATAGCAGTATGTAAATGGTTTTTTTAACAAGACCTTTAAAGTTGTAATAGATTAGGAACAAATTAAAAGAAAAGAAATAAGGAAAGACATTTATCAGAAAGTAAGACTTGTTTTGAATCCAGACATTTCCAGCTTCTAAGATCAATTTTTTAGTTCAGGTCCAAAGAAATTTGGACTCGTTTATGTCCATTATTTTATTACTTCGTTAGAGTCTCATTTAGTAGCACAATTTTCTTTTTCTAATGACACACACACAACTAAAAAGAGCAGGGGAGAGTTTTAAAATAAAGGGATGTAAGCCAACTTCGCCATGTTACTAAGAGCATGAACAGTGGCGCATAATCAAGTGTTGGTGGTTTTAAGAAAGCTCTCTGAAATTGCAAATAACATTGAGCAGACAAATAAATTTAAATGTCTCACATCAACGAAAGAAGCAGAAATGGACTTGTCTCAATGGAGCAAGACCAATCGTTATACGAATGGTCTCGAGGTGGAACCGCTACAGTACTTCGCAATTAGGCTCTAATCCGGGCAAATTATCTCAAAATGCTTGTGTCCTTCCTACCATTTTCGCTTGAGTCTTCCAGCCTTGCCTGTGGGTTCCAGCTTATAATCTTTTTTTGTTCCACAATGTTTTCTGCTATTCACTAATCTTCGGACTCGAAGACAAGCCTTATTATTATGCAATTAAAGAAAACTATAGAAGCTTCGTTTTTTCTTGCTATAATATAAATATTTTTTTCAAGTAATGTAGTTTCCTACTCCGGTCCTGAATTAAATTATAAATTATATATTCTGCCCAAGCACATAAAGAAATTATAAATTATAAAGAAATTATAAATTGTATTGATGGAGTTGGAGGTGTTGGTGAAGGGGTGCCTGTGGCCACTATGGAACCTGGGGAATGAGAGACTCATCGAGATTGCTGGACTGTTGCATTTGGTGATTCTTACAATCCTCAAGAACGTTGTGTTGCTGCTGGTTATGACAATGGAGACATCAAATTATTTGATCTAAGGAATACGAGTTAAAATGGGAAACACATGTAAAAAAATGGGGTTTGTTGCTTAGAGTTTGACCGTAAAGATATTGCTATGAATAAATTGGTAGCTACAACATTGGAATCTAAATTTCATGTCTTTGACACGAGAACACAACATCCAAGTAAAGGATTCACTAGTTTAACGGAAAAGGCTCACAAGTCTACTGTTTGGTCAGCACGTCACTTACGACAGAATAGAGATGTTTTTATGACTTTAAGGTGTAAAGGGTTCACTACATTTAAGGAAATACTCATACCCTTGACCTCGATCAAGAAAAGACACTTGACGGACAAGAAGTAGGAGTGGTAGGAACTGTTGACCTCTTACAGAATGTCACATTATCTACTCAGCCTATTAGCAGTTACGACTGGAGTCCAGATAAAATGGGCTTATCAGTATGCACAGCCTTTTGAGCAGACTATTCACAAAACTCAATGCTTCGTAGAATCTTGTTTTTTAAGCAGCAATGTACATTTCATTCATGAACAAATTTGTCTTTGTTTTAAAATGACATTAAAGTATTATTAAAAAACAAACAAAAAAAAAAGTGTTTAGGAAAATTATTGATTTTAGGGTAGAGAATTATCTAGTTTGATTTTCATATGCTTTTACAATACTCAGGCAGTATTCCAGAAATAGGGTGTTGGGGGTCAGCAGGGGCTGACTGGGTGTCAAAATCGGCCCGGGCATTTTTATAAAATTCGGCCCACAAATTTTCTATCATGTGATGGGCATCCATGTCTAGGTGTATCGGTCCTTAAAAATCATTGTTAAGTTTGATAATGTATCGATATGCATGCATACAGTGAACTCTATATCTTAATAAGCAATATAGCGTCTTTTTAAATCAGCAATTATGTAGGCCCCAAAAAGATGAAGCCTACTAGTAGCACTGTCTACATTCTACATTTTATTTTCGGAAAATGTGTTTGATTAAAAGAGTATTACACTGTAATGTCTGTGAAAGACTTTTTGTTTAAACACGACGCTCAAAGAGCCTTTTATAAAAATAATAATAATAACATAATAAGGATATTATAAAACCTTTAACAACTTGATATGTGCCATAGTGACTTCGATCAGGCATTTCGGTGGCCCTACCGGCCCATTTGGGTACCGGCCCACCGGGCATTTGCCCAAATGCCCATATAGCTAGTCCGCCCCTGGGGGTCAGGAATATTTGATATTGTGTTGATTGTTCTGGGATAGAGGATCCTTGTATCTTTTTTCTGTCTCTGGTGGTTTCAATAGTTTTTTCGTTTGAAATTTGATACTTTGGACATATTTTGGCAGTTGTATACACCCAGTATAACCGTTTCTATCAAAATCATCTACATTTATAATTGGGTGGGCAGAGGTACCAATTGTAGCGAAAGGGATTTCACACACATAAAATGAATTTCACTCTATGGACAATTCTGAATTAGCGTTGATCATTTTAATAGATTATTTTTGTGCATACTACTAGGCCTAATTAAAAATGGACATGCAGGCTAGTTAATTAGTTTTAATAAGATTTTACCTTGATTTTGTTTTCAATAAATCTGAAATAGCATTGGTTAAATTCGCAACTGAAAGCAATAGACATTTAAATGGTACGACCACAAATTTGGTTTCGATTATTTTCATGGATAGAAATGTTTTCTCCAATCTGTATGTTGATTTGAATTGAAAGGCTAAACTTTGGTTACTGTTCAGTACCTTTATCTATCATTGGCTGTTCTCTATCACTGCAGACACTTACAGTTTAGTAAATTTAATTTTAAAAAATTCCAAACATGACTTTGTTTTCTAAAATATGTTGGGTCTTAACATTTTTTTTTACGGAGGGAATCAAGGTCAATATGTCCTTCAAATATGTTTAAATTAAAACCAATTCCTCTTACAAATAGCTTAACTGGGCAACATGAAAAATATCAGCAGATTCGTTCAAGGACAATGAAAAGAAAGATCACACTCATATACACCATAGGAAAGCTACTCAATATCTGCTATAAATGTCTGTATTAAAACAGTGATTGACATTCCAAACTATAAACACTCCCATCACTTATGGTAGAAGACAAGGACGATGACGTAGAATGTTTCATGTATGGCTAATTTCACAGCTTCTATTAACAAAGAGACGCTCACCTCTTTTAAATCCTCTTTTTTTTTCTCTTGATCACACGAAAAGTCAAAGTCAGACGATGGTCTGTGGGCCAGGCGCACTTGGCTTGGCTTGGCCACCTAGAAGGGGGCTCGAGGTTCGACACCCGACTCGGGCAGAGTTGTATTTACTGAGCGCCTAAAGGCAGCACGGAAAACCAACTCCCCCCCCCCCCCCTCTGCACTGGTCCACAAACGAGATTGGACCAAAGCGCTCTGAGCATATGCTATAAGCATAAAAGTAGCGCTATATAAAAGCTATAATAATAATTTTCTTCTATTTTTCGACCTTATGTGTTCTATAATGTCTGAAAAGATCTCTTCTGTTCTCTGAGCAATTCCGCTTACCAACAACAGACTATGGTTTTTGGTTATGGACTTGAAATGTCTAGGAATTAATGTTCCCCACATTTCATTCAACTCACATTTCCTATGACTTTCTGCTTTTTTGTTTGTTTGTTTAAATTCCTGCTTTGTTTTCGGAAGGTGAAGAGTTGAACGTAGACTTGTTTTAAAGTACATCGGAAAAGGTTGTAGGGTTGCCAGATTTCAGGGACTTGCAATTCCATAATATTTTCGAAAATATATTTCCGAGTAGTAGCTTCCTGTGTTTTATTTTATTTAGTTCGTAGTTTGTTCTCAGCTCATTTTTTATGGTAACTGGTTTATTTTCTATACAAAGTCCCTGTAGTCTTTTTTTTTTCATTACATGAAAACACATTTCTACCAAATATAAGTTTATTCAATTATAGTAGAATAATACAGAAAAACCACTAATGTTATTGCACTCAGGATAATGCTCCTTCAGAATTATCTAGTTTGATTTTCATATATTTGTACAATACTCAGGTAGTATTCCAGAAATGGGGTGTTAGGGGTCAGGGATATTTGATATTGTTTTGATTGTTCTAGGGTAGAGGATATTTGTATCATTTTTCTGTCTCTAGTTGTTTTAATGGTTAGGTAGTATGTCTTTGATATTAAATAATATTTCTATTACTATTATTATACTTTTAGGTTAATTACTTTTCAGTTGTTTATGATTTAATACTTGTGAATTATTAGAACTTACAAATAAAAACCAATATAAAAAAAAGCCCACTAAAGAGGCAAGATGGCCCATAAAAGAGGCACATAAAGCCCAAAAAGAGGCAAAGAAAAGAGGCCCAAGGATTCCTATGATGATAAAGCTAAAATTGAATAGCGCAAATTATAAGGTTTCCTTTAAAAAAAATTTTAAAAAATGGAATGAGTCAATATCAGTGGTAGAAGTCCAAATAATTGAAATGGGTTGAGACAAGAATAAAAAAAAATGACTTGAGCCCAATAATTAATAAAAGTAAGGTCTTTGATCACAGACCTGATTACTAATACTTTGGCAATCTGAAGCGATATTCTTCACATACGGTGTTCTGGGTTTGGGTCTATTAGTATCAAAACTACAATCTCTGGAGTGTAGTTCGCCACTTGTTATCCTGCAATGCGCCATCTTTGGCGTATGAGCCATAGGCTGGTCACACCTGATCTAGACCAACAACAATACATCTGTGCGGTTAGAAATATTTTTAACAATTATTTTTGTTTAGCGCATTTCATGTTTTGAGCATTATCAATACGCTAGGATGGTATCACCTCACTGAACCAGTTGGGAAAGAATGGATTGGGGGGGGGGGAGGAGGAGAAAGAAAGGGCGTATCTGTGTGAATGTTACCGTGATCGCTTTTTAAAATGCATTTAAGAATAAATTATGAAAGACTTATGAAAATAGAAGGTTTTATAGTTATGTATTGTTAGCTTCAAATTTTTAAAGCGCGACCTACAAAGTTTAAAGTGGACTGATTCAGCTTATACTACCACACCAGTCAAGTAGAGTTTCTTTCCCTTTCCTTTTACTTATTCCTTTATCTGTTGGACGTTGGGGCACCATGCAAGATTTGTCTATCTCCATTCCTCTCTGTCCTTTGCCTTAGAAAGAATCTCTTTCAATCTCAGGCCCGTCCATTCTTTTATGTTTGTCTTCCCATCGCTTTTCTCTGACTTCCTCTTCTTCTTTTTCCTGGTTCTGTTCTATGATGGAAGGTCTTTGCAAGCCCCGAATACCTTGTAATAAGGCCATAGATTTTTAGCTTGCTTTTTTTTTTATAGTTAGCAGGTCATCATGGTTCCAATTGCTACAGTAACTCTGTCTCTAATCTTTTGGTTTGTGAAGCGGTCTAAAAATGTTTGAGATACCAAACAAAGTAATGAATTCCTAGTAGTTAAATAACTATCTAATAAGTGTGCAAAATGTTAGCATGATCCGAGATTGATTGTAGGAGAAATAACGTTTACAAACATATTACCAGACAGACAGACAGAAAGAATTAATATAAGCGTGGTAAAAAACAACAACATAAGTTATATAAAAGAATAACATTCTATATTATATTTTTGCTTTCAGACTGAAGATGAGAGTCTTCTTCGTTCTGTTGGTTATTCCCATGGTCCTCGCTGGCGACTTCCGCCGGATGTGGGTGGACGCTGGGGAGAAGATCAAGGACAAATTCGCCGAGAAGGAAGGAGCAGAGGGGTGGGGCAAAGAGCCAGAGACTCAGGACAATGACTGGGGTGTGCAAGTAGCGAAAGGCTGGGGCGAACAGGCTTTCAAAGGCTGGGCCGAACAGGCCTCCAAAGGCTGGGGTGAACAGCCATCCAAAGGCTGGGGGGAACAGCCATCCAAAGGCTGGGGCGAACAAGCACCCAAGGGCTGGGGCGAACAGGCTTTCAAAGGCTGGGGCGAACAGGCCTTCAAGGGATGGGCCGAGGAAAAAGCTAAAGAGTGGGGCGAGGAGAAGCGAGAGGGCTGGGGCGAGGTAGCCAGAAAAGGCTGGGGCGACAACCAGCGCAACGATTGGGGAGACGACAAACAAAGAGGCTGGGGAGGCGACGACAAGAAAGACTCCTCCGAAGAGGACAGGCCAAGATGGCGCTGGGGAGACAAAGAGGAGGATGACAAAAAGAAAGTATGGGATCACGTAAGACGCAGGGATCGCGACGACGAGAAGAAATGGGATCGCGAGGAAGACAGAGAACGGGGAGACAGACGCAAACGCAGGGACGATGAAAAAGATGATGATGATAAACCAAGACGCAAAGACAACGACAGAGATGACGAGGACGACGATAAAGGCCTTGATATTAAAGAGGTAGGTCATTCATATAATTGCTTACACATGCGTTCTTTTCTTAAAGCTTTAGGGGTATATAAATAAGTAACATTTCCAGACATTAGTGTGAAGGCAAGTGTCTCAACAAAACTTTATATATTTATAGATATTAGGCTGCCTGGTCGTGCGGCCTGCGCTCTGAACTGTCGTATAGATGGTCTTGGGTTTGAATTCTTCCCCACCATACCAATTCGTGCACGAGTTTTGGTATAATGGATGTGATAATCATTAATTCTGAAGGAACATCCGAAACATGTAAAACAAACAAATGAACATCAATTTGAGTGAGAGTTGAAAAGGCCCAAAGCCTCTCTTGCGAAATCTCTGCGTGTAACGATTATGTATGTACAAAGTCAAGAAAACAGTAGACATTTTAGATTGCAAAATAGATTTTGAAAGTAGATAAAATTTAAGTAGCTTATAAGAACCAATAGATGTGGAAATTAGGTCCATTGCGTGCGTGTCTTGTGTGTTTGAGTCTTGTTTGTGTGGGTCTTGTGTGTGCTTGACTTGTGTGTGTGGTTCTTGTGTGTGACTGTGTGGGTCTTGTGTAATGTGTGTCTTGTGTGCGTGTCACGTGTGTACGGGTCCTGTCTCTTTTGAGTGTGTCTTGTATATTTGTGTCTTGTGTGTGCATGTCTCGTGCTTGTAGGTCTTGTGTGTGTGTCTTGTGTGCGTTCGTGCCTTGTTTGCGTATCTTGTGTGTGCTTGTCTCCTGTATGTGGGTCTTGTGTGTGTGTGCGGGTCTTGTGATCGTTAGGGTTAGGGTCTTGTGTGTGGATCTTTTGTGTGGGTCTTGTGTGTGCGTGTGGGTGTTGTGTATGTGTGGGTCTTGTGTGTGCGTGTGGGTGTTGTGTATGTGTGGGGTCTTGTGCGTGCGTATGGGTGTTGTGTATGTGTGGGTTTTGTGTGTGTGGGTGTTGTGTATGTGTGGGTGTTGTGTATGTGTGGGTCATGTGTGTGCGTGTGGGTGTTGTGTATGTGTGGGTCTTTTGTGTGGGTCTAGTGTATGTGTACCAAAGAAGTCAGTTTATAAGTATTCTCTTTGCTCTCACCATTCCACAGAAGGAAGCTTTGTTTGCACAGTTTAAAGAATGGTTGAAGAAACAAGAGAAGCAGGACGACGACCAGGAGGACACAAAAGAGTACTTGAAAAAGAACTTGGTTATTTTTAAAGAGTACATTAAAAGAAAGGTAAACTCTTGAGCTGACTCCCTCAGTATCCTTCTACTACTCGGCTTAGTTTCACACGACTTTATGAAGTCAAGAACAGCGCCGTAGTTCAACTTGAAAAGGCCCTAAGCTTTTTGAGATATGGGGCCATTTTTTGTATGTCCAGATATTATATGTCAGTGCTAGCTAATTATTTTTTTTGATAGGGGAGGGGGCTAAACTATAACTATTTACCTACAAGCGAATGCGATCCAGGTCTAGACGCTTGGTATTAGCATTTTCTTTTCAAAAACTACCATTTATCTCAGGGGTTCTTAGCCTTGTGTGTAGCGTCCCGTTTTTTTTTTTTGGGGGGGGGGGGGGGGGGGGCTCCAATGACAAGTTTCCAGGGGATTCACCTGAGACCAGCAGAAAAAAAAATCGATTTTTGTCTAAATTAATAACATCGTAGATAACTTTTTCTTACTTAAATTGTCATACGAGAATAAATGTCGCAAAAACCTGAATCATAATCATTCCAAACTTTCCTATTGTCTCAGCATAAATATTTTTAAAAGTCTCAATTACTGTCCATCAAACGACGCGTTGAAAAGCAACATTACACCTTTGCAAAATCAAAGCTAGTATTTATATGACGAAGGTAAACTCAGGTAAATAAAAAGCACATCCTTTTATAATAAGTAATACGCCATCAAGTTCTAATCTGTACTAGAAAAGGTCAGGGGCGTAGCTAGGAATTTTCCATCATTTGGGGTCCCGGGGGGGGGGGCTTGACCTCTTTAGGAGCCCCTGCATTAACCATAGCATTTGATTTTTCATGTAAAAAAACACTCATTAGGGGGCCCCTCTCAAATGGGGGCCCGAAGGGATTTTCCCCCCTCCTCCCCCCACCCTAGCTACGCCCCTAGAAAAAGTTATAGTCTCGCTATGGGACACCCCGTAAAAGTGAACGTTTAGAAAAGAAAATAGAATGACGATTTTAGACGCTACGGTTTTACTTCAATAGTTAGCGCAGGAATCGAGAAATCACATAGCGCCGTTTGCAACGACGTTCTATTATAAGCATTAGTGAATCTGAACAATCTGAAACCTCATTTTGATATCAAACATACGAGCTTTGCCGATAGCGACATACAGTATAGGAAATGTAAACTGAGTCAAGAGAGCCCAATTTTACTGCTAGCAAATACAATAAACAAAACAAGGCAAACGTTGAAACCTCTTATTTGGCGGCCCTCAGAATAAAACCATAGTTGGAAGCACTTTATAACGACGAAAGGGAACTACGAATAATATCCCCAAATTTGTCATCTTCAATGAGTTCCATTTCCAACAACATATCTTAACGAAACAGAATTTTCCAACTGGTTAAATACAGATTACAGAAGTCGACGTGATGCAGAAGATAACATCATTCTGATCTTGTAAATATTTCCATAAAATTTCTGTTTAGGTGAAATAAGCTCAAACTTCACAAAGTAAAGGCTGTTGGTCGTTGTGCTGGCCACATGACACCCTGCTCGTTAACCGTTGGCCATAGAAACGGATATCCTTAATATCATCTGCCCTATAGATTGCAAGGTCTGAAACGGGAACTTTACCTAACTTTTTTACAGACCAGTGGGTAGGTACCGTTGACCTCTGGGTAGCAAGTGCATGCATACGAACACAACTGACCATTTATAGAGATACGGAGTGTGGGAGTGGGGTCTAGTGGTTTATTTGTTTGGATCTAGGTTTCTGCTAGACGGAATGGTCAAGTCAATGGTTTGTTCTCTGATCAGCGCTGTTCATTAGTCCACTGTATTTTAATCCAGTATTGTCGTAAACTAAAGATATTTGATCCATACTGCTGCCTTTGTCTATGCATGCATCATTCAAAGTTATAGCACTTAGCTTCCTGTTTACCTGAATACATCAATGTAAACATGTAAATTGTCGATTTAAGATAAGCACAGATAAATGATCATGGGGAGATAAGTTGCTGATCCCCTTTCGGACCTTGTGGTCTATAGAGCAGAGTATATAACGGTCATCTGTTTCTGTGTCATACGGTAAACGAGAGTGTCATGTGTCCAGCACAACGACCAACCGCCTTTACTTTTTCCCAACTAATGTCAGGTATCCATCAGAGTTGGGTAAGCTCAGGGGCGCCATAAAAAAAAATAAAATTCAAAAATCCATTTTTCATCGAGATTCGAACCCAGTACTCAAGGATTAGAAGCCAAGCGCTTAGCCGCTCGGTTACCGCGCCCCCTGGTCAGTGTTGTCCCATATTTCGTGGAATGAAAAGTCCGAATAACGTTAACCTCTGACCTTGAACGTCATGCCCATCGTTAACCTCTGACCTTGAACTTGAACTCTTTCTAGGCATTGAAGGAAGAGGAAGAGAAGGAAGCCAAGGCAGCCATCTTTAAACAGATGGAGAAAGTCCAAATTAAGAAGATGCTGAACGAGAAACTCTACAGCCTGACCGAGGAATACAAGGGGCAGAAACTCAACTTCATGTACGAGATTACTGAACATTTCCTTGGCTTCTGCAAGTGCGACTCCTCCAAGAGCGCCCTCGAGAGGTCAGTACGAGTTTCTTGAGTTGCAATATCAGGGCCGGCCTTAGGCATAGGCAAACTAGGCTGCCGATTGGTGGGGGCCTCTCAGAGGACTCAAAGAAGTTTTTTTTATATACACAATTGAGAAACATTGATCTATTCTCAAACATAGATTTTTATAGTTCTTTTTCTACCAGCCTGACTTAAGTCTCTAAAAATGATTTTAGGTTTATTCAAGAATGTTTAGATCTACTTTTTTGACTTGATAAGTTAGAAGATCATTGTTTCTTCCTTTGTTGAGGTGTCGAAACATTATTTCTAGTCACGTGATCATGAATCGTTCATGAAGCACATTCGTGTTATCGGCGCTACATGAATTTAACTTATTGGTTGATTTGGATACAGGAAGGTTTTTAATTCATTGCGTATTCTTCGGTCTTAATTTTGTGTTTTTCTATTTAATTTGGGTCACAAGATTCACTTTGCATTGGGCCTCCAATTACCTAAGGCCGGCCCTGGTACTATTAACCTTTGCACCCTGGTATACAAAAAAAAAAACGTTACAAATTTAGATGTTTCTTTTTGAAGTTAAACTTTTAGAAGTCTTGTACCTGGCCTGATTCTCTGCCTTCAGTTATAGAATATCCGTCAGTGGCGTCACTAGGGTGGGTATCAGCTATGGTCGATCTTACCAACTTAGTATTTCTACACCATGCAGATGATGTGTTTAAAGGTATGGCAGGTGCCTTTACACTTTGGGATCAGCGGCGTACCGTGTTTGTCCAGGGTGTAGCAATGTTTGTTGTACGACTAACGGTCGTCGCCTGTTGATTTTTCCTCAGGGATGACTCTCGAAGACTTTCCCATGTCTTGATATAGCCGCATCGCAGCGGAGGTTTGGATTAACTCTTTCTTTCCTAACTGACGATACCAGCGTTGATTCCACCAGAATGTGGTAAATAATTACGGAGAGAAAGAGTTAAGAGATTTTCCTTTTCTTATCCAGCCATCCCTCTCAAGTAATACGTATCTAACACCTTCCCCTAATAGAGTGGTTGTTTTTTTTTCCTTTTTAAATCTTGTTTTTGCTGCTTCGAAATCCATACCTACTTGAGATCAGAAATTAGAGTTAGTGCTACATTTTTAGGTTCTCACATTTAGCTCTTACTGTACAGGTAATGAGAAACAGACCGTCGGGTAGAACGAGGATAATGATTTCCTGATCGGAGGGTGAAATGGACAATGTGGGAGTATACAAGAAATGAAGATCAATATTTTATTTAAAGAGGAGGGGGGGGAAGGGAGGAGGGAGAATTCAGTTTTATGTGTGCGGGCTGAGAGTTTTATGTGTGCGGGCTGAGAGTTTTATGTGTGCGGGCTGAGAGTTTTATGTGTGCGGGCTGAGAGTTTTATGTGTGCGGGCTGAGAGTTTTATGTGTGCGGGCTGAGAGTTTTATGTGTCCTTTTTTAATTGGCGGATCTTATTGTTAGATAGCTAGTTTAGTTCGTTGGGTTGCTCACTTTATTAGACTGACAGTGAACGTACATATTATAGTGAAGACATAGAGTTTGGGTTAGAGATTAGAATAGACTTTTAGAAAATCAGTTACTGCTAGACTCTTCAGGGGTAAACATCGTTGTTAGTGAAGAACTAGACAGTGGCCCATTCAGTATTAAACATTGTTTGAAAATTCCCCTTGAGTCAACTTGGTCATTGGAGTCTTTGTTCCTGTTGGTACCTGTTTATTCATTCTTGTGACGGATTAGCATGCTACAAGAGCTCCTGATTGTAATACATCCTACAAGGTACTCACACACGTAGTATAATTAAATAACGTTAGAAACACTGCAAGTACATCTGAGTTACACATGCATCCGTTACAATATACAATGTGCATAGTCTACATATATTGAGTTGAAGTACAGCATTGTGACACTAGCATTCTATGAGTGTGGGGAGTCAAGTATCTCAGCACACAGAGAAGACCATTCTTACGTCTTAAGAATGGACTGGAATTTTTTAATATACTCGTCAGCAATCAAACACCTAGCTATACGTGCCTGTACAACCACCCCTAAGCAACAGATGTAGAAGAGTTTTAAGGATATTTTTTTTAAAAATCCATTTTAGTTCATTGCGTACTCTGTTCCATTAATCCAGGGGTTCTCAACCTGTGGATCGCGACCCCTTGGTGGGTCGATTGACGATTTTTCAGGGGTCGCATAAGACCATCGAAAATATGGATTGTATTTTGTCTATTGTTTGGGGTGGGGGTGGGGGGTCCGCGGCTGAGTAGGGGATTGTAAAAAGGGGTCGCCAAGCTTAAAAGGTTGAGAACCGCAGCATTATTCCATAAATTTAAGCAAGGTTTTTAAATTTCAAAAATGTCTAGTCTATTGGGTAGCCACTATCCATCTTGTTCTCTGTATTTCAGAATCTACAATGGTCAATATGGCAGCCCAGACTTCGCCAATGATATTGAATCCAAAAACTTTGACACTCTTCAGTTTGACTGGGGCAGTCTTGACACCATGAATTTCACTTTAAGCAACTCAACAATCGCCCAGTACATGATGGATCCCACTAAAAAATTGGTATATTGAACTATCTACATGTCTGTCTGTTGGCTTTCAATATCAAACATAAGAATTCATTAAAACAATATTATTATTAAATATTACTTTGTTTACATCAATGTTACAATATGCATTCTCCGTTTGGTACAACATAACTGAAGAAAACTTAAAGAGACGCAAAATAGAGTAAGCGATTTAGAAGGAATGAGTTTATCTTTAGTAGAATCGCTCAACTTAGAGAAATTAATACATAAAACACTGAACCTTTATTTGCAATGTGCAAATACGAAAACAAAAAAGAATAAAATGATTAGAAAGATACTAAGAGAAGGGTATATTTCTTGTACCATATGCTAAGACATATTCATACAAGTGCCCCTTTTGACCATAGTGCCTATAGAGCTTGGAAAGAGTTGCCATTATGGGTCTCTCCCCCACCACCTGAAATGACTTAGCAGAGTTTAACTTTCTGTTTAACATGCAAGACTAGTTTAACTCATGGATACGCTTAGGACGTAAACGTGTTTCTCTTGTGAAGGACGTCTGTAAACCTATAAGATAAGAAGATTAAAATCAATTAACTATTAAATTCAGATGACACTTTCGTTAATCGTCGGTCACAGAAGCAGATGACCTTTACATCCAATAGATCGCAATACTTGCAGACACTTTCCTTCTCGTCCTTTCCAGGAAAAAATGAAATGGTTTGACAGCCTGTCACGTGACGAGCAGGTTAAGTTCATTCTCCACGAGTACATCCAGCTGATGTGCAGCTCTGCCAAGCAGCTCACTCTCTTGTTGAACCAGGCTGAACCAGACTACCTTCAGTACAGAAGAAGCAAACACGGTTAACAGGTAACAAGTGTTGTTAATTAGTTGTCTACTGGATCAGGGATTCTCAGACTGTGGGCAGCTTACCAGTCTTGCTGTTTTAACACGATTTTTTTCTTTCATCCTCTTAGTATACTATTTCCATCTAACTTCTAGAGCAGTGGTTCTCAGACTTTTTTTTCTTAATGGACTCTGTGGCATTTTTACGTCTCGAAAGACGATCTTTTTCCTTTGCAACTTCTTGTGTGACTAAAGAGGCCAATCCTTGATACACAGCTGCGATCGCAGATTGGGCATATGTGATCACCAGGCGCCGTTGCATTTTCACCCTTCTTTCTGCTTCTGCAGTGTATGACATCAGCAATCCGAGACCCTTCCTTTATGCTCTCTCTCCAAGTGGATCTATCAAGTGCCACCTCTTCCCAGCTGCTAGTGTCGATTTTGAAGAGCTTCATGTCTAGAGGACGTATGGGCAACCTATAAATGAAAATGTCTTTTATTTCCTTCACTAGTTAGAGGTAGCAAAACCGAGAAATATATACAAAAGTTAATCTGTTCAAACTTTGTTTCGTTGGCAAAAATTAGACTACCAATATGACTTTTTAGTTGGTTGACCTTACTTTTATATATTCGTTATCGGGGAATAGTCGCGCTCTCTTAAAACGAGCACGTACATAAACTTAAAATGGTACATTGACAATGATAATTCTGTTTACTGGTTCTCACCAAGTTGTACTTGTTTTTAAAAGTTGGAAACGCAGTGTACTAGGTGACTAACGGCATTGAAAAGTCAAAGGGATAAATTACTAAGGGGCAAGTTGCCCCTTCTGTCATTGATAGCAGTTTCGCTGGGTTCTGTATCCGAGCTTCACAAGAAGCTGTGTCAGTATGTATTCAACTGTGTCATTATGCATTTAACTGTATCATTATGTATTTAACTGTGTCTGTCAGTATGTATACAGCTGTGTCAGCACATATCCAGCTGTATCTGTATGTATTCAACTGTGTCAGTATGTATACAGCTGTGTAAGTATATATTTAGATGTGTCAGTAGGTATAAAGCTACTGTATGTATACAGCTGTGTCAGCACATATCCAGCTGTATCTGTATGTATTCAACTGTGTCAGTATGTATACAGCTGTGTAAGTATATATTTAGATGTGTCAGTAGGTATAAAGTTGTGTCAGTAATTATTCTGCTGTGTCAGTAATCATTCATCTGTGTCAATATGTATTCAATCGTGTCATTATGTATTCAGCTGTGTCAGTATGTATTCAGCTTTAGTATGTATCCAGATGTGTCAGTATGTATCTGACATATCTAAAAAACGTTTGTCATGACAAATTAGAAAACAATATCAGTCGATGGAAACGATTCTGTCTACTGACAATAAAGTTTTTGTTTTAATTGCAGAGTTTAGTTTAGCTTAAGATTTAATTGAAGCCTTCTTCCATTTTCATTTCAGGTGAAGCTCTTCAAGGGAGAGCAGAGTGAACAGAAGAATCTCATTTCATTTTATTTTTTCACAAACATTTCTCTAACAGAAAAATCAATAAAATCAAAACCAATCTATCACCAAAATATTATTTGAAATGTTTTAAGACATAATATTGATTAGTATGTACAATATATGCCAATAAAGATATTTTTTATACTTATAGAAAGTGCCATTATTATTTTGTAGTGAAAATGTGCATATTTATAAAAAAAATGTTAATAAACAAAATTGATGAACAAAAGATGAAAGAAATAATATATATATGTTATAATAGAAAGTGAGGCGGGGTGGCTGAGTGGTCAAACGCTTGGCATTTGATTCGAGTGGTTCCGGGCTCAAACCCTGGTGAAGACTGGGATTATTATATTTTGGGATTTTAAGGGTGCAAATAAGTCCCCCCAGCTCTAATGGGTACCTGACATTAGTTGGGGAAAAGTACAGGTCGTTGTGCTGGTCACGTGACGCCCTCTTTAACCATGGGCCACAGTAACAGATGATTTTTCTATCATCTGACCTATTGACGGTCTTAAAGAGGGATTTTACATTCTCTTTACAAGAGGATATAGTGTTCTTTTTAAGTATTCGTCTACGACTATCGTCTAGTTTGTAAAAGTTTGTTAAAAAGAGCCAAATTTATAATAATAATAATTAGTGTTTATTAATCGATTCATTAAAATAAGAAAAAAAAAATCTTACTCCACATGCTAGGAGGAATTTATTCAAGTGCCCCTTCTTTCCTAGTGCTATTAAATCATGGAGCAGGCTGCCTGAATCAGCCACGATGTCTTTGCAGTAATTTTATAAGAGTGCTTTGCTTAGCTACATGAATACACAAAAATTAAATTCAGGAAATTTCATCTCAATTTGACGACAAAAACTTAGATTAAATATATGACAGATATTTTTACCATGTTTAAAGAAGTTTTTAAAATATTATTTAAATTATTATTATTTAAATACATTGGCAGTAGACAATACACATTTGCAGTAGATTTTTGATCGTGGAAAGGCATTGTATCATCCTTGAGTTCCACAACACTTCTTGTAGCGGGCCTGTTTTGTTCAAGCAAAAGACATAACCAGAACAATGATAACTCGCTTAGAAGAAGTACGTGCTTCCAGACATAAGACAGTCATGAAGACTTTGGAATTGCATTGGAAAAGACATAGTACACCTATATTTCGAAGAACGCTTTGATCCGATAATCCTTTCTGGAAACCCACATGATACTTCCTACTCTACCCCAATTGTCATAGTAGGCCTGAACATGGACCCCCGACGTGGCGACAAGCTATTAATCTGCATTAAGACCACGGGTTGCCACAACACGGGTCTGTATTCAGGACTACTAAGACAATTAGTCTCGTGATTTTCAACATGACTTGTTAAATCGCTAATTTAGACATGAACTATAAAGTTGTTTAGGTCTGCAGTTTAAAGTCCACTGCACTGTAATGTATTGGTTTGCTCTCATCTGTTGTCAGCATGTCTTCAGTTACTTTTTCATAGTTTGCGATGTTTTTTTACAAAGCCTACATCAACTCTATCTGTCTGTATATTTGTCTGTCTGTCTGGTTATCGTTTTTATTTTACTTAACCAATTAGTTAATTAATTATAAGTTGTTTTTTTATATAAAAAGAAAAATAACTTCTTCATTATTGAGAGACATCGTTATAATTGCAGATTTCTTCCCCTTAGATAAGCTTTGCTATTTAAAAAAAAGATACTTTTTTTTATTTTGCTTGTTGAAATATTCGCTTGAAGCAAATTTGAGTGTATCCTTAAACCTTTCTATTCACAAGTTTGTTAACTTTTTAAATAGCAAAGCTCTTCTACTGACAAAGCGTCCAGCCTTTCTTAGTTATGGATTTCAATTCCAATGGATAGGGCGTCAGAGTAATGATTTATATTTCTAATTCAGAACATCCTGACCCAAAAATAGCAAAGCATGTAAGATGCCACCAGGGAATCAATTTGGTAAAAACTGTAATAGGTCACAATTACGCTCCCTTAATATATGTCTGTAGTAAAATAGTTTAGTTTCGAATTGTTTGCTACGTGACAAAGTCCGGTGACATTTATTGGTCATTCTTTGTCAAGTTCACCCTCTGAATATGGTTGAAACAGAAGGTGTTTTGGGCCGTACAAAGATTATTAGTCTGTGTTAACCAATACTAGTTCCTTGTAATTATTATTCTGTAGGATTTTTGGACCCCTGTTTAGGGTGAGTCACTTCGTTTGTGACATCTCTTATTATATGCTGTATGAGGTTGTCACTATTTCTAGTTTTAGAGTAGAAGTTAAGTTTTGTGTTTATTTCGTTTATAGGGTGCCAGTGTTGGAGTTGTATTTACTGAGCTCGATTCTTTGCCAGTGGTTGTTTCGCTTATCTTCTCGGAAGTATCTGTAAGAGTCTTCAGTGTCTTTGTCAGATTGGCGATTATTGACGGCGTTGAGTGTCAGTGGCCGTTACACACGGTGGCGTAGCAAGGTAGTCCTGGGCCCGGGTTCCAGAATATCTTGGTGGGCACCCCCTCTGAAGAGTACCTTTATATCTCAAACAAGCTGTCGGTATATACCTCAATTTTTCACAAGACTTTTTTTTTTTACTATGAAGCAAAAAAGTCACAGTATAGATCTAGAACCAGGCGGCTTCATGGCACTTCATGCCCCACCAGATAGTAGAGTTTACCTAGAACCAGGCGGCTTGATGCCCCATCAGATAGTAGAGATTACTTAGAACCAGGCGACTTGATGCCCCACCAGATAGTAGACTTGAGCTTACCTAGAACCAGGCGGCTTGATGCCCCACCAGATAGTAGAGCTCACCTAGAAGCATGCGGCTTGATGCCCCACCAAATAGTAGTGTTGAGCTTAGTAATATCTGCTAGATATCAAGAAAATAAGCTCTTTCATTGCATAATACCATCCAAGTCAAACATTCATCTTATTAAAGTAAAGTGAGTATTCATTTCATTATAGTTTTGTATTTGAAAAGTTAAAAAAAATTCTTAATTTCTTTTATGGTAACTATTATTATTATCATTTTTTAAACATATGGGAAATTATCTGACCTAAAAAGCAACGCAAAAAGTTATGTTTAATTCTCCGAAAATGGAGTGTTATTTTATAATCATAAAGTGATGAACCTTGACTAGGAGGTCATGTTACATTCAAATCTTGAACGCAGACGACCTGAAAGTATGGGCCAAAATGTAATCAATGTTTTCCAAAGGAACCTTCGTATCTTGTACAACAATCAAATAATAACTACACGATCTATTACACTAATTACAGAGTCACGTGATTCTAATTTAAGCGTATATCCTCACATCGCGTGGTAGAAATGTTTGCTTTGAGGGTATACAGAGCAATCGAGACATTTGAATAGAAATAAATCCAAAGTTCTGAAACCTTTGACACGAATGTTAGTCATTGGCTTACTCTGTAGAATTAGTCCCTCACTGTGTCAATACATTTTGTTATAATACCCCCCGCACCTCCCCGCGCCTGTATCTTTCATCTTCCCGCCTCGTTATGTTTGAGAAGCGCAGCCAGTCTTACTTCCAGCCAACCACCCACACACGCGCACATATGTAACGTTAAGTACAGGAATAGTTTCGCATGAGTGGTTAAGGAATGCAGCAGGAACAGTCTCGTGGATCGATTAGTTTTGTGGATGAGGTCCATAACACTCCAACTACAAGGCTTAAACACTCCATGTCATTTTTTATTTTATTTGAAGCTTTTCCATTATTTTAAATTATGGCTGTAAACCAAACATTTTTGTCTGAATGCCTAACTTGAAGTTATCGAAATTGCGACCAATCACTATCAACAAAAAGGAGAGAGAGTATTATGGATTCAATAGGCGTGTTACGGGTGGAATCGCTTTAACGAAGCTTCATCTGAAACGAATCTCTACCATTTCATTATGCAATGAAGACAGGGGCCGGACTTGGTCCGCGGGCTCTAGGTTGGGCATCACTCATTTTAAGCAACATCTTTAAAGTTTAAAAAAAATGTCTCAACAATTCAAAGTGAGGCAACCCCTTACAATAAAAATCTTATACTCAAAAATGAGTCACCTTCCTTCAATTATTCTGCTTTATATTTGAATCACTTTGGAAATTACAATTCATTTTTATTCATGTTAATATATCATGAGAATAAAACAACATTTGAAAAAAAATGCTGATCTAAGGGAAGCGACATTAAAGTCATAGTCATAAATCTTAATACAGCGGGAATAAGCTCTATTTTATTTACGTCTTTAATTGACTAATATGTTGTCATCGACTTTGAATAATTAAGCAAAATTTCAATTTGATCAAAGAATGGAAAATGGGGCAAAAACTCTGCACACGCAGCCACATCTTTCCGTAAAAATAAAATAAAGTTTCCCCTGTCAGACCTTGCCACATATGGGGCAGATGATGTTATGTTCATCATCTGTTTCTATGGCCAAAGGTTAACAATCGGGGTGTCATGTGGCCAGCACAACGACCTACCGCCATTACTATCAACCACTAAAGTCAGGTACACATTGGTAGTTGGGTGGACTCAGGAGCGTCCTAAAAATCCCGTAATTCAAAATCCCAGTCATCACCGAAATTTGAACCCAGAACCCCCAGATGGGGAAGCCAAGCGCTTCACCACTCAGCCAGCTTGCTCCTGCATCTCTTATCAAGTAACATTTATTTCCCTTTTCAATACCAATTCAAAATAATTAACTTCCAATAATTACTTAACTAATTGGTTAATTTTGTTTATTGATTCATAATTTGTCAGGTACAATAGATAATTGTGTAAAGTTTCAATTTGATCCGAGAATAGGTGCGGAGGAAATAACGTGTACAAACACTGTACCAGACAGACAGACAGACAGAGTGACTTGATAAAAGATTTGTAGAGAGCCCTTCAAGTCCTGACCTTAATTCCAGCTCACCCACATTCTTTAAAAGTCTTTAAAAAACAATGACCAATCAGGGTAAAACATTGGTTCCTGAGTCACTTACACGGGATACTCCATGAGAAGGTGGTTCAAGTCCTCCTTAAAAACTATGTTTCTTCCTATTTTCTTCCTATTTTCTCTCAATCTTATCTTATCTAAATCGTAAACTATGTGTCGCGCTATGGAACTTCGATGGAGGATATTATTATTTTCTCGTTTCAAACGTCTGATGTGCCTAATAGGTTAATCCTACACATCCAG